>JAKKPZ010000022.1:0-600000 GCA_022814885.1 Ditylenchus destructor | reverse complement strand
AAATTCCTGTGAGTCATTACCGAAAATCGAGATCAAGACTCGATAAGACTGCCCAATATGGCACCACTTCTCTAATTACCTCTTCAAGAATCCAAACAGGCATAATCGAAAAGACAGTTTCTTTTAGTGCTGTGATAATTATATATTTCCGGGAGCCAAGTCTGAGTTTGAAATCCTAGGCTCCTTTTAAGGTCACAGACGCGAAACTTTTCTTTTTGATGATCGCTTCGAGGACGATCTTGTCGGTTGCGCAACTAATTATGGGGCGTTTGAGGATTTGTGCCGGTATTGTCGAGATTGGCACATGTTCTCGAAGAAGAGATTAATTTCTTGACTGCGAGTGAGATGTTGACCGATGGAGATTAGCAGCTCATTTTATAGCCGTTGAAGACGAAAAATACGAGGTAAATGTGAAAAGTAACGGAAAATCCGGAATTTTAAATGTGACAAAATTTGAATAGAATAAAAAAATAGTATATTAGTTATTTTTTTGGCTCCTGGATTTTAAAGTTTGGTCTGAGTCCTAAATTTTTATATACCTTTCGACACCTGAAAAATTTTACGGAAAAATGATTTTTAGTATTTCCATATTTCTAAGTCTCTAAATATTTTTAGAGAGAAATTTTTGACATGAAAAGGGTTGAACGGGGTACGGTCAATACCCCGCGGTCAATAGAGTGAAAGATTCGACCATTGGTGAAATTTTTCGCCTCTGTGTCAAAAATTTGTTTTCCAAAGCTTTCCGTATTTTTGTTCTGCTCTACACTGCACCTGTCCCAATTAAACCATTTTGAGATCCCAGCGATATCTCACCTTTTCACAGGACAAATGGCACAAATCCTTTTTATTGTTCTCATTCAATCACACCATTTATATCCTTGTTTGCATTTATGTCTGAAAGGGAAGGATGAGCAGCAATCAGAGTCTCCCTCAAACTCGCGCGGTGTTTGCTGAAATGCCCTTCCAAATGCCAGGTGTCTTCACTTTCACAAACGTTTTCTATGCCCAATTTGGGCAAAAGTGACACGCTTCGCACCAATCACAAAAATGTTTATATTTGCGTATGGCTTTGACGGTTCGAATGACATTTGGAAGCACTTTCAGTTTTCTAAAAATGAGACAGTAAAAATAAAAGCCCCATCAGTGATGTCAAAATCTATGAAAAACTATAGTATAGTTTACATAGATATTGACTGGATCTGTTCACCGCTTCTGGGAATTATAAAAGGATGAGTAATAGCTCAAATCATTCGGCCTTCTAGAATGTTCCAGAAGCGTTGATCAGAAGCAGGTAATCCACTCTAAGAACTATATTATCGTCGTTTACCAAACAATAGTATAGCTTTTTTCATAGATAATTTTGTATCATTTCGCGGTGGTAGGGATGCTATGTAGGAGAAATCTTAAAATTTGGTTACAACAACTCAAGACTGCGAAACCAGGAATAACACCTTTCTATAAACTCAATTGTATGCCCATTTGCATAAAAATTGCACTCAAAAATTGCACTTCTATATGCCACTATTGTTTGCTCAGTTCCATCAAAGAAAATGCCACTCTGCGCAGGAAAGTCGTTCTCACCTCGCGCCCATTCATAATTGCCCTGAAGCGATGTCTTTGTGAAGGATAGTCACTTAGCGCTTATTTACGATTTTTGTTTTGAAAACAAAACCATTAAAAAAACGAAGTGTAAATGGCATTTTTGTCAATATCGAGGAGGATCGCCTGCGGGGTTTTGTTTTGAGAATTAGGAAAGGCTTGCAATTTTCACCATACTTGTAAGTTCTTTTCTTTAAAGTCCAAATATTTTTTGTTTCAAATTTGCATTTGGACCAAAAATAG
Source organism: Ditylenchus destructor (assembly GCA_022814885.1). Taxonomy (NCBI): domain Eukaryota; kingdom Metazoa; phylum Nematoda; class Chromadorea; order Rhabditida; family Anguinidae; genus Ditylenchus; species Ditylenchus destructor. The sequence goes on along the minus strand of JAKKPZ010000022.1, from coordinate 598,158 downwards.
GACCTTTTTGATCAAAATCGTTGGAAAAAAATGGAGAGGGAAAATTAATTAGCCAACATCAAGAGTGCGATTAGAGAGGGTCAAATTGGAATCAGTTCAATACCATAAGTCGTTCAAATATTCTCGATTAACATTCAACAAGTTTTTATAATAGTTTTGTTTATAGTCACAACAGCCAGGCCCGTAGCCAGAAAAAAATTTCGGGGGGGGGGTTGAGATTTCAGGGGGTGAGAAGTGAAAAAAACGCATTCTTAGGGGTGCATTTTTCAAAATTTTCTCGAAAATTTTTAAAACAATAGGGGGGACCCTATTGATTTTTTTTAGCTTCCGAATTTCGGGGGGGGGGGTTGCAACCCCCCTAACCCCCCTGGCTATGGGCCTGACAACAGCCGTAATTTTCCACTCTCCAGGTATGTTATTATCGAAAATCGAGATCGAGAGTCTCGACTTGAGGATCGATGACGTTTTCCAGTGAACATACTAATTATTTTAACAGACGTCCTCTAAACAAACAAAACGGGAGATGTCTCGGATTTACTGTTCTGATTTACCTATCCAGTTTTATGTTTTCATAAACTCTCGACACAATCTCGCGTCTTCCTGCACAAGTTTGGGTAACCGACTCTTGAGCAAATTTGGTCATTGATATTCAGAGGGATGACCTTGTCGGTTGCGCAATGAGTATTAGAGGCTTATGGTGATTTGCATTGTTGCCATTCTCGCCATTTGTCCATGTTTTTTACGAGAAAGTGAAACGGAAGTCATACCTGAGAAAGGATTAGTTTCAGGTGATTACAATGTTTTGCTGACGTGAGATTAGAAAGAAGGTAGGGATGATCAGGTAGACGAAATTTTCTTTCAATCTCGGCTGATTGCAGGTGTCCTTACCCTAAAACATTGTAATCTACTGAAAACAATCCTACATTATCAGGCCCTTATATACCTGCGATAAAGGTGCCATATACACACTATATCGAGAATCTTTGACGATAGTTGATCGTTTAATAATTTTATTGATTGTCAGTCAACTTCGTGGATTTTTGGAATACTTTTACCTTTAATTTCTCGAATTTTTCCAAATTTGTTTTAGAGAGCTTTCTTTTTGCAAACTTTTTTACTAAAAAATGTCAAAGGAAACTAATAATTTATAGTATTAGTCCATATGCTTCCTTATAGATTTTTTAACTAATTGTTCTCGCGAACAGTCATCATATTACAATTCTGTCGCAAGCCCTAATCAAAGTGCGCAACATAAAAGAGCAATTTCCGAGTTTTACCTCCGAAATTGCTTTTGTGCGGAAGCACAAAGTTTTCGGAAGACAAATCGTAATTTGTCAGCAGGCATTCGCTCTCTCTTCCATTTATAAGGTGAATTGCGCCCAAATTGTATATTGTTCAACATTTTCGAATGAACTAGGGTCCAAATGTTCCATACTGATTTTTCGGAATACTATATTTCTGGAAGAAACCATGTTGAAATCCTGGAAAAGCCCTGGAAGAAAGGGTAACTGACTTAGTAAATGAGATAACCTGTTCTACCTTAAAAGGTAGAAAATCTTGAGAGTATGCTCCCTACCCCCACTCGAATAAAAATTTAGCTTTTTATTTTGCGTTTAAATTTTTCACTCTACGTTTTCAGCAAATCCGGGCATGTCAATTTCATGTATCTAAAGAATTGTGTCTAAGGCCAGGATTTCAAACTACTCCTGAAATCTTTAAAAATGTATGACAAATTGGGCAAATACCTCTAAGAATGCAAATTTTAGATTTCTTTCTGATTATGGCCTTTTTCGAGGAATTTTTCCATGGATTTTCTCTTTTTCCGGTTTTTTCAATTGGATGTACTCTAATTTTTTGGATTTTCAAAAACTTTCGAGAAGGTCTTATAAATATGGAACAATTCTAATAAGAGTCCATAAAGAGTGTCAAGTGCGACCTTTCACCCCTCTCCTTTTAGGGTCTGCCCCGTTGGCACGTTTTATGGCCCTCTCATCCTCGTCTTCATCCTCGCTCATTATTCTTCATTAAAATCTCACCTCTTTATATGTCACTTGAAGTGCACTTGATTAAATAACGGACCATTGGAGATTATTATTGGACCATTTGGACACTTTGATCCAATATGCAAAAATTATTGACCAATTCAAATTTATGGAAGGACGACACTTTGGTTCTTTATGAAATCTAGTGTTGAAAGGGACATTCCTTACTAATAGAGGTACAGTAAGCCCACGAATCCACAGAATGATTTTGCCAGTAACTTTCGCCATTCCAAGTATTAAAATCTCTAAATTTTAGCAATCTTCCAAAAATCCTTGAAAATCCTTAAAAATTTTGAACTATAATTTTTAAACTGAAAATCTTTTCTTCGTTTTTTTTCTGTGCTTCGATTGAAAATATTTGGCCAATTTCCCACCGTATTGTCAATCAAAAACAAATGCCACCAATTCCCCCTAGATAATTTGTCTGGCTTACATAACGCAGCCCAGTGTTATATAACGGTCGGTATGGGAAAAGGAGCGATTCCAAAGATAAATGATTTTATAGTCTATCATTCATAGGTAGCGGTTGAGATCATATCATTCATCTCTCAGCACAGCCAGTCCTCGCCTGTGATCTCTTAATTGCCGAAATTGTTTCGTATTTTTATTTTTCAGGTCGTTTATATGTTTTTTTGGTTATTATTTATTTGAAAATCTCGGTATTTTAGCTATTTTTCAAAATTATTTTTGGTTATTTGTGCCTATGTTACTTTTCTATTAGTCGCGCTTCGATTTTTTATATTTCCCTAATTTTTTCTTACTTGTATTGATTTTTCATTTCAATTTTTTACCGTTACAAAAAGACAAGAATTAAAAATGTTGCTTTCTACAAAAATGTTGTGATTTTAATGATACAGTTTGAGGAAATTTTTGAAATTTTTATTATTTAACATTAAAATTTACCACAACGGAAAAAGTTTTTTGAAAATTCAAAATTGTGACATTTAAAAGTTAATTTCAAAAAATTTCCCTCAAAATATCGTCCAATTTTTCCCAGATTTCACATTAAAATTCCTGGAAGAACAGAAGCCGCCCATTTCAAAAATATCGTCACAGTTCCCACAATCATAATAATTGCCCACGTCTGGTCCTCCTGACCGATATCCCGGAAAATGGGAAAATAATTGGAGGATCTGTTGCACAAAAGACACATGTCACAGCGTCTTACATTGCAAAGCCAATCCGGACAATCCTGGCCTTGCCAATCCGGTTGGGTTGGAATTTGAAGGAAATTGAGACATTCCTCAGCCGGTCGCTTCAAGACCGGCTGTTGCTCAGAGCGATAGTTCGGCGCACACCTTGTGTGGTCTTAATTGGCTTGTCGGCATTTATTGTCCATGGTTGGAGGCGATCTTGAGGCAGTCTTGAAACAGTCTTGAGACAGGTTGCCAAATTTTACCGTATGAAATAAATTCCGGGAAATTTCATCTTTGAACTGCAAAATTTCCAATTGTCTAGCCGATTTTTTGATGTTTTTACCAAATTTTTCGCGACATATTTCTCATTCCTGAGATGCCTTTGTTATGCCTATCCATATTTGACTAATCGGCTCTCAATCCGTTCCATATCTTTATTTCTTTGTCATTTAAGGTGTAAGTCAATACGAAATGTATCCTTTACATATCCAATTATACCGCCAAGGATATTAGTGCAAGTGTCCTTTGTTTCTTATAATATTTATCTTCTTTCCTTTCATTCGGCGTGTCGCATATTTAATAAAGGAAAATCTTCAATCCTGGATTTGTGTATAATATTGGATTCAATTTGTGACAAACAAAATATGTTTCATATTTGTGCGGTTAGAAACCTTCCAATAATTATCGTATTTTTGCATTATTTTTGTTCATTAATTTGAAAGGAGCAAGGAAAAGATCAAAAATCGCATTTTTGACGATAATTCGGTTTTTACGCCACGCGTTTTTCATTTTTTCATTTATTTTATATCATTTTCCAACATTTTTGCACATTAAAAATTTTTTGGTTACGCAGTTTTGGGTGCAAATATATTAAAAATTTTCAAAATTAGACAAAAAGTTATAAAATACTTAAAAATCTTGGGGAAAAATGCCAAAAATGGTGATTCTAAACTAAATTTTTCGATACTGATCCTCGAGGCGTAAAAACCCCCCAAGTGATTCCAAGGCTCCTTATCTCCTCAAATCTCAAGGCACTTCCTCTTTTCTTTGGAATCGGAACTTTGCACCTGTCCCAATTAAATCGTTGTGTGGCCCATTCATTCATTTCCTTTTAGGGAAGCAAATCGGCTCACCGCGTTTATTTTATTGACCTTTTGTTTGCTTTGACAGAGTGATGGTTGACATCATTGGGGGATGAATGGCAGCGATCAAAACGGTGTAAATGCCACAAATACCTTCTCCAAAGCACAGGTGTGTCGTAACTTTCATTTAAGTCCACAAGGGCAAGTGGCACGCTTTGCCTTCAGCTCTTCGTCTTTAGTCTCTGCTGTCGATTATATACTTGTCTGGGGTTTTGAGAGGTCGTATTTGAAAAAAAAAAGTTAAACATTTTGAGTACCTTGCCGGGATTAAAGCAGATTTGGGAAGAGTTTGACCAAGATGTTCAAATTTGATATTATAATTTTCTTGTTTGAACTTTTATATATTTTTCCAATATTTTTGCGTATTTTTGGATTGTTTTACTAATTTTTCGGAGAACTTTTCTAATTGCCATAAATTGTTGCAAAAATTGTTTTCTTAGCGATCCTGAGATTAAATGTCAAAAAAATCAGCCACAGTGCCAAAAACGCTAAAAATTTCGTGAAACAAAACTAAAACAAAAATTCAGGAAGAAAATTCAGGAATCGGTGGTTCAAAAATCAGGCCGATAGCCACATAGTGCCTAAATACTGAATAAGAATCCCTAATAGTGCACAATGTATTGAACAGTCATCGCTCTCTTTACGAAAATCAAACGCCTGCGATGATACATTTGCCCTTCCCTTCCGTGGAATCAAAAGAGGAAGGACTTTCTTTCTCCCAGGGCGATTATTTTCCCTGTCTACCGAAATGGCCTGAGGGAATGGCTCTTTTGAAGAGCAGCACTTAGCGCCTATTTACTATTTCTGTTTCCAAAACATTGTCCTTGAAAGAAAATGAAGTGCAATGCCACTTAAGACTTGGAAACAATTTATCTGAGGATGATCTCCTGCGAAAGTTTTCACTCACTTTCGCTTTCATTACCTGTGAATTTTGTTTGATCCGAATTTGTTCTAGAAAAGTTTGCTACCTTTGACTCATTTTTCTTCCATAAATCAGATTAATGTCAAGGAATGTAATTGCATTAAGGAAAATGTTCGATTTGGATGTTTGGGCGAAGTTTTGTAGTTTGTAGCTGAACTTGGACGTTAATCAGTCCCATCCTTGATAACGAATCATTGCGCATATTTGTTCATTCACCTGAGATTCAATTAACGTCGTAGTTTTTTAGTAGTTTTCCAAAGATTTTCTAGCTCAAATTTTTCGCTTACGTCAGTTATTTTATACGAAATTTTGTTTCATCCAAAACAGATGTATTTCGGAAATTGAAGGGAGAACTAAATGAGTTTTGATACTACGAACTATCCGAATGCCCGAGAGCATCAGGAAAATTACGGAGTAATGACCCCAGAAAATTTTTTTAAGGAAAAGTGATTTTTAGAAGTTTTTTCGCGTTTACAGAACAAACCATAAAAAAATTTGAGACAGAAATGCCTTCTCAGGATTCAGTACCTCCCAGTGATTTTACTTAGCCCGATTTTCTTTCTAATAGTGCGATTTCTTGGACCACCTCCACGCCAAACCAACTTTCCTCCTGCCAAATTTGAAATGTTACTAACGGTATAACTTTTTTCCAGCCTCCTACCTTTCATAGTCAATTTTGGGATATTTTCCAAATTTCAAAAATGTGAACATTTCTCGCGTCAAATCAAAATTTAAAAAGTTGGTACCCATTATACATTTAATCGGTAAACTTATTATTTGCATTCAAGGATTGTTACTGTATTCATTTAGATATGACGATTGTGCTCAATCCATTGCACTCATCCGAGTGGCGAAGCCAAAACTTTGTAACGAATTCCAAAGATTCCATAATTCTAGAAGATTCTATTTCTAAGCGAAATTCGCTAAATATTGCGCATTCTGGCCATTTTCCTCAGGAAACAGACGGCCTTCGTTGTCCGCATTGCGCTGATCTGTTCAGGAATGTGAGTCATAAATTTACCGTTTGATAAAAATGCACTACGTATTTTGGAAACGTTAAAAATTTCTTGAGTTATCCTCCAATAACGGGTAGCTTTTTAGAAAGTATTGGTCGAAAATAGAAATTAAATGACGAAATTTGTGCAGATAGCCGAAAATCGAAGTCTTTAAAATTTTAAAGTGCAAATTCCAGCCAGTAATCTTGCCCTGTGGCCACTCGCTGTGTGGTCATTGTTCAGCTCAATTGCTTACGGAGCAGCGTGAGATTTCTTCGATCAAAAGCCAAAGTTGGCAAGGTTCGCACTCGTCAAAAATCCGCATGGGCACTAAAACCTTGAGCGTTCTTCGCCCGGCAACGTCATCCAACTCCCAGATGACTCATGCTGATCTTAAACAACAATGCACTCCGTTGAGACAGTCGGTAAAGGTAAGTGCATACTTGTTTACATAAATTTTTGCCGAATGTGACAAAGTGCAAATTTGTTGACAAAATTGAAAAGTTCAAGAGTGAATGTCAAATGTTGAAAGTATACTTCCAAAACCGAATACGGTCACCTTCGTTATAGCGATGTTTGGAGAACAAAACTCAAGTATACAAAATATTTTCCCTCGATTTAGTGCACTTTATCGGCCCTGTCGAAAGTGGTACTAGAAGAAAAATTGGTTATTGAATCTTGAATGTTAGGTTCACAGTTTTCCGTTTTAGACTCCATCTTCCCTTTCACGCCGGAGCAAACCGCGCAGCGGTATCTTCAAAAATCTCTTCGGCGGAAGTGTCGCCTGCGGCTCCATTGAGAGGTTGGTCGAAGAAGACTCAGAGTTCACAAATCCTGAAGCGAAATCAGCGCCCAAGTCAAAGCCTATCCCAGTTGTATCCGGAAATTTGACAAATCCAGGACTTGCAAAGCCGACTAGGCCTGCGTACAAGAGCCCAAAGTGCCCGGTGTGTGGTGCTGGGCCGAGAATGGTATGTCAACTATAAATGTTCATGTACTTTGAAAATGCAATTTTTTACCATCTTTATATTAAAAATTTTCAAAATCTATAGTTCTTGAAAATATTTTGACTCATTTTTTAGATTCCGCCGATTCGGAATCTCGTTTTGGATCAACTTGCCCATAGCCTCAAGCAATTTGAGAAGCAAAATGCGACCATTTCACGAAACGAAGCCTCGTTTTCTCCAACATTTTCGGCGAACCATGCCGAAAAAACTTCAATTAGCAGCGGATCAAGTGGCTTCGAGGATGTCCCAACTCATGCAGAACCTCCGCGCGACGCGGCGAGATCCAGAAATGAAGAGTGTAGAAGATCTCCTAAGGCTATGCCTGCGCCTGTGGTCAAGAAATTGGCCGACACAATTTCCGAGGACGAGGACGACGTCTGCCTTTTGAAATCCTGCAAAGTTGCAATTTTTGGAGCGCCGAAAACAGGAAAAACACAGCTGGTATGTACTTCTTAAGGATCATCTAGTTAAGGAAATTTTCTGGAACGTTTTCTGGAATATTCCACATAATATTCTTAGAATGTTTCAGGAGTCCATTTAAAGTGCGCAAATGTTCCCCAGCCTAATTTTCCTGAACAAAATTGATCTTGAAAGCGGGAAAGTATAAACACGTTTTGTTCAAATTTTGTTTCAGGCATCAACCCAAAAACTGAACAGTCTGCTCTTTGGCCAAATTAATGAAGCTGACGTTGATCAGTCGAAAGAAAGCGGCTCGGAAGAAGAATGCTCGAGGACTTCAATCATGGATGAGCTCAAAGCCAAGTATCGACTCTGCATCTTGGACAATAATGTAATTTATCCTAAAAGTTTATATATACCATATTGTTGGCAAAAATTTGGCAAAATTTTACCTGAAATGAAATTCAAAGGAGAACTCGCAACTTTTTTCGCCATTTTTATTTTATTTTTATAGTTCTAAGATATACATTTTCCAGGACCTCGCCCAGGATGCTAGAGATGCTGACGCCATAGTACTCACCTATGCTTCCAACGACAAATCCTCATTGGATATGCTCAAAAGTTGCATTGTTCCCGAAATTCGCCTCAGGAGAGCCGATGACGTAAGAATTTTTAAACGTTTAGCAACTAAAACCTAAAAATGTTTCAGCTCCCGATGATTCTGGTTGCCACGAAATGTGACCTGAAGGCATCCACGACCACTCCACACTCAAACAAGTCGCGTCCGAGAAACGGAAGCGGAAACGCGCAGTTGGTCCCGGCGTGCGAAGGTGAAGCGCTTGCCCAAGATTTGGGCTGTCCTTTCTTGGAAGTGTCCGCAAAGACGAACTTTAATGTGAACACGGTTGGATTTTTTTGTTGATATGATTTTTTAAATTTAAGCAGACAAAAAATTAGCGAATCAAAAAATTTTCTGTTTTTCAGTTTTTTTGTCTTTAATATGTGAAATATTTTCAGATTTTCCTCCAATTGATTCAAATGATTGACCGCCGCGAGTCTGCCTGAGAAATCCAGAAATTATCTGATATAGTGCCGAAATTTCCTATGATGGTATTTATCATTTATTTGTGTCATTTGCTCTGTCTTTTTTAAAAAGGTGTAAATAAATTTGTGTTTATTTAAATACTTTGATAATCTGGAGCGGATGGCTTGTGTTAAAAATTAATATTTCTTCGAACATTGAAAAACGAAATTAAATCCTGAGGTTAATAAAACAGCGTCCTTTGGATTTCCAATATCAAAACGATATCGAAACGAGAAGCAATCATTTGGTCTTCTTTACTCATCTGATTTACTCTTCAAGCCCAAATAAGGAAAGAGCAAATTTTTTTCTGGTCAAAATCGACTGATACCAAGATTTCGACTATTTAACCCTTCATTAACGGAGCCATAGAATTTGGGGAGAATTCTGACGTTACCATTAGCTTTCCTTTTGGTGAGCTGGCTTTATCAAAATCAGAATTTCGGTATGCGACAATACTAATTCGGCGTAATTTTTGTCACCAGACAGTGCGTCAATAAGATGTTTAAAATTAAGGACCAAAAGTTTTGGTTGTAAATGGTAAAAATAAAATAATTTTGTGGCATATTTCAGAGTTTTTGTGACAGACAAAAATATTTTAGTGCCAACAAAATTTTTTGCGCATAACGAAATGAGCTACAAATGAAAGTTCGAAAGAACAATTAAAAAGTCATCTCGAAAAGAAAATGACAAAGCTCCGAAAACAAATACGAAAGCCAAAAATCTCACATGACTTTTGATCGGAAGTTTTGAGGTAAAATTTTCGGGACTTAAATTTCGGCTGAGCAAACTTTCACTTCAAATTCATAACTGGATTAAATCCGACACTCGCCCGTAAACTACTCTCCCGAGTCCGAAAATTATTGAAAACCAGTTTTCGTGTACTGAGGTAACGGAAAAAACGGAAAGGCGGCCGTCACAATTCAAAGCTATACAAACATAATATTATTCAAATCGAGTAAAATAGCGAGAAAGGTCTGTTCTGGAATTTGAAATGGTTTGTATAAAAGTGATATCAGAATCCAGAATATCAAAATTTTATGTCCAGAACTTCCTTATGTCGAGATCCATCCCCTACTTTACATGCGTACATTTAGGCCGTTCTGTCGAGTTAGCAGCTCTAAAGATTTAGTGTCTATATATATCACTTTGGGAGGGATACAACTGGATATTTATCCGGTGTCCCAGTCAAAAATTTTGGATCCATTATGGCCGATCTATCAAGTTAAACATCACTGATCACATCCAGGAGCCAGGTGTATCCAAGATCCTTTTTCTTTCTTAACACTATTTGATTACTAAATTCCTAATTTTGTTAAGAATGTTCCGGAAAATCCTAGAATTGGTCGCTAAACCCATCATGTTTATTATGGCTTTTATATGACTTGTTTAGGAACGAAAAAATGATCTTTGGTCTCTTAGTCGCCTACATTCTCTTCTCTGGCTTTCTCCCAACCGAATCCGGAAAAATCGAAGAAGAACTGGACAAACCAATAAATGACAGCATCTTCACTTTGTACGGTGTTTCCGGAAGAGGAGCCTGTGGCTTGGACGTGACCAATTGCTCGGCGGCTGCCTCCGGCGATCTATTCGATCCCAATGCGCAATGGGTTCCCTCGGACCTGCCAGATGGCCGCTATGTTCTGGATGACCCAGTTTGCAGAGGAATTTGTGTGCAAGTCGAGTACAATGGAAAAAGGTAAATAAAAAATTGAAAGCTTTGAAAACTTTCGGCTTAAATGTAAACTTTTTTACAAAATAATTGGCTTTATAGTTTTTAAATACTTTAAAGCCCTGAAATTTTTTTTCTTTTCAGCGCTGTGTTTCCCATTGACAACAAATGCTCGGAATGTCCAGTGAATCACGTTGACCTTTCGGAATCGGCTTTCCTTGTTCTTGAGCCAAAAGGTGAGAGAGGATTTCATAGATTTTTATTGTTGAGAAACGTGAAAATATTAATTATCAAAAGTTTCCCAAATATAATTTCCAGGTGGTGAAGTCGGAAGGGCCACAGGCGCGACTTTGACTTATCTGTACTGCAACGAGACTACAATTTCGAGCTGCTGAAGGAAAACGATACTGATAAACAAATTTTTGGTATTGATTGTATCAAGAAAAGCGTGATATGGCATAGTTATAGCATTTGAATTGATAAACTTGGCCATTGACCTGTGATAATGAATAAACATAATTAAGTCACCTGTTCGTTAAAACCTTCAACGGTTCAAACTTATTCAGAATGAAACTATAAAAAGCATTGAACCAAACCCATATTCTGGAGTTTCCTGGGGCCTAGGGCACTAACAATGACACCTTCTTAGCGCCCTTGGATTTATTTTCACAATTTTCTAAACACCTGGGCGAGTTCTTATTAGAGTCTTATTAGAAACCTGTCAATCTGGGCTACATTTTGATACCAAACATGTATGACATAAGTCAGGAAACCGTCCTCTTCGGGGCCATTGAAGGGGCCTTGGTCATCATGTTAGTGCTCCTGGGCATGTTTTTGAACGTCGTCGTGTGAGTTTGTTTGTTCGTCGATCATAATGTTTGGTGCCAAAATGTAGCCAAGAGTCTTAGGCTTCTAATGAGACCAAAAACTCATCTAGGTGCTTGGAAAAACGTGTGAAAAAATCCAAGGGTGCAAAGCCTATTCTTAGTGCCCTAGGCCCCTGGTGCCACAAGTACGAAACTTATCAATTTTTATAACAAAATTGATAAACTTAAACATTGATCTGTGATCTTTGAGTGAATTAACTTTAAAATGCCATAAATTCGCTCACCATACAATAACCAGGGGTAAAAACTTCGAATTCGTGGACATGCATCTATAGGTTGCTCAGTTGATGTAAACATGTTTACATCTTCACATAGACAGCCACTGAAAATTTTCATCTCCAACCTCACATATTAAAAACTTTTCTTTGATCTTTACATTGTATCTTAGAGATTTTTAAAAATTTTTCGCCTGCGGCGCGATTTTATCCTTCAGTTTTTGCCGTAATTTTAGACAGCGGCGCAATTTAAGATGCAAATTCCAAGCATAATTTATAAACAATAATGATTTCATAGACACCGTATATATACTAGTACTAATCATTGTGCCGCAGGCGAAAATTAAAAATAAATATGCTGTTTGCCAAATTTTTTGCGAAAATTTTTGAAAAATTTTGAGAGGTTGGAGAAAATTTCCTTTGAAAATTTTCAATGTTGAGGAAAAATATTCAAAATTTTTCGCTCGGCCGCGCCCTATCGGGCACGGCCGAGTGCTTTCTTGAAGGCGCAGATAAAATTAGCCAATTTTGGTTACTCGAATTTCTCCGACAGAATTTTCCCCGGTTATAAAATTTTATGATAATTTTTTTCTGAAAGTAGAGGCAATTTTGACAAAGCAAGTCAAATTTTTTCAAAAATGTTCTACCTTAAAATTTTTGTGACATATTACACCTATTGAATATTTGAGACTTCTGAATATTTGAGGCATTTACACTTTACGCTAATTTTAAAAAATTATCACAATTTCACCAGAAAATGTGACTTTTTATGACAAGTCGGCAAAAATTCAAGAAACATCTAAAGTCCTACAACTTGCAAATTAAGCCTAAGACTGCAAAAAATGTTCTAATTAAGCTTAAAATGCCGAAAACTAATAAAAACTACAATTTTTAAGAAATTTGACCTCGGAAAATTTTTTCAGATTTTTTGAGAAAAATTTACTTCCGGTCCGGTCCGCGGTCCGGACCGGACCGGACCGACCCCTTGCCTGGTCCGGACCGGACCGGGCACGAGGTCGGTCCGGTCCGGTCCGGACCGGGTAAAAAGTCGGTCCGCGTCCACCCTTGCTGTCGACTGATTTTCCTGGCATCAGATTGTTTGAAAGCTCAGAAACTGGAAATCGTGACGGCCATACTGTTTTTTACTACAGTCAACCCTCTCTAATCCGTCACCATCCTTAATCCGATCCATTGGCCGAGACGAATTTTTTTAATGGAAATTCCCTCTCTAATGTGACATTCTCTAATCCGATTCCGACAATTTTCGGCCAAAAACAAAGTCAAATTTTCTATGAAAATGAATTCTCTTATCCGACACAGACATTTTTCAACCAAAAGTTGGCGAAAATTCAAAATTTTTCGCAAAAAATTGAAAATTTTTCCCAAAATTGCCGAATATTTAGTCGAAAATTAATCAAATTCAAGTTTGTCCCAAAACTTTTGGGCGCCAGTTCAAAATGGGATATTCTCTAATCCGTCTCCCTCTCTAATCCGTCCCTTTTCGGCCTAAATGGCTGCCTGTAGTAGGATTACCTAAAACTTTCAGCCAAGCGAAGCTGTCGGCCTACCCTTATACTCCGCTGTTGAACTCGTATGCATAATTTTCATAATAATTGCCGCCGTACTTGTCATATTTTGCACTCTCGGCTGCTATCGTCACCTTTCAAAAGGTCAGCAGCTTATGTCGTCACGCACCCGTTCTCTGTCGTTGGCCCTTATAAATGCATTGGTCTTTGACATGATCATCGGCGGTGTACTTCTAGCGATGCCCATGTTTGGCGTGGTTATGTTTGCCATGAACAACTCAAAGTGGGCTGCAATTTATACAAGGGCAGTCTTGACGTCATGTTGCATTGTTCCGCTAATGGCTAATGTCACTTTGCTGGTAATTGTGAAGCCGTACAAGATCGCCACTCTGAAACTTTTTTCGAAGGTTTTCAAAGGCATTTCTGTCCAACAAAATGAGAGCACTGACGCATTTTCCGGGTAAGTTGCTAACTGAGTAAGGCTTAAGACTGAATCTCTTAAAATCGCTGTCGACGTTAAATCCAATATGGATTGATAGATATTATAAAGGCTTTTGGGTGGCATATAAATAGTTACCGTATTTAACGGGTGATAACTAATTATTGGCAGTAAATATATTGTATTCAAAAATTATATTTTTGGCGTTAGTAGTAAATCGGACTTTTACAAAATCAGCTCTAAAATCCATAAAAATGCCTAAATAATATCCGGTTTTCGCTATAGTGTTCAGAATTTTGTCTAGTTTCATCTGCGTATAAAAGTTTTCAAGGCAGAAATCATGTTAACAAAAAAAATTTGAAGATTTCTGCAGACACACCTGTCCAAACCTTGTACACTCGGATTCTGAGGGTGTCTTCATTCGATGCCATACTTCTTAAATTTTAAACAGTTATCGAACAGACATGTTATACATTTTCGGAAACTAGACAAAATTTGCTACAACTAACACAACTGACACATCGGAACATTAAGCCAAAAATATAATTTTTGAATACAATATATTTACTGCCAATAATTAGTTATCACCCGTTACCTGACGCATTTTCCGGGTATGTTTCCGTTATTGATAGAACCTCCAGTTAATAATGACTATTAACTTTTAAAATTTTCAAAATATTGCAATTTACAATAGAAAATTGAAGAAAAAACATCGCCGCAGGCAAATTTGTTAAAAGTTGGGTTGTTTGCGAAAAATTTACAATAAAAATTTTTCTTTCGCAAAAATTACAAATTTTTTGCCCTTCCGGGTACAGCCGAATGCACATGGGCGAAAATATTCTAAGACCGCTGAGTTTTAGCGGTCCGCCAATTGCTATATTTTCGCCCATATGTAGGGGTGCTTATTTCGTTTTTCTTGATGGTAACCTGGTCCCGGCCTAAAAGTGGATATTTGTATGTAACTTTGAATGTTTAATCAGAATATGTAAACATAATTTCTCCGTATTGTCCAAAATATATGGGTTTAGTAGTGAGCCAGGACTTAGAATTTCACGATTCCTGAATATTGGCTGAAGGCATAACTTTGCGAGATCGTCACCAATCGTGAAAACTCTCTTCTTCGGATTCGTGATCAGCGAGTCCGAAAACACCTAAAAACATCGTTTCCGGCAAAAAAAAATTTTGAATTTTTGGATCCATGAGGGGGGGTATCATGGTTTTTTGACAACTTCGAGACTCTCGAAAACCACGTTATATGCCACCTCCGGAGCTGAAGGCTGAGATTCGTGAATAACTCCATAGATGCAACAATTTTAGCAAAAAAACCGGGTGCCCGCCCTTGCAAATAGAAATGACACTCAAAAAGGTTCCATTGTAAGAATCTTTAATCCCTAGCTTAGGCCACAACAGTATAAAATAATCAATCAAAGAAATAATCGACACAAGACATCAAAAGACAAAAGCCATTGTTAGTTTTCTGAAACTAATGTTAGTTTTAATGCCTAACATTAGTTTTGCAAAACTACTAGTAGTTTTCTGAAACTAATATTAGTTTTTTTATCGGTTTTGACATCACTGGTTCTGCCCCCAATTATCCCCCCCCCCAGTTGGGTTTCCCCCGAATTGGGCGTTAGCGAGAATAAAGTGAGAGAAAAACGTTATTATATCTCGGAATGGATGGAAGTCGGAATACCGCAGAGAGAATTGACAAAAAGTGAAATCAAATGAAATATTGGCTGAAAATTTGTGTATTGAAGCGAACGCAACTTTGGATGCGGACCAATTAAGTGTTGCCAATTAAGTGACAAGCCGCTTTGATGGAAAATTTGCCACTTAACCTGAGGCCATACATAAAAAGTGAATCCAAGTCTGTCCAAGTGTCTTATTTTAGCCATTAAGTAAAATATTTTCCTCAAAAATACTTTTCGTTATGCTTCGAAAAGACGTTTCCAAAATCAGCTGACTTCTAAATTGTCTATAACACGTAATTTCGTATACCGGTATAAATGAAACAAAGTTGCCGTTTTGGGTTTTAAATAGTTTAAAAGTTGAGCATCCTCTCAGTGTGATTGCCGGAAGGAACAAGAATTTTGGAGTCGGTAGTATACAGGGTTTTCATCGAGTCGGGTCAAAAAAATAAGAACATTTGATTTCAAAACTAAGATTTCGGGGTCAAAAAATAAGAACATTTGATTTCAAAACTAAGATTTCGGGGTCAAAAAATAAGAACATTTGATTTCAAAACTAAGATTTCGGGGTCAAAAAATAAGAACATTTGATTTCAAAACTAAGATTTCGGGTCAAAAAATAAGAACATTTGATTTCAAAATTAATATTTCGGGGTCAAAAATAAGAACATTTGATTTCAAAACTAAGATTTCGGGGTCAAAAAATAAGAACATTTGATTTCAAAACTAAGATTTCGGGGTCAAAAAATAAGAACATTTGATTTCAAAACTAAGATTTCGGGGTCAAAAAATAAGAACATTTGATTTCAAAACTAAGATTTCGGGGTCAAAAAATAAGAACATTTGATTTCAAAACTAAGATTTCGGGGTCAAAAAATAAGAACATTTGATTTCAAAACTAAGATTTCGGGGTCAAAAAATAAGAACATTTGATTTCAAAACTAAGATTTCGGGGTCAAAAAATAAGAACATTTGATTTCAAAACTAAGATTTCGGGGTCAAAAAATAAGAACATTTGATTTCAAAACTAAGATTTCGGGGTCAAAAAATAAGAACATTTTTATAATTTTTCAAACCATAGGGTACTCCCTATGGTTTTTTAGCAAAAAAATTTTTAAAGAATTTTTTTGCCAAAAAACCATATGATGATTAAAATGATATACTACTAGTATATCATTTTAGCCAAAACGCAGAGATACATAATCTCAGCGTATAACGGTTTCATAATTTGTGCATACTGCCTAGGACAAAACCATATGATTGCGCCATATTATTTTGTCCCGCAGCGATCTCTCTGAATCGCACACTATTTCGTCATTTCTCTCTTTCTTTTCCCCGAATTTAAGCTCTAATTTGAAATTTGAACTCGGTGAGGAATCGGCCCACTGGTTTTGTCCTAGGCAGTATTAATGACCTTAGATTATAATATGCTGTTATAAACTGATGATGCCAATAAATTGAGTTTCAGTTAAATTTTTATTTACTAGACATCAGTGTAAAACCAACAACTATTACAGTGCATTCGCTTTAAGACTTGTATACGGTTAAAGTAAGTAACAGACTTTCAAAATACGTATAACGATCGCTACTGAATATTCAAATTACTTTGATGCTTACCAGGCGGGGACATAATTTCGCGGAAAAAGATCCTTATCAGTTTCTTCCTTCCTCCCTTCTTCTAAGTGAATTAGACAGAAAAAGACATGAAGAGAGAGTATGGCGCCAATTCAAACCAGCAATTTATTTTTCCGCGAAATTATGTCCCCGCCTGGTAGAGTAGGGATGTGCAATGTGAACCTTGTGAACCCTGGTTGAATTGGACCATCTATTTGGTCCATTTTTTGGCTAGATAACTAAAATCTGATGTAGACAGTCTTATGTCAGTTTTTTGTGTAGATTCTGGATATGTTATTTGTATCTCCACCCGGATCAGGTTCACAAGTGAACGTTTTTGGGGTTCACTTGTGAATCTTTGGTTAAATGAGTATTTTCTAAGCAAAATTACTAATGAAGTGGAGAAACAAATAACATATCCAGAATCTACACAAAAAACTGACATAAGAACGTCTACATCAGATTTTAGTTATCTAGCCAAAAAATGGGCTAAATAGATGGTCCAATTCAACCAGGGTTCACATAGGGTTCACAAGGTCCACATTGCACATCCCTAGCTTAGAGGCAGTTTACAAAATTTTAAAAATTGAAAATAAAACTTTAAATAAAAAGTGCATTGAACATTGTCCAGAATATCTTGCAATATATGAAAAGAATATCATTTTGCGTAGCATTGAAGGCTTAGGAATGATTGAACCGCTTGTTGATCTTAGCAGTTCATTTGATCGTAGTAGTTGGCGCTACCAAGCACTATGATCATGTTGGCGTAGTAAGTATCGCGACTCTTCTGATCCAGTTTTATCTTCCTCGTGTAGTTGCATCCCTTAAAGGAATCAAATTAAAAGATGATTGTGTCGGTCAATCATACTTTATGGCTTTTGGGAATTTTGTCTTGCCGGATGAAAGTTGGGGCATAACTGCCCTCTAACTGCTCGGCGCCGGCCGGCCAGCTGTCTTCGGGCCAGACACCCATACTGAGCAAACTAACAAGGAACACGCACTTGGGGTCACACTGATCCCGAAAACGTGAAGAACAAGAATTCTGAAAAGACGCTATCTTACCCAGAAAATTACGGGGAACACGAATATGACATTATTTTTGCCACTTTCATAGACAAAAGCGCCCGAAAACGGCCTCTGAAGTCGGATTTTCTCGCATTTTCCTTGTAAAAATCCAATTTTCCGTATAAGGAAAACTTTTTTCGTAACGTATTCGCAAAAAATATTTGCACCGTTCGAATGCCCACAAGCTGGGGGTAAATTCCTATCCATCACGTTTTCAGGGATCGGTGTGACCCCTAGTGAGTGTTCCTTGTATGCGAAACATGCTCGCAAAATTCCCAAATATCTGCGACTATTGTCGAAATTTCTCAAATCCGCACGTTTCCTAATTATGCGAGCCACGGCGTTTGAATTCGCGCCAAATGCAGCCGCGCCATTTGCTGTCTCATTGGTTGGCTTTGTTAGTCACGTGCTGTTCTAGAGCACGGAGAACATCATTGGGGCGTTGAGAGCCATCAGTTGAGTCAAATGCCGGCACTTCGCTTTGGGATCAATTCCATACAAACGCTATTTTTCGTAAAATTAGGAAACAGGCGGACTTGAGAAATTTCGACAATACCAAAAATTGGCATTTCAGTTTCCCTTAAGAATATTTTGTGCAATTGCATCAGCATTGTGCACTTATAATTTGATAGAAATGAATGTTCATATTGTGTCCAAAAATAGGATTTTTAAGACCAAAACCGTTTAAGACCAAAATGAGCGTATACGCTGGAATATGAAAAATGAGCGACACAGACGATGTCCTTTGATTAGAGGTACTAAATGTTCATTTGGGTAAAAAAATTAAAATTGTGAAAAAATAACAAATTATGGTTTAGGTTTGCTTCTAAAAATCGTGGCCCCGATGTACTACTATTATCAGAAACGAACCACTGCAAGAGTTTGAATTCGCGGGTTGTTAGAGCAGGCGCAGTAGTGGAAAAGGCTAAAGGGCTATTTAAGGCATTTATGATGGAACCCTTGAAGAGTAAACCGACCCCGCTGAACCCAAATCCGGGATCAGATTTGAACTTTGATCTTTGATTTTTTAACTTTTCCCTTTAAATTCACTATTTTTCCATATTATCCAAAGTTCAAAAATCAAAGATCAAGGTTCAAATCTGATCCCGGATTTGGGTTCAGCGGGTCGATTTACTCTCCAAGGGTTCCATCATATTGTCTCGTAATGCCTTAAATAGCCTGTTGGGCTGATGCCAAGGCACTCTTCTCCACTACTGCGCCTGCTCTAACAACGCGCGAATTCAAACGCTTGCAATGGTTCGTTTCTGATAATAGTATTACAAAGGGACTTCTTCGAAACTCATAAGAAAATGTAAAATTACCTCTTTCGGTGCTAGAAAATAGTCACATCCGGAATATTCAATTACTATATATGGATCAATCCAAGTAGTCTCGATATCTCTACCGACAATTTGAAATCCTCCCAACACACCGGATTTCGTTTCGTTTAGAAAGTCGTCCACAACTATAATAATTGTTCATTTGATATTACAGTAAAATTTGTAATTTTACTCCCACACTCTGCAGAGTGCCAAGGGCAACGTAACAACTGCCATCCGACAACTCCCACCGCGACAACTCCCATCTTCAACTTTCCCACTAGACTCTTATTAAAGCTGTGGGGTGAAGGAATACTAGGGCTCGGGATCGGCAAACGGTTAGACACTCACACGCCTCAGTGGATTCCCTATTAGGAAACTGACGGAGAATACCACTTTCTATACCTACAAGATGGCGACACGAAATCGTGCATTTTTATTTATGCGTTTAAATTCGCGCCGTTTCAGTTTACCCCCTTTAAAAGGGGGCTAGGTCAAATCTGATATAGCTAAGCCCCTCTGAAATCGTATTCTAGAGGGGTTACCAATATTAAATTTGAACTAGCCCCTTCTAAAGGGCCAAACTGAAATGGCGCGAATTTAAACGAATGAATAAAAATGCACGAGGGAGATGTATAAGGGATAAGTATAGCATGGAGGGGCCGTCTGGTTTTTTATATCCGGCAGTTTTTTGCCGGCTATGAACCGAATTTGTGGTAAGGCTCGGAATCCAGTATTTCTATCCCATTATATGGTGTTTGAGTGAATATTTTACTAATAAAATGTTCGTTCGTGTAAATTTTTGACCCCCGTGAGCATCTCTTGGAGCAGGGGTAAAAATTCAAAATATTGGACTGGTTTAGATAAGCCTAGAGGAGGGTGTAGGCCGACAAATGGGGCCTTCTTGGAAAGTTCACGTCAGCTCACAATACTTCTACGTGTGTGGTCCAACCTTGGATCAACTGATCCAGAACAATTGATGTCGGACAGTGAGACACAAAAAATTCTGCACTTTAGTGTGGGACAAGAGTGGGGCGCCGCGGCCTTCGCTGTGAAATCGGGGGTGAAATCCAGGATTCGCGCACCTCAGTACTTTCTACGCTCCGCTGACTCTACGATCGGGCTGAGTAATAGCTTATTTTGCTGGGCTAGTTGAGAGCTGTCGATTGGTGTCTCACTCGGCCCGATCCGAGCGGAGCGTGAAAAGTTGCCCTTTTACGTGACCCACGTGACTCACGTTTTACGTGAAATCACGTAAAAAAAATTTTGGCATCATTCGACTCACTCGGGAGGTTCCCAAGGTGATAGATTGGTTCCAGCTGGCCGTCAAATTTCTGTCTGGATAACTTTTTAGGACATTGTCCACAAAGCTTAAGTTTTGGTCCTCAGAATGACTTTCTGAGTTTTTTTCAAAAAACGCAAATGGTCGAAAATCACTAATTTCTCAGGCAAAAAGGCGCCAATTCAAACCATATTTTTGGATTTTGAAAGTTTTTGCGGCTCTTACTTCGGGATTTGTCTCTGTTTTTGTTATTTATGTGTTCCTCAGTCATTGTATTTTATTTGTACAAATTTTCTGAATAAAATTGACATACATAAAAGACAATTTGATAGTAAAACTAACAGAAGAGAACCAAAATTGCATGCATAGTAACCTGACAAGGAAGACTCACCGATTGCGGAAAACATGATGGATAGGAATTTACCCCACCTTGTGGGCATTCGAATGGTACCAAGCTTTTTTCCGGGTACTTCCGGGTTATCGGGCTGCCAAAAGTTAAAATTTCAAAATAGCCTAGTCAGTGCCTTCAAAATGATTGTAAAAGTGATGAGTCATTGCTTCTATTCCTCTATCTTACAAATTACAGCCACTATAAAGCAATGACTCATCACTTTTACAATCATTTTGAAGGCACTGACTAGGCTATTTTGAAATTTTAACTTTTGGCAGCCCGATAACCCGGAAGTACCTTTTTCCGAATACGATGCGAAAAAAAGTTAGCCTGATACGGAAAATTGGATTTTTACAAGGAAAATGCGAGAAAATCCGACTTCAGAGGCCGTTTTCGGGCGTTTTTGTCTATGAAAGTGGCAAAAATAATGTCATATTCGTATTCCCCGTAACTTTTTGGGTAAGATAGCACATTTTTCAGAATTTTTTGAGAAAAAAATTTTTTACGATTTTTGACTGACTGAGGAACACATAAATAACAAAAACAGATACAAATCCCGATGTAAAAGCTGCAAAAACATTAAAACTCCAAAAATATGGTTTGAATTGGCGCCATTTTGCCTGAGAAATTAGTGATTTTCGACCATTTGCGTTTTTTGAAAAAAACTCAGAAAGTCATTCTGAGGGCCAAAACTTAAGCTTTGTGGACAATGTCCTAAAAAGTTATCCAGACTGAAATTTGACGGCCAGCTGGAACCTATCTATCACCTTGGGAACCTCCCGAGTCAGAGTGGCCGATTTAGGGGGTACTCGCGTGCCTGAGGTCCGGGAGCAGGCAAAAGGGATCCAAACGCTGTGTTACATGCCGTGGGACAAACACATGTACGGTTGCGACTAAGGTACAGTCGAAAAGACTCTAAGAGAGGAAACCCGCAGCCTTCGCTTCGGAACTGACACAATTCTCTATTGAAAAATTTGCCAATAACACGACCTCGTGAGAATATATTCCAAATCTGACGTCAGATTCGAATTCAGCATGCTGGAAAACCCCGGGTGCAAAAAATCAGCCGCATAGGTGCTTTGTTTTGAAAAATGTCATTTTTGTCAAAAAGTGACACTTTTTGACCAAAAAATGGACATTTTTGCCTGCTGCCCCTCGAGATATTTACAGATTCCATTCGAGCATGCCAAGGGAAGCATTTTGTGCTATCATTCACCCTTGTAGCAGGGGAACGTGAAAAGCTGGAAAACCGGGCCCCTGCCATCACCATCCTCCGAAATAGATTAGAGTGGATGGAAGATACAGTAAACTTACAGAGTTCACTCTCAAAGAGTTTAATTTTGGCGCCAGCAAATGGAAAGACGTCAGGAAGAATGTGAGGCCTGAAAATTTGCAATTTTTATTTAAAAATTGTCGTACTTTAAATATATCACAAGAAGGAAATAAAAAGAAAGAAAACCCGCAGCCTGTGTGCTATAAACGTTTGCAGTAACAGATAAAAGTTGGCAGTGGACCAAAAAAAGTGCCGTTTTTGCCACTTTTTGGCCGAAAAGTGCACATTTTTGCGAGTTGCGCTCCGAGATATTTCCGTAATACGTAATATTTTGACGTGTTGTCATGGTGGAGTAATTCGATAAGTTCAAAGGAAGGAAATTCGACTAGCCTCGATGAAGCCTTCCTTTGAATTTATTGAATTTCTCCACCATGACAATACGTCAAAATATTATTTTTTTAGACCTATAAAAGAAAACATGCTCTTTTGAGACACTACAATCACGCTCGATTGAAACAGACCACGTTTGAATTGGCGGCTTTGGCGCGGTTGCGCCAAACCACTTCTGGAACATTCTAGAAGGTGTGTAATGGCTCTATAGAAAACCCGGAGTCTCAGCATTAATTTAAGCCATTACACGCCCTTCTAGAATGTTTTAGAAGCGGTTTGGCGCAATCGCGCCAAAGCCGATAATTCAAACGTGGTCGTTTTCAATCGAGCGTGATTGTATACACACATACAAGTATCTTTTTGGCGCAGTGAACAAGTCATCTCCAACCCTCCTGATAAGCGGTATTTCGGTGGATATGGCGCAGAATAGCTGTCCTCTGACTTTTATGCTTTGTTCTTCGCGCAAAAGGCACTCAGAATGGACCATTAAAGCGCCCAAAATGGCGACAATGAGAGTAGAGTTGGAAATCATTTCTCAAATTCAAATAATTTTCTAATCCTAAATATTCCTTAATTATCTTACGTGCGAAACTATAATGTAACTGAAATCCGGATAAGGTGTCACCAGTCAGTGAGTGAAATCGTACTCGTACTTTCGCGCCGTATTCGTACTACGGGTATTTAGGGTTCCGGCTAAGCAAGTACGACTCCCGTATTGCCTCCAAAAAGAACCCCTCCAATAAGGGCCTATTAGAGGGACATTAAAAAATTAAAGCCATCTCCGAAAAGGGCCCCTGACCAAAACGTGCCATAAAACAGGTTTTTTTGCCCCAAAAACTGCTTTTTTGGCCCTCGCTGACTCCGCGAGTGTTGAAAAAAGGCTCCCTCTAAACTGCGTTAAGAAATGATAGAGACACCTATAAAAATCGCGTAACTTTTCATTTTTCATCGAAAATTTATAATTTATTTTTTCAACTGTTAAGAAATAATAGAGGCACTATATTAATTCATCGAGAATCACAAAAATCTCAAGTGAACACGTGTTATTTGATGTAAAGTTTGTAGCATAATTTCAGAAAATTTTAACGGTAGAAAATGTGCCTTGACATCAAATCAGAAACTCAAGAAATTTTACCGCCAATGAAAGCATACCCAAAATGGCCATGTTTTAAAACAATAGGCCCGCACAAAGGGTCAGAAAATGACATTTCCGACAAAAATGACCTTTCCTACCCCCATATTTCCCGTCGAATTGGGTAGGAAAAGTGCACTCAGAAAAACGATATCTCCCCAAAAAAATGAGTTTGAGGGAATTTACATGGTGGGAAATTCGATAAAAGCAAAAGAAGGCTTCATCGAAGCTTTATCGAAGTTTTCTAGTAAGCGCGAATCGCCGGCCACTATTTCCTGTTCTTTCCCAGCTGCGCGCATTCGTTTCCCTCGTTGGAAAGACAACAACGAATGCGCGCAGCTGGGAAACAGCAGGAAATAGTGGCCAGCGATTCGCGCCTACTAGAAAACTTCGATAAAGCTTCGATGAAGCCTTCCTTTGCATTTATCGAATTTCCCCACCATGGGAATTTATGAATCAGTCCGTTACACAGAAAACGGGGTTCAGATTCAAAATCCCGCCAAATTGTCATTATTGACGTTCTGTAAAAAAACGCTAGAGTGGCGAATAATCTAGAGACTTTTCAGCACCTGATGCAAAAAACCACACTAAAAACTGAAAATAAAACATGCACTAAATTTTTGGTTAAATTTCAAGTTCTCATTTTTCGCAATTTTCCATACAAATTCATGGAATTTTTGGCTCGCGAAATTTAACCTTCCGGGCTTTCCATGTTTCGCGGATCTCAGGATGTACGGTTTTTGTATGTTGTAGGGAATTTTGTTGCGGTTCATGGCTAAAAATTTCATTGTGGCACAATGCCAAAAAGTGCCAATTTTGGCGGGATTTCGAACTCCGGCCCATTTTCCGTAGATTTACTGTCTCACTGACAAAGCCACATGCTGATTTAAGATAAATCTTTCTCTGTATTTCGATGGAAAATGGGCATGTTTCTTTGATGCTAAAATTTTTTGAGTTTTGATTTGATGTCAGGCCAAGTTTTGTGCCAACGGGACGGTCTGAAAATTTGGTACAGACTGCATATCAAATAACGTGTGATTTGCTACGAAATTTTGCGTTTGTTTTGAGCTTTTTGCAGGTGCCTCTATCATTTCTTAACAGTTAAAAATCGTCACTTTTAACAAAATCCGGATTTTACAAAATCCGTACAATAGGTCAAATTTGAAAATTTTGCAAAGTTCGAGGCCA
This sequence comes from Ditylenchus destructor, assembly GCA_022814885.1. Lineage (NCBI taxonomy): Eukaryota > Metazoa > Nematoda > Chromadorea > Rhabditida > Anguinidae > Ditylenchus > Ditylenchus destructor. The sequence goes on along the minus strand of JAKKPZ010000022.1, from coordinate 573,353 downwards.
AAAATGCTCGTAGTAAGAGTACGAGGGATAAGAAGTATCGGTACGAAGTACGAGAAAATTCAGGACATTTATTCCGGAAATGCATGGCATAAAAAACAGGATTCAGATCGAAACACAATTAGTTTCAATATCCCTGCCAGTTGTGCAAAAGAAACGCCAACAACAATCCATCCAAATACAAAGCCAGCCCAGTTACATAAAAAGTATGAAGGACGCTCATCTTCTTTGTCTATATTACCTCCCATAAATCAAAAACATTGACCGTTCTCCGATGCTATTTTGCCGATTGACATTCGCATGACAGTGTGCGGTTGTCGTGGACGAAAGATTGCCTTAGGATCTTGTGACCCTAATTTGTAAAGAGCCAGGCCGGACGGCCCTATGGCTAACACATATATACTAAAAAATTATTATCTACAAATTCTAACGGTAACAATCACCGAGCGGATGTTTCGCTATTAACTCTAATATGTTCCTTGTTGTTTAAAAGCTTTCAGTACAAATAAGTTCATAAGTTTATTGATATTAATGAATATTTATCACATCATTTTAAAGCGCGTGTTTGGCTCTCGGGTTCTGGTTCTGAACCTAAAATGGTTCAATTATTGTTGATTACTATCTTAATACAATAGCAATCGAGTAACCTGACTCTGTGACTCTGTCGCTGTTCACTTCGACCCTTTCCAGGCCCGCTACGGCCGTGATTTTATACCCTTATAGGTTTTCAGTCCCGTTGATTCCGTTTCAGGGGGAATTTTCGACCCGGAGATACAAAAAATGCATGATACGGGATACGGTATGTTTTCTTTGGAACAAAAAAGATTACCTACTTTTTTCTGATATTGGAACTCGGCGTGTCGGTGTGCAGTGTATGGGACGATTCTGGATCCGAGCGGCGCAAAGAACCGCTCGGATCCACAAACAACCCACACACTGCACACCTATCCACCAAGATCCAATACCACAACAAAGTAGGTAGAACCCAAACGAGAGATGACAGAGAGTGAGAGTTTAATAAGAGAGAGTGGTGACAGAGAAACCACCTTGCAGGCCCGAAATTGTCTCAAGGTGGCTTACTCCCGAACAACTCTCTCTTCTAAATTTCAGCGCCGGAGGCGCCATATCAAGCTAGTCATTCGTTAACGGCCTATATAAACCGCATTTATGGTGACCGCGGCTAAAGTTCGTCAAAAATCCTCAATACGGTACGCTTTGCGTACCGTCATCAGCGGAAGGGTTAGGTTCTCCCAAGCGAGGGCCCCTAATCGGATTTTTTGTTTAGGCTGCAGGCATTGGCTCGCTCTGTTTGCATCAAGCCAACCACCTCTAGCTCGCGTTTGGCTCGCTCGGGGGCCAAATCAAAATCCTCCGAGGTTCGCGTCTCGCTGCCGCAAAACGGTCTCCTCCATCTTGCCCTTTCCATGCGATTTGGTGATGGGTGAATCAGCAGTAAGGGAAATTTGATCCGATTTTCGGATTTTACCGAAAAAACCCTTTGCATATTCCCCCAAAATAATTCCCGGAAAAATTCCACTTCCATAAAAGGTGCAGCTTTGAGTAAGAACTCACCCTATGAATTGTTGGTTTGGTTTTCTTTAGTCTTCGACGACGGAACACCCGTCACATTCACGTCATAGACCCAAGCAGCCAGTGGGTCTTGCACTATATTTTTGTGCTGTGTCTCATTCTGAATACTGAACCTTTTGTGCATAACCATGGTACTCAATTTGAGGCGCTCTCTGATCCCATCCTTTGGCGGTTTCAGGGAATTTGGCTCAGATCTCGGCAACTCTACTCTGGGTACTCATGTTCGACTTGCCCGCGCTTCTGCGAGAAGGATTTTTGGTATTGATTGTATCAAGAAAAGCGTGATATGGCATAGTTATAGCATTTGAATTGATAAACTTGGCCATTGACCTGTGATAATGAATAAACATAATTAAGTCACCTGGTCGTTAAAACCTTCAACGGTTCAAACTTATTCAGAATGAAACTATAAAAAGCATTGAACCAAACCCATATTCTGGAGTTTCCTGGTGCCACAAGTACGAAACTTGTCAATTTTTGAAACAAAATTGATAAACTTAAATCTTGATCTGTGATCTTTGAGTGAATTAACTTTAAAATGCCATAAATTCGCTCACCATACAATAACCAGGGGTAAAAACTTCGAATTCGTGGACATGCATCTATAGGTTGCTCAGTTGATGTAAACATGTTTACATCTTCACGTAGACAGCCATCTCATGACAGTCCAACTCGTCGAAATTGCACATAAAAACATCTTTGGGTACGTGGCGTACCAAGGTCGTTGAAAAGAAAATTTTCGCATGATGCGAGCTCCTGGCACTCTATCCCCAGACATGATAAAAACTTTTTGTTTAGAGTCTGAACGTACCCAAGGGCGCTCTAACGAAATATTTTGCATGATAGCATGTCAGGACCCATTGTCATGTGTCTTTTCATTGCGCTGCAAATGTTGTAAACATTGTTGTATATATATGCCTCTAATGAATTCGAAGTCTGAAATCGTTTGTCATTTTATTTCAATACAGTCAAGTTCCTCACATTTGCTTTCACCCATTACTTTTACCTGTTTTATCTGAATGTCGGCATTAAGTTTAGCGTCGCTAGTCTCATCCCAATGTATCTAGGAAGCAGTGACAGTGTTTGGGTACACCGAAAATTTTGTAATCTTTATTTGGGATCTTTGTGTCTGGCTTTCTACCCACACCTTATGTTTAGTTCTGATTCTCTAACACTTGATGTGATAGAGAATCAGAACTAAACTAACGAAGAAAGCCGTAAGAGGGCCAGACACGAAGGATTCAGATCCGCCGATGCCTATTTTCTACTCCTTGTTTTTGCGGTAAAACAGATCGCAAAAATTTTAACCTTGTTACACTTTTGGTCCAGAACGCTGTATATGTCACATACCACTGATTTTATGGCTTATTAAAGAAATATGTTCTTTGATCTCAAAGTCAGTTCTTTGATCTCAAAGTCACCTACCTTTTCTTCTATGGCTTATTGTCAGCCGAATCCGGAAAAATTATAATCTAACATAATACAAATCCCAGAAACTATAACCTGAATATACTTTTGATCCAGAACGCTGTATATGTCACATATTTAGGAATCAGAAAATGATCTTTGGTCTCTTCATCATATCTGCACTCTTATTTGCAGACTCCACTTATTCGCAGACCCCATCCCCTCCGTCACAATCGGCATCCGCACCGATCGAAGCGCAACTAGACAAACCAATACCCGACAGTAAATTCACTTTTTACGGCGCTTCTGGAAGAGGAGCTTGCGGTTTGGACGTGCAGCCGTGCTCTGCCGCAGCTTCCGGCGATCTATTTGACCCTGCTGGGCAATGGGTTCCATCGGACATGGAAGACAAGCGTTACATTCTCGATGACCCGATTTGCAAAGGAATTTGTATAAAAGTCGAGTATCAAGGAAAAAGGTAAGCGAGCTCGAAATTTTGGAAATTTTCTTCTAGAACTTCAGAAAATAAGTTAAAATCTAACAAAAAAAACAAATAAAAAAACATGCCAAATGTTCTAAAAGAAGAGAAAATACTCTGCTTCAAGAGTCTATCATAAAATTGCGCCAATTCAAATTACGCGCATTGTAAGACATATCCGCAAAACAAAGTATAAGAATAACGCTTGAAATATTAACGGTTATTTCATGGATTTCAGCGCTGTGTTCCCCGTTGACAACAAGTGCCCGGAATGCAAGCCCAACCATGTTGACCTTTCTACGGCGGCCTTTCTTGTTCTTGAGCCAAAAGGTGAGAGAACTTTATTGCGAAATTAAACGAGAATCCACAGTTTTCGAAAATTTTAACAATTTTGATGACGAAAAAATTAATAACCGAAAAATAAATGAAAACGGAGAATAATTTTTAAAAATTATAGAAAAGCCATAATGATATCATTTCCAGGTGGCGTAGTCGGAATTGCTAAAGACGCTACCTTGACTTATTTGAAATGCGAAGGCCAAACCATTTCGAAGTGCTAAAGAAAATGTTATCGGGAAAAGTCGAGATGTTTTGAATTGTGTCGCATACCTCTGATAGGAGAGGCTGGAAATATTTTTGAATATAATATTTTTTATTTCTAAGACTTATATTTATTTGTTCTGCTATTATTTTACAGATTCCTGTCGTTCTTACTGATTGGAATAAAAAATATACCAGCCACATATTGTTGTTTATTACTCGTAATCCGAAGTTCAACGCCATCAGAAAGTTTACAATTATGTGTGCTCATACACTGCGTTCCAAAATGATACATTCACTCGAAAAAATTGCATAGCTTTTGAATTTTGAATGGAAATTTCATAATTTCATTTTAACACCTGTAGATGCCACAAACGTTATCAGAAAGAATCAGGACTGCATTTGAAGAATTCACCGGAAAAATTCCCGATTTCCTGAAAAATGTCGAAAATTGACATAAAAGCATTACGAAACCCGAAAATTAGTAATCTGTGTAATTGCCATGAATTTTCTGGGTAGGATAATGATTTTTCCAATTTTTCTGAAAATTTTATTTTTTGTAAATTTGTTATACATATTCTATGATGACCAAAAATTGACAAAAAATAAAATTTTTTTCAAGTACACATTTTTCTGGACCGATCGGGCTGATCTTTTTTTTAAACAAAATGACAAAGACTTCGCTACAAAATGAGCATAAACACTTATGTATAAGGCGCGGAGCCAAAAAAGATATTTAGAAAAGAAAGCGTCGAAATAAATTGAACACCCTGTACTCGTCTTCACTGCTTTGTTTACCTGATTTGATGATAACCCTAGTTCACTGTGGCGTTTGCTTTAGAATAACCGGCAATTAATTGGAAAAGAACTAACTCAATACGGAATTACCATTTTGACTGAGGCTATGACACTAACTTGACATCGAACAGAAATGATAAAACTGCTAATTTGTTGGAAAATATGAATTTTTAAAGCAGTGGACTTTGCAGTCAAAAATTTGTGAAAAATTGATCAAATGTCAAACATTGAGTCAAATTTCCAGAATCAACCAAATCCAGTTATTAGAAATTTTCGTATATGATTGTGACAACAGTTACTGCTACCTAATAGTCCCTATATAAGCCATCCAACATTCTTGCATTCAACATTCCAGCGTTCACCCAATTATGGCTCTATTCCTACATATGTACTGAAAAAGTATTGTTGAAATATCTTTTCTGGCAAAGGCAGAGCATTATTATCATAAGGAGAAATTTCCTGTTTATGATTATCTGATTAATGACTGTGACCTTGATCTAGTTGCCAACGTATGTTTGGATAAAGGTTGCAAGGAAATCCAAAATTTATATCATATTAGTGATACTTATATCATATTAAACGAATCCTCCAAAATATCCGCCGATGAACCATCAAAGCATTTTTGCCGTAGTTAGTGCGCTATTGTTAACGCCGAATTTGGTCTGGGAAGGTAAACTAGAGAAGCCACAATTTATTCACTTCTATTAATCGATTTTATCAACTTTTGTTTAATTATTCGATATATCATTGAGAGGGGTAAAAGGGGAAAATAGAGGGATAATAATAATATTTTATAAAGCAAATGGTGTCTTGTCATTTCCAACCAAAGTCTGTTATAGAGTTAAGAAAAATCCTCAGTGGAAATCCTCATAGTAAACATAGTCCGTAATTGGTATGATCTCAAATTTTAGACCATTTGAGCAAGCTACGAACAACTGGGCTTGCTGTTTTAGACAAAATGTCGTTGCTTAATTTTGGTTGCATCTGGTGGTAAACACTCCAGGCAAATTTCTATGAGTAGCTATTTTTAGTTACCTAGTTGTCCATTTGTTACCCCATTACACTTAGCCAGAGCTTTAGCTTCAATTTTAAGTCTATCCAGGGAACAGATAGACAGGTAAGTGAGAGGTCCAAAATTTGAATAAGAATCATTTATGGGTGCCACATTTAGTTTTTCCTTGGTAGTCACATGACAAAAGAAAATAAGCTTTAGCATTGCTTCGATTGACATGATTCGTATTACATTTGATGAACACTTTAGTGACGGCATTTTATGGATTACACGCATTCCCTAAAGTTGAACTGCAATTTCTCGGAACGTCATATGATCTAATTACGTACCCCAAAATAACTGAACCAAAGAACTTGATTACATTGTTCTTTTTTGCATTTGAAAGGTGAGTAATATTGCAACTGACAAGCTGATTACCTTACCTGTATATAGAAAAGTGAAAAGGGAATGTATTTTCTGATTGTATTTTTTCATTGTCTCGACTAAAAACTCTCACCGTCATTGCGCATCTTTTGAATAAAGCCCTATTTTTAAACGCCGACCTCCTAGTTATTCCCAAATAGTTTTGATCGGAGGTGATCATCTACACTACTCACATCCTCTACATATTTGTACTGCGTTTTTTGGTCATAGAATAATTATCCATCCCACAATAAGACTCTTATGTCCAGTAAATTTTGTACATGCACCGGGACATCTCCCACCCGACAACTCCCACCCCTACCAGAGAAAGTGAGTAAAGTGCGAAAGTGACCACGAAATAGTGTGTATCTCTAACCGTCTGCCGTCCCTAGGCTCTATTCCCCTACACTCCACAGCTTTTCATAAGTTTTTCCTTTGAGGTGGAAGATGTCGCGGGTGGGAGTTGACGGATGGGAAACAGCACTTGTAAAGAGAAATTATCCATTAGCCGACAAAGCGTGACTCGTACATTAATTAGCAATCATCAATTTTTGATAGTGGAATAAAAATCACAAACAAAACATTGTTTACTATTATAGGACAAACAAGTTTTCCATGAGGGTCAGTGATGGCAAAGTCAATGGAGTCACACAATGTCAGTGGTTACATTTCATCATCAACAATCTTCGTTGCATAGACGGTAGACTATCTGGTTCATAAATTAATTTAGTCGGTTCAAAAGTTACCGGAGAAGGTAAGATTGAAGAGGGAGTTTTCTACGGATTTTTGGACATCGTGGACAAGCGCAGTCGCACGCCGGAAGTTTCTGACCGTATAATATTCATTCCCGTACCAGATCAACTTCGTCGAGCTGGCTGGCCACCAGTTTTCCACACATTGGTGTATCGGCAAAAAGACATGAGAGGTGAGACGCAGCGCAGTGCGTGATATTTTGCGATATATAACATCGCAACAATATTACAGATTATGGATGGAGTGGAGACCTGTTATGGAATGTCCCGAACGGTTTGTTTCATATTTCACACGTCCTAATATGGATATTGCTCAAAGATACAAAATTGCCTCGTTTTTATTAATTTCCATTAAATCTCATTTTTGGCCGTTTATTGCCCAATTTGAAAAATTTTCCACGAGTGTTAGTGCTGAGTTGACGTCGAACTTTGAATCTGTTTGTTTATGCAGTCGAATATTGATTATTTTCTACTCCTACAACCTCCGGGAATGCCTTCCGCTTTATCGCTCATTTTTTCATCTCTCTCATTGGACTATTCTTGAACGACGTGTGTGAAAAATGATACACAATTTCATTAACATTTTAGCAAAAATACTATTTCAAATGCGAATAATGAAGTAAAATATTTTTTACATTGTTCAAATGTTCATTTCACCTTCTATTGTTTGGAGAAATCATTTATCCATTTATCTGCGGTACATGACATTTTGACGCCGGGACATTTTGATTCCGCTACCAAATTTAGCATTTTTTAAGATTCTGGAACCCTCTAGATGGTGTCGAAATGGGGCGCCCCACAAAAAGGGGAACCGGTAAAACCCGGGGTTTTACCTAGACCCCACAAAAAGATCACATTGTTAAAAGATCTTATGATAAAGATTGGTCATAGAATGTCCGTAAGAGCAGCCTGGCAGACAAATCTGCACACTATCATGTTCTGTTAAGACGTTCCTTGAAAACTGGACACTTGTCTCTAACTTCCCTCAGGGTTGTTCGGGAGTATGAGCCTAAGACTAAGTCCCTCTTTAGCCTCAGGTTATTCGAGCCACAAGCCTAAATCCTTCAGTATGCCCTTATAAGGGTTGTTTGGAGGAGGACAAGTTCCCTTTTTTAGTAGGACAAGTGTCCGTTGAGGACAAGTGTATAAGTCCCGTAACTATTCTAAGTCAGATTTGACTTCTAGAACACTCTAAAATCTCAGCTGAACGTTTTGGATCGTTTGGGAACATTCTAGAAGGTACCGGAAGCTTAAAAATGGGAAATTTGACAGCGGCATCAAAATGTCCCGGCATCAAAATGGCCGGCATCAAAATATCCGTGTCCGTTTTATCTGAAAGCGAATGTTTGAGGGAAATTAAGTATGACTTCGGCATAAAACTTCGGTATAATTCAGAGCCATTACTTGTGCTAAGGGTATTCCCAATTAATCAAAAATTTATGCACAGAAATAACTGTGTGACGCGCTTCTTAGAAAATTTTAGCACTCCGGGGTTATCAATATCCCTGGGCAAATTATGCATTTTTGGAAAACCCATCGATTGTGGTATCTAGGAAAATACAAACGCCGAGATACCTTAGCATAGACAGAGAGACTTTACCGTAAATTTAAATGAGGTATAGCTTACTTCGACGGATTTCGATTTAAAGGAGAATTCTACAAGAAAATTATGAACAGTGAGAGGCATATACCACATAATGTATCGAGAAAAATCGCGGTTCTGACCGTTTTCAGAAATATTCGAAAAATCATGATTAGCTGCCAGTTGCTTGGTATGCAAGAATTTTGACTAAAATTTCGCCAAAAATGCGTGTAAATGATACAAACATAGAATAAGATTTTTAAATAGCAAACATTGGATTGTGTCCGCTGCACGAACAGCGAGTTTTCTTCAGGTTATATTAATAGTCTTTGAGTTTGATTAATCCTTGATCGGCTACTGAAAATGAACAGCACTACGAGTGGTACCAATAAGAAATTTAATCGTCTAAACAAGGTGATTGGATAAATAAATGGCAGCGTTCTGAAAACGCCTGATTATTTATCATGCAAAGCCTTTTTCAGGACAGTGCCATTTGTTCATATATTTATCCAGTCCTCTGGTTTTCGCGATTAAATTTCACCTTGGTATTGCCCACGAGTGCCAGCCGCCAAACAATCACACCATTCATTAGCGACTATAAAAAACCATCAAATGACTAATCGTTTTATCGCTGTTTCAATTTCTTTTATCGGCAATGATTCTGCGTCTTTTGATTGCATTTGGTTTTCTGTTATAGTTGGTGGATTGGCGAGGTAAATAATTGATATTAACAATAAAAAATCGTAAATTTGTAATATATTTGAATCTTCATGACAACACTTTAGTGACGGCTTTCTGCGGTCTGCACAGATGCCCCAAGATGTCTCTTCCATTTCTTGACGATTCCTACGATCTTATCACTTACCCCAAAATCAGAGATCCAAAACTGCTGTTCACGATTTCTTTTTTTGCGCTTGAAAGGTTGGCGATATTACTAGCTCGGTTTATCAGTGTTCAATAATCTGCCATTCTTTACAAAGCATTGTAGCAAATCTTATGCCACAGGAGCCTTGTTCAATTTGAATTCGCGCACTAATTGCTAGCGCATTATTAACTTTTCTAGAATGCCACTTACAGTGTATCAAACAGGCGCGAATTAAAACTAAATAAATCACATACCATTGCCATTAGCTTAGGTCATTGGCAAAATTCATACTAAAAATGTATAATTCTCAACATTTTGTTAAAATAATGTTGCTGATAAATTTTTTCACGAAATAGAGTATTTTTAAATGGTTAATTACCAACAATTTCAGACACTATCGAATCACTATGAAGGTGACAAACGGCAAAGTCGACGGGGTTACTCAATGTCAGTGGTTACACTTTATCACCTATAATCGTCGTAACTTGGGCGTATCCAATAACTTTTCAATTTCATGAAATTAGCAAATGGCACTTGATTGTTTTGATTAAACCAGCCAAGTTCGCCAAATTTTCCAAGGAAATTGGATAGGCCTCTGTGGCAAATGTTTTATATTTACCATTCTATAAAGGTTTACCACCCGTTTTCTGATACAATTAGGACTGCTGCCGGTAAGAGGAAAGAATGTGGATCTGGATCATCAACCAAACCGATATTCGGTGGTTCAACCAAACCAGTAAATTAATTTAGTTGGCTCAAAGGTGTCTGGAGAAGGTAAGATTGAAGAGGGAGTTTTCTACGGATTTCTGGAGATCGTGGACAAGCGCAATCGAGCGGCGGAAGTTTCCGACCGTATTATTTTCATTCCAGTGCCAGATCAACTTCGTCAGGCTGGTTGGCCGCCGGTTTTCCATACATTGGTGTATCGGGAAAGAGAAAAGAGGGGTGAGATCCAGCATAGTGAGTAATATCGCAACAATCTTCACATTATTATAGATTATGGTGAGAGGAAAGGCAGGTTATGGAACGTCCCAAATGGTTCGTTTCATATTTTGTGGCAACATTTACACTTTTGGCAGTCTTAGTCAGAATAAGTAGTCACGTAGTTGATTTAGGTTTAAAACCTCAATCTTTGAATTAGGTTTGGGGAATTTGGCTAATGTAAGACTAGTTAGTTTTTTCAAAATATATTTCAGTATAACACTTTTATCCGTTCAAATTGTGTCAAATAGACATCAAAACTTTGACCTTTCCATGTCAGATCCTTGGGCCGAGATTTTAGTTTGTTAAAAAGGTTTTTTCCTGGAGATGACATTTGTCCTGAAATGCTGTGGTTAGGATTGGAATGATTATAAGAAACAATTTTCTTTGAGCAATCTTGCACACATTTATGAGGTTAAAGAAGTTGTCGCACTACTTTTGAGCAACAGTTGTTAGCAAAAATAACACACAGAAGCTGCCATACATGCCTTGCTATTTCAGGAACGGTGTTCAGGCACGAGCGAGTATGCCCAGTTCATTTCATAGTGGACAATCACCTATTTCTGGAATTAGAGCGAATGTTTGGGAAAGGATATTTTGGTTTGTTCTTAGAGTAATTTATTGATACCTTTGCACCAATTCTGGGAATGTCTATCGCATATTCAAAACATTCTAAGCGATTGAAGCGAATTACGTCCATTATTACTAACCATAAAAACTAAAATGTTGCCGTTATGCAAACAAAAATAGTAAATTTAGTCCGCGCCAAGATTGAGTCCTTCGTTGAAGATTACGTGAAAGAGCTTAATATGGTGTTCGGTCCGGTTGAATTTGGGCGTTTGGGAAAGATCACGTTCCAACTGAAGTCATTTGACGTAAGTAATCTACTGATTGAATGCAATATGGATCCAAATTTTTTTTGAACTTTATTAGGTGATGGCCAAGTGTGACGTTAACAAGCCTTTATGCGAGCAAATGAAAACCTTCCCCTACCACCGACTTGATCAGATTATGGATCAAATGGAACGCACAACTCTTCCAGGCTGCCTAAATTTCCTCCTGACTTACAGATTTCTTCCGGACGGCCCAGGAGCAGTGAAGAAGATTGGAGGTAGGCTTTGTGATTATCTGTAAGAAAGTATAAGTAATATTGTCCCTCCGCTAGTCAGGTGGTATGTCTGAAGGTTTTTTTGTTCCTTCAACACATGTTTTGCATTAAGTTGCGTTATGATATTTGGCGAATATGCAAAGCAAGCTTTTGAAAAACCCGAAATAATTTCAGTCACATTTGAAAATGTTCCTGTTATGTTTCTGCTTTCACTCTTGCAGATTCTTCTGCGTCTAGAATTCTAATTCGATATTATTTTCTAACCAGGTCGCCGTGGTTGGCAACTCCTTCAGGGGATGACATGTTTCACAGCTTTGGCCATTAAATTTTGGAGATGGTGTAAATTCTCTAATTAGTCCTCTTCAATTTGGAATAAGATCCCATCTGGACCCCTTGTCCTCTGACCACCATGTCCTCTCAAATTAGCCTCCCTCGAATGGATTTTTTTCAAAATTTTAGTACAAATTTTTAGTTTTTTCGAAATTTTTTTAATTTGTTAACTATTGCTAATTTTTCCCAAAATTGTCCAAAATTATAACAAAAATTCAAATTTTGCTGAAATTTTGGCCGCCAATTCAAAAATTAGTTTTAGTTTTGAGAAATTTTGGCAAACACCGAAAATTACGGACTGTAATTTTTTCCAACTTTGTTATTTGAAAATGTCTATATAAAATAACCACCCCCAATAATGGGTAATCTTACGATTTTCTATGTTAGGAATACCAAATATGATGTTATCATTTAGCCATAAAGGGTCGTACTTATTATACTCTTTTCTTTTCTCCCATTTTTAACTGTAATGAAGGCTTCCATGTTAATGATTATTTTAAGAAATCTGTCGGCTGCCTCAAAATGGAAGGGAATCAAACTTTGGATTCGTGAATTTTTACAACCTAATAAAGGACGGTACTGTGGACCATGAATATGCCAAATACGTTTTATCCCATGAAAGCGGCCATCAACTCGGGGCTTGGGTACGTGTTGTCTTGTATAATAAATATATTACGTGCAAAAAAATTAAAATGTTTCATCAGATTGTTTAAATTGATATAAATACTTACATTTAGCACGATCAGTCAACGACGGATTGCTTTCCAATTGAGTTGCCGGAGGACATTTTTCTGATGTTTGGTGGTGACATTATGAAACCGGATGCTGGCTTTACGAATCTTATCAATCGAAAATTGCTGTCAGAATGCTCAATCGCGAGCATCACCGAAACGTTAGAGATGGTCATGGCGGCGGACCCGGATGACCTAACGTTTGACGACCAATGCTTCATCGACCCATTGATCAAAAATTAATTGATCCCGTGCGGAATATGTTAAGTATAACCACAATAATTTCTCCTTTTGATCAAATAAATTAATTCAATCTCAACTTGGTTTCATAACTAAATTTATTATCTAAACACTACTTTTCTTGGCTCTCTACAAATTCTACGACCGCCTATTATACGACCGGTCAATTGTACGAACCGTGTCTTTTGCGACTTTGAAATTTCGGAAAAATTGAGGTAGTAAGCCGAAAATTTTTGCACTGGGGGTTTTCGAACCCGCTAATTCCGAATATGAAGTCAATTTTGTCGTATCACCACTTTCTAGTATTCTGCAATTTTCAAGGGCAAAAAGGGGCGGAACGCCAGAAAGTAGTACTATAGTATATCCAGTGACAAAACTTACCTCAAATTCTGAATCAGTGGGGTCGAAAACGTATAAGTATACAATGTCTCTTAAAAAGCCTATTTTTGCATGGTCGTACAGGAAACCGGTCCTACAACATATAATCCTACAATAAGTAGAGTCGTACAATAGCCGGTCATACAATTTGCAGAGAGCTATTTTCTTAGCCAAACAATTTATTTTCCATTCAACGCCGTATTCATTAAGCTCGGATTGTTTATTATTCTATCCACGAGAGCGTCATGTACTGGATTTCTCACGCCAGGTTGGTACGATGGAAAGGAATTGATCGCTTGGGGCGGTGCAAACAGCGGACTTTGTAGAGGCTGAGTTCGAGCCGCGCATGTCCCGCGGCAAATCTTGTTCAGTTTCTCGGACCATCCTTGGTGCTGACAGAGGTCGGCCCATCCTGCGCAGCCTGTGGCCAAGTCACGGCCGTCGCTTCCTGTAAATTCGGGAAAAATTAACTCGAGAAATGAAAAATTTACAAAATTAAATTTTTCTAAATAAAAATGTTCCCAGCCAGTGTTGAAATTTTTTAAAATATTGCATCCGTCTCCAGAGTTACATAAGTTTTATAAGCTTACAGAGATTTCCAGCCAAAATTTACTAAAAATGCTCTTTTCTGCTAAATACACAAATTTTTAGCCGAATTCAATCATTTTTGTCGAAAAATGTCGCCTAATACCTCGAAAGTTCAAAATTGGCGCAAAAACTGAAAAAATGCAAAATTTACAAAATTGGCATATTTTCTGTAAATTTTTCTTCCATTTTTAAAGTTACAACAGGAATAAAGAAAATTTATGTGAAAAGGAAAACTCAAAAACGAACTCACCCATTTTGTTGCAAGTTCCTTTGCAATACAAATCCATGGCTGGCTTATAAGTGTCGTCCACACAAGCGTGAACGAAATTGAAACAGTTTGTAGCGACATCTTGTGGATCTAAAAATGGAAAATCAAAATCACCGAATCAGTTAGCCAGAAAATTGATAAAGATGATTCGGGATCAGCCAACCGGCTGAAAGAAAAGGTCACAGTGGGGAAAGGCATAAATCCCTATATTCAAAAAAACTTCTATTAGCTTCAAATTTTCTTTTGTTAGCTACAAAAAATACGATAAGCAAAAAAGAAGAAAATTTGCAGAAAAAATCGATTTTCGGAATGAAAAATAAAAATTGTGACAAGGTAAAGGTTAATCCCGGAACAACAACTCTCGCTTTTCCGACTCTTGAACTGTGTACTAACCTTTCTGCTGAAACATTGCCCCAAAGGCGTCCGGAGACGGCGGCTCCGCTGCTTCTCTACTGTCACTCCCGTCATACTCCTCTTCTTCCTCCTCTTCCTCACCCTCCTCTTCTTCTTCTGGTTCCGATTCCTCCGGATCACTGGTCTCCGGATCCGACCCTTCCGGACTCTCGGGTTCACTTTCACGCTCGTTCTCCTCTTCCTGAGTGATGGGTCTGTCTGGGTCTTCACCATTGGGCCCCTCTTCCTCGTTGCGTTCGTTGCCCTCTGGATTCTGGTCGCCTACAGGTATTTCGTCCTGGCCAGGCCCGTTTTCGTCCGGGTCCTGAGCTTCCTGGTTTTCAGTTCCGGCATGGGCAAGATGAAAAGTGACGAGAATGAAGAAGAAATAAAAAAGTGAGCGATTCATTTGAGCACCTGAAAAGGTAAATTTTTAGGTTTCTTGATTAAAAATTCTGCCAAAAGGACAAATTTGATGAAAAGTTTTCGCTTTAGGCGCTTTTGGCAAAACGCCGAAACAGTGCCAAGACGACAAATAACGAAACATTAGAGTTCCGCGCAGAAATATATTGGCATATTTTGAAAAACGGGGAGCATTTTGAGCTAGAACCCGAGACTTTCTGACCTCAAACCCTGCGGCCCAACTGAAATCTTTCTATACAGGTATGCTTTTTAAGGAGAATAAAATTAGCGGGAACACAAACTGACCAGGTAAACTTCGATAATATATCGTTTACTGGATTATATACTTAGAGTATCGAGCTCCAAAAAATTTAAGCCAATTAAAATTGCATCCAAATTTTCGACAGGTGTTGCAATAGAAAAATAATTTATGACAAAATTCACTTTAGAAGACGTCATTGACTTTGGATCGAGAACGAAAGCCTTTCAAGCCTTTAAAATGCTCTCGTGACTCATTTTCTCGCCTCCATTTTTATTTGTTCTGCAGTATTCACTCACCCAAATTTGGCCATTGCTTTCAATGGCAGCGGTTTCCGTCTTTCTTTTCTATAGTTTTTTGGTCGAAATCGAGAGTGACAATTCAGGTGACATTGAGGTGACTATTTTTAATTGCAGTGAGTCAATTTTTGAGGATTTCTGAATTTGTCATTGACCAATCCAGGATTTTATTCTATAAGCCATTTTCGTGGACCAAAAAGTGACTAAGAATTTGCTTATACGATAGATGCTGTCAAGATTATATGAACTGAATTCAATGTCTATAGTGTACCAAATGTGGTATAAATCTGAAAAATTCACAAACTTTTTGGGTAAAATCAATAGTTTTCCTATTCTTTCTCTCATTTCGAACAACGCTATAATTTTGGTATTAGAAAGTTTAATCATACAAGAAAAGGAAATGTTGTAAATCTCACAGGCAAATTAGCGACAATTTGAACGCTATCGATGAATTTCTGCTTGCGTTTTATGGCCGGAGGGAAATTATACAAATTTATACTATCGAATGCTGAAAGTTTTCTGGCTAAAAAGCACGTTAAAATTCATTACATTTCAAATTGGCGCGCTTTCTTTTTTCAGTAATATAAAAGTTCTATCACCAAATTATACACCAAAAATTTTGCTGCGACGTGCTTCCAAGCGCGAATTTGAAAATTAAACGTTAAGAAAGTGCTAAATTAGCCAACTCTGAACTTCGAAAGAAAAGTTCAGCCAAGATTTTCAGAACTGTTTCTTTAAAACGAAATTTGGCCAAAATTCCTAGGTGGCGAGCTTAGCTTAGGATAAATTTTGTAGCAAAGATTCCATTTTTATTTTTCCACAAACACAAAATTTAGGAAAATGCATTTATTTCAGACAATAAAAAACAATTCACAGGTATATTGAAAGGTAACAAATAAAGAAATATTTTACTAAAATAGAATGAGGAAATATTTCAGGTAGACGAGAAGAATGTTGAGTTGAGCGTTGGGTGAGTTGAGGTGAACTGGATCTGAAATCGAATTTTGTTATTACTGCACCACAAGTAAAAATTTTCGTATTTGTCCTTTTTTGGGGTCCGAGACTTTCGAGATTCTCGACCAGGTCCAAAACCAAAATAACGTCAAATATAATCAAAGGTAATGTCTTTTAGCAAAATTGGTCCTTTGGGCAAAAATTGAATGAAAAAATCAGATTTTTTCAGAAAATGTACATTTTTTGCTTATCAAACTGAACTTATCAAGCCAGATTTCATTTCGATTAATCAAACAAATGCCTACCGACTGTAAAAACACAGTGTCGCACCTGCCTACGACGGCATGAGCAAGGTGCTGCTACTAAAAGGAACAGATAAACTTTTGAAACTTTTCAGTTTTCTTCTCAAACACTTTTAAACATAAAAATACAATTTTGTGCAAAAAATTCTTTAACAATTTTATCCAGCCAAATTTGTAAAATTCTTCCAAAATTTTTACAGGTAGAAATCACGATCCCAAACGATCTAAAAGGCTGTCTTTCAATTATAATATGTTCCAAAACACTTGTTTTTTACTACATTTTACAAATTTTTAAGTTTACGACAAAATTTTGCAAATTCTTTGTTTTTTCTCAAAAATTTCAAAATCTTGCCAATTTTCATCATTCCTATAAACTTTACAAAGGTACATTACCTACCAGAATCCGTCGTTTCCAAAGGCCTTTGTCTCGAATTGAGCCGCGTCATCGTCCTTGCGACGTCCGCTCATGTAATCGTTGCACGCCGCAAAGCGGCTCGCGTTGCGGTAACTGTAGCGATACTCATTGCCGGAGGCAGCGTTCGAAGTGTTGTTGTCGTTGCGGAAGTTGAAGGCGTAGGAGGAAGGCTGGTAAGTAGACTGGTACGATCCCGACTGTCGTCCAATGTGACTGCGCACCTCTTTGTGATTCGGTTTGCGCGTGTGTCCGATCTGGCAGACACAGCAGTCCTTGCAAACTGAAAATTATGGCAGTACAGCACTGTTACAAAAAAAATTGACCGGAAGAAAAAAATTGACCGAAAGAAAAATTCCGGAAGGCAATTTTTGAGAAGGAATTAACCTGGATTTGATTTAGAACTACACTGGCTTTGGGATTTAAACTGGGAAATGGGACTGTTGGGCAGAAGTTATCTTACCAATTCCGAATTTTGGAATTTTGTCGCGAGCAATGTCAAGAATCTCGGAACATGTGCTCCTGAAGAGCGCTAAATCTCGAACTTTTATGGAAAATGGAATGGTTTTCGAGAATCTCGAGTGTTTCCGACAAAATTTGAAAGACCGGATCCTGGTTCTGGATTTGATTATGACAGTCTCTCTTTGTATGAGTAATATCAGAAACATGGCTTAAAGGTCAATTTCTCTGAATATCCTGGAAAGATATTTAGTATAAATTTCCATTTTTGATAAAGCATTTAAAAAATGGATGTTAAGAAAATTTTTACCAATTTTTCGAATTACGAAATCTAAAAATTTTGAATTTGTAAAATTTTTCTTTCCCAAATACTTTCTCTACTCTTTTCCAAACTAGTCATACCTTTCTTTATATCAAAACTTCAGCTTACCTGCAAATCTCTCGAAGTTGCCCATCGGCGGTCCGCAATTGGTACAATATCGCAACTGTCTCTTCCCGCACATCCAGCACTTAAGCATCGTCACGTTGCGGAACATCTGCGCGAAGCTCGTGATACCGGCGGCGAGGAATTGCTGAAAAAAAAACAATTCCTATAATTTGTGCATAGGAATAACTTACACGGAACGCTCCGGAATTCAACAGTTCGATGATTTCGCGCCAAAAACTGAAAAGGGAACTGTTAGAATTTTCCGAGAGTACAATTTTCGGCTCAATCCGAATGGAAATCAGTCTTTGTCGCCTTAGGATTCGTTCCGAAATGACGTTCGAAAATTTAAACTGGCGCCTATTTAAAAAATTGGGTATCCGATAACGTGGTAGGTGTGGTTTGAATAATCCAACTCTAAAATTCTGCTTCAGGGTTCCTGGATCCCGATCTCCTTTCCCTAATTTTCTTATCATCAATTTTGCTCTGATAGTCGGAAAAAAAGAACTTCGATCCCAAGAACTTCGATCCTAACTTTATTAATCAATTTTGACTTTTTAACACAAATTTTCCTGAAAACGTGGATTTTGTTCACTTTCTTGAAACTTCCGGGATTTGGTCCGGGGGACATTTTACCGTCGGCCAAGAACTGTCCCCGACAGTTCTTGGCCGATCTTACTTGGGAGTCAAGTTGCTGTTGTTCGGCATTGCTTTGAGCGGCTTGATCCGAGTCGAAGATATCGAATAGCAGAATATGGCAAAAGTGCAATCAAACACGAGATCGTTTAGAGTACACCTGAAAAAAAAGTTAAGAACATTGCAAGAATGGAAGTCAAGATTACAAGTACAAGACATGAAATACCGTATACTCTATTATTAGGCCCTGGGAGTAATTTTTCAAACCAGCTATTACAGGGAGAAGTTAATTGTAGAGGGGTCTAATTAGACAGAATACGGTAGGATAGAATAGAGGTTACCAGTCTAAATCGTTGATAGTAAAAAGACTTTTGTGGCTTTCATTAAACCCCCTCCGGGGATGTGTACATGTTTGCAAAATTTGATTCTCGAAGCTAACTTAAATGGTATAAGATAGATTTGCAACAACGCTATTTCTTAGCTAATCGGCAAGGGAAAAAAGTTTAAGAAAAATCGCTACAACAGATCGATAACAATTCTCATCAAAATGTAGCTGAGATGGTAGATAGTTTGGAAAATGTAGGACAAGTGTAGATTTTGGTGCAGTAAACAGTAAAAATTCGGGTCCTTGGCCCATCTCAGTTTCAGGTGATCCAAACTTTCCTCACTCAAAAGTGGAAACATTTCCGTCATACAAAGTTGATCGAAGCTGAAAAATTTTCAGTAATGAGGGGACAAAATTTAGACAAAAGCAAAATTTTTATGAAAATATGGGTAATAAATTAGCATAAACGAACCGAATGATCAACTAACCGGTTTAAGTCTAATAGCCAGTGCCTTAGGCCTAATTCAAGATTGCCAACTGAGGAGAGAAATCTGAGATTATCTTTAGAAAATGTACTATGGATTCAATCCTGGAAAAGTGAAAGAAGAAAATCAGTAAAACTCAGACGACCAGACAACCCATCCGAATCAAATACTGACACACAACTTTCATTCCGCCCGGAAAGTTATACTAAACTTGTTGACTTCCAGACTTGTTTATAATTTATGCAAAATATTTACGCAAAATCGACACAAATTTGTACTGACTTGCTCCCAATTACGTTCCTAACTTTGTTGATCCACAACTTTTCCTCTGCTTTTGCTCTGCCCAAAACGCAATTCCGAATGCTAATAGTGAATTAGATTTAATCGACTGTTCACTATTTTTACTCTCTTTCTCTAACCGCGCTCTCTCACCCTCTGCCTGTCTAACTGTCTCTTTCATTGAAACAGTTGCTGAAGTGCTGCCGACAGTCACAGCGGTGCCAAATTTCAAAACCCTTTCGTGATGTGCCTTTAAGATTTTCCGTCCTGGCAATGGGCAGCGAACTATGCTATGAGGAGAGAGAGACAGAGAAAAAGAGAGTAATGCAATTTCGAAGAGTCAATAAGATTGGAAATGGTCGGCTGGAAAATAAACTAGGAAAATAACCGGTGCCGAAAGTTTCGTAAATAAATTTGTGCGAATTTTGGTTTTGAGAAAAACCAACAGAAGAATTAAATTTGAATTGCAAATTAATTTTCAGGAGAAATTAAAAATGTATTATTCAGAAAAAGTATTATTCAGGACCAATAAAAAATTCAGGAGAAATGCCTGTTGGACGGGAAAAGTGTCGAGTTTCGGGAGCAATCAGTTCCAATCTTTTGACCTTAGAGAATATATTTCGAAATTTGCTTAATTTTATTGGAAATTAAGACTGGATTCATCTTTGTAAGTGTCTACTTGTACTCTGACTTCTCTATCTGCACTCTCTCATTAGTCTGCTTATCTAACATTCTTCCTTTGATGAAACAGTTAGAGAGTGCCCAGTTTCAGCCGGCTGTGCCTTGAAATGGTTTCGTTAAAAGGCCTTTTGCATTTTCAGCCCAAATTTTGTGCCGAAGACCGCGAGAGAGTGAGAGACAGAGAGACAAAGTGAGAGAAAGAAAGTTAGAGAGGGAAAGAGAAAAGCAAATTTTGTGTACCGATAAAAGTTGGCTGTTGAAAAATAACTTTTGCCAAAACTTTGTTACCAAGCAGTTCCAAGTCAAAAAAGAAGGGGCTGTGAAACCAAAATTTGCCTTCAAAATAGAATTTTCCGATAAAATCGTTTCCAAACTTTTTAAACCTAAAAATTGAAAATTTTTCACAAGATTGTATCAAAAATGGTTTCAGGCAATTTCTAAAAGTTAATGAGGAGAGAAAAAATTTCTTCTGGAAAACTTCGGAAAGACCTGTTCGGATTTTGGCCTGTCGTAGGATCTCGACCCGGGACTCTGTTCGGAATGTGACCTTTTAAATAAGTTTTTGTTTCTAGAAGCCCGAGATTCCCGTTTGATAAATTTTATAGTACACTGTATAGTAAACATTCAGATTGTGAAATTCCGCTTATAGCTCTGCAAAAATCCAATTTAGAATTACTGTAAGTAAATGTATGTAAATATTATCTATAAGCAAAACTGTTTTCAGTTCTTCGGAGCAAATATTTACAATCAACATTTCAAAAGAGCTAAGAATCACAGCAAAAGTGCACAAAATTTGCGAAAACAAACCGCAGCCCAAAACATAACGCTCGTAAATATTTGCGCTATCTTTTTTGACACTGAAAAATATTGCGCAGATTTTTGGCCACAAGTCTTTACTTTTTCTAAGCCAAATATTGTTTTTGGAACGAAATTTGTATAAACAAACAGCGGCGATTCATAAACAACTGTCACTGGAATGATTGGAGGACACGGCGATGTCATGTAAATATCTGTAAATATATAGACGCAATGTTGTTAGCACCAAAACTTTTTGGAGCATCATTTTCGAGGTGCCGAAAAATACAAAAAATATGATAGTTCCGGAAAAGGCTTTGTGGCGAAGAACGAGAGAGAGAGACAGAGAAAGAAAGTAATAGTGAGAGTACTGCAAAATAGGTGAATTTAATGTGGCTAATGGGTGCTTGCGGTCTTTTCTAGAATCTTCCAGAAAATTACCGGGTGCGCAAGAATTCCCAAGAGGAAATATTTGGTAGTTAAAAGTTATTTTATCCAGAAAATTTCATTCAGTTTACTTTGCTCGTTTTGCTCAGTATTTAATCGATTGTTAACTGTTTAGTACAATGTTTAGTGCTATGAATCACTTTTGTGTGCGCTCATATCTATTTCTCTCACAAGCACAGGCCTAAGGCCAAATCTCAAATATAAACTACCGTAATACCTGTAATTACTCCCCCGGGGGAGTAATTTTTCAACTACTAATTTTTTACAAAAAAACCATAGGGGGGACCCTATGGTATGAAAAATCATTTTTCTGAAAAATCTGTCGAAAAAAAATCAATAGGGTCCCCCCCTATGGTTTTTTATCCAAAAAATTGGTTTTTTAGATAACTTTAAAAAATAGCTAAAAATAGACTATATTTTGTCTAAATTTTGTCTATTTATATTAGGCATACGAAATACTAGCAAAAAAGAGGAAAAAATTGGAAAAAACCGCATTTTTTTTTGGGGGGGAGTAATTCTAGGGGGGAGTAATTTTAGGGATGGGAGTAATTTTTCAACTACCCCCGATGGGGGAGTAAATATAGGGGGGAGTAATTTTAGGGGGAGCAATTACAGGTATTACGGTAGTTGGAGAATAACAGATTTGATTGTGGGATCTAGAAAGTTCTTTAATGCATAAATTTTGGTTTGTTATTGAAAAATGGGAATGTGACTTTTATGAAAACATTTTTTTAAACAAAAATTTTTGCTTTTCAAGAAATATATTTCGAAGGAAAATCGAACAATGATAGCAAACATTGAGAATAACGTATCATTGTAATAAGAAACATCGAGAATTATATGGATAAATAGGCCAATTTCTGCCGATTCTGCCATTCCGAAAATGGTTTTCATTCATAAAAGCTCCGTAATATTGCTGTTCTTCTTTTTGGGATGTGGCGTTCCGAAGCATCTGAAGTTTGGATATTCTGGAGCTTTTCAGGTCGCGGACGATGACGGTAGGTCCTGGAGGTTTATAATACCGTTATTATTATCCATTTTTGGCATAATATTCAAAATCAGACAAAAGTTTTGAAAATTACACCCAACATGCACCTGTATATTTTGGAAATGTACCAAATTTATGAATTTGAGTATAACACGAAAACTTTCTATTGTACACCGGAAGTTGATTCACGGATTGGCCTAATGTAACAGACATCTAAAAAACATAATCCATATCTCGGTTTTCCCCCAACTCCTTATTTTAAACGTTATTTTAGGCTGAACAACCGTTATTTTAGGTTATGCATAGTCTTATATGACGGCGTTTCTCCCTTATATAGGGGTCAAAAAGCGTGAAATCAAAAAAATCAAACAATTTTTTTCTCTGATAGTGCAAATTTTTTTACAAAACACAAGTTTAGGACCCGGACGAACATATTTTGTACGTAAAATTTTAATTACTCTGTTTTTTTTGCAAATTTTGAGGGCTCAAAGTTGGCATACTTGGACATTTTTAGGCCATAAATGTACTTTTACTCTTCAGGTAAAATCTGAGCCCAGATTTGAACTCGCCTGGGTCGATTTAGAGGGTAGGTACAGACATTAGCCTGGGAACAGGATTTCACGCATTCTGACCCCTCCGACGCCGGACACGGACATTTGTACCCCGGAGCTATAACTTATGATCCATGCGGTCATTTTTTTTGCAGTTTTCGAAAAACGGTGTATTCTGAGCCGGAAGGAACATCTGGTGAAAAAAGGTTGAAATTATTTTGAAAAAATGATTTTTACTTAAAAATACGATTTTTGGCATTTTTTGCGAAAAATCGTATTTTTAAGTAAAAAATGTCATTTTTTCAAAATAATTTTAAAATTTTTTTCCAGATGTTCCTTCCAGCACAAAATACACCGTTTTTCGAAAACTGCATAAAAAATGACCGCATGGATCATAAGTTATAGCTCCGGGGTAGAAATGTCCCGGGGTACAAATGTCACGTACCCTCCGACGCCGATGTGCTAGGTAATTTCAACGCCGATGACCTAGGCTTAAGCGTTAAGCTGAATAACCGTTATTATGAAGAGTTGGCGAAATGAACATTTCAAAGGAAGTTGGCGAAACGCAAGTTTTAAAAGGAGTTGGCGAAAAATAGAATTATCGAAAAAACAACAATAATATATGGCCTTATCGGGTCCCTCTAAATTGATAGGTGTCCGTCCTTCCCCTCCCAATAGAATAACCCACTTTTTGGGGGTCCCGGACCCCAAACTCGCGAGTACCCCCCCCCCCCCAAAACCCATGATTTTAGGGGGGTTATCGATGTCAGATTTGGGGTTGACATACGTGAAAACGTGACTTACGTGTGTCACGTGTGTCACGTAAAAGGGCAAGTTTCGCGTCGGGGCTCGGATCCGGGCGTGTGATACGTCAATCGCTTCGTCTCGAGGAGCTGAGTCGATTGGTACCGGTCTCGCTGGCAACATTTGCGAGTACCGGGATTTATGGCTTCCGGAAATCCGGAAAATCCTGGATTTGGCCAGGTCACAGATCACGCGTCGGGGCTCGGATCCGGGCGTGTGATACGTCAATCGCTTCGTCTCGGCGAGCTGAGTCGATTGGTACCGGTCTCGCAGGCAACATTTGCGAGTACCGGGTTTTATGGCTTCCGGAAATTCGGAAAATCCTGGATGACCATGGGCGCCGCCGTGCGGCGAAGCCGCTGGGTGGTCCTATGGAATAAAAACTAATCTAATTAAAAAATCTAGCTAATCTAATTTTAAATTAGCGCTTTCTATTACATTCAGGTGACCGTTTTGAAACTACGGAACGACCGCCAGTTCCAGTTTGCGTCAAATGCGAAATAGATTGTGCACGCGTTTCATGGCACGAAAGTAGAGATGTTTGTGGATGGGAGGATAAGCCATGCGTCTGTCGGTGAGTCATGCTTGATTGTTGTGTTAGCTTGAGCATCGGTATTTTGGACTCAGGACTTTAAAGAAAACGGATTGGCGAGACCTTTCTGGAATAGTACCAAGTCTGTCCAAAACATGCCTTTTTACTTCAAAAAATTTGCATCCTTGAATGAATAACTCATACAGTTATGATCAGCCAGGTCTCCTGCACAAATTTGCAAAGGCAGGAAATCATAAGTCGTACTATGTAAAATGTCACATTTCTCTCTATTTAGTAGTCTAACGAGAGCAATTCATTGCTTGGAAGCATGCCCTGAGAGCCCGGAGACTCCTGATTGCCCACATGACGCTGTTGAGGAATTCAAAAACCAAACTAAATTGTGGTGTCCACATTCAGGCCGAAAATTAGCCTAAGGAATCAGACCAACATTGAGAGTCTGCTCGAAAGGTTTTGATTTATTGAAGAGTTTATTTAATGACAAGAAATGCTACAAAGTAAATTTTCTATATTCTTTTCATCAATTGTTCTCTATATATTTTCCGAATAAAATTGTTCCGTATTGTCTCTTTTGTCCACATTATTAGAAAAGCATGAATGAAATTTTTAGGCCAATTGCTGGTCTTTCTTACCACAAATTGTAGAAATAAACCATTTTCAAGTTTGTCTTTTTCTATTCCAATTTCATTTAAAAAGAAACATTTTAGCTTGTGCTTATCCAAAAATTCATCCACATTTAATTACCCGCTAAATTACGAATACAAAAATTGTCCAGAGGCAAGTTTCATATTTTAGAAACTTGAGAATCCCCATTAAAAATATGTAGCTTGCCTCTGGAGCAATTGTGGACTTATGATTTGGCACATAAAAATGTGGATGATGTTCGGGATAGTCCTGGAATCTCTCTGGATACTGCTGGAAACTCACTATCATTTTGCGCACTTAAACTAGAAAGCAATCAAAGTTCAATCCCGCATTCGAATTCATATCACCGCCTCCTGCTATGGCCATAAAAACAGTCTAAAATGTAACCAAATGTTTGATTAGTAAAGATTTTACGGAAATTTCCATCCATTCTCGAACCTGCATTTCTTGCTTCTGGCTCAATATTTGGTTTTTTACAACCTTTTTGATTTCACTCCTCAGATTTAAAGCTAGGGAACAGTTGCTTTCTCGACATTTGTCTTTCAGAAAGCTGGGAGTATCTTCATAGGAGTGAAGCAATGCGAAAGGAGAGCGCCTTTAACCAGATACTGGGAGAAGGAGGGAATAGGCTGGGGTGCAGTCAGACGGTTAGAGAACGCACACTCTTTCTTTTAGCGGAGGAAGGAAGCGGAGAGCGGCGGCGAATGAAAAGATGAAAGGGACTGTGGGAAGTGGAGAGAGAGAGAGAAAGGAATGTCTCTTCGCGGTGAACAGAGAGGAAGATCAAAGGAACTGCGAGGAGAGAACACTTCCATAAAGGTGAACAGGAGTTATTTACATGTTGTTTATCGAGAATAACCGGTGAAAGAAAGGATGTGAGCCAAAAAAGAGAGTAATGCAAATTTGATTATGACATAGAGTTTTAAAGTTTAAAGAAAGTTCCGTTAGGTTTTGATACATAAATTCCGAATATTCGAGACAACTTTTCAGCGTTTTGCATTTCAACGAACTTTTCTTAACATTAGAAAGGACCCAACTGAGACTCATTATCTCAGTTCAAAACGTGCTGAAATTGTCCCCGTAGTATAATTGTGTAGCTGTCCATCGTTTTATCTACAGTCTTCCCTCTCTAATCGAGCGCGATCCGTTTTGGCCAAAATGTGCTCGCTTAGAGAGGGTCGGATTAGAGAGGGAATTTCCATATAAAAAATCCATGTCAGCCGAAATGTGCTCGATTAGAGAGGGTGAACCAAAAAATGGGAAAAATTGCGCAATGTTTTTTGTCGTAATATTGAATAATTTTTTATTAAACTATGTTTAATTAAATTAATTTTTTTGCTCTTTTTAGCTAGTATTTCGTATGCCTAATAAAAATTGACAAAATTTAGACAATTTAGTTTTTTTTAGCTATTTTTAAAGAAATTTTTCAATGTTACGGAACTTTTAATCATAATCAAATTTTATCCGTTTTTTCGCAATTTTTTTCAGTTTTTAGCCAGTATTTTGTATGTTTAATATAAATAGATAAAATTTAGACAGTTAAGTCTATTTTTAGATATTTTTAGATTTTTAAACCAAATTTTAGTGAAATCAAATTTTGGCTGTATTTTTTCCAGTACAGGGTCAGAACACACAAACAATGTTCACAAAAATTTGAGAAAAATTTGAAATTTAGGTAAAAATTTTACTTGAAAATTTGGATTTTTGGTGAAAAATTCAGAAATTTTCTCCGGCCGCCGCCATTGGCGGCGGCCGGAAAAAAATTTTTGAAAAACAATAGGGGGACCCTTACGTCACTTTTCGGGCCTGACCCCCAAAATGTAATTAGAGAGGGAATTTCCATACAAAAAAATCCGTTTCGGCCAATTGGCGCTCGATTAGGGAGGGTGCTCGATTAGAGAGGGAAGACTGTATATGGGATATTTGTACTATTAATTCCATAGAAGCTCTTAGGTTCCTAATTTGTTGCACAAAGATATACGATTAGGTTTATAACGATATTTCCATTAATTGCTCCAGATAAATTGGCAATGATCTTTACAGCGCCCTTATTTCCTTTATGCCTTGAAAGGAAATCACCTTGAAATAACCAAAGCCACAGAGATGAGATCTGACGGGTCATTAATGAGAACCGTAAAGATTTCGATCTATAGGATATGTGCAGGAGGTTATTCACATATATAATTAGGAGGCCATATATGGAAATACGGATGAAATACTTAGGTTTGTCTCTGTTTTATGTCTGCATATATATTTGTTAGATTTGGGAATTTATTTATAATCATCTAATTATGGTCACCGAATTTCTGGAATTCAGTTTTTTGGAAAGGTTTTAGCTCACTGATAAACTTTTGTTCAGCGGTAAAATCAGTCAGCTTTGAATCAGCAGTTTCGCAGTAATAATTTAATTGTAAGCATTCTGACCATTTCTATTTTAAATGAAATACATTTAATCGCTTGAAAAAACTATGAATACCTGAGCATTATGAGTGGCCTTTTTAGCCAAGCGTCCATTGATATTCAGTGCAGCTTCAGTGTCGCTGCAAGCAATGAAAAATACTGTGTTTGTGTACATTTTTGTAACTTTTTAATACTAAAATGAGATTTTGTGATACGTATATTTATTTTCTCCGTTTTTATGTACTCCGTTTTTTTTTGTCTGTGCAAATTCTGGTTCAAAGCGCAGAAAAATAGTAAATTATCAAGCAATGTTTTGTTACATTTTTTGTTCAGTTATATAAAATCTTTATTCTCTATCACAAATTTCTATCGCAACATCAAAACCGCACATCCTTTGCTTCCGGCTCATCCGACTCTGACGTCACATTAGTGCTCTTTTTCTTCCGAGCTCTTCGCTTTGGCCGAACTTTTGGGCTGCTTTTCTAAAAGGAAATTATTTAAGCAAAACTTTCAATTCATAGAAATTTTTATTCCGACGTAAGAACAAATAAAATATCACAAAAGCATATCACAGACTGATGACTCGAAAGCGGAAAAATTTAATTTGAATAACGGTTTTTTCAATCAGACAGGTGGTCGGAAATTCTGTAAAGGTCACGAAAATTTTCGTATATCCTAAAACAATTCCAAATTTGTTTTGGAAAACGATTTTAGTTCAGTTTTTCTAAAGAGCAAAGATCAAAGTTTACCCAATAAAAATTTATCAGTTTCAATTTTTACAAGCCATGTAACTTTTTGACCTTTAGGACAGTTCATTGCACTATTAGGGGGGAATGCGGCGTATTATAGATTCAAAAAATATAGAGCTATGGCACGACAAAAGCTGCTAGAATACAAAATATCAAGTACAATACACAAAACTGAAGTGAAATTATAAGTGCCTAAAAATTAAGCGAAGTGTTAAATTATAAGCAGTAACAATATTATAACAAATAATATACAAAAATATAGCGAAAAACTAAATTTAAGCACAGTTTCACATAACAATATCACATGATAACAATTCTCGAAACAATATCGCAACTTTTCGTATATTAAAATGTAAATTTTTTACAATATCCAAAAATGAAATGAGAAAAATGAGAAATTTCCTTCCAAAATTTAAACATTCCAAAAAATTGACACTTATATTTTCCGGAAACTGCAAAGATAACGGTAAAATTTCTATACCCATTTTCTGGCATGTAGCCAAAAGTTGGACCATGAACTAAGTTCCGACCAGTTATTAAAAAGGCAACAAATAACGAATCACTAAAAACTAACAGAATGAAACAAAAATGAGGTCAAGCAATTTTCTAGCAAACAGTTATATTTCTCCGCTCTATACCTCGGTCTCGGTTTTCCTCCGGCCTGTACTTTTGTGGCTGGCATCCGGCCTATTCCTTGAAGAGACGCCGCCATTTTGTCCGTGTCCTGAGGTCTGAGGCTCATGACCAGTCAGGGAAGTGTCCCGGATGCGCTTCGTATCGACTTGCGAAACCGGCTTTGAGCTTTTGGTCGACCTGCTCGTGGATTGGAGAGGTGCTTGACTTGTGCTTGGTCCTGCAAAGAATTTGTGTCAACTTTGTGAACACGAGAATGTGCCAGCTAATGGGAAAGTAACTTTTTGGTACTTTCCCATCAGCTGAGCCTATTTTCAATGTCATGTATGGTAAGGTCTTCTAAAACCTTCTAGATCGCTCTAGATAGTTGTGGAATGTTCCATGGTCACTTTTGATCACCTTCTAGAGTATTTCAGAACAATCCAGAATGTTCTAGAACCTTTTTAGAATATTGTACCACATATGACATTGAAAATAGACCCAGTTAATGGGAATTCACCAAAAATTTCATTCTCGGCCAAACAAAGACCTATTTTCAAAGACCAAGATTACCTTGCACCAGCACACCTGCCTCGGGTTCATTGGCAGACGCAATGGAATCGAGCCGTCTCGGCTTCGCGTTCGTCGGCTTCTTCTTTTTGCTCACAAAAGTGGTTGAGACTGGTGACGAGGAATTGGTCTGAGGTCTTCTGGATGTCGCCGTGGTCGTGGATGTGGATTGACCTGACATGGGCGGGTTCTCGAGCTCAGGTATGTCGAGAGTGCCGTCGGAGTTGAGCTGCCTGCAAAATAAATTTGAGCGATATAAAACAATTTTCGGTAATTTGAGAATGTTCGAAATAAGACATTTTTTGAAAATTGAGGTGTATTGTTTATTCAGGTACTATTTATAATATTATGAACCTCGAACTATACTTCAAACCTATCGGTCATTTTCATTGAAGAAAATTTTTTTCTAAGTATGTTCACGGTAACGTGATAAGTATGTAAATAATTGGACTAATCAATGCCGGTAATGGACAAGGCCGCCAGGCAATGAAAAACTGGTGTGTTGTGTTATTTTTTAAAATTTTTGTAATCAGGAAATATCACTTTTTTACGGGAAATATCGCATTTTTTGGAGAAATATCAATTTTGCAGAAAGTATTAAACTTTATTTCAGAAAATGTATTACGTAGAGTATATTTTTTGTTCTCTAACTATACACCAAACCTATCAGTCATTATCAATGAAAAACATATGATATATTTACATAGAAGATACTTAGAGTTATGTGAACTCATATGAAGCATAGTGCTGCAAATCATAAACAGGTAATCAAAAACTTGATATGTGGGTGACTTTTTATGCATATTTTTATATTTAGTATGGTTATTGGTTGCGTTATTCTCGAGTTTTGAGACAGGAAAATATTTCTGTATTGATACTTTGATATTTATGTAAAATATACGCTGATATTTTGATTAAGCAATAAAAAATAATATGGCTGTGTACAATTTTGTAATTTTTTGATTCTAAAACGACGTTTTGTTATGTGTATATTTATTTTCCTAAATTAACTATAGCTTATCCTTATAATAAGTCAGTATAAGAGTAATGTAATAATCTCGGATGGAACTGATTTCGATTTTACAGTTTTGCAAAAATATCAATTTTTGTAGAAAACTTCATTTACTGCAAAATAAATATTATGCTACGTATATTATTGTTCTCTAATTATCAATCAAACCTATCGCTCATTGTCAACGAAGGAAGTGTTAAGTGTTTTTTTCATATATAAAGTAGTCATCCAAATGCAACAATGCAAACATATCTTGCAAATCAAAGTGAAGTACAAGAAACAAGCGAATTTCGGCGCTTCGCGCCGAAATTCACTTGGAGCGTGCACAGCGGGAGATTGAGTTCGTCATCGCTTCGCGCACCGCCATCAGCGGTCAGATTGGGTTGTTCGGGAGTAGAGCAGCATGAGACTATTTCGGGCCTTCGGCCCTCAACAGCTGTTGTTCGGGAGTAAGGGTTGTTCGGGAGTAGAGCAGCATGAGACTATTTCGGGCCTTCGGCCCTCACTCGCGGCCTTCGGCCGCTCGAACTGAGTTTGAAATGTTGAAAAAAAAATTTTGAAAAAAATTTTCAGAAAAAATTTTTTCGTACCCCGGGGGTACCCACGGATTTTTTTGACCCCGGATTCGGATTCCCCGCACCCGAAAACCCCCGTAGCCAAAAAATCAGCTCCGTATGAGCTGTTCTCGGAAAGTTGCAAAAAAGTGCCAAAAAGCCGCTTTTTGGCCCAAAATTTGAAAATTTCGGTTGGTGCGCAAAAAAATTTTTCCGGATTCCATTTCAGGATCACCGTAGGAGCATTTTGAGCTATCATGCACCTCCGTAGGAGGCCGGCAAAAAAAGTTGCAAAAAAGTGCCAAAAAGCCGCTTTTTGGCCCAAAATTTGAAAATTTCGGTTGGTGCGCAAAAAAATTTTTCCGGATTCCGTTTCAGGATCACCGTAGGAGCATTTTGAGCTATCATGCACCTCCGTAGGAGGCCGGCAAAAAAAGTTACGAAAAGCGTTACAGAGAAACAAATTACCTTACTATATAGGATAAAAATATGATGTGCTTGTGTATATTTTTGGAGCTTCGAGTGTCTCTAAGGTAAGGACTCTCTTTTCTTGTATTATCCTAGAACGACGTTTTGTGATGTGTATATTTATTATTTCTCCGACCTCGGATGTGACTGTATCAGATTGTGTTTCTATTGCACTGTTTTGCTGTCTGCCTGTCCCCGAACCTAATCAACTTTTTGATCGAAATCAACTTTTTTTATATAAAACAAACGTGCAGAGATAGAATGTGAACACATAAAAAAATATTCACATCTCATTCACGGTGGGACAAATTGCCGCAAAAAGTTCAAAAATTCATATCTCTTTTTTTTCGTGGAATTTCGCCGAGATTCTTGTAGTATAGGGGTTTTCGGACACGGGGAATCCGAATTTGAGCTTATTTTTAGACTTTTTATAGACAAATTTAGACTAAAACTTAGACGAGAACCAATTTTTGTGCAAAAAAACATGAAATACATCATATATGGGTAATTTTTTGCGGGGAATCCGAATTTGAGATTATTTTAAGACAATTTTTAGAATAATTATGGACAAAATTTAGATTTTTAGATTTTTGAGTTTTCAAAATTCAGAAATTCATATCTTTTTTTTCGGCGTTATTTGGCCGAGATTTTTCAGATTCAGGGGTTTTCGACCACGGAGAATCCGAATTTGACCTTATTTTTAGACTTTTTATAGACAAATTTAACAAAATTTTTCTATATTTGTCTAAATTTGTCTATAATTGCCCATGATACATCATATATGGCTAATTTTTTGCGGGGAATCCGAATTTGTAGTTTATTTTAGACTAAATATAGACATTTTTAGACTAAATTTATAGACAGTCTAAAAATGTCTATATTTAGTCTAAAATAAACTAAAAATTCGGATTCCCCGCAAAAAATAGCCATATATGATGTATCATGGGCAATTATAGACAAATTTAGACAAATATAGAAAAATTTGTTAAATTTGTCTATAAAAAGTCTAAAAATAAGGTCAAATTCGGATTCTCCGTGGTCGAAAACCCTGAATCTCAAAAATCTCGGCCAAATAACGCCAAAGATGAATTTCTGAATTTTGAAACTCAAAAATCTAAAAATCTAAATTTTGTCCATAAATCTAAATGTCAAAGAGAATGTGAACACCGTTGTGAATAGGTAATTCGTTTCTACCAGGACAGGTAATCAAAAATGTGAAGAGTGGTGACTATTTTTATATATCAAAACATTTTGTTTTAAAAAGTTACGAATTTTCGTTTTTGAAATTGGTAAAGTAATGTTTTCCCAAAATTTTGTGGATCATAGTAATATTCTTTTCGTTTCGGAATAATAAAATAGTCATATTTGTACCTTGTACTGCATAATACATGCTTCTTTATTAAAGTGTTTGGATAATAACAAGCAATCAAAAAGTTGAAGTGTGGGTGACTATTTTTTTATTTCTCAAAACAATTTTTTTGAAAGTTTGAAAAGTAAAAAATATTCGCTTCTAGAGTTATTTGATTGTCTGGAATTGCTTAAAAACTCCTTCTCCTCAGTCTGATCTCTAATTGTACTGTTCAGTTGTCTGCTAATTTATCCAACCATCCAATTGTTTGAAACGAAGGAAATGATGTATGTGAATGATGGATAATTTAGCCATTGTGTAACAATGATGAGCTATGAATAGATCACGCGCAAGCAAACAATAATGTCATGTGCTGTGTGAATGTTTTGATTTTTTGTAATTTTATATTAAATTTTTAACTTTTCTTTTTCCAAAGCAAAAATTCTTACCAATTGCTCGGAAGTCTGTCTTCGTCCATATTCACGACCAAATTATGACGCGTGCTCTCAAAGCTTGGACTGGGCGTGTTCCTCAGAACCGGCACGGCTTTGACTCTCGCGGTCGTCAGAAGACTTCCGCTACTCTCAGTCGGGCTTGGGCCTTTAGGCAAACTGAAAAGTAACAGTTTAGAATCCAGAATCTCGACCTTCCTTACCTTGACACTTCCTCCCGGCCACTTGCCCTGCGGCCACTGTCCGTCCCGGAAGAACTTGTGCTCCGGCGCTTACTGACATTGTAGTCCGGTTTTGGCTCTGGGCTTTTTGTTTTGCTCCTGGACTTTTTGCCAGCCAGGTGTGGTGGAGTGTACACCTGAGACGAGGCTCCGCTTGGGATTGAGGATGAGGAATTCTGCTCGTTGATGGGTGAAAGGCCAGCGGCGGCGGTCTTTGATGCACGACGAGGCGAATGTGGGCGCTGGCTGTAAATAAAAATATGTAAAAGTGCAAGGGTTGATCCAGGATGAATTATACATAGAATTATAAATGGAATGACTGTGAACTTTTATTTGAAGATACGAAACAATAAACATGTAAAAATTTTTGGAAAAATAGTAAAAATGTTAAGCACTAATAAAAATTAGAGTTAAAATTTTAATTAGATCCGCATTTGTGGAATCCATGAAACATTTTATCAAAGAAATGTTTCCTGTTTGGAAAGAAAATGTTTCAATATGTTTCCTAACACAAAAATTCATTTCTATTACTCTTTCAGAAATTGTCTTAAAATAATTTTTAACTTTGCCAAAATTATCGACTCAATACATAATTTTCAGGACTAAATCCATAAGTTCCAGGATTAATGACATGTTTTTGCTTACCTGCTAAATCTTGGGCTGGGTAATACCCAAAAAGCAGGTAACTTAATTTTGAAAAATATAGAATCTCCATTCTTCAAAGTTATACAACTTTCCTTTCAGGTAATAGCGAATTCAAGATTAAGCAGGTAAGCAAAAATATGTCGCTAGTCCTGAAACTTTTGCCACTCCTAATCATTTTTGCTATGTATAAAAGTACAAAGTTTCAAACAAATTACTTTGAAATACTTATAATAAAAAATTACTTACAACGAAGAAACCCGGAGATGTTCGATATTCTTGAACAAAGTGCCTTTGGCGATGAGCTCGCCAAAGCCTTGAGAGTGTGAAAAGGCGTATCCAGACCGCAGAGAGCCCCTCCGGCTCCTCCTGGTGGCAGCCGTCCTTGATGGGAGTGGTCTAAAAATTGATAAATGATCATAACTTGTTTATTTAAAAAAGTAAATACGTACTTTGCCGCCGCTGTGGGTGGTCTTCGGCCATCCGCGGGCCATAATTTATGCCGGACTCGCAGTCTTTCGGCGTAGCTTGGTCGAGTGTCAAACCAGAAGAATCTAAAATAAAGCAATGCTCGTTGCGAAACAGTTTTTTATCAAATTTGGAAACTTAAAAATTTGATTCAATGCCAAAATTAGGTTAAGAAACCTGGCTACAGGTATGCAAAATTAAAATATATGCTCACCTGTTGGCCAGCGTCGGTACCAGCAATATGACACAAATAAGCAATATGGAAAGCCAGAAGAGCGGCGACATAAAAGCGCGATTCGCGACATCGTAGGATTGAATCACAGAGGGGAACCAGGCCGCCACGTCGATTGGCACAACTAAAGTGCAAGTATAGTAATTGGAATAAAGTAATGTTTAGGCTTACGAAATTGATCATTGGTCGCTTATTTTAGGAATTTTTATAAAATTGATCAGAATTCATCTTCAACTGGTCATAGTATTGCTGATTGATCTAACAAATGCTATAGGATTTGATGCAAGATTTGTTCGACCAAACTTGTCGCAACGTTGTTTCATCAAACACCAAAATTTTCATTCAAAGTTTGATATATTTCCAATTTTCATCACTCATCAATCTATGAGCCTAGCGTCAAAACTTTTGTCAATACTCACCTCTATAAAATACCCAAGCTAGCAAAAAGTAGAAGAATATGGAACCGAAGATGACGAAGAGATTGAAAACCGTCCAATAGGTCGTGTCGAACATGATTTGGCCTGTCACCACTATCACCAGCGCTGTGAACACGGTGAAGCAGAGCATCGGGTAGTCATTCCTGAACAGAGATTGTTTAATAATTGTATTTGTTTCACAAATTTTCTTCTTATATTTCACATAAGAAGCGTACTTTTTCGAGCCTCATTTTTTAAAAAGTGGTTGATCTGTGATCTTTAAAGAAAGTTAAAACGTGGGTGTTGCAATAAAAATGAGTAATAGTGAAATGACAATGCGCGATGAAATTCTTACATGTCTCGGCCGTTTACGCTTGAAGCGTGATAGAATGTTCCATACGGAATGAAGAAGAGAACGATTGAGCTGAAAGTGAAATTATTTTAAAATTAGAAGTATCGGAACAAATATTTGAAATATACAAAAATTTATGGTACATTGTAAGCCGCATTTGTAAATTAGTTTTGTAAGTGCAAATTTTTTATTTTGGTAAAATATAGAAATGGGAGCATACATCTCTATCATTTCTGTTCGAGATATATGCTATGATTATTTACAGTGTTATTTAAGTAACTTTAGGTTACTTTATTGCATCGTGTCTTAGAGGTCGCCAGCGTCTCGCAACAAGTAATAAAAATTGAGTCAGTGGGTGTATATTTTTTGATTTAATCAAATACGAAATTTCTTTTCCGTATTACTAATAGTAGAGAAGTAATAGTAGAAAGAATAACTATTATCGACATTTTCATTTCAATTTCGACAATATCAATTAATAACATGAAAATTTTCTCCTGCAGAAATCTTTTAAGTTAAACTTTTTTCTAATTTTTTTCGTAAAAGCTGTTTTGTGAGGGATGTACTTGATCACTGCTTCTCGATAATAAAAACATACCTGATCATTCCATGGATGATGGAATAGATAAAAATCCTCATATTGAAAAACAAATTGTACTGCCCGGGAATATAAAGTTTCGGATACTGCAAACTGTATTCGTCGTTCACATCCTGATCGAATATTCCCATGGCCAATACTGGCAGTGAAGTGAAGAACATGTTGTAGCAGGCGATCAGCAGCGGGTCGTATATGGTCTAAAAGTGAAACTTTGAAGTAAAAGTCTCAAAGGGAAAGTACACAAATTCACACCTGAGCTGAGTATCCGCAGAAAAATGAGTACCTAAAAATGTACTTTAGAGTATTTTTTGGAAAGTTTCGAAAGAGGAAAGCGTTTCTTCCAGAATTCGCGAGAAGATCCTGGGAATCCAGAGATTTACGTTTTTGCTTAAATTCTACTTTTTGCGCGAAAAATTAGCGCTAAACCAATAAAAATTTGGAATTCCAGGAATATAGAGACGATTTAAAAATTCAAAATCCTTACCAAAAATGGGTCAATGTGTAGGAGAAATTTTTGTAGAAGAAATATCGAAGGAATTTTGCCATGCGCAAGTAGGACCATCTTCCGTGAACCAGCAACAATCGCTCGAGATATCGAAATTGGCCAATGCTGAAAAGAAATTTATATAATTTCTCTAAAAGATTAATTCGGATATTAATTTGGCTTGTGAGAAAGGTCTCATTGGTCACATAAAAGGTAAATGTTTCATGCAAATAAAAATGTTTGGCATTTCAATTGGAGAATTTGCCGGTATTATTTGGCATTTTGTTTACTTTTTCTTACATGGAGCAAAAGAAAGATGCCTGAGGAAAAACTATTAAAGTACATTTTCTAATGGCGTATCGGATTCAATTTGTAAGTATCGTTTTTGGGTTCTGTACGTTCCCATAGAAGTCAAAATGTTGACATAAAAAGTGACTCGTTTGCAGCAAAAATCAATCGTTTGAAGAAAATTTTTTTATCTTACGTGGGCGCAACAATTACAATACAGTTCGAAAAGTACAATACAGTTCGAAAAGTACAATACAGTTGGAAAAGTACAATACAGTTGGAAAAGTACAAACCTGAAGTCGGAGGCCAAAACCGCTTGCATGCCCTCTTGACCTGAAATGCCCACTCCGATGTGGGCTGTTTTGATCATGGACACGTCATTGGCACCGTCGCCAATAGCCAATGTTACTGCCTATAAAATGATATGACCGTTAGATTAGGTGACGAGTAAAGGATAAAAGGTCAAACCTTAATGTTTCTTTTCACCAAATCAACCACTCTCGCTTTTTGGAGCGGCGTCACTCGACAGCAGATTACGGACTGAAATATAAATTGTATATTAGCACACTTGCACTTTAAAAGGGCACGGGCTGCTTATAAGGTCAGAGTTGTCGGAAAGAAGAAGAAAATAAGATTTAAGCAAAAAATGACCTTTAAGCCGTAGAGGTGAAAGTTAAGGTGAAAATTAAATCCTAGCTAATAAAGAAAAGAACGATTGAGCTAAAAGTTAAATCCTTGAAAAACTTCAAATATCGATACAAATATTTGAAATCTAGGAAAATTTTTGGTACATTGTATGCCGCACTTATAAATTAGTATTGTAAAAGTAAAAATTTTTAATTTGGTAAAGTATTAAAATGGGAGCTCTGATATTTTACAAAATTTTTAAAATTTGCTTTTTTATAAACAAAATAAGATTTTGAAACATTTCGTGTCGATACGTATGCTACGATTATTTTCAGTACCATTTAAGTAACTTTAGGTTACTTTATTGCATCGTTCCTTGGAGATCATCAAGATGTAATCCGAATCTCCAAGTAATCAAAACTGAATATGTGGGTCTATGTTTTGGATTTTACTAAACGCATTTTTTCCATATTACTTAGTAAAGATATCAATTAATAACATACAAATTTTCTCATTAAATTGTATATTAGCACACTTGCACTTTAAAAGGGCACGGGCAGCTTATAAGGTCAGAGTTGCTAGAAAGAAGAATAAAGTAAGATTTAACCAAAAAATGGAGAGTAATGTAATCCCCCCAGTAAGCTAGCCCGGATTCTGCGTCCGTCACACGGCCGTTAGACCACTTGCACAGCTGATTTCTGGGTAAGTGATAGCTTAAAATGTTCGTATAGACGAGCTGAGTATGATTCTGGAAAAATTTAGACCAAATATAGACAAAATTTAGACAAAATTTTTTAGACAAAAATTCTTGGAAGTCGATTTTTTCTCAGAGGTGGGCATTTTCAGGGGTGTCGTTCCCGTATGTGAGGTTTTGTCACGGTTTTTTCGGAATGCATTCTTGGGGGTGTCTTTTTCCGTATGTGAGGTTTTGTCACGGTTTTTGCTCATCTGAATTTTCAGATGAGTCTATTGTAGTCGTATGTGAGGTTTTGTCACGGTTTTTCAGTGAGGCATTATTAGGGGTGGTTTTGTCCCCCTTTTTCGGGGAAAGCAGAAAATTGCATACTGATACACCCTGGAGTCCTGTGGTCGGGCGCGGAGCGCCCGACCTTCCCCCTTGGAATGTGAGGGAACTTAGAACATATACTCCCGAACAACAGCTGCTTGAGGGCCGAAGGCCCGAAATAGTCTCATGCTGCTCTACTCCCGAACAACCCAATCTGACCGCTGATGGCGGTGCGCGAAGCGCCGCTGTGCACGCTAACCGCTTCCTAGCGAAGTGAGGGCCGCGAAGCGGCCCCACTTCGCTAGTTTAGAGTAGTTTGATCACAATCCTATCGCCTTTAGGTCTGACACATCTACTTTGGTGCGAGAAACCGATTGGATCCGATAAATTTGCAACATTCACAGTGGAAATGTGCTATAAAAGGTCATTTTTACTTAAGTCTTCTTCTTTCCAGGTATATAACGGAAGCCTATTAGAGTTTAATAAGAGACAGGTGCCACAAACTTACAATGCACATGCATCCAATCTCCAAGAACAATTTCTCGTACTTTTTCTTAAGCGCATGAACCAATGAATCACCGTTAATCACAAGGGCAAAGCCTTCTTGAGGCGGTAATCCATCGGGATCTGCACTTTCTGCAGCATGAAAGTGGTTCCCGTTTAGTTGCGCCTTCTCGCTTGGATCGTCACTGAATCTCGCTGATGGATATCCATGATGGGTTTGCGGGACGCTGAGTTTCTGGGCCGACGGAGAATATCCTGGAATTTGTAAAGATTAGCAGAATGTTTTTAATCCAGGAAATTTGGATTACTATGACGCTTAGACTCGAAGGCTTCTTCATTATTTTTTGTCTTCTATACTTCTCCAACCTCCCAAAAACTAACCGTTTTCAATCGTCGGAGTGTGAGCTTTGGAGAGATTTGACGGAGTTCTGCCCGGTGGGCTGGTTGTACGGCTCTGCGGTGTCTGTGGTGGCATGTAAAACTGACTTCCGCCAGTGACAGTGTCCTGAAATAAAGCAACAGTAATTCCGTGGATTCACGACTTGAAACATTGTTAGACTAGCTCTGTTACCCATAGTTAGAACTAAAATTTGAACATTGATCATTAGAAACAAAACTTCCGGTTAGTTTACATTTTTCGACATAAAATAACAAATTTTTAAGCATAAGACTACGCTTAAGACTAGGGTTAAGCATAATTACGTGTCTTAAGATTAAGCTTGAGCTGGGTTATGGCCAAAATAATTTGGAGATATGCATCTTTCATTTTAAATATCAAAGATTAGAAATATGCAAGGAAACTTGGCCAGAGTTTCAACTGAGGACATTTGACATAACTGTTAAGAAGGTAACGGAAGCGTAACAAGAACAAATTTGGCCAAGGATGGCAAAAAATATGGTG
Source organism: Ditylenchus destructor (assembly GCA_022814885.1). Lineage (NCBI taxonomy): Eukaryota > Metazoa > Nematoda > Chromadorea > Rhabditida > Anguinidae > Ditylenchus > Ditylenchus destructor. The sequence goes on along the minus strand of JAKKPZ010000022.1, from coordinate 533,312 downwards.
AGTAAAATGCAACATCGCGAAGACTTGAAATCACATGATCGAATTATTTAAGCGACAAAAAAGTAATAAGCAATGGACATTAAATTTCAGGTGGAAAGCGACACCTGGACGGAAATGACCAACCTGTAATCTGAGCCGCGGTTTTCTTTTTATCTAGCAATGGAAATGATGATGTTGTTTCTGGATAGAACGAACTCTATGGAATGAAGGTATGCGCACGTTTCAGGACATATGAGCATACAGACAAGTTATAAGCATAAAAAGCGTTAGAGGCGAGAAACAAAAAGAAGCGAAAAGATTCCAGACTGTACCCTTCTCCTCCCGATGAGCTCCTTGGCCGATCCTGCGGCAACCGGATTCCTTTCGACGTCCCGATCCCGAATAACGGACCTTATCGGCGCATTCAAAACTATGCTACCTCTCCGAATGTCTGCAGGTGTCACAAGAATCGATCCCCTGCGGGGAATGGCCTCCGGGGATGCGGGCTCGTCTGGAGCTGCCATGGATTTGTACTCTGTACATTCTTCTTCAGCCACTTCTAGAGCGTGGATCTGTTCCGCTATACGAGAAATGTTGAGAAAAAAATAATAACGGAAAGTGTGAAAATTTTTCGTGCATATTTTCCAAAATTTGAATCTCGAAAGAGTAATAAAAATTTGGCAAATGTGACAGAGCGCAAGTTGTTTCACGCGATCTTTTCACTCGAATTTTTCTGGAACATTCAGGAAGTATGAGCAATGGCTTAATCGAAACATAAGATCCAGGGTTTTCAACTGGACCCATGTGCGCGATATTTCAATCCAAGGCATTCGAGATCAGTGGATTTTTATCCTAATCTCGGGTTTAGGCCACACAGGACAAAAATTTTGATCTCGAATACCTTGTGCTGAAATACCGCGCTCATGTATCCAGTTGAAAACCCTGAGTCTTGTCTTTCGCTTAAGCCATTGCTCATTCTTCTAGACTGTTCCAGAAAAAAGTTTTGCCAACAATGACAACGGAGGGTGAAAAACTTTCGAGACTGAAATGACCTGTCCTCAAAGTGATACCTTTTGAATGCACCAAAAATCTTCAAACAAGCCCTCAAGATAGGACCACAAGTTAGGATGCATACCTATGTATTGACTGACCGGATCCGGAACAGTCTGAGCCTGCGGCTTCACAAAATCCGCAAATGAGTTCGGCAGGTGATTGTAGAAAAAGCTCTTCTTCTCCTTGGGCGTCGGCGGAATGTCCTCAAGCGATCCCGAGTGCTTCTTTCTGCACAATCCGAGAATCCTTCGAAAAATGTGTAGAGTGCGCGACGCGAGCCATCGAATTATGGACCAAAAGCTTACGAAAATGGCCAAAAGTATGGAAAAGGGCAGAAAGTCGAGAATGGCAGAGGAACCGCAATGGAACAGGGACCGTTGCTTGGTGGGAAAAGTTGCGAAGTAAGAAGGTGGATAGTCGGTGGTTGGCTAAACACTAAGCCAGACAGGTTGGGTATAGCAAAGTTATTGGATCAGAGGTTAGAAATATGAAACTTTCAAACCTATTAACTTTATGTATAGTCTAACTTCTCTTTTCGCGCACCATTGGTTCGGGAACCGATCATCTCAGGCCCAAGTGATGTCACTCCTCTACTGCCATTTTGGGCAGAATTTTTTTCTGGAGCATTCTAGAAGAATAAACAGTGGCTTAAGCGAAAGCTAAGACTCAGAAATTTCGATTGAACCCATGAGCTATATCTCGACATATGGTCTTCGAGAACACAGATTGTTTGCTAATATTTATCTAAGAGCCATAACTTCAGTTTAAGAATTATTAATTCTTCTAGAATGTCCCAGAAAAGATGCCAAAATTCCAGTAGAATGGTGACATGACCTCGGTTCCATGCCCAAGTGCGACCAAAAAAGAAGTATATGTTGCCATATTATTGCAACTGTATTTCCAACTGTTCATAATACTCACTGTCGCCGTGGGCGCTCTATCGATTCTCCGCCTGATATCCTTCAATTGACATTCGACTTCGCGTTCTTCCTTCCCGTCGATGACAAACACCTCTTTCATGTCCTCGGTCAGCAAATGGCAAGAGTAGCCGATGTTTATGGCCGTTTCCTGAAATTAACACGATTAATCATAATCTTTGGTGTAAGACAGAAATTTTTCTTATGATTAAATGTTCAGCAACCTTTCCAAAAATGTTATTAAAAATATAAAAAGTCATACCGTTTTGTCGCCTGTCAAGACCCAAAGTTTAATGTTGGCCGCAGCCAGAGTGGCTATGCATTGTGGTACGCCGTCTTGTAATTTGTCTTCGATGGCAGTCGCTCCCAAGAGTACCATGTCCTTTTCAATCTCTTCGTATAGATCGTTTAGCCGTTGATCCTTGTTGGTCACATCTAAAAGGATGAAATTAATTTTTTTAGCTCAGGTATTTTACTGGAAGTGATTAATTAAATATTAATTTGATGTTTTTTTAATAAAATTTTATCTTGTTATCACTTAATTTGGTTATTTTGCCAGTGATTTTATGGAATATAAGATTGCTGGATATGTCTTTTTTAAACATTTTTGACCATTATATTCCGAAATGAATCATCAATAGGGCCCGGATTCTTAGGACTTTTCCTAAAAAATCCTAAAAGTCCTAAAAAGTCCTATTTTGCCCTTTTTTGGGAAATTTTAGGACCGGTCCTATTTTGTACTTTTTTAGGTTTTTATGACCTAAAACGACCTTTTTTGGGAAATTTTGGTAAAAAATTGACGCTTTTCCTGGATTTTGTGCAAATTTTTATGAATATCGCCTAAAATTGAAAAATTTTCGCCTGCGGCGCTATTTTTTCATTCATCAGAATAAAAATATTGGCATTATAGTTTCGGCGCCAATTTTAAAAATTTGAAAAAATGCACCCCTAAGAATGCACTTGGAAAAAATTTTTGCCAAAAAACCATAGGGGGGACCCTATGGTTTTTTGGTCCTAAAATGGTCTAAAATGCCCTTTTTTCGGTCCTTTTTAGGATCCTAAAATGCGATTTTTCGGTCCTAAAAATCCGGGCCCTAATCATCAATAATTAATGTAAACAGGCAAGGCTAAAAATTGCAACAATTTGAATATTCTAATTAATTAGTCAAATTATATAGATCTGAAAGTTTTTAAGAAAAAAAATTGCAAACCCAAAGACGCTTCGCGCTCTCTCTCAATCCAACTCAAACAATAGTCATGGTCAATCTGTTTATAGGCCACACACAGCGTTCTCAATCCGTCGCTTGCGAATTTGTCCAAGTGCTGCAAAGTTGCAGCTTTTAGCAGTTCGCTGGTGTGCTCCCGACTCAAACGCTCAAGAATCATTGTATCGGCACCTGAAAATTGTTTCAAATAATCATTTTTCTAATACGAAACATTTTTGAAACTTACCTTTGCAATATAATTTTATGTTCTTTTTCGCGTTTGGATCGCTTCTCGGCCCGCCTCTCACAATGACTGACATTCTTTTTCTCACATTGTCAAAGTCGAGAATGTGAATCACCTCGTACACTTCTTCCTTCCCGCCAACTTCGATGGTTATGCTAAAAATTTTTATTGAATTAAAGTGCAAAATGCTTCATATGGCACATTTAAATTGGCGATCAATGCTAGAAAATGCCAAACCTGAACTGGAACATTCTAGAAGGGCGCCTAGTGACTAAAATTAATACTAAGCTTCTGGGCTTTCGATTAAGATATTACTCATCCTTCCAGATTGTACCAGAACAGGTTATCATCTAGTCCAGGATATCATACCTGTGTGGCGTTCGAGATTTAAACACGAATCCAAAGTTCCGGGCGGCTGACGTCAGCGCGGCTTCGTCCGGAGATTGAGCCTGGAAATTTTGTTATCAAATTCTTAATCTCTATAACGGCTAATATGAATTTACCTGGTACTCCAATTGGTTTCCAGTCTTTCGCTCCGGCATTACAGTATGACAAATGGCAAGAAGACGCCAAAATTCGTGAACCTAAACAAAAAAATGTTCTAGAAAGTACAAAAGAAAAAAGCAAACGACAATTCATCTTTTCATGAGTCGGAGATGGAATAATAATAATTGCAGAGAAATTTATATGAGTAAAGAGAAAAAAATTTTAGAAATTTGCGCCAGTTTGAATGAAAGCAAATTTGCGACAGCGTTTCAATTATTGTCTGAAGGAAGAAGCGCCCTCGATTTCTCAGAAAAAGAGAAGATGAAATATCTGGACGCATTTTCAATTGGAATTTGTAATTCATTTTCAATGGATCTACCATATTTGGGTATTTGAAGGGTTGGTGTAATTTTCAATCTTGCTTCCAAAGTAATAATAAACAAATTTTGAAAATGACACCAACCCTCCAGATGCCCAAATATGGCAGATTCATTAAAAATTAATTTCAAATTCCCGCGCGCTTGTGAAAATGGGACCAAACTTTTCATCTTCTCATTTTTTGAGAAAACGGGGCCGCCTGTGCCCTTGACAGACAATACCTAATCCAAATAAAACTCACCTCAGCAAGTCCTCTCTTTGTATCCTCGAGCAAACTTTTGTCGTAGAAGCGAAAGTTCGGTTCGGACCACCGCGACATTGTCGAAAAATCCAAGAACTTTGTGTGCTAAAATACAATAATTGTTTCAAAAATGTACTTCAACAAAAATCAAACCTCGTCAATCTCCAAAATTTCTCCTCTGTCTGACATCAAGTCGCCATAGGACCGACCATTTATGGAGCATTTCTTGAAGATCATTATGTTCTGTGTCAGGGTTCCGGTCTTGTCGCTGAATATGTATTGCACCTGAAATATCACTTGTATTACCTGAGTTGAACCAATCATATCAAATGTTATCAAAAGATGAATTAAAGTCCTATGAACAATTTTCATCAGAAGGAATCTATGTAAAAGTTGGAATGGAGTGATCATTGATCAATATCAGATTTGTGACCAATAAAGTGAAAACAAATCAAAATCGATCAAATCTTCTTCTGGCATTGAGAAATAAATTTTGGCAATTTTTAGCTCCATTTTTGGATCTGTTTTCACTGTTTGTCATAAATTTGATATTGACGACTCTATCTCAACGTTTTCTCTAGTTTCCTACGCATTTACAAATTATCAATAGGTTGCATTTATCTTGATGAAAATGTTGCAATAACATATTGGATCACTGATCATTTTGGTGCTTCGTTGTACTTTTAGCTCTATGCTTAATTTAATTTATTTGCTCATCTTGGAGCGATGGGTATATGCTTTAGAGACAAGACTTGCAAAGGTTTTTCAGTTCTATATTACTTTTTTCTTTTCCAGTCTAACATACAGGAAACTATAGTTTCAGTCGAGGCCAATACAGCTTCTCATCATTCCGTTATCAATTTTACCTGGCCCAGTTCTTCATTCAAGGTAGTTGTCCTGGCTTTGGCTGGAGTGTCCGTCTTCTCATAGTACATTTTCCTGTCCCAATTGATCCAAAGTGACTGGATGAAGCGAATCATTTCGACACTGAAATCGAGTTTCGTTAATCAAGGTTTAAAACTGAAATTGCAGTTTTTACAACAAAAATCGCTATCACAATTTTTTCGATTATTAATTTTTAGTTGAGTACGTCGATATTTTGTGTAAAGTATCTCAGCTGCACTTTTACAGTTATTCACTTTTAGAATTACTTATTTTTCTTCAACTACAGTTTTTTATATTTATCCCTTCGCAATTTCTGCGTCTGTGCGCTCTGAAACCAATCTAACTATAGTCCTGATTAAGCCACTATGACTACTACTAGAGGCAAGGTATATTATTTAAATTCCATATTCCGAAATCCCCGGAAGACGGCAACAAGGAAATAAAAATTAACATGTGATGGGTCTATATTTTTTATATTCTTAAAACATTTTCGAATATATACACTAAAAATTATAAATATCTATGTGTCTGTCTGCTCTACAACCTATCCAACTATTGCCCTGATTAAGCCACTATGACTACCACTATAGGCAATGTACATTATTATTTAAGTAAAATATTTCTAAGAACCAAATAAGACAAATTCAGGAAATAAAAATTAATATGTGATGCGTCTATATTTTATACTGAAAACATTTCCGAATATATTTCGCACTAAAAATTTTTAATCTTTGTGTCTGTTCGCTCTGCAACCTATCCAACTATTGTCCTGACTAAGCCAGTACTATATGCAAGATACATTATTTAATTTCCATATTTCGATGTTCCGAACATGACTTCGACAAGGAAATAAAAGTAAGTGTGTAATGGGTGTATGTTTTTAGTCTTCGCAGAAAATTTTAGCACAATTTCGTTGTAAAAAGATTGAAATAAAAATTGTTGGAACTTATTAAATTTCGGGAAATTTCTATAGAATTTCTGATAAACTCTTTAACAGATTCGAAAACCTATTCCATTGCTCTCTCTCATAAATCATTGCCGTATCGTCAATGAAGATACAAGGAAACTATACACAGCTATCGGTTACCACAGTCCAATGTAATCGCTACAGGTACATGAAATTTAGATGTGTGGGATTATTTTTTATTTTCTTCCAAAAATTGTCATATGCTAAAAATTATTATATAGTGGATTTATATATTATTTTTTGATAACCCAATTTTACTTTGATGACTATTACTAAACCAAAAATGACCCATCCTACATAAATTTTAAGTACTTGTATGAAGGATTTTATTTCATCCTTATTTGCCATCTTGCAGGATAGGAAACTGTTTTGATGGTTTTATAAAACTGTGACATTTATAAATTTCAGATTTGCAATAAAAATGCACAGAGCAAAATAAAAGTTGAAAAATAATGCCAAACAAAGTTTTTATTGCGACAGGCGAAGCGATGAAGACATGACTGCTCTTAAACTATTTCTATTCTTTCGCTCTCTGTATTTTCATTACCTATCTCCCATTTATGAACGTTCTCTCTATTCAGAAACCTATTCCATTGCTTTCTCCCATAAATCATTGCTATACGTGCAATGTAGCTACTAAGAAAATATACACAGCTATCGCTTACTAATATGGCTCAAACACGTAATTAAAATTCATATGTGCTGGGTAGTTTTTTGGTTGCTAACTTTACTTTGATGATATTACTAATCCAAAAATGCCACACCCCACATAAATTTTAAGTAAATGCATAAAAGCTCGTTTTCATCTTGTATCCGATTTCTATATTGTGGTGAATATTTTCTTAATATCTGTATTACGTATGAAGAAATTATTTATGAAAGAAAGCAATCGAATAGGTTTGAGAAAAGAGAAGACATTCACAAATTGCGGATATGTAATGGAGATGCTGAGAACAAAAAGAGAAAAATAAATGTATTTTCCCCAACTTTTCTATGTAAAGTAATTTTTTGGTTCAGTTTTTGGCTTTAGCAATTCTCGTCAACGTAAAATAGGTGACAAAACTAAGCCGCACATCTAAATTTTTAATTAAATGTCACATCTGCTGCACATCGAAATAGTAGTAACCGATATCTGTGAATATTTTCCTAATATCTTCATTGTACATATAGCAATGATTTATGGTAGAGAGTAATGTAATAGGTTGCTGAATAGAGAGAACATTTACAATTTGTGTATTTTCAGTACAGATACAGAGAGCGAAAAAAGAGAAATAATTTATGAGCTGTCAAGGCTTCATTGCTTCGTCTGTCGCGATAAAAACTTTCTTTTGTTTTTCCTAAAAATTTCTTTCACTCTCTGCATTTCCTTTACAAACCTCCAATTTATAAATGTCTTCTCTTTTCCGAAACCTATTCGATTGCTTTCGCTCAGAAATCATTTTATGTCTGCAATGAAGATTCAAGAAAAATATGCACAGCTATTACTATAAAGATGGAGGAACGCATGTACTTAAAATTTATATGTGGTGGGTAATTTTTTGGCTTACCCAATTTTATTTTTCACCAATGATCCTCAAAATTTTCTATACAATACCATACCTGATATATAGCGAAATAGGCACGACTGTGTTCAGTAGGATTATGTATGCGAAGAGCTGAAGGAAGGCAATGAAAATTAGCTTGATGGTGGTGCCTTGTATGGATTCTTCAACCACTTTATCCCTGAAAATGTAAGGTTTGAAATGGGCTTAGAGTAATTTTTTATGGGCAAAAAATCAGCAAACTTGCAATGTTCTGAAACGCTTACCATGGCAAGTACACTTGAAAATATTGACCCGTGACGCTTTCCCAGACCATAGATAAGAAGGCACAAATCAGGCACATTGCGAACAAAAAGAGAACAATCTGAAACATTTTGATACTAAAATGTCTAAACGAAACAATAATTGCAGATACATACCCCGAGAATGAGCACGTTGAGAAATCGGTCAAGACTTGTCCTAAAGTTTAAGAGCATGAAAAAAAAACATTTTCAAATATTATTGTAAGAGGACAATTTATCGCGCGGATTTCTTGCGTCAGAAGATCATATTAAAAGAACTGTTCTTTTCAAACTTGATTCCAGGATCTCTAGGATCCAGAACCACGTTTGCGAAAAATAGTTCTTCAAACAAGATTTTCGAACACAAAAATCCGCTCAAATACAGTTCAGGATCCGTTCGCTGAGATAAAATATACCTTTTCAACACCGTCTTTCCGCTGTTCATCATCAATTTTGTGTCTTTTCCGGCGAAAACCACCAAACCGTAGCACCATCGCGTGTTTCTCTAAACAAATGAACTCGTTACTAATTCATTCCTGGAAATTCACTCACTAGCCGGCATCCCCGAAGCAAAAGTCTGTTGTTGTCCAGAGGAATTTGCCTGCCTTTGAGTACCATTCGGCCTTCGAATCGATCCTGAAAATTTTTCACAAATTACAATTAATGCAAATTTTTTTGTAAAAGTATTTTACCAGTCGGTTATTCGGTGGCTCGCAGTATATTTCGCCATCAAACGAGAAGATGTCCTGGACAATGTCACCCATTGACACAGTTTCGGGAAGAGCGGCTCTCGTTTTTAAGTTTGTCTCGCCGTCTAGCTCAGCGGTCTGAAATTTTCGTAAGCATTTTAATAAGCTTCTATCTTTTTGACTGAATATTTTCGTGTATTAATTATATTACACAAAAGATGCTAAATTTAAGCGTTATACAATTTCTCAAATCCCATTGCAATCTCAAATTGCAACATACCTCTATGTAACAGAGACCATGAGGTTCGGACGAAGACAAAAGTAGCCTAAAATTAATTTTTAGCTTTACTGATAATTTTTCTTAGAATAAAACTTACAAATCTGCTGCGATGAAATGCTCGTTTTCCATTCGAATTATGTCTCCGACTTTGACGTTCATCCATTTCTCGTCAACCAATTGGCCGTTCCGTACTATATAGGATGTCCGATTGTTGACTTGGTTGTCGCTTTGGTGGCGTTGCTGAAATGGACTGTTTGAACAGCTTATGGCATGCAAGGGGCATCATTCGGGCCTGGGAAAATACTCGACATATATTGCAACTTTCCCTTTCGTTTTTAACACGCTATGGAATTTATCTAGGGAATGAAGAAAAACACTGACACTCTCAAGTTTTGAGATTGGATATCCTGATCGGTTTCCTTGATCCCATTTCTAGATCAATCCATAAACTGTCTATAAGCCAAAGCACTTACATAGTCGTCCCAGCCGTCTTTGACCGCCGTGATCGCAATAACAATAGAAAGAGGAAGAAAAGTTGAATACCACGCAACTGATGAGATCTCGGGAATGAGCTGAAAGAAATATTTTTAATTGTTGCCATTGTTATGATAAAGCGAAAAGCTTTGACATTGAAGCAATCAGAAATTAGAAAGTTAGAAGAAATCTGGAAATAGCGTTGAGAGAACTTTGGCCGCGCAAAGCAATTGCTAAACGGGCTCGTAAAAATTTGTCGTACAGAAGCCATTCTCAGGATACTCAGGTAATCTGAGAGCGCATAGTCTATAAAAACCTTTCAGGCTAATGAGGTAAACCTCAGAGCGTTTGAGCCTACGATTGCCACTGATGATTCTAAAATCTGCCTATAAAAATTTAGCATAGAAAGGCGAAGAAGTGTTTCAATCATCAGCAAAAGTGAAGCCCTTAGTTCTAAGATTAACATAGCTATTGGTCGAAAGTTCAGAAGAAAGTTAGCGCGGGGATCTTGCTAAGGCCTTTTTATATTCGACCTACGTGCGCTACGTTTCCCAAGGTAAAATGGGAAAAGTTTGAAAAGTCATAATGGCAGGTATGTTCCCAAGGTTTCCACCTGGATGCATCGCTATGGTCTACGACATTATCGTAGCCCCATCTCCATTGAGCATAGTAGTAGAAAGAGCAAATATATTGAGGACCTTGGTACGTCAGCTAAGATTTGAGTTTTTCAGGTAAAATCGTGGAGATGTTTGGTAGTTTTACTAATTTTAAATTATCAAATACCATGCCATACAAAAATTTGGCGAAGAAGTAATAAGATTTGACTTCATAGTAATTTAAAGCCCTTAGACCTAAAACTAGCTTAACTATTGGTCGAAAGTTCAGAAAAAAAGTTTGAACAGGGGTCTTTCCTTTTTATGTTCGACCTACGTGTTTTTAAATTTCCTAAGGTATATTCGGAATGATACGTAGGATCAATAAAGATGTCATAATGGCATGTTTGATCAGTATCAACTCCTAATATGTCTTTTCATAGGTTTTTGCCCAATAGTATCCAGAGCAAATGTATTGGAATCCTTGGTACGTCAACTGAGGTTTGAGTTTTAAATTTGGTACAATTTTACCGTCTCATTTATTATAGATTGTGCCAGAAAATATTTCGAGACTCAAAAGTATGTCAAAGTTTGAAATAATTTCAGTGCAAAATTTCGCGTTAGAATCACGTTTGAATGTATGACTACACAAATAATTTATAAAAATCCTCTGGATTCAATTTTGAGCATAGATCTTCTCTATGTTATGGAAATATAAGTTAATATAATATAATAAAATCAGAGGGAATTTTGAATACTCAAAAATGACGATTAGAATAAAAATGAAATTTTGTTCAATCATCGAATTTAGAATAAAATAATAAAACTGCCACGATTTGGACAAAAATGAGTAAAAATTTGTAATATTTCATACCTGTAACAACATTAAAACAAGAAAATAGAAATTGGCCAATCTTTGGAATTGTTCCCATAAATTCTTGGGCATGAACGTGATCAGATTGTACTTTGAGGTTTGTATATAATTGTCCTGAAAGTTGCAGGCAATATTAATAAGCCATATAAGGCGAAACGTTCAAACCGCATAATCAAAGGCACTGTTAAACTCTCTGTCGTTGGCTCGGACCACCCGTTGCTTCTCGGTCACCTCCTCGCCGCTGGCTCTCCGGTTAGCGGTTGAAGGCTTCTGGCCATACGTTGGGAGATTTTGATCGGGATCTGAATTTGGTTTCATTTAATTTTTGCCGGAAATTTTTGCAGAATTCAAAATTTTGGAGCATAAAAGCTTCGCTGAAAAATTGTTAAAAATAAAATAAAAACGTAAAATATGGAATGGTTATTTGCATAAACTATAAATCAAAAATAGCGAAAAAAATTGAGAAAAACAAAAATTTTTCCAGTGGCTCATTTCCGTAGTACAAAATTTTATTAGATTTTTGGTCAAAATTTTGGGATCATCACGACAAAATGCGAAAATTCGTCCAGTCTTTAAAATTTTCCAGAATTTCTAAAATTCAATTTTAGATTAAAATTTCCGATACATTAACAGAAACTGACTCGAATCTCCGACCCGGCGCGCAAAGGGAAGGCACTTCCTAATTTGGCTAACCATTCCGCGAAATCGCCACTTTGATTTCGCCGGCGGAACGGCAAAGGACAACTTCTTCTCAGCAAAAGACTGCGCTTTGACGACCGAATGCACGAACAGAGGAAATTTCTGATGGACTTCGGCGATTACAGAGCCGGGATAATTGCCGATAGTGCCTCCAGCGTGGTGGATTGGAAGCTCGACGAATGCTTCTTGGACTACGATTAATTGCTGGCCTTCTGGAAGAAAATTGTTCATTCTTGGATTGATATTTTCTCTTTTTCGAATTTTTTATACCATTTTGAGCGCACTTTATATTTCGATACAGGAAGTTCGTATAAAATTTGATATTTCGCAAAAAATGACATTTTAAAATGGTTTCCGGCCGAAATTTAGTACGCCTTATAGATTTTCGACTCCACTGACTACGAATTCGAGGTCAGATTTGGTATAGAACCACTTTCTGACATTGTAGACATTTTTATGGTCAAAATGAACGGAATGCCAGAAAGTATTACTAGAGTAAATCCAATGCCAAAAGATTCAGATTCGGGATTAGCGCTGTCAAGAAACTGTAAGGAATAAGAATTTCGGCAGAAAATCACTTAAAAGTGACATTTTTCGCGACGTTTCAAAGTCTGCGAATTTACCGTTATATATTAATAAGTAAAGATTAGGTTGTTAAATGAAAATAATTCTTTTTAGATTTTGTCGATTTTCAATTTAGCAAATTTTTGACTTAAAATTGTCATAAATATAACCAAAAATATATTTATTTCTCATTTTTACCGAAATTAAAATAATTTTATCCAAATCTGATCATCACTTACCTGTATTATTAATAGGCGAAAATAACTGAGTAGACGGCGGCTGGTCTCTTACGATTCCAAACTGAGTTGCGATTTGGCTAGGATTTTGGCTGGAGCGCCGACGGATCTGGTCTTCTCCGGAAATTTGAATAATGGGCACATCCCCAGCCTGTCCGGAAATTGATCCGGGGATAAAATTTGTGTCTGAAAATTAGACTATATTCATTTTGAATTTTCTTTAATGAAGTTTTGGCTTTTTTCTGTCATTAATAATTGAATGAGAAAAATTAATTCATGAGAAAATCTCATTGGAGATTTTTGTTGGAAATGATTACAAATATGCCGAGCTTTGGCTAAAAATGATTACAAATCGGCATGCAAAAATTTTTAATAAGGGGAATACGGTAATTTTGAATTCGAAATTAATATGGCACAAAACAACGCATTTCTTTTATAACTGTTCTGATAATTTTAGCATACATTTGGCAATATAGCGATGTGTAATCATGGGAGGAGCTTTTCTAATAGAGCAAAAAGTGATAATGGAGCAAGGCGCAGCTGGTGAGTCATGCAATTTTGGAACGGAGATTACTCGTTTAACAAATAAAGTGACGAATGATGTCGGTAAGGTGGCGTGAAAGGTTTCGGAGTCACCTCACTAGGATTATTGTGACATTTGAAAAATGCAAGAAAAAATTGTAACTAGCTTCTAACCCAGAGGCATTCCAAAAAGCTTAATTTTTTGCAAGGAACGCTTTGCAAGATGCGTATAGGATATAAAAGAAAATGATGTGAACATTCTAGAAGTAATTACATAAATTTATATACACTGCGGTCCAAAGTAACTGGCCGGTCCGATTTTTCAACTTCGGGGCCAAGTTCGAAAATGTCTGATTTTCACACGAAAATCGAGTTTCCCTTCGGGATCGGTCCGGAGTTAAATTTTCCGGGACGAACCAGACAACCTGGCCCGGGCAAGCTAAATTTTCAGGATCGGTCACCCTGGACTGCGGTGGACGCGGGCTACAGCCAGTGACATTTTATCAGTTTGGACGGCACGTCACTTTGGTGAACATATAAGCTGAAGACAAGGTATAACATACCTTTCTGAATCATAAGAGAAAATGAAACAAAACAGAACATTCCAGAAAGTATTGGTCCAAGGACAAGTTGGACACAAGAAAGTTGAGATTGTAAATTGGAACCCAAACTGTCAATCAAAAGTGCTGTTATTGATTGGCACTCTTCTGGTGACGTAACTGTCCACGTCAAATGAATTATTACAAGTATTTAGTGGGAAAGTGAAGCAAAAGAAAATGGAGACCAAAATTTGGGCGGTTGTTTTGGTCTGAACCAATGCATCGGAGTTGCGATCGATATCGAAAGAATGGAAAGGAATATAATCGACTTTGTGCGAGGATTTATTATTGTTGTACAAAATATTTGTATGATATATTTCTGGTTTGCAAACGGAAATGATCGAGCGCCAAAGTTGTAATAATTGTAATCGATTCGTGTCTTAGTCTGGGTACAAAAAATGGTCTCAGTACAAAAAATAGTCTGAATATTTGATCTGGTCTGAATACATTTAAGATCGAATTTGAGACTATAAAACTTGCAGTGATGTCAATATCTGTCAAAAACTATAGTAGTTAGCGTTTTTTAGAGATATTGACTGCTTCTGATCTCTGATTTTGGAGCATTCTCGAATAGCTCAATCGAATGCCCAGAGTGTAAGCATTACTTTAAGCTATTGCCCATCCTTCCAGAATGTTCCAGAAGCAGTCAATATCTACGGAAATGTACTATACCAGGTAGTTTACCAAACTATACTATAGTTTTTTCACAGCTATTGACATCGCTCTTGAATAGGAGTTTGAATGAGATTAGGAGCATTATTAAAATGCGAAGAAAACTCAGAACAAACGGACAACTGCAACCCAAAATTATGAGTCATCTCCCCAAAATTTCCAAGTTCTACCTACGAAAGTGTAAATAGGATTTTCCCAGCAATGATTCTCAGTCACAGAAATAAGCAATACAAGCTTAATCCAAAACAATACCCAGCGCCCGTTTCCCATATACCTTTCTCGAGACTCTTGACTGGGATTCATTCAAGTGGAATTATTATAATAGTGAAAGTTATGGCTTGGCGAAGCCTTTCAATTCTGAACGCCGCAGCGCAAAAGCAAGGCATATAAAAATTGTACAGACGCAGGAATCAGCGGAAAATAATATGGGGGGGGGGTAAACAAAGAAGTAGCGAAACGGGAAGTCAAAAAAGACGGCTAAGGAGCCAGGCCGCAGTTATTTTGTCCTTTTAGTTTTGGTTTCCAAGTGCTCGGCCATTCCAGAGTCCACCCGAAGCGCCGCTGCTAGGCGCCAGCGAAAAGCACCGGCAACAACAAGAACAAGTGGAAGAAATAAGAATAATGGAGCAGTGCGCGGCCAAAAAATTTGAATCCGAGACAAAGAAGAAAAATAACTGAACGGAAAAATTGACAGTTTATGGAATGGTTTTGCAGAAAGAAATTTGGTTATTTTGCAAAATTTGCAGCGTAAAGTTCTCAAACCTTGCAAATAAAAATTTAAACAATTTCTTAAAATTTGCTTTGCTTTTTCAGAATTTGGCTTTTGTTCAAAAGTTCAACTTTTGCAAATAAAAACATAAGTTTTGAAGGTTACTGTTCAAATATTGATTTGGTATCTGTTGTTTGTATTGACTTGGTCTCTGACTTTTTTAATTAAAAAATCGATAGATAGCAGTAGAACTAGATTCTTAGTAAGATTATCTAGTACCAAGAATCGACCAAGCTAGATTTAGTCAAGAACTTTCATTGCCTTTTTACGTTCATTCTAATGCGAAGATCAGAGATATGAGAGAGCACTGCAGAATAATGCAGGCCTTTGTTGCCTCAAGTCATTTACCTTAGAGACAAAGAAATGAGCTGTATAAAAGGGCATGCGGAAATGGTTATTAAGAAAGGAAAGGCTTCAAATTTGATTAGGAAAATTTGTCTCACTTTGCGGAGGCGGGAATCTAAATAATCAAAATAAATCTCAGTGGAAATAATTATCTGGCAAAAATTACCAAAGTTTTCAAATCGGGATAAAAAGTAAGTAATTTCCGCATTCCATTTAATTTCGTTCCCAGAAATCAAATTATTCAACCTAACCTCAATTCTGAGAGACCAAACTAAAAGTTTAAACTCAGTCATCTTAAAATCGCACAAATACAAAATAAAAAATAAAAAGGAAATCAATTTCCTCTCCAAAAGCGGCCGCCCCCCCCCCCAAAATTATCGGTGATACGCTTGTCATTCGCAAACACATACACGTTTTGTCGCGTACATAACTCTTTGCGGTATCGCTTTTGGTTTTTGTGAGAGGTGACGCGCCAGAGAAGCAGAGACAATGATCTCTCGCAGTCTGACTGGAAAGTTGTCTGCGGCGGTTCTTTTCGCCTCTCCCGCACTTTTTCTGTGTGGACCGTTGGAGCATTAGCAGCGCCAGGATTGTTAGCACAGGAAAAGGAGCGGTAGGGAAATTGATCGAATTGTTATGCGGCTGTTTGGGGGGGAGGGAGCGCTGGGCTCGGCTTGGGAGGCGCTATCAAATTTTGGTATTATTGTTGTCGGTACAAATAAAGCAGCGGTCCGAGAATTTTACATCGTTTCAAGGAAAACATTGTAAATAGTGACTTTTTACGTGAAAATTTGAGAAAAAATTGCAGAGAAAAATTTGGGATGGTTTCTTCTCTCAGTCTTCTAATAATAATGGGCGGCTATGCTCTAAGCTTGTCTTCTATCGAGTTCTGACTCACCTTTCCAGATCTCGAAATGGCAACTATCGTCGTGGGTGGCCTTTCGGCCCAGATCCAGTGCTGATGCGATGTCCGAGCTGTCGTGCGCATGTGACCTCTTCAGTGCTACCTCGTCTTGCGGTAGGATTAAAAAAATCAGAGAAACAGAAAAAAATGCAGGCGGCTTTTTCAGAGCTTTCAAAAATTTTTTTTATAGCCGTGGGTCTATATAAGACAGTAAATTGAGAGAGCATTTCTACAGAGAAATTGTCTGGTGTTAAGCCGGAAGTAATTTTTAGAGCAATGGAAAAAGATTGTAAGAAAATAAAAACTTTTGTTATAAAATTATTAGATGACTAGGTTCAAATAAAACATTTTCAAGAGAAAAAATCTTTTTAGCGAGGATGAAAATGATTAGAAAAGTTTGTATGGAATGTCGTTTTTACGTGGAATGATTTTAAATTCTGCGAACTAACGAGATGAAAAATACATGCAAAAGGACATAAGTTTAAGGTGACCAAGGAATGGCAAAACTATCAAAAATTTGGATCAAAAACTTCAAAAATACCCACAAAATATCACATGCAACATAAGCGCAGTCCAAACTGGAAAGGCTTTAATTTCTTGACTCATTTGAGTGCAGTCTATCCGGTCCGTTTCTTTTTTCCACCTTCCTACCGCACTCAAAAAGCGCTTTGGTGGCGAGAAAGTGAAAGCCAAAGCCTTGAACAAACTCAAAAATGAATCATTCGCGGTTTTGATACTTTGGGAATGGGTTGGGCCGTTCTCTTTATAAACAAAAATGAATCGAAAAATAAGTGCGAATTGCCAAAACGATACCAAATATGGTGTAGAATTTTGCAACAAATGTGGCCTTGTATAATCAATTGTTTTACAATAGCAAAAACAAAATTGACGAAACAATATTAATAATAGAAGACAAACGAAACTACTGATTTTCAGTTGAAAGCTAAAAGGTCAATTAAGAAAAATGGAAAGTATAAAAGTCTTTGGATGAGTAATACATTCCAATTTTCACGTAATAACGGCAATGACTGATGTACGATCGTTTGAAAGTGGTTTTTGGCGGCAAAAGTGAACATGCCAAATGTTTCAGGAACAATTTCAAGAATATATTTCTGAGCATTTATACCTGTTTAGCATATGTATAAAATTTCCAGTTAGATTTGTGAGAAGTTTTTCAAAATTATGTCATACATTTTGATCAGGGAATATTTTTTTGAGAAAGAAGAATACCCAGCAGAGGAACCGAAGAGATCGCGTTTGAATTGGCGCGCTTTTTGGGCATCATTAAAAAAGCGATAATATTGACACAAAAATAAATTTTATACCAAAGATTGATAATGTAAAAATTTTGCTCGAACTTCAAGAATTTGCAAAAATAGGAACTTATTTGGACTTTAAGATTTGGTCCTAAAGCGTTTTTGCTCACGATATTTTGCAGTCTTAAAATAATAATCTAGAAAAGACATTGTTCAGTAAAAAAAGTAAAAATATTCGATTAATTAATCCAGACATTTCTGTAAAGCGCTCAAGCAAAATGGGAGAAAAAATGACCACCAAAAACAAGAAATGACCATTATTTTTCTTTCCTAGATGTATCATTGTAGGCCAAAACGGGAGCAGGAAAGGTCTGACTCACAAATGGCACGCTCGGGAAATAATGCGCTATATTATATTTCTTTGCTTCGGGCGAGGAAAAGCATTCCCGAAGACCTGTACAAATTGTTCTCAAAGGCGAAATATTATGTGCTCCAAAGTATTGATTGCTGTATATTTGGCTCAGTTTTTGGTTATTACGGTTCTGGGAACAGGTAAGACTTGATACGACTTAAGGATAAAGGTTGTAATCTAGCACTTAGCGGATATGAGCTATGACCTTCTGACACGGTTTTCGTTGTGGGACATTTTTCTTTCCAGGAACAGTTTCTTTTCCATCCCAATCAAGCTTACGCTTAAGTCCTAAGTAACGACTCAATAACCTGGGATGCAGGATTCAGTTACATTAAGACTGAAATTAAGCATGGTCAATAGTGAGGATCGACGACATATGATCAATTCTTGCTTTTAGATAACTTCACTTCAACTGAACCTACTTTGGCTCATAAGGCTTGTGTGGAAGACAAGCACTGTGGTTGGCTAGTTTCTGGAAAATGTATCGATGGCAGGTGCTGGTGAGTTTTTTGAAATTAATTATGTCAAGAACATTCGAACTCTGATATAATTTCAGCATGCCCTTTGAGTCCTGCAATTGGAAAATCCAGGAAATTGCTATGAATGACAAAAAATTATCAAGTAACTGAATTTTTAACTGTCTCACTTTGATCATTTCTGATAACAGTATTTTTCTGAAATAAATGTCTGATTAAGTATTGTCTTCAATATTTTTGTGGAATGAAATCTGGTCGGTTTATTGACAGACAGTACAAAAAACGTACTATCATTTTTGAGAAGGTTTCTGTACAAAATAAACTGTCCAAATTGTCTTTTATAGGCAAAATGTATTTTGACCCTTATCTAAGGATCCATTTCGTACCAATTTTTGATCGAAGCATTCCATTTTACACTCATAGTTATAAAACTTGATCTATTTATTGTCGTGATTCGGGCGGGATTTTGGGTCTGAAATCAGTCCTACAATGCAGAAATGATCATTTTTCGTCAATATTGGCAAATTCTGCGTTTTACGTGGAAACTTGGAGTCTTTTAAAGACGCCAAAAAAGTTCGAAATTTTGTTATAAAAGCTGGAAGAGGGACGCAAATCGAAACGACGACAACCGACCGCTCCTCTTACTTTTGTTTTTGCAATCAATTTCTTGGATGAAGTCAAAATCTGATAATCCAGGCCAACTTAATCGATAAACTAGTATCATCAAACTTTTTTGTGAAACAAAATTATTGAAATAAAATGTACACAAAATGTATTTCCGTTTTTGGAAGACTTCAGTTCTAGACAAACGTATTTTTGTAAAAACAAAGCACACTCACACACAATATTTTGATTACTTGAAAATGGTCGCTTTAAATATAAATATTCATACACTGATTTGCACGTCGGAGTACAATGACTGAATATAAATAGAGAAAGTTTATTTATTAACGCCTTCTTATTAGTTTTTTAACAAATGGAGAAGTCAAAATTGAAATCCCCCAAAAAGGGTAATAAGCCACTGACAGTTGAAAAAAGATAACAGACCTCTTTCTAATCATAAGCGAATAGATAGAAAAACTGGTAAGTTTGGGAAATTGTTCCCAATTTTCGTTTTGTTGAAAATAGCGCACAAAGCCCCTTTCTAAAAACATGCCCGGATAGAAAAACTTGTGATGGTTGCTAAATACAATACGGAGCATAACAGGAAATAAAACTGCATGTTGTGGTGAGAAAAGTAAATTTTAAAAATAAACTCACCAACTTTTTATTGCTATACTTGAATACGATCGGAATTATTTAAACATGGATTGTAAATTATCGTGATATTTCTAATATGCAAAAACATTTACTATGTGAATATTAAAAGACAGATACGATAATGATACGTACAGACAGCTTCATTACGCTATTTAACAAGAGAACAGCAACCATTGAAGCAATTTGTATCAGTGTAGCTTCAGATTGAATGAAATGTATGCAACTTAATGTTATTCTAAGCTGAACCGGTGATTTCAATATCTATGCAAAAACTGTAATTTCGAACGACGTTTATCCGAGTTTTCAGTTATCCGAATCATTTTGGCAGGTACGGATTTTTTCCATACAAATTTTTCTCGTTTATCCGATGAAAATTAGGTGAAAGAACAAAAGAATATCTTTTATTAAGAATTTGTTAAGAACTTTTAATAAATTTTTCAGTTATGGCAATCGATGACTAAGCATTCATTTCTCTGAAGTGAACGTGGACTTTCCTAAGATGTTTAATATATTCTACGCGGAAAGCTTCTCCGAAAATTCCAATCATTTCTATCGGGGCCGGAAAATTCGACTTTCCCCAATTTTTTGCATTGTCAGTCTCATTTTGCTGAATAAGATGAAATATTTGTGTGTCATATTCTTTTTGCTATTTTTGGCTGTGTCGTTGGACGAAATTTTAGCAACTTGCGCTGAAAGTGGATGTCCGCAGGGCGAATATTGTGACACGCGTTTTGGTAAATGCGCGACAAGTAAGAATATTGAACTTTCCGGAATTGATTTTATCGTAAAAATTTAGTTATGACTCATAATAACAAGATGAATCCTGTAAGTTTGTTATTGAAATAGTTTCTGCAAATTGTACTAATTTTATTATATTTACAGTCGGCGCTCGATATAACGTCACTCGATATAACGTCACCCTCGATATTACGTCAGTTTTGCCCGGTCCCGGCCAAAATATAAGGATTTACGTACAAAATGACCCTCGATATAACGTCACTTTCGGAGGGTCGGGAGGAAAAAAGCATAGGGGGTACCACATGAAATTTTTTCCGGCGCCGCCATTGGCGGCGCCGGAGAAAATTTTGAGCATTTTTCCCAAATTTTCAAAATTTTCTTACAGTTTTTCTTCAAATTTTTAAAAATTTCGTCACTAATTTTTGCCCATTTCTTTCAATTTCGCTCATTTTTTACCTTTTCAACCAAATTTTCTCTCGTTGTTTATATTTTCTCCTAATTTCATAGGTGTTCCCAAATTCCCTTTGGGGGACCAAAGCAAATTTTTGAATAAAATTTTATTTATTACACAAATTGGCCCATATGCTCAGCTTATCGCATAGAACACGAAAATCGAGCTTATTTTGGTCGGAAATACGAAAAATAGCGCTTTTCAAAAATCCGAATTCAAATTCGCGCTCCTTTGCAAGGCCCTTGGCAGCCCGATTTTAATCGCTAGCTGTGATAATCTAGCTAAAAATTAGGTAAATTTAAGGTAAAATAGTGTATTTTTAATGCATCAATGTACAAGAGGGCCAAAAACAGCATAAAAACACAAAAAATGGCATTTTTGGGCCATTTTTTCCTTTGGAAAAATTGACCCTCGATATAACGTCACCCTCGATATAACGTCACTTTGGGCCGGTCCCCAGCGTGACGTTATATCGAGCGCCGACTGTATTTGAATAGGAAACTGACTGAAAACGGGTTTCAAAACTGTTTCTAATTTCAATACAAATTTTAGGGTTATTTGGAAGATTCAGAAAGAAGAATCGCAGTAAAAAATTTTTTGTTTATATCCGATCGCAATCATAAATAAATTTCAGAACCAATGGAACTTCGGATAGCTTTGATTTTTCAATTGCTGTTTTCAATTTGTGTGTTTGCTCCCGAGATGTGTACTGATTTTATATGACGTGCTGAATAAAGTTTGTATTAATTTGATCTTTAGCAAAAAACCTGTTAAAATTAGTTGTGTGACAAAGAGTTAATTGATGATTATTTTTTGTCGTATAAAATAAATCGTGCGCTAAATTTAGTTCAGTTTCAACGTTGGGACGAAAATGCTTCAAATGTCGTCACAAAAGATTCCAAATGTTATATGGAACAAGTAACAGCACCGGAAAAGTGTGTTACTTTTCTGTAAAAAACAAAAAAGTAACACATCTGTCGCGTTAACGAACTGATAATGATACCACTCTCACAACCCAAAAAGAATAGTATCACGATTACCATTTTTTGAACCGATGCTCACAACAAAACTTCGTCAAAATACGCATTTTTGCATATTCCTACGCAAATTTCAGCCCACACAAATTTTTGCACCTACGCAAAGTTTCGCCATCCCAAAAATCTTTCATCATTCCGCTTTCAAAAACGTTAGCAAAACTTATGATTCCATCTCAAAAAGTCAAACAATGCAGAATGATAAGGCGGAAAATTATGCAAAATCAGATTTTTTTGAATCAAAACAGTCTTTGCATTTTTATTTTCAATTTTGAAAAGAATATCTTTACACCCACTTAAAAATTCGATCAGACAATAAGAATATTAAAGCTTTTATGAGAGGCGAATCATTCACTTTTCATATTTTGGTTGGTAAAACGGTTAATGTCTTCTAAAAGTCCCGACAAACCACCGAATATTGTTCAGCTATCGTTTTGGGTTTTGGCGTTATGTTGGATTGGAAGTTCAGGTAAAATTTATATTCAGATGATTCACGGAATTAGAAATGCATCAAAATTTCATAAGATCATTATAAAAGGTGGGATTTGGTGTTTTAAATATTTTCTTTTAATTTTTTTGTATTTTCAGAATTTGTCAAAATTTTTCAAGGATTTTTACATTTAGTTATGTTTTGCGGAAAACTTAACTGTTTATATCTCAAACACTTTGTATAATGCTTTTACGCTTGCTTGGTTTGCACTATAAAAACAAGCACTGAATAGGCTTTCTAAGAATTTATCCAGAAATCAGGAAAAATCGAGGATCCGTATTCATCTCTTCAAAAAACGACATCTTTTCCCTGAAATCTGCCCATATGTGTTGTTTTTTCGTATCAAAATTCTTTAAAGAGATTAAAATTCCATTAAAATGCATCAAATTTGTTTAAATAAAGAGAAAAGTTCCTCGAAATATATATCAGAAACATAGGAGTAACATTCAAGTCATATAATAATTTTCTCAAAAATGTTTCTTAATTTTGCAATGTGCTATTGAAAAAGGTTAAGTATCAAAATTACTGTACAATCTACTGACTTCCAGTGGCCACTCCTGCATTGGGCGAGATCCATTACCCGAAGCAAAATGCACCACCACCCGGAAGCAGATCCGAGAGTCCTAACGTCACTGTACATGATTTCAAACTCCCCGAAGGATCTTGCTACAGGCACGAAGATTGCAACAGTACCTCCGAATGCGACAAAATTGACAAGAGTATGACACCTGGGCATTGCAAGCTGTGCGAGAAAAGTAAGTAAACTTGGACTATTATTTCATTGGCCAAGTACACCAGCCATGCCAGAGCGCTAGGAGTTTACTCAAATCCAGCTTTGGGACTCAAAAATTGAACAACTCCTGATTTTGGTGACACTCTTATGAATAAGTGGGAACAAGAGAGTATATAGGTGTCACGGCTCCCAAGTATGCCCACGTATAGTACAAATTAGACACGTATCACGCCTTAGCGTAATGCCGGGTATAATCCGACGTCGGATTCGTAATCAGGGCCAAAAAAACTCCAGAATACCAAGAATCGGCCCTTGATCAGGTCAAGAATCCCAAAAACAGGCGTATCGTACCCCATATCACGCGTTTTTGTATCTCGGGATAAAAGTTGCATGCTTTACCCTACTAAGCCTGCCTCAAAACTTATAAAGGTGAGGGAATTTCTGCGATTTCAGGCCAAAATGAGCTGAACGAAGCGGACCGACAGACAGACTAACAGGCTGCCCTTGAAAATTTGTGTGTTTAGAAGATTATTAGAGTGAACCTAATACTAAAGCGCCAAATTCAAGCTGAGAAGTCATTTCCCAGCCATTTTTTTTCTTGAAATTTTTGACATGAGACACGTCAGGTTCTATGACGTCATAACGAATTAACGATTGCATTGCATAATTTAAGCAATAACTGTATTTTTGGTAAATTCGAAATATTTCAGTCTTCGAAGGAGCATACTACTGTCCCAGCCGCAAACCGCACATTGTATTCTGCCCGCAAAATTCCACAATTGGAACTCTACCGGGTTTCGGTTCTGGCCTACCCATAAAAGGGCATGTAAGCGGCCATCTGGACTTCAGTTTTGAATTTGGCCAAGGTGTAGGGCAATCGAATTGCGACACAAAGCCGAACTGCAATGCTCCGGTGGAAAAGCCGAAATGTGACGTGTCGGATATCCTAAAGGTATTTTTGCCCATATTTGATGCTCAAAGTATGAAGAACCTCTAAAGGTATGAAGATTTCACGTCGAAGATTGCACTTTCCACTAATCGGAGATAGCTGAGCCTAACTTTAGTTTTGGGCTATTCGGTATGCCTTTAGGCTATAAGCTCGGACCAATACCCCTAAATGTATTCCTTGGTGAACAAGTGACAATTACCTTGCACGTCTGAGAACTGTGAAAACCTGGAAAAACGAATTTCATTTGTCCTTTAAATACTGTAATTTTTAGATCCTTGGTGTGGTGAAGCCGGCATGCCAACCCGGTATGAATAGAAAATATTTAGTAGCATAATTTTAATCGAAGATAATTTAGAAGCCGTGCCTTCTGACCCGAGTGGGAATGTGGACTTCAAGACTCTTTGCGAGCTAGCTCGTCTGAACGACCAAATCCGACTTGCCTTGGGCGAAGCTTACAAATTGCAGTGCGAGAATGGATCACAAACGGGTATGCTGTAGTAACATAAGAAAATTGTAGATTTTGCAGAATTTTTGCCATTACAAAAATTTTTTTTGGCAATGTTGCCTCAAAAATAGAAAAAGTGAAATTCTTGGGGAAATTTCCAGAAACCAAAATAGAGTTTATGTCCGCAATAATGTCAATAAAAGTTAACTTTCACCGTCAAAAATACTTTAAAAAAGCTAAAATATATTTCAGAATCGCCTTTGCCAACTCTGCCGAGTATCAATCCGACCATCCTGAATCCGCTAAACATTACGGCATCAAGCAGTAAGCATAGTCGTCCTACCCGATTCCCAGCAGTGTTGCCATCGGAAACCACCAGAAAGCCGCGTCCTAGTCGATATCCGATACCAAACGCGACTCTCTTCTCACCAATTCCGGGATCTCACACTAGACACTCGACAGCGCGACCACACAACTCGACAAAGAAACCCCATCCAGGGCAACAGAACACGGATTACCCATTTTTCTCGCCATCGCAAAATGCCAACCCACCTGGTCTGAATGCGACGGACTACCCATTTTTCTCGCCATCGCAAAATGCCAATCCACCTGGACTGAATGCCACGGATTACCCATTTTTCACGCCATCACAAAATGCTAATCCACCTGCGCACTCTAACAAGTCGACGCATAGGAAACATCACACGACGCGACCTCCGAGAGTTAACGTCTCCAGAAGGTTCACGTTTCCGGCACAGGATGTAACTCCTTTCTCACCAGGCAGGCATCAAAGTACAAGCAAGAGATCTCATCCGGGTAGTATACCTCCAGGAAGAGTTCAGACATCGCGAACGCCGCCTGTGAACCCTCATAAGCCACCTGTGCACCCTCATAAGACAACGAAAGTTCACGTGAAAACGATAAGACCACACACAGCGACTCAGCACCACCACAGGAGAACCACACCTAAGGCACAGTACACGGATTATCGAAGCTTCACGCCATCGCAAAATGCTAACCCACCTGGTCACGAGAACACGGATTACCCGTACTTCACGCCATCGCAGAATGCTAACCCACCTGGTCACGAGAACACGGATTACCCGTACTTCACGCCATCGCAAAATGCTAACCCATCTGGTCACGAGAACACGGATTACCCGTACTTCACGCCATCGCAAAATGCTAACCCACCTGGTCACGAGAACACGGATTACCCGTACTTCACACCATCGCAGAATGCTAACCCACCTGAGCTACAGTACACGGATTATCCAAACTTCTCGCCATCGCAGAATGCGCATCCACCTGGTCGTCAGAAAACAGGATTCTCGATTTTCACGCCATCGCAAAACGCTGAGCGTTCAACACCACCTGTGCACTCCCGAAGGACGCCGAAAACACGAGCCACGAGACCGCCTCGACTACCCACTAGAGAGACGCGACAAACACCTGAACACCATAGAATCTCTACTGTAGTGCCTGAGGTGACTCCGAAAGTGCGAAAGACGGGACCTCCGCACGTGCATCCCCGAGTGAGCACACCTGAGCGATTTTTCACGAGCCCATCTCACGCTCACAAAACTAGAAGCACCTCCGGGCACTCACAGAAGACCCACTCGACCAGAAAACATCGACCGACCCAACCGCCGCAGGAGCAGCATGTGACGATTCCCAAACTGAAGACTCAGCCACCGTCGATCCTGAACCCAACACCGCGCCGAAACAAACCACTGACAAATCAGACGATTGGCTTTGAGGTCACAACGCCAAAGGTTCCAGAAGAACGTCATATCGAGGAACAGACAACTCCTAGTCGAAACAATCCTCCGACCGCTGGCTATGAGACTGTAACGCCGAAGAAGAAAAAAATTGTAACGCCTAAGGGTAAGACTTCTGTTTCTCGAAGAAATGAGCCCATAACAGATCATACAGCTGGCTATGAGGTCACAACGCCTAAGGCATCAGAAGGGCCCAAGAAACATCCCAGGAAGCCGAAGACATCCAAGAAGCCGCCTAGTCCTCATGAAATTGAACCTACGACAGATCACTCAGTCAGCCATAAGATCAGAACCCCGAAGGTATCGAAGGTGACAAACAAGCCTGCTAGTCCTCGACGAAATGAGCCTTCGACCTCTGGCTATGAAATCATAACTCCGAAGGACCATAAGAAGTCATCGAAACATCCGAAACCTTCTAGAGGTCCGAAAACACCTGAGTCTCGCAATATCGAACCTTCGACCTCTGGCTATGAAGTCATAACTCCGAAGGACCATAAGAAGTCATCAAAACGTCCGAAACCTTCTAGGCATCCGAAAACACCTGAGTCTCGAAATGACGAACCGTCGACCGCTGGTTATGAAATCATAACCCCGGAGAATCATAAGAAGTCATCAAAACATCCGAAACCTTCTAGGCATCCGAAAACACCTGAGTCTCGAAATAACGAACCTTCCACGGTTCACTATAAAACCAAAACATCCAAAAAGACGAGAGCGACGGCGAAACATCTGACGCCTCATGTGAACGAACCCGAGGTGACAACGCCGCAGGCACCGAGAACGCCGAAGAAACATCAAACTACTACACATCCATCGAGAGCGTCTAAGCCAACTCCCGGTCCGAACAGAACGCCAAAACATGACATCCACACCCCGAAGCTGCCAAAGGTGTCTAAAGCGCCTAAACCGAAGCCGACACATCCCACTCCGGATAACAGAAATGGACATAACGATGGGCCAGCATCTACTCCAGCAGTTACGGTTTGGCCAAAGTTCACACCGACAACGGAGAGCGGGGAAGTAACGAAGCGGAAGGTAAGTTTTTGGGAAGGAAAAATATGGAAATACAAAAAATTTTATGTTAAAAAATTTGGTATTACTTACTCAAAATCTGTCGGATTTGATTGCTAGTCAAATTTCTGGAGGAATATTCTGAAAAATTTTTCAATGGGATATTGTTTAAAAACAAAACCTGGGAGGTTTTAAAGTCCCAACTTATTTCTTTAAAAATTCTCGGAAAATATGTGCAAATTCTCTGAACAAAAATTTGTAAGAAAGTATAAAAAGTAAGTAAAAATTTTAGTATCCTTCATATTGGAAAAATTTAAAATTCCGTAAAAACGAGGATTCTACAATTATGTGAAAGGAAAAATAGCAAGAATGAGCTTAAAATTTTAGAAACACGAAAAGATCAAGCTTGAGATGAGCGTGAGCGTTGAAAGCGGACCTCGGACTAGACCACCTGACACGGCTGAGCTTTTTGGGGAGGAACGTCATCACGTCACTCACCGAACCCGGAAACCTAAGCACAAGAAAACTCAGCAGGCGGCCATGTTCTCGAGTGATATCGATTCTGAGGAGGAGCATAAGGTGAGCGTCGAAAATATCATAATAATATCGATAAATATTGGATAAAAGAAAAATTTAAGAAAAATGGAGAATTTTTATTGCATAAAACCGCTTTTAAAAAATACTTATCAAGAGTTACTTTTTCAGGAAAAAGAGCAACTGACAACTCAAGGACCCCCGAAGAAACCCAGGCAGAAAGCTTTCGCCATGTATTCGAGCGACATCGAAGCCGACGAAGACACTCAGGTGAGAGCTTTGAACAAGATTTTTTTTTTAATTTCTTACAAAAGGGCACTTTTTACCATGTCAAAAATTTAGGACGAGAAACAGTCGACAACGCCTAAGGCACCCAAGAAAGTCGGAGCAAAGAAATCCAAGACAACAGAGAAGCCAAAGTCTCCTAGTCCCGGATTACACGAACGTTCGATCGCTGACGGCGGAATGCTTAAGCCCCGGAAGCCCAAATCACATGTCAGGAGTCTCAAGCCAAAAGTCACCGCAGGTCCAAAAAGTCTCGAGCGTGGTTGGGGTGAGTCGCTAGCTACTCAGACTGTGCGAAGCATCGATCTCGCTACTCAAACTGTCAAAGAGCAGTCGGTTACAGCGAAGCCGGTTAAGCCCAAGACTAACTCCAAGCCAAAGAAGTCGAAATCTATTCTACGTGGCGGATTGAAGACTCTGAACCCGGCGGCAGAAACCACCTTGGCACCTGGAGAGGAGAGGATCCGAGAAACTGACCGGGCGTCAGGTGAACTGCTAGCTACTCAGACAGTGCATGGCATCGATCTCGCCACCCAAACTGTGCAGTCGGTGACAAACCCTCCGGCTAAGGTCAAGTCCGTGTCTCAGAAGAAGCCCAAAGCCGCTAGAAAATCGATTCGACACGATGGATTGGAGACTCCTAAGCCGACGGCAGGACCCACCTTGGCACCTGGAAGAGTCGAGATCCGAGAAACCGAGCTGCCAAAAGACCCTCAAGCCAACGCTTTGAAAAAGTCTAACAAAAAACCCGCCGGAATCAAAGCTTTTAGTTTCAACAGTGCACCTGAAGTTTCTGGAGGTTTGACACAAGGCCCGCCAAGATCGGGATCGGGAACGACTGAAGTGCAGCCCGACGTCAAGAGCGGGAGAAGGTCCTTGAAGAAATCTAACGGAAAACACTC
Organism: Ditylenchus destructor; assembly: GCA_022814885.1. NCBI lineage: Eukaryota > Metazoa > Nematoda > Chromadorea > Rhabditida > Anguinidae > Ditylenchus > Ditylenchus destructor. The sequence continues at coordinate 504,158 of JAKKPZ010000022.1, read as the reverse complement.
CGGGGATAAAACCTCGGATCGAGCACTCGTCCAACCCGGTGTAGTACCTGCCCATACTACCACTGCTCCGCGGAAACCGGAATCGGGGACTACTCAGCTGAAGCCGGAGGCTAAGAATTTGAAGGAGTTCAGTGGAAAGTCCGCTGGCGTCAATACTTTTGGTCGTAGAGCTTTGCCGCCTTCTCCAGCGTCTTCTGGACACGTGACTTTCCTACCTGAGAGATCTGAGTCGAGATCGACTCATTTGGATCCAAAGGACAGAAAAGTGACACCTGGTGGATCGTTAGCTCGAAAAAGCACAACGGAAAATCCGCTCAAAAGGAAATCCGCGGAGCTGATCAGAGAGGGCATCGTAAGTGTTGCAAATGTTTGTAGCGCTTATTTAAAAAAATATGAAAGTAAAAGAGAAATATGAATTTTTTACCATTAAAAATTATGTTTATGGTACAAATTAAGTTTATATATGTTAAAAATGTTCGCATGTTTCAGGAAGAACTCATCAGTAGTGACGAAAAGCAGCCGATCAAGTGCAATCCGAAAGCGAACAATGGCAATGGAGACTGGTAATTTTTTGAGAATATATTCATGGAAAAAGTGCGAGTTAATTTTCGGAAAAAGTTTTTTACTTCTTCCAATTCTCATAAAATTACCAGCAAAATTTTTTTCCTACTTTGAAAAATTTGTCGAAAACGGCAAATTTTTAAGCTGATTATCTTACTTTAGCCCGTCCACCCATCGCTGCTACCCGCCCTTCCCGAAGTCAAGCTTTGGCTATTGCTACGAGAATGAGGAGTTCTCACCGGTAATTATTTAAATAATTATCCGAGTTTTGAAAAAAAATATTGTTAAAATTTAGGCTGAGGAAAAGGTCAGCAAGTCGAATTCGGCAAGCGGAGAGTAAGTTTTTCTTTTGTACTGTATCGCATAATGCCAGTATAATACGGTAGTGGAAGAAGGCATGTAAAGTAAAAATGTCATGCTTTGTCAGGCAATTAGATTATAGAGGTGTATTACTAGTGCAAAATGTACAGTAATTCTAGAAGAGCAGATTAAAGAGTTTACTGTAACAAAAATTGCCTATGAATGCCTGAAGCGCTCTCTAGTTGGCCAAAACCAGTTTGGATTTCCGATATGCATTAAGTAATTAATAAATTGCTTGTAAATTTAGGTTGAAGGATGGACCGTCGTCGAGGAGCTGAAGAAAAGTTTTTCAATTTGAAGGAAAATATTTGCGATGTTGGCTATAAAATTGTGAAATATATATTTGGCGCATTAAACAATTGTTAATAACTTGTTCTATTATACTTATACTGCTTATCCACATATAAAATGTAAAAGGAATAATATCATATGAAACTTCAGTTGCGTAATATTGTAACAAAATTTGGTGATATGCTGATAAAAATAAGCCTGTTATCACCAAAGACTCAGTATTATACTTAATCATACATCATACAGTATCCCAATTTTTTAATTTGCGCAATTCATATCACTTTGCCTTGAAAAAATATTATGCCGAAGTTCATCAATTTTCTAAAACGGAAACAGGAGTGCTAATCTGTGTCCATTAAAATAATCATCTCTAATTTTAGTCTCTTAATACGACGTCGCTTTCAGCTGCTTTAATGGCATTCGATCCTAATTTAGGAAGCATTATTTTAGCTTGAAATTCAAAGACCAAACATTGAAATGAAATCTATTATGGCACTAGGTGTCATAACGTGGCGTCAACCTACTTTCTATTATTTTTCTCAGTCCCGAATTGGAATCGAAAAATCAGAATCAATGAAAGATCCGACAGAAAATAGAAGAAATTTTAGGTTGCATTTTTCATTCCCGAATAAGTGCCTCAGGCCATACGGGATATGGGCTCTCTTTCCTGAAACAGTCTTGAAAAAATGATGATAGCTCATCAACTCGGCGGGAATTTGAATTCCTGTTCCCACGATCACATACTTGCGCACCTACGAGCTATTAATAGTATAATTTTCAATCCTGCTCTTGCCTAAAAATACTAAGCAGGAAAAATTTCATCCAGAAAATAAAATTTTGTTGTCCGTTGGCGGTTTCCTTTCATCCATTCTTTCTTTTTAATTTCAGCTGTGGTCCATATTTCAAAACGGCGGTCGTTTGATAAAAATTTTCTACAAAGGAGTATTGAAAATGAAATTATGGAACTACTTTCAATGACAATCGACACTTTTCGACGGCTCGAAAGCTAAAAATTATTCCGAAGCGGCGTTTCTGATGTCAATATTTTCCTAAAGAAAATTTGTGCATAATCTTCGGGATTTAAAGAAAATTGAGATTGAGATGAAAAACGGGGAAGTAACAAAGGGAGCGCTTTATATAAAAGCAAAGTTTTCTTTAAAAATGTCAGAAATCGTATTGGAAAACTTGAAATATTTATTTCTATAATTCTTAAGTAATGAAGTCGCTTCTTCTCTTAGTCTTGGTCCTATTTGGATTTCTGGGATTTGACGGTATGGTTATAAAAATTAGGTTAAAAGCGAGCGACAAATCTAAGCCGCGGTTTGGGGTTACTAGTCAGGGCATTACCGTATAAAATCGGAGTTAAAATCAAGTTGGATTCGGGATCAATCAAATCCGGTTGCAAGAAAGCAGTACCGCGTTTTCCAAAAACAACATATTTCGCAAAAAAGTGGCCATTTTTTTATAAAATTTGGCCAAAACTGGCCCTTTTTAAAAAAGAAGATTATAAAAAACAGCTTTGATAATGAGCGTTTTACAGTTACACATTTTCGCAAATTCAAATTTTTCATAATTTGATTTGATACATTTTGTAAGCCGGTAAAAATGTAGTATTCGGTTTTAAATGGCCCAATTTGATTCCGGAGCACTCTAAACTAAGATTTCAGATGCAAAGGCAGTTAATCCTGTAGGCATACCCTGCTTGAATATCAAAGAATGTCCCCAAGTACCTCCACATTATTGCAGCATCGTCACCGGGATTTGCGGTAAGAAAAATTTATAAAATCTATAATTTATAACGTTTTCCGCAAAATTTTGTATTTGGTAAAAACTAAAATTAGAAACACTAAAATTACCAAAAAATAACAACGAGAAATGTTGTTTTCAGTGAAAGTGCGAGATGGCAATGGATTGAAGAATAGACAGTTATACGACCCGGATGCTTCGATTGTTGCGTGAAATTCTTTAAAGGTTCGATCAGAAGTGATATACATTTATATTTAGTGTACCTGATAAAAATTGCAATATCATTGGACAGTTAGATTGATAAAAAGAACATTCATTCAAATGATTCAATGCAAAAATTGACCTTTCTCAAGGCCCAAAAAAGAATGGTGTATTGGAGCGCGGCAATGCCTGGGGCACAAAATGACACTTTGATGTCATAGAAAGCAAACCAAGCAGACTAATAAGAAAATAACTATAAATAAAATACGATACATAATTAAAAGTAACGGTATGACATAATAACATAACCGCTCTCAAGGTTGAATGATACTCTCAAACTTTTCCGAATACAAACATAACCAACCCATAATTCGTTTCCTTCTCTTCCGCTCTCTCTTCTCAAAAATGGCTTATCTAAGCCATTTCCGAATCGACTGCTTTGCACTTCGGCTAGTGAATAACGGTCGAAATAAAGCGGCGTTGAATAAAAATATCAGTAAATATACAATAATTAATTAGGGAGTACCAATTTTTTCGCTGTAATCGGCGAAATAAAAAGGTTTCTCAGGCGAGCAAACAATAAATAGCGGAACGGCACCGTTTTGTGGCGGCTCGGCTTTGAGACTTAATTGGAGGTTGAAGCCAAAGTTTTTGCTTTTCCTAAGGCACACAGAAATAAGGTTGTTGATATGAATGTTTAGAAAGAAACGAGAGCCATGGCAACACCCACATAAAAATGTAACTGTCATAATGGCTAGGCTTACGAAGAGCCTTGCCAAAACCAGACAGCTGGCACAGGCATGGGAAAGAAAGTGTAGCAAGATACCTTTCAATTTCGCAATAATTGCAGTCTAAAGTGAGGAATGAAACTTTTGCGTAATTAAACTTGTTTTTCTTATTCTTTTCGGTAAAGGTGACAAAAAATGTGTACCTGTAAAAAGATAATGACAGCTTTCGGATTTGATGCTTGTTTTGGTTAATTATTTTTTTTTATCAATATATAGTAAGATGATCATTGATGCGTTGCGAAAGTAGGCATTATTTTTAAAGCATTTTTTTAAATTAACAAAATGTTTGTAAATTAACTCGTAATTTTACACTCGAATAAAATTTCTGGAGCAAACAAATTTGTTCCTGCACAGTTGAGCTTTATGTGGGACATTTTTATCTCATAAAATTTTGTTTTGATAAAAATTACGTCCTGTAGGAAATATCCAAGAAGAATATTTTCATCAAAAAATTTTTTGCACGAAAAAAATTTACATCAAAAAGGGGATTTTTTAAGCAGTAATGTCAAGAATTTCAGACAAATAATTTTTTCTCCAAAAAATGAGATATATCCGAAACATGTATAAAAGAATGGAATTGTTTAGAATATGACATATCCAATATTTTGAAACCAAATTTTGATTTTTAGTAAAAATATCACTCTTAGTTTAATTAATCGCCAAAAACAATTTCCATATGCTTTGCCTTTCACCAAAGAGGAACGTATTTGGTCATTATCCACTTCAGCCTAATCCAAATATGTCAGAGAACACATATCCACTTCAGCTTTAATGATTTTTGGATTGAAGGTAAGTTCTCCATTGCATTTTACGATTCCTTTGGATTTTTGGTTTAGGATGTGACTAATGTAAAAGTTGGATACAATTTTGATTTGAGATTAATCGTGGGCTATCGGAGAACGCGGTTAAAGTTTTGTGAAATGTTTATAGGATCAATAACTATAAGAAAAATTACTTTAATCTATATTGAAATGTACTATAAAAATGTATGCTTTAAATTAAATGTAACCAATTTTTATGAAGTCCAAAGGCATATAAAGGAATAAAAATATATAACTAAAAATAAAATTGCAAAACTAGACCATACTCTCTTCTCCATACTACCAATCATCGCCCAGGGATGGGATTATTAGAGACTTTAAATTTATTATTAAATTACCTTTGAGCAGTGTTCGGCGCGAAATTTGAAAAAATTCTGTAAAAGATTGTAATATGAACTAAATTTAGCCAGAATTTTATTAATTTCAAGGTTACTTTCAAAAATTTGATTCAGAATTCAAAAACATATTTTTCATACTTTGGTAATATAAAAACAAAAATTAGATAAAAAAAATGCCGCGAAAACAAAACTGCTAACTAATGTGATCGACAATAGTGCAATTGAGGCACTGAAATTTCAAACCAAGTGACCGCTACGAATCAATAGTCACTGTATGTTGCGCACTGCTCTTTGTTTGCTTTGTTTGTCTTTCTCTGCCTCACTCTCATCCTGGCTTCGGCTTTACTTTATCGTCTGGTAATATCTTTGGAATTTCAAGCTGATCAGTCTTTCTCTTAAGTCTTTCCCATCTTTCCCTCGAAAGCGCAAAGATTACTTTTGCTCGGGAACCACTTGAGTTTAAGTGTGATGAGTCAGACTTTGGGCGGTCAACGTTTTGACGGGAGCGCGTTTAATGCAATCGAAGCACTAATTTGTCATCCATGAAAGTTTGTATAGGTGTTGCAATGGATAGATAATACGTAAAACGGTAAACAGATAAAAAGCCTAAAAAATCAGAAATTCGATAATCCAAAAATTCGGTAGTCTGTAAGGATTTTAACGCGAAACAGAATTTGATGTGATTCAAAAAATTCATATTTTTTAAAGTACGGTCTATGGAAACATCTACTTAAACCAACTGCCTGTCAAATTTGTGCCAGGTTCCTAAAATATCCAGATTTGCATACATCCTGTTGGTGACAACCGACGCCGGCAGTTCGTCTCTTATGTTTGCTACAGAGCGATTTGTCGAAAATTATCCACAATTGGGTTTGTTCAATGATTTCGGCAATCGCTTCAAGATTTTTAAAACATTTTGATGATTTTCAAATTTACGTTTGTCAATTCTTCCGAGTTCTCTATGTCCAAAATGTTTGTCCCGCTGGCAGTCACAGGAATTTTTCCAATAAACTTGTTTGACAATAAAAACGATTGGTTTTGTTTATGAGTCCTACTATTTTGACAGTAAAAAGGAAATGAACTTTGCTGCTGCTTTGATAAAACTTCCGTTGCTTTGATGTTAAAAACAGTCATCAGTCAATTGTTACAACACATTTTTTAGAGAGTATGAGAACAGTTATGGGTGAGAAAGATTTCTTCCTGCCGTGTAAGTTTAAAGCGTGAAAGTGAAAACATATCTATTTTTAAAGTTTCCAGTGCGAAGGATCAACAACACAGGTGAGCTAAAACGGTGCTTTGTGATGACCGTATTTCCTTGTACTTTATGAGTGCAACGCTCCTTATAAAAATCCTAGATGTTTTTTTAGCAGACGATACAGGGAACCTTGACCTGTAAGGTCAGGAGAAGATCAGGTAAAGGTCATATCCTAGACCTGTGTTGGTCATTTTTCGGTCATGAAAAATACGACAGGAAGCGAAATCCCGATATATCTGATAAGTGCACCAACTGGATTGAGGCATAATCTTTGCCACTGTCCATTAATAGAGCCAATCACTGGAAGCATCACAAGTTTCAGTGTAAATTCATATACGTTATTCTCGAATCCCCTCGGGGTCTAAAGCATAAATTTCATCCGTACTCTATAAATTTTATTACAAAACAAGATTATACTTACCTGACAGATTACCTGACAGATTATTCGCAATGGCCGAAATATTCCACCTGTCACTCATATTCATTCTACTTATCCTAGTAATTCCTTTATTGGCGCCGCCGTCAAGCAGGGAAAGTGACGAAAAATCCGACTCAGATGACGCGAGAATTTATGTCAATCCGAAAAATGGTTCCAAAATGACCAGAGCCGAAGCAGAGAAATACCTGCGCGATGAAGAAGACAGAGCGTTGAAGGACTGCGCCGAACTCAACAGAATCTTATTTGAAAAAACGGGGATGCGTGGTAGCTGCGGAATTGCTCTGGGCAATCTGGCAAGTCTGTTGGGATAAGGAGGGAAATGTCGTGTAAGTTTAAAGGATTTTTTTGCAAATTTTCCTTGAAAAATGGTTTCTTTGAACCATTTTCCAGCTTTTGCACCATAATTGTCATTGGCGTTGTGCGCAACCCGTGGCTTGAACAATCTAAGGCACAGACTTGGGACAAGTCTTGGTTTATATTTAAGCGATGCCCTTAGCCGAACTAATTTCATAATTTTTTGGATTTGGTGTGAAATGTGCTGGAATTATTGCAAAAAAACTAGACATGGTACGGGAAAGTCTCACCGGCAACATATGCCTAACGGTATATTTAACTTCAGGATAAAAATCTTCGTTCAAAAGACGGAAGAAAGACTAAACTCGAAACTTTCCACGCACTATTCTGTATGCAATCAAGTACAACGTAATATAGCAATGTCTTTTATTTTTATGTAGTGAATGTATTCAGTGAAAATAAAACTTTTCTTACTCATTTATTTACCCATAACCGTTACATGTAAACAACTAACAAAGCAATATTACTATATAATATCATTGCCAATGATCTAAGAAAGCCATTACAAAACGATACATTATTCTGGATCAATCCAGCTTCTCCGAAATCTTGAATTGTTTCATTTTCTCTTCAACGTCCATGAGCTGCTGGATTGCTCCCTCGGGCTACAACGCCAGCAACTTTCTTCAAAGCCCATTGGCACTCTCGGTTTTGCAATGTCCGACCTTCGTCACAATGAATAACGGTCTGGCCATGTATGTCCGTTTTCACCGAAATCTCCACAGATTTGTCATTGTGCATTGCGCTGGAACTGTGGCTAGCGCGGCCCAGAGCTGGGATTGCGAGGCCGAGCACGATCAACACCAGTAAATAATGCATGATTGCCATTCTGATGCTGGAGATTTGGTTGAGCTGAAAACGTGTGATACATTCCTGTTACTTTTTATGGCAGATTGCAACATGGGAAAGGTCATTGGGGAACACCTTTTTATTCATTTGATTGAGAGCTGTCAATTCGGGAAGAAAACAGGGAATTGGCAGAGAAGCATCTATCAGTTATTTTCCGGATTTTTTTCTCAGTATCTGGGCAAGGCTACTATCGATCCATTAATTCTATAGAGTCAGAAAATATTCATGGTTTCGGCGAGTACAAAGTTCGGAAAACATAGTTTAAGAATCAAAGATCATTATCTCTTCAACAGTCGTAATTTGTTATGGTTAGGATGTAAATTCCTCTGTAAAATGAACAGTCCAAAAATGTGCGACATTGTTGTAGTTTTACACATAGAATACAAAGTTTTATCTATCTTACTATAATTTTTACTCTAAAGCCCAAATTTCAGTAAGCATTGGCAAACGCACTTTTCGGTCAAAATTTTAACTGTCAAAACAAACCTATCACTTTAATTAAAAAATGCCGTTCAAATCAACAGAAAGGAAAGTAAAATAACTGGAAAATTACACTCTACTCGCCTTATATAGTAAAGGAAATTTAACAAAACCGCATTCTCTTCCGTGTTATTTGATGGATGGGCGGCAATGGAGCGTTCCAACTTTGTGGAACGAACAAATTGTTATTTTTTAATAAAAATATTGAAAAAATAAATAAAGAAAACATTTGAACTAGCCGAAAACATATTGCCAAAAATAATACAGTCCAGTATATTATTACCCGAGTTATAACGCGGGTCACAGGACCGGAAAAAATCCTCGTTATAACGAGACCCGCGTTATATAGAAACTCTAACTCAAAAATTCGTAGGTCAGCGTTATATAGAGTATTGTTATATAGAGTATCTAGATTATATAGAGAGCTGCCAAAAATGGGCACCAATTCAAAATAGGTATAAATTTTGAAAAATTTTTTGCAAAACTTGCAAAAACCTTGAGAAACTTGGCTAGATCTGTGTAAATTATTTTGTAGTTGGCGAAAGTTTAAAAAAAACGCAGAAAGAATTCTGAAATCTCAGACGAAATAAATACCATTTCAGGTATCAAATATGAAAGATTGCAAATCGACGAGAATAAATCTTGAGAATGAATCTTGAAAAATTGTATAAATACTTAATTTTAAATTTTCGTATTGCCAGCAAAGTATTTTTAATATTGTTTCAAAATATCGTACATTTTCATTCCAATCCGTGAAATTTAACTCGGTAAAAAAGTTTTACAAATAGTAGAAGTAGTAGCAATGTTCATGGGGTAAGACAACAATTGCCAAAAAAAAGGGGACGGACAAAAATTCCTTACAGAGTAAATTAATCACCCCTAAAAATTCACTTCCAGAAAAAGGGGGTCGGACAAAATACGTTACAGATATATACAGGATAATAAAAAACTTAATTTTTCATGGAAGTTCAAATTAATTGCGGATTGAATGTCACACGACACATGAATGAAAGCAGAACATTTTACTTGACGTAAATAAAACGACATGAAAACACTATGGATAGGACGGATGTTGAATGAATAGCGTAAACTGCATAGAGTGTTCTATTCTATTTTTCATGAAATGAATGAATGAATTTGATTTTTTTTTCTTTGTATTTGGTACATTGTACGCATTTTGACGTACTGTTTCAATCGGATGAACCAGCATGTACTTTGGCTTTCTGGGATGGACTATGCTGCATTGCATTCTTTTTATTCTCCTTGACTTCTTGAATTAATTCTAAAAAGTATTGTCGTTATAAAATACTATGACTTATAACTAGAAACAAAAGCTAATATAAATTTATTTCTAATGTATAACCAAGTAAATTTTTATTGTGTTTGTAAAGTGATAAATAGTAATAAATAAATAAATAGTACTATCCTCCTAAACTGGCAACTTATTAAATTAAAAAGTATGCCTTTCGGATATAAGCCCGGACCAATATATCCGAATGTATCCCTTGGTTGGCAAGTGACAGTTCTCATTATTTTAAACATGGTTCAATACCCCCGAATGTATCCCTTCGTTGGCAAGTGACAGTTCTCCTTATTTTGAAACCCGTCCAATACCTGGCTTAAATGTAGGGTCATTCAAAATACCCCCGGTCAAAATACCCCAGTGACGGTTTTTGTAATAACTTTTTTCTGGAACATTATTCAGCAGCGAACAATGGCTCAAATGAAGGCAAAATTTCTGGGCTTTCGTTTAATCCCACGCATGCTGCATCTCGATACAATGGCATCGAGATATAAAGAATTTTATCCCAATTTCGAGTTTTGGAAAAATTTCTAAAAATTGGGATAAAAATCCTCGATGCGCTTGTGTCGAGATGCAGGATGCATGAGCTTCATCGAAAGGCCGGGCCAATGTATAAGCATAAGTATATACAAGCGATAATTCCCATTGCTTTTTATAAACAAAAGTAATTATCATTATAATGACTTACTAGCTGCATATGTTCTGTACGGGTCTGTAGTTTCCAACTCCTTGAAACATGTAATTTTAAAGTGGTAGTCTTTTAGCAAAGGCGCGATACTATCTTTGATGTCGTCATCGCTTTTACCGCTTCCTCCTTGCCCCCACAAGAACAATTCCAACACATAGTTGAAGCAGGGCCGACGAGCGCCGCCAGTACCTTGAGTTGCTTCTATGCTCGTTGCGCAACATTCGAGAAGATCTGCCGCAACATTTTGAGCTACAATGCGAATAAAATTTATAAAAAAACTTTTTGTTCAATATTTGAAAATTTAAACAATGAGAGAATTCAAATTTGCACATCGACAATTGAAGAATCTTGAAACAAAAGCTAGCGCAGAATTGAAACGTGCGTATAGATTGGCGTAGGGAGTCAGCGTAATCGAGTTGGCTGACTCCCGTTATAAAAAATAGAAGAGAGCGATAAGGATGAAAAAGACACGTTTACCTAGGGACACCCACAGGCGTCCGTCGCTGAGAGGTTCGCGATCACTTAAGAGATCCATTACGAAATCTGCGAACTATACTACGAAGTTAGGGGGCAGTTCGAGATGTTAGGACGTGCGCTGAGATGGATTGGAAAGATCCACGTCTGTCCGTATACGTTTGCGCTGACGACAGCCTCTTAGGATATTACCTTCCATTTTTACCTGCTTATCTCCCGTTTTGAAATCTGTGAATTATACTATAAAATAAAACTATAGCGAAGTTCTGATTCTCGAAGAAAACACACAACCGAAGAAAAAAGAGATACACTTGGGGGTTTCACTAAAACTGGGCATAACTCGCTGACCACGGCCGATATCGTTTTTCTGAGCCCACTTTTCCCTCCTAACTAGGAATGTTGGAGTTTTACATTATATATTTTTTCGTAAGTGACCATTTTTGGCCCTAAAATGGTTTTTTTGGTTTTCCAGAAATTTTCCGAAAAACTGGTTTTAAACGTCGAAGTACTCGCTAATTTGCCCCTCCTCAAAAATTTTTTACGGATTCCATAGGGCATAACCTTAACGGAAAATAAAAATTAGCTAAGGGCGTCTCTTTACCTCTTCGGCATGCGTTAGATCAATGCCCTACTGGAAAGCAAGATTCTGCCAACTGCGCACATGAACTGGGAAACCTGGGTGTTTCTTCACTTCCCAAAACCGTTGATGGAGAATAATAGTGTAACAATGGAATTTAACGACGATAAAAATAACACACTAACGAATGAAATAATTTTTCTTTGATGTGAATTTCACATCAAAAATTATATTTCACATTTTGAAATATAATTTTTTACTCTCAAATTGTTTACCAGACAACTTTTCTTTGTTCACAAATAAACTAACTTCCATACAGACATAGACATTGGCAATCACGTGTACCTGGTAAAGATTGTACGCGTCTATGATTACAGACATACAATAATTTCACAATTAAGTTCTTCAACTGCAAAAATTTTCCTTGACGTAAGCATGTGATAAAAAATTTTCCCTGTAATGAACCATGTAAATGTTTCAAGTAAAACAAAAGTGCATGATTAGTACATGTGCTAACATATTCACCACAATTCAAACATTTTCGACTCGGTACGCTTTCATGAAAAATGAATGAATGCATCCTAGACTGTATGCTTATCCACACTCCATATCACCTCATATGCACCTAGTGTATACTTGAAATGTCATTCACTTATAACAAAAGTAAGCAATATGTCTCTTTAGCGCCGATTTTGCTGAAATATTTTCATTTCAGCATCACTTTTTTTTCTAATTTACAGAAAAAATCTTTGAATTTGTTCACGAAAGTTTGAAATTAAGTGTGAATTGAGTATTGCAACATTATACATGAATGAGAGCAGAAAATTTTATTTGTCGTAAATGAAATATCATAAAAATACTACTGACAGGACTAAGTGTTGCATGTATACTGTAAATTGCAAAAAGTGTACTATTCTACTTATTTTATGAAATGAATGAGTTGGATTTTTTCGTTGTATCAGGTACGCATTTTGACGTACTTTTCAGTGGGTTACACCGGGATGTGTTCCGGCTTTATGGGCTGCACCGTGCGTTTTATTTTGCTCTTTCTTCTCAACTTCTTGACGTACTGCTAAAAAGTATCGAGATTATAAAAATGCTTTTACAGGGTGCGGCAATTTTTTCACGTATTTCTTTTTCGATTTTTGAAAAAGTTTTCCAATCACGTTGAACTGATTTTTTTACATTACAAACTAGAGACTTTGAGAATTTTTCCACACCAAACATACCGCAAAATCCTTATAGAAATTGCAAAAATGCACTTTAAAGATTAAAATTGTGTTTTTTGAAAATTGCAATTTACGTAGTGGAAATTTTTATTAAATTTTCAGGGGTATATGATAGTGATTTTTAGTTTAGTGCTGATTCCGAATCTGTAGTGACTACAGTGTAGTCCGATTTTGGTAGAAATTTCATATTTTGGCGTATTTTTGGCAATCTGTAAAAACACCTGTTTTTGTCAAAAAGTGACATTTTTCGGTTGATATCGAAAAACTGATTGCATATTTGGAACCAGCGAAGAAAATTACCCTAGAAACGCTATTTTGATAAAAAAAAAATTCAAAAAATGAAAATTTTTACTTAAAAGTTCATTAAAAATGATTAATTAATATAATCATATTTTTAAATTTTTACCAGAGAAAAATTTCTAAATGTAGCGTGTAAAGTGCTTAATAATGACAATGTCACCACCCACTTAAATTAGCAACTAACACTGTGCTTGTATTTCCATTTGTAACACAAGCACAAGTTAAGTTTGTGTTCCTTTAGCAGAAATGAGTAATCAAAACCAAGTTGGAAACAGCTAGTCTATATAAAAGGGCCCCTAAGTTGTCAAGTGACATTCATATTATGCTGTTATTTTTAATTTTCCCCATGCTATAAGCCCGGCCCAATACCCCCAAATGTATCCCTTTGCGGACCAAATATGTCCCCTACGTGGGATATCGTTTGTTTTCTAAAGAAAAGTAATAAAAATTTAGTTTCTTACCAGCTGCATGCGCGCTGTATGGGTTTCCCTCTTCCAAGTCATAGAAACAAGAAATTGGAAAGTCGTAGAGTTCTACCAAAGGTCTGACACCATTTTGTTTGATAGTTTCATCACTTACACCGCTCGCTCCTTGTCCCCACAAGAACAAATTCAACACGAAGTTGAAGCATGGGCGGTAATCAGCGGTACCTTGGGTTGCCGCTGGGCTCTTTGTGCAGCACTCGAGTAAAGTTGCCGCAACAGTTTGAGCTGCAATGCGAATAAAATTAATTAAAAATATAACTTTTTGTTCAATTTTTGCAAATTTAAACTTTTTCACATTGAAAATTGAGGAATTTTGAAAAAATTTTAGCGGAATTGAAAATGTTTATTATTCTTTTTGATACTTTTAAATATTTTTAAAACGGCTTACGTAATTTTGGGAACACTGCATGAACTTGGTAAAAAGCGATGCTTCCAATGAGCAAATAAACCAAATATTGCATTTCAGAGACTGAGAATACACCTGTAAAATATGAATGAATCAAATTCAAAGGCAAGCATATAAATGCAGTCTATTCTCCCGGCCTCTTTCGACTTCAGAAAGTGTGCACGTCAAAACCGAACACGTAAGGCGAATCGATTTTTTTCTTTCAGAATCTTTTGCAGACAACCAACCCTTTCAAAATTTTGTATGGTCGGTGGAAAAATGTATGCGCCTGAGCCTTTTGTGGGTTCATTCCTGAATTTTTAAAAGTTTATTCACAACTATTTCAAAAAAGTTTATGGAAATTGCAAGTGGAGAGTCTTTGCAATACTCTGGAATCATTTGGAATATCGGTGAATAACGATATAGTGCAAATACAATTCACAATAAAAAACGGCCCTTTTTATCTGACAATCTAATAAAAGCGCCATTTTCAGTGTGTTATAGAAGGGTTGTGCTGATTGAGCTTTGAAATTGACGTCAGATTGAGGATCTATTCTCAAGTTGTAGTGGAATTCTCTCGTAATAACATAGGCGAAAATGAAAAATAGGTCAAATGAGAAAATTGGTCCAACCCAGCGTGCTTAAAAGTATAAGTGTACAAAATCTCAGACAGAGAAAATATTAAGGTCGAAATCAGTAATGAATGGCTGACATAAACGCAAGATTATAACAGATTTAACGACGAATTTAACCACATAGTTCTCAGCATTAGCTTATGGAGTGCTAGTTTTTGACACCATTTGAATTTCTGTTGAGTGGAGAGAGGACGTTGATATGGATGGCGTGGGATAAAGAACCTCCACAGGTTGAGTTTGTGTTTTACAACAAATGTTGCGCTTAAATTTTTGCCAACGCTTGCGCAGAGAGTACGAAAAGCGACTATATATGATCGAGCTTATTGATGCTGCCAGTTGGAGGAAAATTAGCTCAACTTCATCGATCCCGTTTGGAAGCCTCACCGCAAAGCTGAAATTATATGAATTTATTTTTGGGGTGCACAGTTATTACATTTTTGTTGCAAAGTCTGATTTCTGATAAAAATGCTAAACAAAATTAGACTTTTTACTGATGTACTATTATTGAAGACCCCAAAAATATTTTTAAAATAAAAAAATATTTAAAAAATATTTTGGACTTTTTTAACTAAAATATTTTTAAAATATTTTATTTATTTAAAAAATATTTTGCATATTTTGGGAATTTTACTTATATTTTAGTAAATATTTTGGCATTTTTGGGCCTTTCGTGATTTTTTGGCGGAGAAATTTTACCAAAAAATTTTGCCGAAAAATTTTTTTTACGAAATTTTTCAAAAAAATGTTTTTTATTTTGACGTTTTTTCCAAAATTTGTTATATTTTGTTGAATTTTAGCTTTTAATTAAGTCTGAAGTAAAAATGAAGGCTAAAAAAGCAGAATTAAAGTCTAGAATCGGCAAAAATAGCTACTTAAAAATACTTTTTTTAATATTTTGCGATTTTTTAATATTTTAATTAATTAAAACCGAAAAATTTTTTGGGGTCTTTAACTATTATGCGTATGGGGCAACGATCACCGTTTCGTTCGTGAAACACGAAACCGGGTAATGATAAATTTATGCATAGAGCACAAAGAGTCTGCTCCAGTGTTTTCCAGTCATTTTCAACATTATTTTTTGCCCGGTCAGTTTGGGAAGTTATACAGGTGGCGTGTATAGGGGTGTATAACTCCCCAAACTGACCGGGCAAAAAATAATGTTGAAAATGCCACTATTTAAAAAAACTGCTTGTTTCAAAAGATAGATCTAAAAAAGTTGACTACTACTCATCATAATCAGATCAGTGATGAGATTGGAAAAATCGCGAGATCGGGAGCCCGGTCAGCTTAAATTTTTTTTATTTTATTGTCCATTTTCGCTTAACTGACCATGTGTATATTTTAAAAAATAAAGATAAAAACGCCACTATTTAAAAAACTGTTTTTCTCGAAAGATAGATCGAAAAAAGTTGACTACTACTCATCATAATCAGATCAGTGATGAGATTGGAAAAATCGCGAGATCGGGAACCCGGTCAGTTTCGAGGCCTGAAAACACTGGTCTGCTCGTATGTTTACCACAGAGACAGGCCACTGTCTGCCACTTCCTTTCCGTTTCATTTCATTCACACAACGCCAAACGTCACTGTGTTTACCCGACAGTTCATATGGTGATCGTTGCCCCATACGCATAATAGTACAAAATGAACGCAAATTAGTGTTATATCAAGAGTTTTATATGTTTTGGAACAATTCTGAACCGAGAGGACTATTTCATAAAGATATGTCAGCAAAATTTCCTTTCAGATCAATCAATTTTTTTATCAAACCTGTAATCTCACTAAAATGACACAAGTGAGATGTTACGAAATAAAAATTAAATCGAGAAAAACTAATTTCAGGTCATCCAATGTTCGCTTTCTTTTAAATGTAAGTGGAAACCTGGATGCCATATTGATGAAGAATGGGAACACACAACAACCAAAGAAAATCATGATGTTACTGCGATTTTCATCGCATGACTTCGTACTTACATCTGTGCGATGTAACCCGTTATAATAGACTCTGCCCGTTCCAATCCTGCTCTTTCAAATAAACTGTCTTTTTCGGTCTTCAAGATCCATGCCATTCTCGCGTAAAAACTCAGACAGATGACCAACAAAAACAGGTATGAATCTGTCTCCAGCCAGCGATGAGTCGTCCATGAAGCGCTGTCCACTTCCAAATAACACGTCCTGGCTGAAAATGGTAGTGAACGTTATAGGTTTTCGTATAATTGGTTGTAATAAACATTAAGCTTCCTACAGGGGTTCCAACTTTTTGTCGAAAATGTCTTTTGCCTCTAACACATGTGTTTCACAAATCTCTTGTCAAGTGATCACTGACAAGTGATCCTGTATAATTTGTAGCCAACTTGCACTCAAAATTTTTCCCGAGACAACCCGAAATTACAGTTAAAGCGGGAAAACAAGTTGCATATTCTGATTCGCCACGAAAAGTTGGGTATATAAGAGCAATATCAGATTTGCGCTAGGTGTTCAAAAACTGGGTTAAAAACTCCAAAAACTTGTGTACTATCTTTTATAATACGCGGCTTATGTCAGTCCGTCCGTACGTCACAAAATATGGAGGTGCATTTTTAGGGTCAGTCATACCTCGATTTACCGCACACACGATTTACCGCACTTTCGATTAACCGCACATATTTGGCTGGAACGGATTTTTTCCATACAAAATTCCCTCGATTATCCGTATTTTGTGCGGATAAAATCGATTATCCGCACAGGTGTTTGCGGAACCAAAGAGAAATTTCCAAGTAAAATCTTTCGTTTATCCGCACAAAGCAAAATGGTTCTGTTTCCGCGAAGGATCTGCGCCTCTTTTCCGTAATTATTACGAATTTTCCCCGCTCACTCCGCAAAGTGAGCAAAGAAAACGCTTGGATCGAACTAATCCTTGGTTTATATTCAATATTGAAATGTTATTTAACCTTATTGTGAGCGGTTTTTACTGAAAAATGCTTATTATATTAAATACCATTTCTTGAGTAATTTGAACAGGATGTTATTTTTGAATTATTGTCCATAACACAGCAATAGATTGATCACTATTCTTTTTTCTCTCTCCCCGAAAGGGTCAGTCTCTTGTTTAAAAAGCTTCAATATAACAAGTTCACACTTCTGTCCTGAATAATTTAAATTTAAAATATTGCTACAATTACTATCTCAATTATTACAATCAGTTAAAAAATTATTATCCAGAAATAGGTTGACGATAAACGCTTTTCCTTAGCCCATGCTTGTTAAAAAGAAAACAAAACTCAATACCGCAGTTAAGGTAAACCTTTTCGGTGTCACCGATTCACAATATTACTTATTCGCCTTACCGAAAAAAATGTGTTTATCCCACATATTAGCGTAAATCCTCCAATAAGTCCCCCCTCAAATAAGTCCCCCTAGACCCCCAACGAAAAAATAAGCCCCCCCTCTAATAAGTCCCCCCTAAAATGGGTATTTTTCCAAATTTTTCCAAATTTCAAATTTTTGGCGCAATTTCAGTTTTTTTGGCGCAAATTTGAATTTTTATTGCAAATTTTGCTATTTTTTACAAAATTTTGTCAAAAAATTAAAAAATTTGCTAAAAATTGGCGAAATATCGATCAAAAATCCAAAAAATTCTAATTTTTGGCCAAAATTTTTCGGCGCCAATTCAAAATAGGTTTAAATTTTCAAAAATTTTCCCAAATTTTGCCAAAAAGTCCCAAAAATTTTCGCGCCCCCGGGGGACTTATTAGAGGATTTACGGTATGTTCTTCTATGATTTAATCCCTAATCACGCTGTTTGTTGCTATTTTTGTACCCTTGACTAGGATTTTGACGTTGTTTTTACCCGACACCAAAGTATGTTGAGGCGTCTGACCTGGAGACACACTTTTGTGTGGGCTGTTGGGTGCCGCTGTCAGTTTGGCAAGGCCCCCCGGTCGTTATTTTTGGATCTACTGTACATTTACGTATGGTAATTACGTATGATAATTTAGGAAATGGTTCTCGCAAAAAATTTAAGGTTGAACATAAGATCCAAGGAATATTTAATGGAAGGTTGGGTCGAGACAGACTTTGGTAATGAAGCGTACGTCAAAATAACGGAAGTGTGCCAACAGCCCACCCGTCGTAACGTTATTTACATTCGACGAGCTGCTGATTTCTTGGAACATATTAACGATATATTATCTAATGACCTTAGAGGTATTTGGAAATCCACTTCTTACGGGTCTGGACACTGCAAAGTCATACTAACAGCAAATGATCACGGGTCAAAACTTGAATTGCACCAGGTAGATCGAAGTTGGAATAGCGGTGTCGTCATGGTTCCCACTGGCGATCAACATCCGTATCATGTGGGTCGCTCGTTTCTATTGGGTCTTAAAGAAGTTTTGATTAGCGCTGAGGCCTGGAGGAGATTGGCTTTCTTTACATCCACAGGTATATATATTTCGATGGTCGCCCGTGTATAAAGATGTGTTTTCAGGAAAAGGGTCGAACTCCACATGGGTTCTCCAGTGGTACTTCCATGGGTAAAACTTTAACCGTGGGTCAAATGTTGATGAAGAACAAAAAGAAAAAATAATTGATTTTCGGATTCAGTTCTTAATTGTTAACGAATAAATGTGAAACATAACTCATGTTGTAAACAATATTTAAAATCACAATACATTACAATTACGTGTGAAATTTGTAATATACACTTTTCAACTTTATAAACTGAAAACAATGACAATTTTTACAACAATTTTATATTTATTCTACATTAAAAAAATTTGTCGTAATACATTCATGACTTCTTTTAGTTGGATTTTTCAAACGGTTTCGCAACAAAATTTTGGCGACATTGTTTATGCTTTATGCCAGACCCTTTCTTCGCTTGATCAAATATTGTCTGCGCGAAGTGTTGTGAAATATACAGCGGACAATTGAAAAATTGCATGTCGTCGTTAAACAGTTAAAAATTTTTTTCAAAAATCTTTTCCTATCCATTTTCCTATCCATTATTTTCTCATCTAGTGGGTAAAAAATCGATCTTTCTCAAGGTCAATTTTGATCATTACCATTTGTATACTCAAAAAAATAAAAGACGGCATTATTTGTTCTCTTTGATCCGACCGAAAATCTACTCTTTCTTTTTCACATGAAAATGATCAATAACAAATTGACATTAGCTTTCGAAATGCCTTCCAACTTTCTGAGTTAGAAATAATCTTCATTCAAATCTCAAAAATTGTGGTGGATGAGAGAAGTGCCTTACCCACAAAGGAAGTCGGCGCCCACCTTTTTTTCGATCCGACACAATGGCAGGGCTAACCCACAACAAACATTTCCTTTCTTTGTCTCAATCGATACTGTTTTTTCGCTGCTGCGCCTCCGTTCTTTACATATTGCTTGCATATACTTCGCAAAGTCTAAGTTTTATACAAAATATTTTATACAACAAAACCAATTTCGACAAGTTTCGTAAAAAAACTTTTACTCTTTGATCCGAACAGTTACCAATTAATTTTTCCTCACAATATGAAAGCACATAAAATTTTGCGTATGTTGCTTTGAAACGGTTCGTAACGGCGAAGAAATTATATGGAACGGAAACTAATGGGGTCGGAGAAAGGAGCAAAAACTACAGTTTTAATAATCCAACCGGAGCACTCTTCGGCCCGCGCGCCCATCCTTAATTTTCCCGCGCGAGAGACCTATTCTAAAATGTTCAAGGGAAAATTAATTGAAGGAATATTACAGGTAGTTCTCATAAGTTTTAATTAATCGAGCCACACCGGTGGCTTCAAAACGGTGAATGCGCTGCCGTTATATTCAGATTTTCGTATTGCTTTCTCAGCAGGATCTCTTCAGGATCGCTGATTAACTGTAAGAATAGCTTCTATATTTTCAGGTAGCATTGCCTTCTCAATTGCGATGTTTCATTCACTACCTCTTGATTAATAAACTATCTGTATAATTTTTTATAATTCGTTTGATGGGAAATATTTTTAGAAGTTTCCGTCCAACTTTTTATGTACTCGGTTTTATATATTCTTGGGCGGTAATTCAAATTTCAGTTTTCAATACGAAAAAGTTATCAACAAGCCATTTTGGGAGAACAAAACTGAATAGAAAATGCGCTTATGTTTTGTTCAGATTTCCATATTGGGTTTTTAAAAGTATTCTTCGATATTGTTCATTATTGTCAGAGTAGTTCCCGATGTCCGCGATAGCTCTCAATGTAGAGTTGGCCTGAAATTGAGCTGACTAACTGTCTGTCTTGTTTCATAAAGTATCCGAGTTTTTATGACAAAGTACTTCCACTTTTATACCGCAACAATTTGCATTGTAAAATAACGAACTAGCATAGTGACAAAAGACTGGTAATCAAAAATAATGTGTGTGGTGTTCATATTTTTAATTATTAACTCGATTTTCATTGATTCAGTATTTTTTGTCTCTAACAAAATCAAAACTTATAGCCATTTTGATGTTTCTTTTTCTAGGATTTTGACTTGATACATTATACAGATTTATGCTTTATTAAAAATAACGCTACACAGCTACAAGTAATCAAAAACTGTATGAGTGTGGTGTTTATATTTTGAAATGCTTTTATTTATTTTCCAGTATTCTTATTTTTTCTTGCAATGATTTTTGCATATCCAAATGAAAAATTGGAATGCAAAATTACACTTCACCAATTGCTCTCTTTCTCTGTCCCAATTGATACATTTCCTTTTCTACCGTCATCGCATTCATTACACTTTTAGTCTGCCCAAAAGTGCTTTGGTTTCTATTTTCATCGTCAATTTACAATTAGAATAGTTTGGTGGCCCATTTTGTAGCGATCGTTAATTTGAAAAATCAAATCTGACATTAACTTTCGAAATTCCTTCCAACTTTCTGAGTCCAAATCGTTCTCAATTCAAACGCTGTAAATAAACGATCCGACTTATTTTCCTTCCATTTCCTTCCTTTGTCTCAATTGATACATTGCTTTTTCACCGCCGCGCCTCCGTTCTTTACACTCTGTCATTTCTGTCAGAGCCTCGCTCCTCTTCTAAATTACTTCTGGTCCAAAAGGGCGCAAAATGTGCCGGCCATTTTGAGCGCCGCTGATTCATTTCATTACACTTTTCGAAAGCTTTCTCTCCTGAATAATTTGTTTCTTAAAAGGTCACTTATGGAAATATTTCCGAGCAGAGATAATTTTTCGGACATTGAATTTTGGTACAGTAAATATAACGGGAAAATTTATTCATTCAGTTTGAATCTTATTTTAGAAATGTATTATTCTTTGTATATTTTAAGAAAATGCTCATTTTTTTGATTAAAATCGGCCAATTTTACACATAAATTTACAAACAACTAGAATTTTTCTAAAAACTTCTTTAAAAACTTTTCAGAAATTGCAATGCAAACTAAAATTGTAATTCTTGCATCATCTAACAGTTGCAATTGTTGAAGAAAGGTCCATATTTTTGTGAAAACAATATTTCATAACAGTTTAAAATTTTATGAAAATATTTCTGTTTGAAAAAGGCATTTTTGTCCCTAAAAAATTTTTAGAAATTTTTCTTCAAAAACGCTTCAAAAATGTTGTTACCAAATTTCCACTTGTACAAATTCTATTAAAATATCGCAACATTCCTCGCACATTTGTAAAGTGTCAAAAATGTAGCCTTAAAATCGACACTGACCGGTACCTCCATTTCCTCGCCTGTGGCCCTCTCTTTAATGTGTTTGATTAATTCACTTTCTAATAGCCCCTGGCTATAGCCCTAGAAGCTCTGAGGATAAGCAGGCAGGTTGGTGTCAGCTGTCGGCGATAGAGCCAATATTGTTTCCGGGCCAAAACTTGTTTGCAAAATGTTAGCGGCCGAGTCAAATTCCGGGCAAAGTGTATTCGGGATTGGCTTTGGGAGTTTTCTTTATCAATTAGTGCGGATTTGTGTGTAATCCTTCATAATCTCGAATGTTTATCGTCTCGACTTATCTTTTCAATCATTTTTCATGCTTTCTCATAACAATAATCGATTGTTTATGTGTAACGAGCATTATAAAAAATAGTTTCTCTTTCCTGCTTCCGGGGCACCAAAGTCCGCTTAACATAGATATCCGGGGACAAAATTTCGACTTTTTAGCAGGAATTTATTGGTTTTTAGAGTGAGATTACTGCGATAATTATTTGAGGGATGCATACCAGGATTTTACCCGCGAATTTCGTTTTTAAATATGTTTTCTGATTTTCGCATCAGTAAAGAATATCGGCTATCAGAAATTTAAGATAGATTTTTGTACGAGTTTGAAATGATTTCTAGCTTTTTGATATTTAGTTCAATATTCCACAAAATTATCCGTAAAAGTTATGTAAGGAGATTTAAATTCCAAAGTATTTATAATTTTTGATATAGTGATCTAAAAAATTCAATCATCGGAAACGATTAATTTTTCTCTGTGAACTATCTCCATTTTCTCTGATATCGATTTATAATCCATTGTGTGTCTCTTCTTTATCGACTTTTAGTTTGTTTTGTTAGACTTTTCGACGTTTAACAAAATATTTTCTTCTCCTTTCTTCGTTCCCTTTCAAATTTGGTTTCCGGAATAACAAAGAGTTGAAGTTTTTTAAACAAATTTTTAGCAAATTTTTTTTCAAAACCATAAACAATGTCAAAATATTTTTTGCAATCTCCAACATTTAGTAATAGAAATTTCAAACTATCATACTTTCAAATCATTTGCTAATTTTCGAAAGAAACCATTCTTGAACTTTACCAAAAGTTTTATCAGTTTTAATTCTATCGAATTTTTACGATTTATTAACTTTGTCGAATGTTTTGTTTTTGGATTTTCCAAGAACTTTCCTGACCCCTGCATAACAGTAATAATGTTTCACCTTTTCCACTGTATTTCGCCAAGGATCTGCGCCTCTTTTCCGTAATTATTA
Source organism: Ditylenchus destructor (assembly GCA_022814885.1). Taxonomy (NCBI): domain Eukaryota; kingdom Metazoa; phylum Nematoda; class Chromadorea; order Rhabditida; family Anguinidae; genus Ditylenchus; species Ditylenchus destructor. The sequence continues at coordinate 480,680 of JAKKPZ010000022.1, read as the reverse complement.
CGAATTCTCCCCGCTCACTCTCCAAAGTGAGCAAAGAAAACGCAAAGGCATTTGTCAACAAAAATAATAACAATGGCTGAGATCGTCACCAAAAACAGCTCAAAGGAAAATATTGCAGGGAAAATCAAAGAAAGGAAAGTTGCTCAATAGCGGACCGCCGGCTGGGAGAGCCCTGAAGCAATATTATTAGCCGTTAGAACAGCGGTGGGAATCAATGCGAATTGGACTCCTTTTTTGGGGGCTCCTTTTGCTTGTGACAACCAGTTTGCCTTTTCGAGGATTTTCATCTGCCGGGCACAAAAAATCACTTGTTTGTTTTGGGTTTGGATGTAGCATTGTTTTGAGATCAGATTTCTGGAAGAATCCTCAAGCATTTTGAAAAGTTCCGGAGCTGCTTTTCGGAATTGCTCATGTTTTCCTGATTTTTTATAATTTTTCCAATAAATTTCTACCCAATTTTTTGTGTTCTAGAATAAAAATCTCCAGATTTCTGTACTTTTTCTAAATTCCATCCAACTTTGCAACATTGGCAAAGTTTAGAGTTCTTTTATGCAACATTTCACTTGTTTCTCTATAGTTTCTCGCGTCATCTTCGACCTTTTCTGCACAGTCATACTTTTTTCTGATCACACGTTCGATTGATTGTTTCTTTACCGAAATGGAATTCATGATTGGACAACTCTATGTGGTCCATATAAGGGAACATTCAAACCTGTGATACATTTCACATTACCTTTCGAAGAACGTGACTTGTTAGATCTGTTATTTGACACCAATCGATCAGTTATTTGCCAAATTTGGACACGCCTAGCCATTTGTCTATTCCCCGCCGATACGATCTCGAACGAAATTTTCCATCGAAAACATGTCTAAATTTTTTATTTTTGAAAAGAAACATTTTTGCAATATTTGGCAACAAATCTGACTGCTCCATTTCCTACCTTAAACAACTTTTCCATTCTCCAAAACTAATCAAATATTTCACTTTCCATAAATATTTCTCCCTCATTCTATCACATAAATAAATTTCCGGAAAACAAGCTAATACTGGGCCCGAAAACTATGCGACTCGATTACGATTATTACTATGACATCCAGTTCTGTTCGGTCCAGCGCTTTTTGTCATTGCGTCGACGTTTTGTCGCTGCTGTGTCCGTCCGTCCGTCGTGCTGTAATCGTCGTCATTTCAGTCAGCAGAGATAATAATCCCCTAAATTGTTTTCTCACCCCTTCCCCCCTTGCCTTTCACTTTAACCGGCTTTTATGCATGCGAGCCATTACTCGCGCATGAATGAACGACCAAAATAGCTTTGTTTTATTCGCTTTTAGCAACATTGTTACATTTTTGCAATATTTTACATCAAACATTCCACGGGACGCAAAGTTTCAAAACGCCGCAAAAGTGCAACTACGTGTGTGGTCACTTTGCTTCCTTTGTGCGTGGTGCAGTGCAAAGACGTCTCACTGTCCGATCCATCAAGTTAAGCAGCGCTGGGATCATTTTTTACTGTGAAATCAATTAGGTAAGCTTTGCGTATCTTTAAAAAGTCTTTGCACTGCACCACACACAAAGGAAGCAAAGTGACCACACACGTAGTTGCACTTTTGTGGCGTTTTGAAACTTTGCGTCCCGTGGAATGTTTGATGGACAATATTGCAAAGTTGACCACAGCGGTGCTTAATTTGATTGATCAGACGGAGAAATGTTATCCTTGCTGCGTCATATACCAAAGGACCACACAAGTTGATTGACCTTTGTTGCGGAGTTGAAAATCCGTATAGGTTTCTGAGACCAATTTGCGGGCCTAATTTTTCGATCCAGCCAAAAATTCTATAAAAGTGCAATATCACTAAATTTCCCAAAAAAATCCGAAACAAAAAATTCCAAAACTTTCAGAACCCTAAATCTCAACATAGCTCTCATTTTGCTTCCAATTCTTCCACGTTATAGTGTCATCTGTTTTTATTACACTTCCGATTCCCCATCCCCATTATCTCCTTTAGTATTGCGACAGTTATTACTGTTTTCGGCACAATACTTCCGTTTATTTACCACTATCATAACTGTCATTGGAACGAGAATGGGAATTGGATTGATTATTAGCTCAATCATTGCGGCAGTGATGATATCGACGATGATGCGATGCTGTTTTGGTATTGATGATGGTGGATCCTCCATCTCTTCCTCCTCCTCTTCGATCTCGCCCTTCGGGTCACTCTTTGCTCTCTTCCGCAACTATTTCCACCCTCAATACCAAACCGTTATTGACTTTAATTCCCGCAATAAATAAATTCAGCGAGCCATCTCCTTATAAGGCCTCCCTTCGATATTTAAGACATGAGAAATGATTTATTTATGTGAGATATATCGATGGGATTGGTACTAAATTTTGTCAGGTTTGGGGCATTTTTGAGGTTTTTGGCCAAAAATGGGGAAAATGGAAAAATTTGTTTCCGGTTTGTTAAACATTTTTTTAAATTTTCTGATAGAAATCCTAAATCTTTCAAAACTGTTATGATTTTTAGGTTCAATCCAATAAATACAGGATGAAATCCCAAAAGTCCCCGTTTGCAATCTCAAATTTTGAGATCTCAGATGTCCAGAAATATGTAGCTTGTCTTTCGGATATTAGCCAATTCGAGACTTGCCAAGTAAGCAAAAATATGTCACTATTCCTGGGCCTTTGGGTTTAGTCCTGGAACTTTTCGGCTGCCGATTTGCTTTAATAATGCAATTGCGCAATTATCTCCCTCCCGAATCAATCCTCAAAAATTACCTGTCCTTCTTTTCTCACCTATAAGTATGGAGGACAGGCGTTTGAATGAACACTCAATAAAATGACCTTGAAACGTCTTATAATTTTAACTCATTCTATTTTTAAGTGTGTCTATTAATCCTGCGCGAAAATTTGCAACAGAAGGAGAACCGGGTTACAGAATTCTTGCTCTCGCTTTAGATTTTTAAACTTTTTCTTTAAAACTTTTCTAAAAATTTTTCTTCATCACAGTATAATTTTTTGTCTCATTACTATTTTTTACCAACTTTTCCCGACAAAAACTACCTCCTGGTTCATCCAGAAATGACGTCATTTTTTAAAGTTGTTCTCGAATTTTGCGACATTTCTCGTATTTAATTCCCTACGGGGTTTTTGGTAAGCGGTCTTCCTGAGAACCCCATATTAGGAATTCCGCCTTATCCACATTCTCTTCTGACTGAATTCAAGAGTGCAAAAATTTGGCGTCAGTACAAAAAGATAGCCCGATTTTGGATAAATCGTCAGCAAAATTGCATAAATGGCTTTCATAAGCCAATGCTGACCTTTGACCTTTTAACTTTTGTCGAACCTGATAGTATAAGGATCTCTTCTATAACATCACTATTGAAACATTTCCTTTTCGCCTTCTATAAGTTTCACACGAGAATTTTCAAAGTTCGAGATAGAAATTTTTGACCGCTTAAGGGCATTCTTATGAGATGTGTGAATCAACGGCATGCATCAATCATCAAAGGACAAAGCGTTCTCGAACATAGAATTGTTAGTCATAGTGCTCTTGTGCTTTCATTGTGAATATTCATTGTCACTATGAATCAGTCATTTCCATATAAAGCATTGCGCCTATGATTCTATACCTTTTGTTCTATGGCTTGCACAGTGATTAGGAAGGTGACAGTGGTTATAGTTTTGTCAAAGCGATAGCGGTATTGATTACTATCGACTTTGGATTCAGAAATTTTGTCACTTTTGCCAATCATAGAAAATTTTCCAATGACCATTTCCGAAGTCTTCCTGGAATTTGATCAAAATTAATTTCAAAAACCCTTTGCGCACTTCGGATTCCGGAAATCGCATTAGAGCGCATTCCCTTTCGAATTTTACGGTCCTTTGCAATTTCCTTTTCCCAAATTATGCATTCTTTTCTCGATTTGTTCATTTTAATTATAATCACATCCGTGAAAGTTATAAAGATAATTTTCGTGCGAGAGAAATCGCAACATTCCCCTTCGATATTTGGATTGGCTTCGAGGATTTGCATTTATTGATTTTTATACCTTTTGCTTTACCAAAAGTAAGCCGTTTAGAAAAGTTTTGATTTTCCAAGAAGTAATTTTTGGTGCTTTACAATTTTTTGGAAAAAAATTCTAAAGATCGAAAGTTACCATTTTCTACGGTTTTTACCTCAAAAATACTAACTTCCAAGTGTTTCATTCTTTTCAAAATCATTCGATGAAACAAAATATTTTTTATATTTCTGAAATTATGATCATTGATTATAACGGAAAATATAATCGACTAAATTTTAGAAAAAGCGAAAATTCGATGGACCAAATTTATATTTCAATTATATTTGATTTCTAACATATTTTCCTCAATATTTTCATTCTAACATTTTCTCCGGAATTCAAAGAATGTACAAACTAAGCCGAAGACGTCCTGATGACGGTCAGCCCAGTGCCGTTGAACTCATCGAGGCCACCAAACATTTGTATGTGAAGACGGAGGCGCTGAAGGATACGAAAATTGGTATACTATTCAAAAGTTTTGTTAAATTAACAAAAATGTGAAAAAATTAGATTGGTTTCTAAAATTGATAGAAATGCTCATTTTGGGAAACAAAATTTTGGGACGTTTTCAATTTTCAGTAATTTTTTTATCTTTCACCTCATTTGGAATGAGCAAATTTTCAGACGTAAACGGCCCGCGGCTGTTCAAGAAAACCGACAGCGAGGAAGAACTTGCGCTCCTGTATCACAATTGTTTCTATGACAATAGAAATAGAACGGACCATTCCAATTTGGCGGGATCATCGGCCAACATGAGCAAAAGCGTCGTTCGTATGGTATTGAATTTATTTTGCAAAGTCAAAAATTTACCTGTGTCAAATATGGAAAAATAATAACCCGCACACTCATTTTTGTCACAAATTTCGGACTGATAGTAGTGACAACAATTAATGAAAGTACATATTTCGATGAAAGCATTCTCCATATATGCTTACAATATAGATTTGTTTCTTTTGACAAAGCAATGCTATAGGTTGCGGTGAAGGAGAGAGAAAAAAGATAGCCAAAATTATACTGAACAATATGTTTGGAAAAAGAGAGAGAAAAGGTGTATGGTCTGCTTATATCTTTACCTCCACGCTCCTCTACTCTACGTATATTTTGCGTAATAAAAAATTTACCGGTGCCGAGTATTGAAAAAATTATCACCTAAGACTCATTTTTTACGACTTGGGATCACAGGTGAAAGTACAAATTTTCCATGTAAACATTCCTCATATAACTTTTTCTCTATGGATTTATCTCCTTTGACAAAGCAATGTTATAGTTTGCAGATAGGTAATGGTGTGAGAGACAGAAGTGAGAGATCAAAGCTTTACTGTTCACTATATGCTTACTTCTGTTCCCTTCCAATTCCTACTCTTGATTCTCTCAAGAATCTACCTATATGCCACTTTCCTACTTGCCTTTCTAAATAGGAAGCGGATTTATATTTTAATAAGCATTGTTCAAAGATTTTTTGGTAAAATTTTTTATCGAAAATCAATAAATCAAAGATTTGCGACATTTTTTCTTACATAAAAATACGAGCTGATTGATTTTATTTAGCATAAGGTTACATGAAATATAACTGCCACTCGCTTTTGTCATAATTTTTCTTGAACAATTACTAGCACTTGAAAACGAAAGTAACAATCAAATGCTTTTTCATATAACATACCATCCGCCAACACCAGCTCAATTCAATGATTTTGATTTTATTTGGCAAAATTTTTTATTTAAAAAATTTATAAGATAAAAATAACCCACACACACTCATTTTTGTCACAGCTTGTTAATCACAATTTTTGTACAGTGAGTAAAAATTTTCGATGTAAACATTCCCCATATGAGTTTCTTTATAGATTTTTCTCCCTTGACAAAATCAATCTAATAGGTTGCATAGAGGAAAAGATTCAGAATTGAGACATGGCGATATTGGTTTTCTTTTTAATCTTAGTTAAAAGTACGAGCTGATTTATTTTATTTAGCATAAGGACACAAATTTAGCAGCAGAAAAAAAATAAAAAAATAGCTACCACCCGCTTATATTTGTCAGAGCTTGCGTCGCGGATGTAATTCGGAAGCGAAAGTAATGATTAAATGTTTTTCCTTATGACGTTTTCTTTATACAAAACTTTTTTGTTGGCAAAACAATGTAATGGGTTGAAGGGAAGAAGAGATGAAAAGAATGCGTTGAGAGATGGCAAAAATCATTTTAATTGAAATGAATTGGTCATAACAAAGGAGAGAAAAAACTGTACTGCCTCTTTATTTCTTTTCCTCTCTGCGATCTCATTCTTTCTATGTTCTAGCACACACTCCTATAGCCTATCCTCTAGCACACTGCACGTCTGTGAGACTTATTAGTGTCCTGAGACTTATCCAAATATTAATTCCAAGAAAAAGATTACGTTCCATAATTTAAAATAATAGTCCAAAATATACAGCCACACTTTTATTTTAATTATCCGTGGAATCCAATGTCATCAGGTCATCGGTGTACAGAACGTTGCTAAATGACCCTGATGATATATCGGAGATGCCATCTGTTATATTTTTATGGGCTTTTCTATAATTGGGGTACCAACGCTTTACAATTCCATAGCGTTCTATAGAATCTAGAATATTTCCGGCCACGTCCTCTATCCAGAACCCCAACTTGCGGGTGCCCAGCGATATATGAAAGCGCTTATTTTCTGACTGAAATAAATTCTGTGAGAGGGGAGTCATGGGTAGAGAAAGAATCCAGCATTTTCTGAGTTTAAACGAAAATAACTTTTACATAAAAATGTCCCAGTTTATACAGCAACGTGCTTAATCCTGAAAATATTTGAACATTTCGCGAAGCCATTTTTATCCTGAGCAGCAATCCATAAAAGCAACTTTTTATATTTATAACTGCCAACTATTTTTTTAACGACATTCATTTCAGTCGCCTCCTCCGCCGACCAACTTCAACTCATCCGAAAATTGCGCTACAAATTCGTCGAATCGCAACAAATTTGAAAGTCTCCATCTCCAAAATGGGAACGGAAAGGAAAATGGAATCACGTTTTGCATCACGTCCGCCCTTTCACCTACCGAATCCTCAAAAATGGAAAGAGGAAGTCAATCCTGGAAGCCGGTCAATAATGGCACAAATAGGCCATTGCTTCAGGGCAAAATCGATCAGGAATTCACCAAAAATGCGGCCTTCAAACCTCTGAGGAATGGGACCAAAAGTGCGTTTCAACCGGTTATAAGGCTCAGGTCCGTGCCGCCCAAGCAAACTGGGAGCGGATTGGAAAGCGGTGCTCAAAATCGACAAAACGCAAAATTCGGAAGTCGGAAAAGTCTGAATGCGTTGGAGAGAAGGTCGCCGCCTCCGGTTCCACCGAAAAGCGAGGAGCTCAAAATGAAGTAAGCTTTTGAAACACATTGCCGAAATTGAGAATGATTGAATGAATGAAATTCCCGGTCAGGATTTTGTTGGGGTTTGCTGGTGACAAAATAAGTTAGTCACATCAAAAATTCCAGGACTAAAGCTCGAAATTCCCAGAATTAGTGATGTAGCTTCGCTTACCTGCTAAAGTTTGGATTGCTAATATCCGAAAGGCCAGGTAAATATTTTTGAGGAATAGAGGTTTTCTATTCTTCAAACACATTTAATTTTCGAGTATTATCCAACTCCAGATTTATCAGATATGCAAAATTACATAATTGGTCCTAGCCCATTTAGGTTTTAGTCCTGAAATTTTTGGAATATCCGACACATTCCGCATGAATCCATTGAAATAACAATAAACATTAGATTGAAATTTTTGAAAATTGTTAAAAAATATCCACCAAACGAAGTTTTTGATTGCTTGTCTTACTCACTCTTCGTTCGCCCTACAAACTGTTTATATAAAACATGGCTAACGATATCTTCATAGCATATAACGATTCATTTCTCAAAATTGGAAAATTGGACAGAGAAAGAAACGAATAAAATAGACGATAATTTGCTCAGAGGTTTCAGAAACTAAGAAAAAGCAAGAAAATTGCAGCAGTGCTAAACATATCGACTATTTTTTGTTTTTTACTCTGTTGGTTTTTAAAAACAGCGCCTCAGTTTTGAGAAATGAATAATTGAATGAACATATACAAAAATTTATATGCCAGTACTTTCTTGCACAGTTTATTGTGTGCTAATACCTGACAACCTATCTACAAGTAATCAAAAATATGTGTTGTGTGTATTTTTGACTCCGAAGATGTTTTTTTTGTATTTCTATTCTATAGACTTTTCAGAAATTTGTCGTTTGAATATTCAAAGTTTATACATTCGGGAAAGTCACGTTTTGCTTTGTTTGAGCATGGGATCGTAAACTTATCTGAAAGCTTCGAAAGCGCTCTCAAGGATATGACTCACATTGAAAAGAGCCACTCCCACCTTTCCAAGTATTTTCTTTCAAGAATTCCTGGAATGAAGTAGATTTTTGTTTCAAAAGTGGTCATTGCGAAGTTTGTTTCCGGGAAAATATTTTGAGTTCCCAATATTAATTATGGATCCCAATTCTGGAATTGTGTCGCGTCACTTTCGAGTGTCCGAATTTGCGATGGAAGGATTCAGGACAATAGCTTCCGTGATCAGACATTTGATTTCAAAGAAAATTCGATTGCGGAAACGGTTATCCAGGTTCAGTTATGGCAAGATCATAGATCAAGGATTATAGATCATACGCATAGATAAGATTTTTCCGCTGACTTTTTCTTGGAAGAGGTTTTCGAAATTTTGATCATTGCAGATTTATTTTACATACATTTTGAGGTCAAACATCAAAGATCAAACATTTCGTTCACACAAATACGTCCTGGAACGAATTCCCTGAAAATATGACGCATACATTCAAACTTCTTCATTTTTATACGCAACATTTTTCAGGATTCAACGCCGATTGTTTCCCCGCACATCTCTTGGCGCATCCAGAAATCCGCCGCCGCTTCATCCGCGCCAATCCAGGAAACCTTCGATCAATCAGGAATATGGTCCAGTTATTTTACCGGATCCCGAAACCTCCAATGTGACTAGACACGTGCACTTCCGAGCGCCGGTGACTAATCAGAGGGAAAGGGCCGAGATTTCGATCAGGATCGAGAACAAAAATGGAAACGAGAATGGAAATGATGACGATATCAGGCCGGTGCCGCCGCCCAGGCAATCACTTTCGCAGGTAAATTTAATATCCTTACAGTAAGTTAGAGCAAAACTTTCTCCGTGTGTCCGCGGACACACGGAGAAAGTTTTTGTATGTAAGGTTTTGTCCCCCTTTTTTGTCCGTCAGGTTTTGTCCCCCTTTTTTTGCTGAAATGTACCTAATTAGGGTAATTTTTAGCGGGGAATCCAAATTTGAGGTCAAAATTTAGCTAAAATGTAGACAAATTTAGACAAAATATAGACACTGTCCCCGTATGTAACGTTTTTTCCTGTCCCCCCTCTTTCTGGAAAGCATTCTTAGGGGTCACTGTCCCCGTATGTAACGTTTTTTCCTGTCCCCCCTCTTTCTGGAAAGCATTCTTAGGGGTCACTGTCCCCGTATGTAACGTTTTTCCTGTCCCCCCTCTTTCTGGAAAGCATTCTTAGGGGTCACTGTCCCCGTATGTAACGTTTTTTCCTGTCCCCCCTCTTTCTGGAAAGCATTCTTAGGGGTCACTGTCCCCGTATGTAACGTTTTTTCCTGTCCCCCCTCTTTCTGGAAAGCATTCTTAGGGGTCACTGTCCCCGTATGTAACGTTTTTTCCTGTCCCCCCTCTTTCTGGAAAGCATTCTTAGGGGTCACTGTCCCCGTATGTAACGTTTTTTCCTGTCCCCCCTCTTTCTGGAAAGCATTCTTAGGGGTCACTGTCCCCGTATGTACCTAATTCAGACACAAGTCAGTCAGAGACACAAGTCAGTCAGAGACACAAGTCGGTCAGAGACACAGGTCAGTCAGAGACACAAGTCAGTCAGAGACACAAGTCGGTCAGAGACACAGGTCAGTCAGAGACACAAGTCAGTCAGAGACACAAATTAGTCAGAGACACAAGTCAGTCAGAGACACAAGTCAGTCAGAGACACAAGTCGGTCAGAGACACAGGTCAGTCAGAGACACAAGTCGGTCAGAGACACAGGTCAGTCAGAGACACAAGTCAGTCAGAGACACAAGTCAGTCAGAGACACAAGTCGGTCAGAGACACAGGTCAGTCAGAGACACAAGTCAGTCAGAGACACAAGTCGGTCAGAGACACAGGTCAGTCAGAGACACAAGTCAGTCAGAGACACAAATTAGTCAGAGACACAAGTCAGTCAGAGACACAAGTCAGTCAGAGACACAAGTCAGTCAGAGACACAAGTCAGTCAGAGACACAAGTCGGTCAGAGACACAGGTCAGTCAGAGACACAAATTAGTCAGATGCACAAATTAGTCAGAAGGAGCGGCCGAAGGCCGCGACTGTCGACCTCACCATATCTTGCCCCAGAAATATTGCGAGGCGCCGGAGGCGACGAGCCAGTCCTGTGGTCGGGCGCGGAGCGCCCGACCCTCCCCCTTGGAATGTGAGGGAACTTAGAACATAATATCCCGAACAACCCTTACTCCCAAACAACAGCTGCTTGAGGGCCGAAGGCCCGAAATAGTCTCATGCTGCTCTACTCCCGAACAACCCTTACTCCCGAACAACAGCCGAGGGCATACTGATGGCGGTGCGCGAAGCGATGACGAACCCAATCTCCCGCTGTGCACGCTAACCGCTTCCTAGCGAAGTGAGGGCCGCGAAGCGGCCCCACTTCGCTAGTTGAATAGAGGTAATTGAAATTAGGAATGAAATTCAATACCGAATGAAAAAATCTAAAACTGAGGAAAGGCGAGGAAATTTGTATGAGACTGAAATTGTTTTTCTCTGGGTCTCAAGAATTTATAGGCAAACATTTAAGAAATTTTTACATCGCTGTTACCAAAAAAGCCAAAATATACATCCACAGAAATTATTTTTAATTACCTGAATGACCTTGATAGCCAATCAATTCTTATACAACTTTCATATACAATAATGATATTCTAATGTCTTTATTTCCCCGAATTAGTCGTATGGTTTTTGTAATCGTATTTAAAGAGCAAGACAGTGCGATTAGACACACATTAGTCGCATTGCAATGCTCAAATCTTTGGGACTGAAAAGAATTAATCAAAAATTCGCTGTTACCAAAAAAGCCAAAAAATATACATCCACAGAAATAATTTTTAATTACCTGAAGAATATGGACAGGAATTAAGCGATTCTTTTCATATGCAATATCGAAAAATTACCATAATGATATGTTAAAGTCTTCATTCCCCCCTCCCCCCAAAATAGTCGTATGGTTTTCTAATCGAGATTCTATTCTAATAGAGAAGGTTGGGCCGTTAAACTCTAGTAGCCCCGACAATGCTACAAAACGAATGCAACAATTTGTAAAGTTTGTGTGGAAATACTTCTTTACATATGAAAAAATACACACCCACTCAAATTATGTTTAATTGCCTGAAGACGGCTTTGGTACTTTCTTTGGTAGACACAACAGAGAAAAGTGACTATGATAATATCTATAGAACTATATATATGATATGCATGGATATATTGATTTTATATGAAAGCATATCCCCTAATTAGGCGGATGGTTTGTCATCCTATTTAGAGATAAAGTCAGTGTGATTAGACACACATTAGTCGAAGTATAATGCTAGACGTTACTAGATCAAGATTAAAAATTTTTTACTACCAAAGCTAAAAAATCGTATGAATAGACTAGGAAGCTTTTTTCGGCAAAAAAGCGAAAATATATACACCCATACATTTATTTTTGATTGCCTGTTACGGTGGCATATGGAATGTTGCTAAATGATGATAGTGATATAAAGTCCTCGTTTCCCCAAAATATGTATGATAGATTATTTGTAAGTGTAGGTAGAGAAAAAGACAGTCCGATTGGACACACGAAATTTTTCGATACTGAAATATTTCGGAATGCTGAAGAATTTCGTATCATGAAAAATCGATAATGTGGCAAATGGCAATATTTAAAATTGGCGAATCAAGATTGCACTTTTAGTGAAACTGATGTTCATTTTTTAGCGACCCATTCCTCCTCCTCGCTTTCTCCGAAGGCGCCAAACGACTTCGGATTTGAGTGGATTGGAAATGGCCCAGTCAGCTACGACCTGCTCAATGTACGACCGCAACAATTTGGACTCATATGTCAACAGGCTTGGAAGGTATGAAGTCTAGCTTTAAAAATTTTGTTTAAAAATGTGCCCTTTTAGATTCCATTCCCTTCGCCAAGCCATACCTCCACCTGAGTTCACCCAAATCCCAGCTGAAATAACAGTGCCCGCCATCCTGATGACCCAAAGCAATACAGATCTCAATCAAGCCATTCAAGAATTGCGCCAAGCCGTCGCTGCTGCAGGTGGAAGCGCTTTCCTTCACCTGCCAAGATCGGCGTTGACCAGAGCCGCGACCGAATCCGAGAATCGATTGCCTGGGAATACAGGTGTTGGAAGCATGATGACAGCTTCTTGTTATGGCGCGCTTCCAGGATTTGGACATGAAAGCAGGTTTTCCGAAGGAAATGATCCAAATTTGTGGCTGGGAGGATGTCCTTCTATCAATGTCCGGGATCTGCTGTCGACCGATGGAATCGGGCCAATAAATGATGGTGACAGGTGAAAAATTTTGTGAATAACATTTTATTCTATGAGCGATAGTAAGCCAGACAAAAATATACACTACATTACTCGTTTTTATTACTTGTTGTCACCGAGTGCGATTTTGTGAGAGATATTTTATAATTTCACTAACTGAGTATATACAAAAAATAGCTTTATGGGGACAGGCATGGTAGAGATATAGGAAAAAGGCACTAATATACATTAACTGTCGTGATCAGACAATAGGAAAAATACACGTACCACTCACTTGTTTTAACCCATTATTGCCCGACCGTGGAATTTTGCTGATTTTTGGTATACAGAGCCCATTTGGGCACCTGATAACCGGAAAAATATTGTTTTTTAAAATTCGATTAAAAAATGGCGATTTTCACGGGTTCGAAAATTTGGCGCGAATTCAAATTTTGGCCAAAAAATCAGGTCCTGCACGGAATTTGACAAGCTTATTGGATTCCTTGTAGCCGATTTACTCGGCAAGTTTTTTTAAATTTCCGCAAAAGGTGCCAAATTTCGAAAGTTATGAAGGTTTTTAGAAATTGCAAAATTTACGCTGACCCCCCAAAATTCGTCAATTTTCCTCGATTTTCGGGGGTGTGTCTCGAAAATGGCCATTTTTCAGGGCAAAATCGTAGATAAAGTGGGTAAACAAATTACATATCCTGATTCAGGAAAAAAAGTTGGCTATATATGAGCAATATCAGATTTGAGCTAGGAGGCCAAAAAATTGGACAAAAATTACTCCAAAGTTAGCGTATCTTATAAGATACACTGGGCAATAAAGGGTTAATTACATGTGGAGAGAACTTTATTATGGAGAACACTTGTTTATAATATTGTATTTTTTAAGTTTTATTCAACTCAAAAAGATGATTGGTTTTAAAATGAAATTAATGATTAGAGAATTTAGTGATGAGCCCTATAGACCGGTGAGACTAAACCTCAAACTGTAATTATTTTTAGTTATTTTTTTTCTAAATAACGCTATGGTTCTCTCCTTCTACGGCTGTATATCTCATTCATTCATGTTATTCTCAGTCTTCCACCCTCTCTCTATTTCTCTCTCTCCTGCTTCTGCTCCATATAAAATTGTTTTCTCAATTAAAACCTTTCTATATAAGATAAAAAGCAATAAATCGATAATGTATACGTGAGATCAGCCTTAAAGAGGCATACCGTTGCGCAGGTCTTAAAAATAACGATCGTGTGTGTAAATTTTTGCAACAAAAAGTAGCAAATAGAACTGAGTGTACGACTTGATTAATAGCACCCTAATCCAGAAACATAATCTTTAACCTTTCTCACTTTTTCAGGCCTGTCACCCCTCAAAAGCCCAAAAACGGCTCTACGACCTTCCCAGTTCAACTGTTATCATCATCCACCGCCGGTCTGTTGCAAATCCAGAAGCCGAGCGCCGACCTTTCGCCTGAGTCGTTTTCGTCTTCCTCAGCCTCGTCCATGATGACGATGAGCACTCCCGCGCCACAAAATAGTGGAGGACCATCTCCGACGGCCGTTTCTAGTTCGTCTTCAGGAAGAGATTCAGGACACCATTCGCTGGAGCATGGAGCAGGTCACAGACTGAGCAATGCGAGCAGTGTGTTGTCGAGCGGGTAAAATTGTGTTTGAATTTGGGCAGGAAAATATACATCGAATATTTACTTTTGCAATATCAAAAATGAAACTTTTCGTTAGAATCGACCATTTTCCTAAAAAATTCTCCCAAAACTGGCTACTTTTCGGAAAATACGGAAAATTGGGATTCTACGCAAAAAATTTCCCAGTAGATTCCTTGTTGAAACGATTTTTTTCAAAAAGCCAACTTTTCAATCAAAAATGACACTTTTTATTGAAATTAACCAAAAATTGATTTCGAGCCAAAAAATAAATCTAGAGTTGATTCTTGAAGTTAATAAATTAAAAGTAAAGCTAAAGACATTATTCTTTCAGTGGCACTCATAAACCACAGAGTCTGCGAAAACTAAAGTCAAGACTGCCTTCACCTTTGGGCCGAACTGGAATTGAGACTCCTTCAGAAGACTTTGAAGAAAGGATTCAGCGATGGGAAAGTCGGCTGGAGAGAAAGCAAAAGCAGGATGGGTAAGTCTGGAAGAACATTTTTCTTCCTGAATTCAATTTTTTTTGTTTCAGATTGACCATCAGCTCTTCGTCGCCGCATTTGTGCGCTTCAACTTCTGACTCGGAATCGACTGAGAATGTTGCTGATTCGACGAACGATGATTCACTGCAGCCTACAAGCTCAACTTCTTTAACGGTCACTGTGTTCAAGGACAGTTCAGGAGCCGAGGCGAGTGCTTCCACGACCCTTTTCTTGCCATCTCCGACGTCAGGTGAGTGGTTTGGTTAAAACATAAACGGATGTCAATATCAATGAAAAAACTATAAAATAGTTGAAACTGTAGTATAGTTTTTAAATGGATATTGATTTTGATCACTGCTTCTGGAACATTCAAGAAGACGAGTAATGGACCAAATTAGTGCTGAGATTCTTGATCTGAGAAGCCATTACTCGCTCTTCTAGAATGTTCCAGAAGCCATGATCAAAATCAATATTCATTTAAAAACAGATCATAGTTTTCAACTATTTTAAAGTTTTATAAATTTAAATATAAGTAACCGTGACAAAAAAAGATTGAAAATAAAATACACACACATCGCACTCTCATTTTAATAGCTTGTATCGACTTTGCGGAAATATTTAGTGTAATATGCATTTTATATAATCTTCATTGTGTAAATATTTGTCTTTTCATTCAGCACAAAAATCTGATAGGTTTCAGAAAGAAGGAGATAAATTCAGAAGTTAGAGATGTAGAACAAAACAATTGTCGTCTACCGATATGACAAATTTTTTTAGTAAAAGTAGTATTATAATTCTAGATTATTTAAAAAATTTCAGTACAATTTTAGACGAAAATACATGCTGAAAGTGTGATAGAATTAATTTAGGAAATCCCCGAACTCACTGTCATAACTCTTCTGCGATTCACGTCCAGCCCGAGATTGAGGTGAAACAGCTCAAGCACAAAAGCAGTGTGGAGGTGCCCACCATTTTATCTGCGTCCATATCGTCGGTGGATTCCCATGGACTGAACGAAGAAACTATCCAATTACTTCTGGAATTGGACAGATGTCGTCTGGATCTGGATTCAGAGCAGACGCAGGAGGCCACTACTTTGTACTCGCCTACAGGTTAATTTTTGTGAATTTTTGATAGGAACAAAAAGTTCGTTCAAAAGCACAAACTTTTGGGGGAATATCTTATTCATAAATGTTTCCTTTTCCCGCAAAGCTTTAAAAGGGCATTCTATTTGTGTGGTCCTTTGCTTTCCCTATATGTGGTACAGTGCAAAGACATTTCTTTGTCAGATCCATGAATTTAAGCAGCGTTGGGTTCACTTTTTTCTGATGCGTTATCATTAAAAGTTGAGCCCAACGCTGCTAAACTTGATAGGTCGGACGATATCTTTATTCTTTGTCAGACACTTAAGGACCACCCAAGTCTATTGATCTTTCTTTCGGTTTTTTGGAACTCCGATACTAAATTTATGACGAAATTTTGGTTCCAATGAATTTGGCGGGAATTCGAATTTTATGAAATTATACCATTATATTCAGGTCGTCCGCCCAAACCGAAGCCAAAAACGTTGCCAAATCCCAAGGAACTCACCAAAGACATCAACCAAAATCTCTCTAACCCATCCGAATCAAACGAATCGCACCCAGCCGAAGATCCAGAAAAAGAGGATCCGGACTGCGCGTCGTCTGTGGTGGCGTCGTCCTCGATTTTCACGTCAATCTCAGCCATGAATCAAGAGGTCAAGAACGTGAACGGACTTTCGGGCAAGGATTTTGATGACACTATGAACGGGTCGGACGACGAAGGTGAAATCCGCGCGAAAAGTGCAAAGGTGAAATTTGGAGGAGCAATTTCGACGGCGGCAGCCAAAGAAAACGGTAAACCGGTGACCCAGATCGAGAAGACCGCAAGAGTGATTCAATGGATTCACGGATGTTCCGTTTCGCAGAATATTGGCTCAGAAACGACGTCGTGTTAGGAAACGGAGGAAGAAAAATTCAATTATCAATTCAAATTTTCCGGCAAAATTACAAAATTATTGGGATTCTTAGGTTTTATGTCCTTTTAGTGGCAAATTATTAAGATTTTGCGTAATTTTCCAGAAAATTTGAATCTATGTGCAAGGATAAGCGCAGAAGTCCATCTTTTTTATCTTATGTCCAGCCGGAAGATATAATAAGGTTATAGCATCAGTCATATTTCGAGTCGAAGATTGCGGAATGTAGTCCGGGATCTGATAACATTTTTATTTGTATATTTGTTTTCAATTGCAATTATGAAACTTCTTGTCTGTTTTCTTTTTTGCTAATAATAATCTTAAGCTTCATATTATTTAAGTGAACATTTGCCAAACGTTTTAATTTGTTACAATAAATTCTTCTGAGCCATTTGAATTTATTATCCGTTACGTGAAATAGCGGTCAATGTAAAGAGGTAATGTTCAATATTGATTGGGATTTGAATGAAAAAATTGATTGAATGCGGTTTTTGGATATTAAAGTAATTACAGTAAAGTAATTCTGTTCGTTCAATTAAGCCTTTGAGTAATTTTGTTTCAAAACTCGAACAGGTGCGATAAGTAAGTCTAGAAAAAGCGAAAAAAGTAAAATAAAGGACAGATCTAAGCTAGACTTGAAGTTGTAAAACGATGACAAATGAAAAACTGACGCGCGCGCGAATTCAAGTGGACATTTTGAATTGATTTTTTTCGGCGCACGGTCATTACCCCCCCCGGTCAATACCCCCCCACGCTTGCCATGTTGGCCATAACTTTTTTCTGGAACATTCTCGAAAAATGTGAAATGTCTTAAATTGAAGCTAAGGCTCTTGGCTATCGATCGGTATATTGCATGCCGCATCTCGATTCAAGATTCTCGAGATACAATTTTTTTTGTCTCTTTAGTCTTGAATTTCACGAAAATTCAAGACTAAAGAGACAAAAAAAATTAAATCTCGAGAATCTTGAATCGAGATGCGGCATGCAATATACCGATCGATAGCCAAGAGCCTTAGCTTCAATTTAAGACATTTCACATTTTTCGAGAATGTTCCAGAAAAAAGTTATGGCCAAAAATGTCGAGCTTGGGGGGTATTGACCGGGGGGGGTAATGACCGTACCCCTTTTTTTCACTGTTTATCTCTAGGATCGTCTCAGGCACCCATGGTACCTATGTAAAAGTTGTTCAGCTCATCGAGCTGTACACAATAGTATACTTTTTACAGGGGCTACCCTATGTGTGTTAACCCCCAAAAATGTCCATTTGTATTCGCGCGCGAATTTTATGACGTCTCTTTTGATGAACAACCTCTCTCTCGCTGTCCCAACTTCAATTCTAGCTCAGATCTGTCCTTTATACACATATCACACACTCTTTTTAATAGCCTGGCTCAATTGTTGTGCCTTCGATTGTCAGTTGTTATTGATAGTTGAGACAGCAGAGAACTGTAGTCGAATATGCGTTTTATAGCTTCTTCTTATTGATTCCAGCCTTCTGAATAAGCATGTTTGATAATCTTTTCAGCATAACTTGATAGGTTCTAGAAAGAATGAGATAAATTTAGAAGTTAGAGAGAAGTCATAGATAGAGGACATTGGCTGAAGTCGTCTAATGTCCTAATCAATTAGTTTTTTAAGTCACTTTTTTAAATCATAATAATTTAAATGTTTTCATAATTTGAAAAACCTCAATTTTTTGACAATTTCGGAAGATTCTTGACTTTTCTCGATGCTTACAAGAATATAATCTCTATCCTTCTCATACAGGATTTTATGCACGGCGGAGTTTTAAACTCCATTTCGAATAAAGTTCCTTTCAAACATTGGCGTTCTGTTTCACAAAACGCATTCAAAATTTGTTTACTTTTTCCAACGCCGTAAACTTGCCCAAATTATTTTATTAAACCTGAAATAAGAATCGGAAATGGCTGACGACTTCGTGGAATATCTTTTGGAGTATTCTTCCGACAATGTTGAAACTGTGGATCTGAACATTGGCAACTTAATTTACATTGGCGATCAGGTTCTGGAATCCGATAGAGATACTCGCCGAGTATGGTTGACAAAATTGGAGGATGTCATCGCGCAGTGGTAATTTTTTATGTTATAAAGCAAGGATTTTTGACCAAAACTCTTAAGTCTAAATTCTGGTAAAAATTAGACTTTATTTTCTTAAAATCCTAAACTTAATTTTTTCAAAATTTCAGGAGAAAACAAGCCCAAACCTATCCCCCTGGACTCTCCAGACCCAGTGGATGGGATCCACTGATCCCAATTCTCTCGGAAGCTGCTCTCAATACCAAAAACCCAGCACTCCAGGAGCGAGCCTTCGCCGCAATCACACAATTGCTGGAAATGACACACGAGAACGAACCTGCAAATGTTGCAAAAGATTTAGCGAAACTGTCGCTGGCCGTCGTTCCGAAAGATAAAATGTGCACTGAGGAGGTCCGAGAAGCGGCTTTGCATGCCCTGGATGCGCTCATGAACAAGGTTTGGTTATTTTTAAAGGTGGTGGAAGGAAAAACAACCGCGTTTTTGAAATATATCCATTTTTCGCAGTTTTTATTGATTTGAAATTTTTATTTCGTGATTAATGCTAGCAATTCATTTATAATTATCTATTTTTGGTGAAATTTTGTAGAATGCGTAATAAACTATGTAAAAAATTGAGATAGGGTTGTCGATATTAGATTCATAGCAGTGAAAACAGGTCCAAAATGGGAAGTCCGATCCCAAAAATGTTGTGATTTCAGTGTAAATCTGTATTGCGCATCGGAAACTAGGGAAAATATTGGCATAGAAAGATTTACATCAAATTCGTATCCAACATAATCAAAACTGAAACAATTTTTTAAATGCCATTTCAAAACTTTTCAGTAATCAATCATCACTACCGCAATTTTTTACGATTTTGGCAAATAATTGTAAAGTTTTGAGAAAATTTATTTACAAAGCTGAAATAAATATATAAAAATGCGGAAAGATATCAAAAGTGAAAGAAAATGCTTGAAATGTTTGAAAGAGTTTTGGGAAAAACGCCATTTTTATAACTTTTCTCTACACTTCTTCAAACATTAAATACTTATACTATGGTCTATTTCAGTTCCCAAGGAAGCCGCCTCCAGGACTGCGCGAACTGTATCCCGAGCTCCAAGTTGTCTTACTTGGAATTCTGCCGGAGAAGTCTTTCGAATCACTTCGAGAATTGGCCGCGAAATGCATGAGTTACGTTATCAAATTCCACACAGATCCAAAGTCGCTCTTCTCCGTTCTTCAGGACATGTCAGCCGACTGCGAGTTGATGCTTAAGGATGACTATTATCTCGACGATTTGCTCGACAAGGTCATGGGACGGCAGAACGAGGTCGACAAAGAACTCGAGAAGGAAGGGGTAACTTCTTAAAGGTATAGTTTTTATAATACGCAGATGACACTAGAGAAAAATTGGGATGGAATGATCGATATCTAGGTTGATGACTCACACAGTGAAAGCTGCCCCAAAAGGAAACAAACAATTTGCCATGAACGTTTATATTTCGACCTGTTTCTTCTATTGGACTTTTTGCTGAGAAAAATACGCATTTATATGAAAAATTATGCGTCAAAATATTCTTCAGGCCCTAAATATCATTTAAATCCTACAAAAATAAATATCTTAACTAGCAAAAATATATAATGCGCCAATTTGAAGATGGTGGATTTGCTAGAAATGAACCTTACCTGTAACAGCTGTAAAATCCCCCTTAGGGTCTGCATTACGTTTTAGACCTAAGAAAAGGCTAGCACATAGCATGTGTGATTTTTTAAGCTCAAGCTTAGACTTAAGCGCCCGAAAAGTGCCCAAAGTTGGTCATCCTTCCACCTACCCCAAACTGAGCTGAAGTCATCTTTCCCTGGCCTATATAAAAGTAGGTTCTCTATAATTTTTAATAAACTGAGCAAATTTCTTTTCAGATATTCAATGCAACAACACTGGCTGTGCCAAACGAACCTCAATCCATAGTGCAAAATCTCGTAAGAAAAAGTTTGTAAATTTTCTTTTGTTACTTGTGTACAAATAAAATTACATTATTGCTATGAATAATTGATACATTTGAATAAAAATAGATTATACTCTTTGGTAACTAAATAAATAATTGAACAGTCGATGTATAGTAGTGACAGTAATGATATACCAGTGACCGAAAAAGTGATAGTGATAACCGTAGCATAGTGGCAGTTCCACTTTTGACGGAATGGCAACAAAAGTGATAGAAAAAGCTATAAATCAGCTAGCGGGGTAATTTGGATAAGACGTTCAAATTAGCGGTAGTTTGGCATTTTGTAGTGATCACTAGTGGAGTCTATACAGCGAAAGCGCCGCAAGTGCGCGCTACGCGCGCCCTGGGGGCTTCGCGGCGAGCGCCCCATATCAGTATGCCTTCCCCCCATAACAGGCCAAAAAGTATCACACCTTACATGACATGACCCTATGTCATGTAAGGTGACATGGATGATTCATCATTTTCAAAAAACTCCAACCCCAGGAAAAAACTAATACCATTTCTACTGAGAAGTCCCCTAAAGTGTACAACTTCTCCCAAGTACCAAGCCTGCCCTACCATACTTTCTGCGGATCAAAATTTTCCTCAAAACCATGAGGGGGTATCATGGATCCTGTACTTTGCATGACTCATAAATCCGAAAAACCCCAATCCCCGGGGGCTGAAAAAAAAGTGCTGGTAGCAAACCTACCCTCGCCTACAAAATGCCCAAGTCACTTTTCCTGCCTCACCATTAAAAAGGGCCGAAGTCGCGTGTGACACCCGGACGCAGACAGAGAGGGTTTGCGCCATTGGGATAAGGGTATAATCTAGGCTGGTATGAGGTTCTCGCATATGCAAATATGGTTACAGCATACTGCCAAACTACCGCCAATTTGAACCCTATGGTCAAATTACTCTGCAACAAAGTTACACTGCTCCCCTTATCACTTTGTTGAACTGACAGTGGTAACACTATAACTATCACTTTTCCAATAACTGTATAAAACGCAAGCTAAGTTTCAGTACCAATGTTCAAATTGGCGCCGATTTGGCGACATTCAATACAAAGAAAATTCAATAATTTCCTTTGCAAATCTCCTGAACAAATTGGCGCCAATTTGAACGTCGGTAATGAAACTTTGCTCGCATTTCATTATTTTCAAATGAAGCTTATAAATATATCGATTCACAAAGTTCTCATGGTCCTTATCGGCTGCGATCCCACAAAATTGTGAATGGCAGGCGAGACCATCGCTTTGTCTTGAGCTTCGAGTGTCACTTTCGGATGTGGAATTCCTTTGAGAACAACCGCGTCTTTGGTGTGCTGGATTTGGTTGATGTGGAGGTGCTTCATCAGGTCCATTCCGAGACAGATCTAGAAGGAAATGTTGCAATATTCAATGAATCACTGTATTGGTCGAATGAGTTTCAGACATACAATGTTCTTGTCGATGTTCGCCGCGACTGCCATGGAAAAACTGTTTGTGGAAAAGTTTTTGGCCGAAGTGAGCTCGATCGAAGGCTTCACGTGACCGACGAAGTCGATGACACAGCCCGTGGCTTGACCCTATATATATATTCATCATTTTTATGTCTGGTTTGATTATAAATATTTGTTGACGCATGGCGTCAAGGTATTAAAATAAGTGTGTGGTGTGTATGTTTTTCTTTTTCCATATTTAGTTTTGGTTTGTTAACCGAACCAGTTGAAATAGTCGAAAAATGTAACCGTCACCAAAATATAAACACACTGCTTATTTTTATTACTTGAACTTGGCTTCGGCACTTGGCAATTCGAGAATGATGAATAGATTGATTACTTTTGCTATCGTTTAGACAAACGTTTAATTGGCCTAACAATTTGATATGGTGGAAAGGCAGAGAAGTGAAGACTGTGGTGAGAGATAGAGAGGTATTAATACCATATTTTGAGGAATATCGCATATGTTTTTGTAATCGAATCATTTGAACTATTCGGAATTTTAATTCCAAAATTAAAAATTAGACCAAAATATACACACACAATGCTTGTTTTTATGACTTGCCAATGTTGATATAGCTGACGTGATATATGGATTATCGATCTATAATTATTTCTTTCATATAAAAACATCTAACTGGCAAGACAGTTTGATATGGTGGAGAGTGGAAAGGCAGAAAAGTAAACACTGTTGTGAGAGATAGAGTTTTTTGTCCCACATTTTGAGAAATATTGTTACGCTCAATTGGCATAGCGAACATTTGAATTCGCGCGCTTTTGAGCATCCATTCTTTTAATATTTTCATAGGAGAACGGACGCTCAAAAGCGCGCCAATTCAAATGTTCGCTATGTCAATTGAGCGTAATTGTAGCCACTTCTGTGGATAAGAGTCTGACCTATAGATCGAATAAGAACCAACCTTCGGCGGAACTTTGGATCTGTCAATCTGGAGGCCGAGCTCATGGGCGATGTCCTCGCTCATCCAGGAAACAATTGAACTCGGAGCACAGAACGCGGCGTTGTAGGATTTGCCATTGAGTTTTATAGAAATATAGGAAACTGCGGTTCGATACGCTGTTTCGTCGACCTTTTTTATGTGGATATAGGACATTCTCGAAACTGGTGTGCTAAAATCAAAACAGTTATTACGGAAATGTAATTGATCGTAACTCGGTTCAAGCTGAAACTTGAGAGCTAAGTAATTGAGATTAGGCTGGGACTTGGCCAAAAAAATTCGTTCAGGAACAGAGTTTGGGTGGGTATCCTGATTAACAAGGAAAAGTGAAAACTAAAAGGGCAGAGTAGTTCGAATTATCCAAGAAATATTAACTTTAGAAAATTAAATAGAGCAAAAAATTAGATAAGCATAATTTTGAAGTCAAATAAATACGCTCTGAGCTCAGCGAGGAACGCAATCTTGAGTGGGCGAGACTCATTTTCGGGGTTGTTATGACTCATTTCGAAATTCCTTCCAACTATATCAATATTGCTCCTGGCAGCTTACAGCCCATTGGAAAGAGACATATGATGCATGGATCTCTGACTATTGACTCTGATTATTGCCCTCTTTGCACCGTTTGATCCAGACGTATGCCCTTTAGCCTGCCCTTTACCCTTAGTCTCGATTTCCTTCTCTCTTCCTTCTCTCTTCTTGTTTTTTCGCCTAGTTTTGTTTGTCCGGATTTCCGTCGGTTGAACATTGAACGCAAAGAAAGCGGCCGTTGTTGTTTCGAAATAAAAATTTCAGGTAGCGCGGAAATTTTTAGGACTTGAAAACTTAACATTTAGATTGTTTAATTTTATCAGATTTAATTTTATATCAGATTCGGCAGATTCGTAATGTAAATGATGCAAGCATAAACAAATAAATTGGCACATTGGCCAATTTTAATGAAAATTTAAAATTTTTTAGAGGAGTGTCCTCTAAGATAGTCTCTATGGTCCTCTAAAGCAATTTTTGACCATGTGTGTGGTCAGCTGAGTTATAGCTTTAAGTGGCTGTTTAAATGTTGCCAACACAGAGTACAAAGTGCATATTGTTTAGCAAAACCAATGCAAAGCAATCATACTTTGGATGTCTATGACTTTGTAATGACTCACCAAACATGTCAAGGGCTCATGTTGCGTAAATTGCGGAAGTTCCTTTTCAATATTCTTGTCTGTCGTTTTCGAGATAAATAAGACCAAAGTTTAACATAATTATATAGTCAGCAGAAAAAAATATTGTATTTTGCAATTATACAATTTATTTATAATACAATTTATGTAAATGTTGTACTGTTAAAGTGCAAATTCACACAGAATCTCAGCGAAAACCCCCGTTCGTTAGATCTGTTACTTACCTTTCTCATTTGCACTTTGACGAGAAAAATTGTAAATCCTAGAACGCGCCAAGGTTAAAATGACATAGTCTCTTGCAGCTGGGTGATGTGTACTTTTAGGTAAGACAGACCTTTCTAAAAAAGAATTTTTAGAAATATTTTTTATTTTTCTACATTTTTTGGGGGCAATAGTCTATTTAGAGTGTTTTACAGAATGCCAAACCCTGCCGAAGTGATAAAAATATGATAGCAAATTCATGAATATGGAGTTGCGAAAAATACTCAAAGGGACCTTCTCCCAAATTTAAAATTCATAATTTG
Organism: Ditylenchus destructor; assembly: GCA_022814885.1. Lineage (NCBI taxonomy): Eukaryota > Metazoa > Nematoda > Chromadorea > Rhabditida > Anguinidae > Ditylenchus > Ditylenchus destructor. Next base: position 455,682 of record JAKKPZ010000022.1, on the reverse strand, counting down.
TTCTCATATTTTTACCCCTTTGGCATTCTGTAAAATCCACGAAACCGTCTATCGTATTTTCAGGAAGAAACACATTTCTACATTTCCGCAATCTCGCAACTTTGATTACAATCCGGCATAAATGGATTCCGAAAATATTATTGAATCGCGTCAGAAGAGACATCGCTTATGGGAAAATAATTTTATGACAGCGCCATTGCTGTTGCACTCGGCTCAGAGCCAGAGGGCTGAAGCGCTCGTTTGGCTGCAAAGAGGCCAAATTTCGGGCTTTTATGTTCACTCAAACGAAGCAAAATGGAAGCCAAACGTCGGAAGTGGCCTTAGGAGAAATGTTTTGGGCGGTATAAAATGTTTTGGTTTGGAGACTAAGCAACATTCTCTACTCTCGAATGTGACTGAGAACGCATGTGCGCTTATGTCTGACGAATAATTTAATTGCTTGTTTTTTGGAGCGTTTTCTGAAGTGTTCACTTATATGGGATGTGATCATGGTTAACCATATCCTTATAGGGCCACATTTTCAAATCAATTTTGTCTAGATGGTTTCTGACCCTCTCCCGGAATCATGAAGAAAAACGAAAAATTTGAATTTTATCATGATTTTCGTAGAGTAGGTAAATCTGACTAAAATAATTACATAGCAATTTTTTGTGCTAGCGAATTAAAATTTTTGTTTTGATCAAATTTTGGACAATTTCTTGAAAATCCTGCGCTCCTCCCTCCCCACTCTCAAAAGCGGCATAACTTATTCTGAGAATTCTGTGACCATAGCAAGTCTCAGAATTTGCTCCCACGCATACCGTTTACCGCTTAAACATGAAAAAAATAAGTATCCGCTTCAGCGACCGATTTCTTAGCAGTTTCAAAACAAGCAAAAGTTGCAAAACAAGTATCAGAATTTATCTCTCAAGCCAAAGCTGGCCTAAGATTTGGACTAAAAGAATACCTTTGTATTGGTTTGTTGGGCTATTGACATTCAGGTGTTTTTACATGCTTTTACTTTTTCCACATTGCGCATTTTCCACATATTTGCAATAATTTTTCTTTCGTTACAAAAAGATTCCACTTTTTTGAGAAGATTTAACGGCTTTACCTTTTGTTTGACCTATGCTATTTCGAGCGACATCCTGGGGTGTGTGCCAGTATTCATCGGGTGTGGTCTATTTATGGAGTGAGGTTGAGGGGACACCTTAGACGTTTTATCTCATATCCAAGCAGTCTTTGTAAACTTTGCTTGATTTCTATGTCCATGTCTGCGCTTTTCGCCGTTATGTAAGTGTTTGTTAGCATATATTTTAAAATTATTACATCTTCAAATAAATGTTCAAGGGAAAAATTCTCTATTTCCAATCCATAACTTACGTTCCTGAAGAACTTTGCTCATTTCTCCAACCTAACTGCTTAAGGATTTGACCCCATTTGGCCAACACAATGTCACGTGTAAGCCATTTTCTGAAAGGTCATCACACCAACTCACAGTTTTTCTTCGCACATTTGCGTGTCTTTTCCATGTTCGCGACCAATAAGCAAATAAAAGCACAATGCGAGAATATGTCGCATGAAGTGCCCTGTTATAACAGACTATTATAACGGACATTTCCGTCTGCCAAGCACCACAAATTTAATTGATATCCATCCTTTTGACGTCAAAGTCAAAATACCGCTAACTCTCGCATTCCAATCCAACCTGTTCATTTGTTTTGCCGTTTTTGACGTGAAAAAAGTGCTTTGCGTGGCAAAACTTCACGTTTAATTTGGATTCGAATGACATTTCGTGATAGTTTTTAATTTTTGAGCAGGTTTGATTTTGGATGTTTGGCTTCGTCATAAAAAATATTTTGAGGAGTTTTGGATAAAGATAGTCTTGAAATGGATTTGGGATGAAAAAACAGGAAGTAAAATAGCATAAAAATTTTTTGATTATTTTATAGCTCTAACCTCTGATGTTATCTCTTCTTCTCTGAAGTCTATCAACTTTCGATAGACTTGTGTGATAGGCTGAGTGGTACACATGCATGGTGAAGATGTTATGATAATCCATATTCTGAGACATCACGTAACATATTTGACCCAAGTCATTAAAATGAAAGTGTGGTGTGTATTTTCATTTGTCCAATTTTGATTCGATAATTTAGCAATCTAATTCAAAATTTTTTACATTTCTAACTTAACAGGAAGTAAAATAGCATATATTTTGGTTCTCTTTTATCCCTAAATTCTGATGATCTCTTTCTCTCTTAAGCTTATCAATTGTTTCAGTTGTGTGATAGGTCATATATCAGCATGCATAATGAGCATAATAACATAGCAATGCTCAAGTATAATATAAACAATTCCATCATACAATGCTCAAGTTATTAAAATGAAAGGTGATGTGTATATTTTTTATTTTACGCGTTTAGGAGGAAAAATAGCATAAAATTTTTTGATCTCTTATATCTCTAAATTCCTGAGTTATCCCTCCCTCTTTGAAACGTATCAGTTTTTTGAGTTGAGTGATGAGTCATATATGTGAATAATGAAAATGCTACAACAATGCATATCCACGTTATTGTCCTCGTGTACCTCGTGTATTTCAAGCCGTTAAAATGAGAGCGTGGTGTGTATATTTTATTTTTCCTCTTTTCAATTTGGATTATTTACCAAACCAGTACAAAATTTTTAACAATTTGCTTAAAAATTAGAAAACAATCACATTACAAAGTCATTTTTATGAAGCGTTTTTATCGAACTTTGGACTAACAGGCGGAAGTTGTGTAAAAGAGACAAGGAGAGGCTTACACTAAGTCGGCATATTGCATTATAAAACGAGCGAGGCTCTCTTTGTAGTGCGAAAATTATATTTGGGCATAATTGAGCTTTTCTTATGAAACATTCCCAGGCATACGCCCGGAAATACTTTGAATTCCAAAGTTTTTTTCCAAAAAGTTACTATTTTTATTCCTTATTCTGGTGCAAATATTTTTATCACTAAAATGCTGCAAATCTTGTAGCAATAATGATTGATTTTCTCCTGATTTTATCATCACTCTCAGCCATTTTTCATATTGGTTTGGACGGAAAGTCCTGATATGTTGTAATAAATAACTGTTTCATCTATATAACATGAGAGCATCTACGAGTGTTATATACCGCTGGATAGCTAAGTCTAACCAATATTTTTCATCAATTTTTCATTGTTCGCTCTTGAAAAATTTGTTTTTACCATTTGACACAATGTTACATTTGAATGTAATTGTAAAAACAACTGTTTGGAAACATTCCAAATTTTTTGACGGAAAAATTCTCACTCGCATTCACGAAAAAGTGGCAGACATCACACACAGGAAATGAATATAACGGCCCGGCCTTTGTTTTAATGTTTCATCTTTACACATTAATTTTTAATGTTAGTGAACCGCAAATGCACTACTGAGAACAAAGATGATAAATAACTGCCGCTAAATAAAAGGGCCGCTATGTCTCTGAGTGGGTCGCAATTTTCAAACAGTAATTTTCTGCTAAAATTGTTTTCATATTTTTAATGAATTTTAAATATATTAAAAAAAAATTTGATTTACTTTGTGGCAAAATTTGAAATCGAGCTCCCAATGAACCTTTGAGGTAAGATAACTATAATTTTTGCATATCTCTTTCACATTTCCTGCCATTTCTTCCTCTTTTGTACTTTCACAATTAATAACTGCCGCAGGCGATCTCGACTATAGTTTGTATTGAGCATTGCGCAATTGTCCAACAAATTTTTCTTGGCTGCAAATCTTTGGTAAGAAACTTTTTTGCTGAACTTTTGCTTCCAAAGTTTAGGCTTCGGTCTTGGGATCTTGCCTATCTGGTCTTTACTGAACAGGTAAAGGTAGTAATTTTTCGCCATAATTCAGCTTTGAATAGCTCAGATTAGATTTTTCTAAAGTCTCATTCGTTCAAAAGTCAACTCTAATGCATTGGGAACTAAAAGTGCAAGATTGAGCCTTCAGGTGATTGTTTATCTGTTCGGAGATTAGCCAGGTACCAGGTAATGCCAGGTACTCCTTTAAGATTCCTAGAATTTTAGCATTGTTTAATATCCGTAATTACCGCGACATTTCTCCGCAACAATTAAAATCTCTCTTCATTTGCACTCTAATCTCGCTCTAACGGTTTGTATGTGTCCGGAAAATTAATTAATATTTTTGCACTAATAACTTTGGGATTCACCGGTCGTCGCCGAAGAGTGCGCTAAATTTGTTCGCTTTCTGGTAAATACGCTTTTACCAGAAAAAATTGGACTTAATGTCAAATTTTAAAATGTCAAGATACTAAAATTTTTATTAATAAGTATTTCAAAAAAATTATACTAGCTAATTAATTAATTAAAAGTGAATAATTTGGAACAAAACAAATTTTTCATAATGCCGGAATATTACTAATTTTATAATTTTTCTATCAAGTTTTTTTTCTAAAGAATTTAAAAAAGCGGCAATTTGGCTTGAATATTGTTATTTTCAAAGTTTACAAACAGTTCGAAATGTTCATCTTTCAAAATTTTTCACATTTTCCTCCTTCAAAAATCCCGATTGAAAACCTTTGAAACACTTTAACAAATCTTCACTAATCTTCACAAATCCTCAATTTTGATAATTTATCGCTATTTGCTCCACAACAATTTGTTTTCAGCCCAAGCGCTCTCGCTTCCTCTCTCAATCTCTCGCTAATCGCTTGCTTACGCACGTTCCCAAATTAATTTTCCAATGCCGACTGCCCTAAAAGGTATTAACGATGCACCTGCCCGATGCCCTTTGCTCGAGCTGAGCGTTTTCGACCTGTCTTTTAAATATTGCCGCGGAGTTCATCCTGGTATTGAACTTCGAGACTTCCGATATTTGATTGCCTCTAACGCCTTGGGCACTTGTTATTTTCCGGAGAGATCTTTGATTTTTTGGGTCAAGAATTGACGACAAACTTTGTGCGCGATGCACAAAACAATTCTTGGATTGCTAGGAAGCTTATAAAAAAGCATAGATGGCCAGAGGGGAAATGAATATTAGAGCGAAAGAACAAAGATGCACCTGCAAAAAATTTTCCGCACCACTAAAATTTGCTTGCAAAAAATTTGATGGGTCCTAGTGAAAAATTATAAAAATGGCCGGAGGGAAAATGAGGATCCTGGAAAATAGTCCCTATAAAAACCTGCAAAAATTTTCCGAACCTGCCTAATTTTTCATGCGTCTGCTTGTCAGTGTGTCTGTCTGTTTGTCTGACTCTCGCTTTTGGATTGCTTTCGAATTCGGACTTCACACAATTCAAATGCACATCCACAATTTCTACCTTTCGTTTTTGCCGCATTACCTTTCATATGAAAGGTATATCTTCTCTATCTGTACCACTTTTTCCTATGATGTTGATATCACTTTCACCTCTCGTAATTACATACTTGTGGAGCTTCCGGTATTTCTTAGTACAGTTTATTATTTGTCTCACCCAATTCCGGTAGACAATTTTTTATCAAAATTTTTGATGTTTATATCACCTGAAGATATAGTACATTTGACCTTCGCATCACTTTTTACCTGGCCTAATTACAGAGGTGTCTGATCGCAAAGTTGAAGTCGGAAGTCTCAAGATTTGATATATAAACTCTTACAAGTCTCAAGAGCCTAGACTTCCGTTAGTTTAAAGGAAACTATAGGTGCTTATTAAAGGTATTTCCGCCAGATTTGTTGCTGATTTCTTAATCTCGAGTTCGCTCCGATCTTAGATCTTTATCTATTTTTCTGCGGGGTTAGCAGAAAATTTTAGGTTATAATTTAAATCCGGGAGTGATGTTAGTGTCGCGCAGAAGAGTCTGAGTGTAGTGCTTTAGTAGGAGGTTAGTGTCGTCAGAAACTATAATCATAGTCTATTGGCGAAGTTTGCCTTAGGCTATTCACTTGTGGGGGTATTCACCTTCGGTATTGTCCATAAAATCATCATCGTCATATGAGAGGTGAACGGCCCAGGATCTGGCCAGAGAAAGATGAGAGATAATGAGCAGGTGGCAAACAAAATATAACGAGAATAGTCGTTAATATATGACAGAGCTAATGAAGGAAGGATGTCTATAATCGAACTGTACCTCAGGCTATTCACCTGTTGGATTGTCCAACCAATTTTGGAAAAGTATTTTTACTCATTTTTAATTGACTATGGAGTATGAGTGAGAAAAAAATGATATTTTTAAAGTAAGAGCGGAGTGGTTCCGGCAGAATTGTCACAAATTTGAAATTAGCTGACGTCATTCAGGATGGAACCTTGGGTAACATTTAGCGAATCGCTGACGCTCTTGAGCTCCCAACGAAGCTTTGTGATGAGATAACTATAATTTTTGCATATCTCTTTCGCATTTCCTGCCATTTCTTCCCCTTTTGTACTTTCACAATTAATAACTGCCACAGGCGATCTCGACTATAGTTTGTATTGAGCATTGCGCAATTGTCCAACAAACTTTTCTTGGCTGCAAATCTTTGGTAAGAAACTTTTTTGCTGAACTTTTGCTTCCAAAGTGTAGGCTTCGGTCTCGGGATCTTGCCTATCTGGTCTTTACTGAACAGCTAAAGGAAGTGTTAGGCTTTCCCAGTAATTGCTCCCAGTAATTATTACCTGAGCTTAATTACTCAGAACAATTTAATAATAGAGCCGAGCTGTGCCTTTTCCGCGCATTTAATGCCAAAGAAACGGAAACCGGATGACATTTCTATGCCTTCAGGGCTTACCTGTCGAGCGTTCTCGTCGGTCACACCTCTGAGAACTTTACGTTCTCGGAACTCTTATTGAAGCAAATGAGGCGTAGGCTGGGAGATTGAGTCTACGGAATATTGCTAATCAAAACTTTGCAGAGTGCAAATTTTCTCAGAGTTTATCCTTTACGTAATTTTGGTCAAAGATTACTACTTTTTTCGACTTTTTTTTGAAAATTTTGCCTTTCTTAAACATTTTTGTATTGGAAGAAGAATGTGGAATCGAGTATCTGTACTAAATTTTCGACTTACCTGTCCCAAATTTCTCATTTTCCTTGCAAAAAACTTCTTCTTTTCTAAATAAACCGTCAAATATTTTTGAACCCCCGCCAAAATCACCCCTAAGGGTATGTTTTGAGTAAAAGTGTGTTCGGATTTGGGAACTGCCAGATTAGTCCAATTGTTTTGTCCAGGTGTTGGCTTATGAGAGGCATTTACCTTGCACTTTTATCCGCATTGTATTATAGAATGCCGAGAAAGTACGGCATTATAATCAAAGTACAAAAGTCAATAGCCACCGGAAATAATAACTTTTTCGATCCTTAACTTTTGTGTTTTCTCAAAACTTCTCATGTTTTTGCGTCATATGACTAAGCATTTTTGACCAAACATCACTAATTCCAACTAATGCTTAACTTTTACGCTAAAGTGTTATTGAAGGATTGAGTAATTACGGAGGTATGATAATCTTCATCGCATAAATTCTCGAGCTTTTGAAGTTCTAATCTCGAAAATAAAATATCGAAAAACTTTTCGTGCTTGTAAAGTTAAGAAAACTACAGGTAATTTCACCTGGCCGCTTTTGCCAGAGGACGCTTTTCCTCGCTATTTCTCGAATAGGATTGCCGCTTGGAAGATGTTACCTGGAGCAAATTTCACTTTCTTTTTGGTGACTTTTCACTGTTTTTCTCATTTCGTCACCTCTGTCTTTCGGGCAGGTATAGATCTCAGTTCTCGACTTAACACTGCATTGCTTTTCATGAAAGGTTTCAATGCGAAGGTATCGATTAAAGCGGGAAGCCCGCCCTTTTCTTTGCTTTGGTTTGTAGCAGCCAGTTCCGATATTCATAGCCAATCTTCTTACGAACATAACCAAAGTATTACCGCGCTCGTTATTAATTTCCCTATACCGGCGCTCACTGTTCATTCGAGATTCTTAATCCTCTTTCCGTTCTGAAGAATTCTCACCTGAGATATTAATCCTTGCGGCCGAGATCTCAGAGAATCTCGGCAAACTTTAAAGTGCTGATTCGTTTCAAATCGCTAAAAGTTGCACTTTCTCAACACTTCTTTTAATTTTTATAATTGGCACTTAGTTAACATTCGAGAATCTCGAGCATTTTTTGGTCTGCGCACTTGCACTTTATCAGATTCGGGATTCTAATGCACTTTTTAAGTAAAAATTTTACTCATTATCAATTTTTCGACAAATGTTGTCAGAATCCAGTTTTTGAAAATGAATTTTAGTAATCAAATTTCGAAGGTAGTTTTTACAGGAAAGTATGTCTTCAGGGCAAGAAAAAGAATTCGTGAGAAGATTAAAAGTTAACATCTCTGATTAATGTGTGGGCTCGGAGTTTTTTACAATCTGTCTGGAGTGAAAGTTTTTTTGTACCATATATTTCATGGGAGAATGCTTGAGGTCTCAAAATTCCTTTCCAATTTGAGAAATATTTTTCGTTGCAAGAACCAAACTTGACGCCTGAAGTGCGCAAAGGTATAGGGGCATTGCTTTTTTGAACTTTGGTCTGCCTTTCCTGGTGCCGACAGGTGAATACCTGCGGGATGCGTTATTTGGGAATAAAAAAGAACAAGTCAAGAGTTGCACCGAAAGACTTCACGCTTGAATTCTGCAAATTCAATTTTGTAAATGAAATTTTGTTAAAACACATATATTATTGAACGTTTTCTAGAAGTTCAGAGATTGTTTCGTCCGTTATATTGCGTGACATTAACCTCGTTTTCGACACGTGACAAATTCATAACCTGAAATCTCGTATAACCCAAGGATAACGCTTTCATTCTTCAATGAATTAAAATTTTTGAGGGAAATTGAGGTTTAAATGTTTACCAAATATACTCTTTTACAGAGAAAAATCTTTTATATAAAGTTTTTAACCTTTTCTTAAAAAATCTGAAAATAACTTAAACTTACGACTAATTTTGAAAATTGTTATTCCCACCAAAAATATACAGGACATTGAAAAACAGACCTGCCTGGGGACAAGTTGGCCCAGCGCTTTATGAGCTATCCAATGCTAACCCAAACACTCCTGAAAAAGTTCCATTCCAATCTTCTAATTTACCGCTTCCTGAAATACTTTACTAATACAAATATTGACATTACTAAACTTTTTCCATTTCCAGCTCAATTTCGATGTCCATAGCCAAGTTCTTCCCGATCGCCGGCTTGAGTAACATGACCCGAGGCGCTGATCCAGCCATCGCTGCTTTGAACCGAGCCGAGGCGGCCACCGCTCAATCGCCATTCTCGGACCATTCCACAAACCACACTCCAATGAATCGAAATGCCGGCTATTTTTCCGAATACAACGACGCCTTAGGCCCTCCGGGCACAGAGAGTCTTCAGCTAGAAGAGACGAGCTTGGTCGCGATCCTGTACCTGTCCTATATGCCAATTTGTTGTCTGGTGAGTATTTTTCAGGATTTGTTTTCAGGAATGTTTTAAATCCTTATTTAAGTTTGGCTTGACCGGGAACTGTATGGTCTGGATATTGATCAGGTGAGAAATTTTTTGAAAATTCTTCAAAAATGTGAGCCATGAATTCAAACTAAATTTCAGGTCGAATCGTATTTTCAAGAAATTGCCCTCGAGCGCTTATTTGCTAGCACTTGCACTGATGAGCAGCTTGTTCCTGATGTCATTGCTTTCATTCTGGGTTGAAGAGGTAGGTCAATTCTGATTGAAATGAGGGAACATTTAATCGCAACATTTCACATTCCAGTATGAATTTTCAAAAAAATTTTCAGGGCTTCATGAAGGACCAATCCGAGAAACATTCCATGATTCTCTGCAAGTCCGCAACATTCCTTGCTCATTTTTGCGACTTTGCCTCGGTCTGGCTCATCGTCTGTGTCGGATTCGAACGGCTGACTCTCCTCTATAGAGTCTCGTAAGCATTCTAACTGTCTCACGTCACATAAAAAACTTTTCACTTTGCAGATTCCGTCGTTCGCTGGTGAACGCAAAGCGACACGTTATTTTCCTGCTAATCGCCTCCGGCGTTTGCAATATGTGGATCTTGTTTGTGGCGGAAATTAATGTATACGGCGGCTGTGACATCAAGCCGCAGTATGAGGAAGTGTACAATGTAAGGATGTTTTGGAGAGAATATAGGAACGAAACGTTTATCAGAACAATTTTTCCGGAAGAAAATATTGAATTGTACACAAAAAAGGCTTTTAGTTGGCACTTTTTACAGGACAAATCTTCAATTTTACAAAAATCCACATTTTTGGTTAAAAATATCATTTAAGGAAAGCGGCCCAAATGTGTCTTTATTTGATAATTTTATAAAAAGTATAAAAAAATACACTTTGTGCAATATAAACCTGTTTTTAGTGCAAAAATGCCAAATTTGTTTTAAGGAACAGTCTCCGGAACAATGGAATTATAAATAGAGGCTTAACTAATTTAAAAGTACCCTAAATTTTTATTCCAGACCTTCAGCCTAATCGAGACTATAATCTGCATGATAATCCCAACGGCTTTCATAATTCTCTCAAACTTTTTCGTGATACTGAAACTACGAGCTCATATGAAACAAATTCCCTCCTCACCTACCGTTTCTTTCAACACTGCGGATACGGTCTATTCAACCGGACCGTTGCACACAACCAAGACTACGAAAATTTCAAAGTAAGTAAGAAATGTTAAATGTAAGCCTTTTTTAATATTCCAACAAAAAAAAGTCACACACCACATAGTTGTTTATATTACTTGGAAACCTGCGATCACATTCAGATATGTACGGTTCTGCTTATAAGAAAAGTTTTTGTTCAGAAAAGAGTGTGTAAAATGAAAAAAATTATATTGGTTACAAACCAGAAAAGATATGAAAAGTGTGGTTAGATACATATAAAATAAGAAAAAAACAACATTCGATTACGAATATCTCTCATCGTGCACTTTGTTTCTCTACTACACCAAAACCTATCAAACTGTTCGCTTCTCACTCCGTTTACTATAAATGTACAATGGTAATGTTGGGAAATGTTCTTCTGACCTTTCTTTCTCATGAAATTTCATGCAATAAATAAACCGTGTGATGTGTATCATATATATTTTTGCATAATTTTAAATGTATAGAAAACTTATAAACATCTCATAGAACAGTTTTATCTCTAGAATTATGGTTCCAGATTTTCTTGTCTGAAAATTATCAAATTATTCACTCGAATATTTAATACTAGCGCGCTAATGCGCGCTAGCGCGCGGGGAGTCTAAATCAATATGCCTTTTCTGTTCTAACTTCACTCACATTCCAAGGGGGAAGGTCGGGCGCTCCGCGCCCGACAACAGGACTGGCTCGCCACCTGCGGTGGCTCGCAAACTCAGGTTCAGTCTAAGTTTGGCTCAGTCTGAGTTTTGAACCCCTAAAAATGACCTTCCAAAAAATTCGGGATACACAGACAAAAAAACCTCACTTACGGACAAAAAAACCTCACTTACGGACAAAAACCTCACTTACGGACAAAAAAACCTCATTTACGGACAAAAAACCTCACTTACGGACAAAAACCTCACTTACGGACATTTTAGCTAAATTTTGTCTAAATTTGTCTACATTTTAGCTATATTTTGACCTCAAATTCGGATTCCCAGCTAAAAAGTACCCTAAAATAGGTACATTTCAAAAATAAGCACCCCTAAAAATGCACCTCTGAAAAATGGAATAAGCATCCCTAAGAATGACCTCCAAAAACGTGCGGCGGAGGAAAATCATCACTAACTTATTATAAGGATGCCTATACACAATGACAATGCTAGAAAATGTTTACATTTCTAACCACTTTTCACACGCTGATTTTAATCGGCCAAAGTTTCATGTAATGAACAAAAGCAAGTGATGTGTAAATATTTTTGCAGTCGCATCAATATACTTTTTTGATCAGATTTCGATTTACACTTAATTTTCCAGGGCAAGCCTCTGCCGAATGGGATCCAAGTTGTCCGTTTCGCACGCAGGATTGCCCACTAATCCCGAGGCCATGGCGAGTCGCATCAAGAGACACAGCCTGCGCTATACCGACCTGCAACTCACCAGAAGTCTTTTGATAGTCACCACAGTCTTCATCGCACTCAATTTGCCGAATTATCTCTACAGAATCGGCATTCAATTCTTTCACATAAACGATCAGGTAAGAAAAAAGTTTCGCTAGTTTAAATTCGTGCAAAATTTCAAAAATTTTGTCTGAGTTGAAATCTTTAAAATTCCTCTGACCAAATAACTGTTTCCAGAGCGACCTCATGCAACGGCTCAGCTTCATTGCTCACATTTTGCTCTACTCTCACCACGCCTGTCTCTTCTACCTGTACATATTCAACAGTCCTCAGATGCGCAAGAGATTGATTCCCACGGCTCTGAAATTGCTGGAATGTTACTGTTTAAAGCCGCCCATGCAAGACTTTTCCGATCATGGCGCTATCTAATTGTTAATTACTGTTTACAAAATAATTTAAGTGATATATTTTTGAAACGTGTAAGTATACGAGTACTTTGTAGGTCTAAGAACAAGTTGCAATAAATAAGTTTGATATAGAAAAATAACTGAGTGAGTTGAAAATTTTTAATGTGTTGACTGTTTTTTAAATATTTCTGTGCTTAGAAAAGTGAATTGCTAACCTTCGAGAAATAACTCCATTCAGAATCCCGATGATATTATTTTGCCCCGGGAGAGGTTTTCAATAAAACCCGATCAACCGCCACAAATGAAAGAGAAGACCGCTTTCCTTCTCTGTCACTCTGCAGCAACAGATTGTCTTTTTCAGTGCCGCGCCCTACCAAAATATTTATGCGCGGCTAATTGACAGAAAAAAGTGTTTCAAACTTGGTTTTATGACCGGTCAGTTCTCGTTTTTAACTTTGAAGATTCTCATCGGAATATTCAATCGATCCGTGTTCAAAGATTTGCATTCCACTTTGCCGGGCTTGCCAGATTGGGTAATCCAGGATGGGAATAGTCGGCAATCATGGATGCGAAACAGAAAAAGAAAGTGCAATAATGGAGAGTATAACTGTTCGACAGTTATTTGCTCTCGAAAATATAATCTTCAAAACTTAATCAGCAAAGTTCGCTTTGGAAATGGCGCAAAAATATACACACCAAACATTTTTAGTTATTGCATGAGAATTATAGCAAATTTCGTGCTCATCGAATCAGTATATTTTCAAGCATTAACACTATATTGATAATAGATATTATAACGAACAGTTACGTGATAGGTTTCTCAGAAGTTGCGATATAAAAAGTTCCATGAAAAAAATCCGTGATTGAAGGAACTTTTAAAATAAAGAAGATCATGCCTGTTCAGGTTTAAAAGATTGAGCAAAGTGGAACCTTTGCCGAAGTAGTCTGCTGTCTCACCACACTTTTGTCGAATATGTTCTGCTTTAAAGGCTATACAGTTATTTTGTTTTTCGAGCTTTTAGTTACCAAAAAAATTGAGTGTTGGAAAAAGTACGTGTTTGCTGTGAAATATGGTTGCGAGAAACTGCAAGTAATAAATAAAAGTTTGTGATGAGAGACTATTTTTGAAACAGGTTCGTAGTTATATCCAGGCATGACACGCGGGAAACCCAAATTTGAACTTCATAATTTTTTTCTCGATTTTTTACAGTGTCCGGCTATTTTTTGATTGTTCCTACCCCACCGGACCGGGGTACGATCTAGCGATTGCCGCTATCAAAATAGGGTATATCGCCACAAAAATGGGTGCTTTACCCTATTTTTCAGTTATTTCGCAACACCTACTGCGAAATAATGAAAAACTGGGGTAAACCACCCATTTTTTGTGGCGATACACCATATTTTGATAGCGCCAATCGATAGATCGTACCCCGGTCCGGTGGGGTAGGAACACTCAGAAAATAGTCGAACACGGTAAAAAATTGAGAAAAAAATTATTGAATTCAAATTTGGTTTTCCCGCGTGTCATGCCTGGTTATATCACATAAAAATATACACACAATACTCTCTTTTTTATTACCTGCTGACGTGCCTATTGTATTGCATTTTGATTATTTTTAGAAGTGTACATTTCCAACGATATAACTGCAATTGGCGAGAAGTTTATAAGTTTGAGAGCAGTCGTAGAAAGTGCAGTAAGATGTATGTGAAATATCATTACTTAGAAGTACCGGTACTATAGTTTTGAACCCTATACGATTGTTTTGATTTTTGCGCTGTTTTGTTAACTCTTTTTTGTATTCGACAAAAAGTGAATGACTGTGATTTATTTAGCCAATTTCAAGTAATAAATATACGTATGTGGAGTGAGTTTATTTTTATGCCAGCCTCACAATATGCGTTTTTTTCCTACACTTATTTTTGATGCCCTACATAAACTAAGCAGCAAACGGATTTGGAAGTTTAGTTTGAATTCGCGCTCAAATAGATGGCGCAGCTTCGTTTTTACAGAGAACCACTCACAAAGAGCGCCTTAAAATAGGCGCGAATTCAAACTGAATTTACAGATCCGTTTGTCGCTCATGGTTTGTTGGAAAGTTACATGACCCTTGGAAATGTAAAGGGAAAAGAAAAGAGCTTGCTTTGGCACGTAGCGCCAATTTGAATGGGCATTTCTTCTAGGCTGTCTTCCCCTCAGTTTGAAAATTTTGTGTCTCGCTCTGAAAATTTTGAAATCATGCATTACAGAAAATGATGACATTTGAAATGTCGTTCAAATTTCCGCCGATGTTAAGACATGGGTTAAGATATGGCGGGGGTCACGTAACTTTCCAACAAACCATAGTTTATGTCTCACATAAGTATAAATACAAGTAATAAAATGATAAATAAATTTACTTTTATATTCCTGCAAAATAGGAAAAAGAGCAAATGTATTGTCTAAAATGTTGCAATATTAAAACAGTAATTGTTTTTGCCTAATTATTACTCCTGACTTGGATGACCGAAGTTTTTTTCTTGCCTCGTATGAGTGCAAATCGATCGATAAAATAGCTCTTCACTTGAACTGAGACCATTCTCTTCGCGAAAAGCCGACTAATGATTTGGGATTGATCCGCGTGAGCTGAAATTTAACTTAAACGTTGAAAGTTTTGGCAAAATTGCTCATTTTTGTCAAAAACTTTGCAGAAAAAAATTAGTAAAATGCTTAAAAGACAAATCGGAAGAAAGTTTGCTGAAAATGGTAACCTTATGCCAAAAACGTTTTTTTTTATTTTTCATTTCTATTATCCATTGCGCTGTTATATAACGAGTATTAACTTCTCGAATTCTTACCTTGGCGTGGGCGTGTGACTGAGCCGCTGTGTCCGCCAGGTGCTGAAAAGCTTCATTTTCAATATTTTTCTCATTTTAAGAATATTTTTGAAAATTGTTTTCATTTTTAGCCCTCTTTTTGGGATAATATCGAAAAATGCATACATAAAATATTCGGCAAATTCTCGAAGTAGTCCGTTGTTTCTTCCCAAGGCTGGCCAAAATGCAGAATTTTTTAAGAGAAAATGTTGAAAGCTTACAATCGACCCAAGTTTGCATGCAGAAATTTTAACAAAAAAATTCTAAAAACGCATTCCCATAAAATTCCAGTTATGTACTTTTCAAAAGTGAAAAAAGAAACGTTTAGTGGCTTGAGTTGTAAGATTTTTTAATTGTCCAAACTCTTACCTAACTGTGTTTGTCGGGGCAATCGACGCAGTTCCTGAAAATTTTGAAATATATTCGAAGCGTCAAATTATTTGGTCATTTTAAATTACTTTTTCGAATTGAGATTTTTGTAGATCCGAAAGCCAGTCCTGCACCGAATTTTTGAATTATTTCCAGGATACAAAACCAATTACAAAATAACCCAATATATGACTAATATGTACTCTAAATCCCCTGGGGTATTTTATTTAAGTACCCCTCCAGAAGGGTTTCTTATAGTGTTTTCTCTAATCTCTCATTTTTACACACTATTTCTCTTTCTGTGAAGGAAGGTTATTTTGCATAGGGTTATTGTAGAGGTTATTTTGCATAGGGTTATTGTAGAGGAAATTATTTTAGAGGAAATACGGTGTGCTTTATGTCCTTTTGAAATTTCTGATTAGTAAAAAGTTGTACAAATTACCGCTGATCTTTCAAATGTTGTTAAATCTAATTTTACAGCACCCCACTTCCAAATCTCATTAAGGTTAAGTCAGTCAATCGGTCTTGAATACCAAACATATGACTAAAAGTATAAAAAATAACTTTACTAGCACCAAAGATTCGCCTCAGTACACGAGTGTGAGTCAAGACGCAACAAAACGCATTAGTGCCTGAAATCGAGAAATGCAATTAGAGCTGAACTCTGGTGTTGTGAATAAAAGGTTACAGTAAGTGACAGAGCGAAACGCGCCCACGTAGCGCGAGATATTGATTCCGTACAGCTGAAAAAAGTTAAAGGTCACAGTTTAAAGTACAGATCTCGAATCAAGGTGCCAAAGTGCTCAAGAGTAGAAGAGGCAGTAACCTAACGGTATACCCAAAAAATTCATTGCGAAATGCCAAATTTTTCAGTCCAGAATTGTAAATTTTTATTCGAGACCCCAAGCGAAATCATGGCAACAGTGCCACGCAAGCAAATTACAGGTCAAGTACTACTGAAATAGACAGTTATTTACCGTTGTCAAGAAGAAGTTGATCATGTTGGGCAAAAGATCCAAGAACACTTCGAACAACACTACATATAGGGCCAGACGATCGCCCTGGAAATTAGAAATTACTAATTAGATGTCTTACTAGAATTTTATTGGGTTTTATTTCATTACCAATTAAGTTGTCATTGAATTTGACCTGAGGATATGTTTTGATTTTAGTCATATTTGGTTTATGAATTCCTTTTATTTCCTCCCAAATATGAAAGTTTTTTACTATTTCTCTTTTTGAAAGTCACTTTTTTTCAAATGTCATTCGACGTAGTTGTCAAGTCTTCCAGGAGTTTTGTTAGACTTTCGTTCCGAGTAACGAAAATGCAATACAGATGGAAATTTTAAGTTTTACTAAGCAAGTCTGACTGTAAATGTTAAATTCAGAAAATTGTGAAAGCATGTTCCCACATTGGAGCAGCAAACAGTTACGTGGGTTTAGTCTTGCGTGTTTCTAGGAAAGGAAATTTGAAAAAATACTTGGTAGAAATAAGAAAGTTCTTAAATTTTTCTTCACAATTTCATAAATGTCTGATTTCGAAAGTATCAAAAATCAGAATTCTCACTCACAGTTCTTTTTGAATGATTGTTCGCTACATATGAGCCGGACGAAGCCTGCAGTTTCCGGCGAAAAGTGAACAGAACGACGACAAAAATGACACCGCTCGTGAAATTCGGCAGAGCAACTCCCAACCGATCGACCGCGTATATGAATCGAGATCCTTCGGAGGTGATACATCCGAAGGAGTAGCAGCCTGGAAACGGGTAAATTAGATAATGTTCCAGGAGCTAGGAGAAATTCGGGATCAATTCTCGCTGTTGCCTAAGGATATGATATGTTTGACTTTTCTTTCTAGAAAAATACTTTCCGCGATTAATCCAAAACAGTATTCAAAAGTTTTGGTGACAAATTGTCCCAACATTTCTATGAAATCACTGTTTTTGCATAAAATGACCTTTTGGCCAAAAATATCCCAAAAAATTGAATCCTAAGGTGCCGTAATAATATCTTACCTGACACCTGCGCTGTCGGTCTTTCGATGACGTTTATGGTCAAATTCATGGTGAAAAGTGCACAAATTGTGAACAAACTGCTGAGCGCTATTGAAATTTTGGTCATTTTCTTGGTATAAATGGCGGGCAAAGTGATTATAAAAAGGCGATCAAGAGTCAAGAAAAACACCTGAAAGTTTCAAACTGTCGCACTAAAGTTATATTATTCTGTATAAAAAATTACGCCAATCGGAGCAGCTGGAATGAGGCTTCCAGAGAATAGACCGGTCCAAAAAATTTCTTTTGTGTCCAGTGTTTCTGAAAATGACAAAAGTAAAAGTGGTTTTCGAATGTTTATAAATTATTCCAGAATTTATCTTTCGAGAACACAATTTTGCATGCTTTTCGAATTTTTCTAACGTCAAATAATTGTTTATTTCATTATTTTATCCTTTTTCAAAGTATCCAAGTTTTGAGTGAAATACGGTAATTTAACTTTTAAGTTTGGTAGAAAATTTTCATAATTATTACGACAAATTGGAATTGACTTTCGACGATTTTGTAGGCTCAAAATCGCATTTTCACACGAGTCTCAATTTTGTGAATTGAAATTTCTTCAAGTATTTCGCAAGAATTTTCATCAAAATTCTTGGGATTTTCCATATAAATTTTTAGTATTTCATTTGGCATTTCTGAAATTGTATCAATAAATCAAACATCAGGTTTGAATTGTTCAACATGGCGTCTTTTTTGAGAATGGTTCTCAAAAGACTGCCAATTTGAACTGATGTTCGATTTATGAGAAACGATTTTAGTTAACATTTTTGTTTTATTTTATTTTGAAAAAATCCTTTTTTACTTAAAAATTAAAAAAATATATTAGATATTAACTTTACTGAGAATTTCTGTTTCTTTTCCTTTTGAAATAATGTTTTTGTCAATCAAAAAGTTAAAACCAAAGATCGGTGCAACAGTTTGAAAATGTGGAAAAATGATATTAAAAAAGGAGAAAAAATAATAATAAAGAAAATAAAACCAAAATAGGCACATTTCACTTTAAATGACATGCAAACCATTTTAGTTCCAACAAAATTGAATGAAAAGAATAATAAAATTGAATCTTTTGCAGAAAATTTGCTGCATGTAAATAATTGGCAATACGAACCTGTGTTGCCAGAGGCAATCATCACAATCACTACGACCGAATGAGCACCCAGCGTGGCACAAGAGAGTATGAGTGCGCCCAAATACACTGAAAACTCATTTCCGATTATTCAATATATAATAAACAGAGGTAATATAATATGCCCTGAAGCGATCTTTGCTTATGTTCTTTTGAATAGCGTCAATTTTGACGAAACTGTCGCGCAAACACGCGTTAGTAAGACTCATCCACGTGCCGACTTCACCTTGCAGTCAAATATAAGGATCAAAAGTTTGAGCCAACAAACAAAAAAGCACTTGACCTTTTAGCGGCGCAAAAAAGTGAAAGTCAAATGATTAGCCGCAAGATCAAAAAATTTCCATCAAGAGTGCAGTTATTCATGTTTTTGTAGGTAAATTTATTATTTTTATTGTAATCTTTTCAATCCACTTTTGAATTGATATTGACCTAAACAATCCTTCCTTGCAATTCCCCACATGGGCAAATTCATTTCAAATTTGCGCCAAAATATAATTGCGTGCCAAAGGGGTAAAATTGGGTCCCCGGTTGTTTTTAACCAGTGGAGTTACTCGGCAAGGGACCAGGCATGACTACAGAGGGTCAGGCCTGCAGGGGATTTCTCTAGAGATTGTTAAAAAAATTTGAGTGGGGCCCTATTAGAGTAAAAACTTTTAAGCCAAAACTTTTCTCTACATTGATACATAGACAAACAGCTTACCTATCAAACAAGGTGAGGCATCGAAATTCTGCTGGACTTTGAGTCGCTTGAGCATCCTCATGGCATTGGCCGTTATAATCACCGAAAAAAGGCAACATAGGAAAATGTAAATATATTCCACAAGAATGATTGACATCGGAACTTGCATTCAAATGAGGTCGGGACTTTGCCGGCGGCAAACCTTTAGCCAAATTGAGTTTTTTGCTTAATGAATCTGATGAGATAGGTGCAAAATACCTTTCTCACTGAGCAGAATTCTCGATTAGGTTTCGAGAGTGGCTTCTAAAATACTCAGGTAAGAAAATTGCGAGGCTGATTGTGTTAAGGCTCAGGTAAGTTGTCGTAAAAGGAAAGGAAATTAGGTTATGCCGAGAATAGTCGAGATTTCGATTCAATAGTCGAGACCAGAATTGAGTTTTGGCGTGGGAACGCAACTTTCAACCGATTTCCCGCTAGCAATTTCTGCTTTTCGCGACTTTCGAACGCTTGTTTTCCCATCGCCTCAGGGACATTCATTGAAATTACGTGGGTCATAACTGCGAGCTATCATGTGATTTTCTGAGTAATTGGACTAGTAATTGTATAAAAGGTCAGTGTTGAATAACGGTGCGCTTTTGAGTGAGCAGCAATAATTTTTCCATAATTGTTTTCGCTTGAGGGCAATTATAATTTGTTTTCACCAATTCGATAGATTGAAATTAATCGGTTCTGTGATGTCTGATGTTTACAGTTATGTTCTTTATGTCAGAAACCTGTTAGTGAAAAATTGAATCTGAAAGGTAATCAAGATTTCAGGCACAGGACCGAGAGCAAGGGGAACCAGGTTCAAGTTGAAACCTTTTTGAGAATCATTCCCTCTGTTTTTCATACAAACTACTTGAAAACACAAAGAGAATGATTCTCAAGAAAAGGCGCCAATTTGAACTTGATGTTTGCTTTATGAAAACGATTTTATCTGCCCAAAAATTTGGCAAGATTGTTGAGAAATTGGACAAGTACTAAAAGTACAATCACTTTACTTTGACACCCCTAAAACAATCCAACCAAAGCCCTCTTAGGTATGTTTCGTCGGCAGCTATTGTGCAACATTTTTTGGATAGTCACTTTGAAATGAAACTCACGTGAGTGGGGTGGACACAATGGGTAAACTACACACCTCACTCTTGTATCTATCTTCACCAGAATCAAACATAACGCTGAGGTATATTTGGACATTGCAATAAACAATTGTAATACAAACATTTTTATTACTTATTTGCTTGTAGTTTGATACCTGCAAAGTTGAATGTAAACTTCGGGATTGAGCTGTGGTGTGGGAATGTAAGCATCCGCACAGCCGACATTTTTGTTTCTACCTTCTCAGATCATGTAAGACGCATTTGCCATTTTGGATTTTTCTCAGACAAATCTCAAGGATCTCTGGTGCGAGTATGAATGAAAATTATATTACATTATTCTCGAATACTCAAATTGTTTTGGGTTTTAGTGACGTTTCATGCGACTATTCCAATGACAGGGTAATGGATAAATAAAAGTGCAAATAATGATGAGTTTTGAGACAGGTAATACAAATTACTGAAAGTTTCCGTGTAAACAAGCCACAAGACTTCCATTCATATTGAGGTTAAACCAATAAATACAGCCTCAGGCGGTTAAACATTCAGTTGAAGTTAACCTGCCAACCGGTGGCATTTCGGTGGCACAAGTAAGCCATTTTCCGTGAACAGGAAAAGTTCATTTTATGAGTGCTTGTCCAATGTTCTGGATATTTTCCCAAACTTCAGGAATCGCCAGAAGAATTCATCAATCCTTTCAGAAAGGTGAATCTCGAACCAAGTAATCTAATATTCGGTAGCATTCGCTTAGGAAGTAGTGAGAAACTGTTCAAATTGATCGAACCAGGGAAATATGGAAATTTACTTATTGAACTACTCCTGAAAGTTAAGGAATGCCAATGAGCATGATGCCTTAACTTTAAAGGGCATAACTTTGATACTACTCTAAGCTAATGTTCTAAGCTCCAAATTTAATTTAAAAACATATTATTACTCTCGGCACTATTGTCGAACGGTAATTCCCTTAGGTAATATAATGCCTGAATAATGTCAATAGAAGTTAATAAGATTGCATATAATAGCAATACTAATGACAAATTTTCGCTCAGCCATTTATTTATTGCTTCGAGAAAATTTAATTTACCTTCAAAACAGGTAAGCAATTTATAAAGGTATCACTTAAAAGTTGAGCTGTATTTTCTTCTTGGCCGCTTCCAAAGTTTCATACGGAATGCTTGACAGAGATGTGTCCCGCAGGCCAACACTTTCCTTGGTCTCGACGAGATCTCTCAACGCCTGAGCGCACCTTTGAGCAAGACCTGAATTAGTGCAGTGTCAATAAAAAGTATCAAAAGTGGGGAAAATTGTTTAATAATCAAATGTACGAGAGGATATTTTCTAAGCAAATACCGTAAACTCTCTAATTTTACCCCCCTCTGTATGGCTTGTAATCTTTCTATATTCTTAATCATAGGAAAAGAGCGCCTCTGTTCTATTTCGTAAGGCTGGAAAATGAGAAATACAACAAAGGCAACACAATCAATAATCTGTAAGACATATTTTTTATGAACAACAGACAACGGAAAAAACCTTGTATCCCTTGTGTAAACCTGCTTCTCTTCTGTCTGCTTTAATCTTCTAACAAAGAGAATCACTGTCTTTTATTGATTACGCTCCCTTCGTGCTATTTATGATTTTCTAGCCTTGCGAAATATCGCATGCGCTGTTTTTCCAATGATTAAGGGCTGTTTGTAAATCAGACAGAGGAGTAGGGGTAAAATTAGAGTGTTTACGATATTTTGTATCCTTTTTTGCACATTTTGGCTAAAGCCAGCAAGTTTTAGGTAAAAGAGACTTAAAATGGTAGAAAATTTTACATTAAAAATGCCAATTTTTTGCCAAAATCTTCAAAAGTTATTCCTTCATGAATTCAATTCCAACCTTGGCTGTCATATCGCCCTTGACTTCGCAAATCACAGATTGAGTCGAGCAAAGTTGAGATTTCACTGATCAATGATCGAATGGCAGTTTGATCCTCGGGCAAAGAACGCGCGGCGATTTTCTCGGAATAATCAACAATTTTCCGGAGCGACTTCTCGCCCAAGGCGCCAGGTTTGCCTTGTGCGTCAGCTAACCATTCAAGAGCGGCAGTCTTCAAACTTTCGGGCGTAATGACCCTTTCTGTATAGCGTTCGACGGCTTTGGGCAGCACACCTGTGCTCATGTTTGTCCTGGAAAGGATAAAGTTATGTTTTGCGTGGTTTGGTTATGGTAAAAAATGATATAAAAATTTTTGAATGACCTTTAGCATTGTGACGAACTTTTTCGGACTCTCTAACTCAGAAATTTGAGAATTTTCACAATGATAAAAATTTGTAAAAGTACTGTAAACAGTTGTAAAAAAATTGCAAAAATTCTTCAAAATTTTTCACTAATATACAAACTAAAATCTCCTCCCAAAGAAATCGATTGGCCAAATAATAAAACCAGGAATAATCCTTGAAAATGATCCAAACTGCCTCGCCATGTGGCTTGAGTTTTCTCTTTCTTTCCAACTGCTAGTATTTTCTGCGATACACGCATAACAGCTGCTGCGATGAATCAATTGGATGCTTGGGCGCCATTGCTATGATTTCAGTCAATATTTGTTAAGCGTGGATCAAGAGTATTTTGTTTATTGTCTCTTTCGAATATTTTAATTAAGAAAACATTAAAAATAAATACATTATAAAAAATCTACCCTTAAAACATTAATGACAGTGAAAAATTTGAAATGTAATATGTAAGCCGTTTAAGAGCTGAAAATTTGGTTGAAATTAAAATAGTCTATAAAAATTGTATACACATTTATATTTTTGTGATTTTTCTCCAGTTTACAATGTTCATTTTTAAAGTTCAAGGTTTTGCAAAGGTTTCGGTGTTTAGATTCCGGAGACCTGACAGGGATCGTGCCAGCTAAATTCATTGTCGGAAAACGTGGAGTTGTAGGTTCAAAAGACCGACGGAATCGGAATGGAAGATTGCGTCGGAATGGAATGCAAAAAAAAATGGAATTACAGTGTTGCAGTGCAATATCATCAGCAATCTTCATACCATCTTATGAAATTTTGAAATTAAAAAAAAATTGAAAAATATGAAATTATTCAAAGCAAATTATATATCATAACAGTAAATGTCATACAAAAATGTACAAATTCTTAGCATTCAAAATCTTCTATCCAGAATTCCTTGCATGTGACCTTCCACTGACTGGAGTGACCATTGTGATTTGCACTGTCGACCTTTCGGCAAACATATATGTTTTCCGGCGCAAACAAACTGTCCAAATGGCGTTAAGTTGTTTCCGAAAAACGGTGCGATAGTCTCGACTAAAATGACAATTTACGTCATCAGCAATATGACTTTCCGGAAAAGTGTCAAAGCTGTGGGGATATACACATCGCTCGCAGTTTCGATAATGCAAAGGAAAGCCTTTTTCGAATCATTACCGATTAATTTTCTGAGAAATAGTGTTATCTCTAACTGTCTGCTCTACCTCCACGCCGGCCACCGCGCGCGTGTGCCATTCACTCGATGTCGGAAGCGAGTTACGCGTACGCCACTTCTGGCCGAATGGCAGAAGACTCCTCGCATTCCTCAGTAAAGATTCAGAAAAGACTTCCCTTTTCTTTACCAGTTTTGCTATCTATGGTTATCCAGGAAATGGTAAAGTATGAAAAAACCACAAAATGTGGAAAAGTCATAAAGTAAAATGTGCGCATTTACCTCGTATAATAAAGAATGAAGTAATTTATGGAGCAGACAAGTGTTGGCCCTAAACATTTAATCCATTTCAATATAAGTGAGAAATAAAAATCTATACCCAGCCCAAAGTAATCTTCGATGAAGAATGCCGCATCATCAGACAGTTTCAATGTAGAGATAATGATCGTTTGAGCAATGGCATTGACGGTCCAGCCAAGAATCAGAACTGTTGTGATTGTCACCAATGCCTTTAGAATTCTCTGAGAGGTTTCCGATCCTTCTAAACATTTTTGATCAATTGTACTTTCTTGAATTTTAGGAATGCAAAGAGCCAATAACACGGCAAATTTTATTATGTTTGATTGAAAAATGTCAACAAAAATATTACATATATAGAAATGAGCAAAATTATAGAAAATCTTACTAGTTTTAAACCTGATGCACAGCCATACTCCAACATAGCAAAGCACAGTTACTATATTGTGAGCAATTTGGTAATTAAACATCGATGCCAACGATTCCTTCGTCATACCTTCCACCAAAACACATATGACTTGGCTAAAACCGCTGAAATTTATACAATAACTGGCACCTCTATGTTTGGAATCAAGTAATTTGTCCAGTAATCAAGAAATGTAACCAAAAGATTATCTTACAAGCTCGCGAGATGAACAATCTTAGCATGGATCTCCCACATTTTATAAATGGTGTAGAGCGAGCATATAAGCAAGCAGAAAGATATGTAATACTTCTGATTGAGACGTCGGTATCTAAAAATAGAGCTGTTAAAAATAAATTCAAGCATCGCTTTGAGCACAAATGCATTCTTACAATCTAATAAAATATTTTGCTCATATGCAAATTTTTTTATCCATTCAAAATTAAATATTTCCCACTCACATTTGAGCTCAAATATCTTTATTGCATATAAATTCTGTTATAACCAATTCAAATTTGGCGGGAATAATTTTGTTCCAAAATTAAATTATGCCCGTTAGTAACTTAGTAGAGTTGTAGTGTGCAATAGCACTCTGATATTTTACGGTTAGTCACATGCATAATTGACCCCATAAAAATCAACTCACAGTGAAGGCGTCGCAACACACAAAAGTCTGTCGATGCCGATGGCTGTCGGTAACTGAATGCTGAACATACAGCTGATAAGCGGAATCATTTGCGCGTAGAAACAGGTAAGAATACTCGTAAAATTAGGTCCAAAAAAGGTGAAATACGCGTATATGAAGGGCATAGTAAGGAGCAATGTGTCGCTGATAGAAGCGATTGCTAGCAAAACATTGCAGGAACTTTGCAGTGATCTAAAAAATCATTCAAAAATAAGGCATAAATTAAATATACATTGAAAATGATAAGCTGGGCTGGTTGCACTCAGATTTTTTATGTCTGTCCCTGTTAACTAAAGATCTGTGTACAACTCGGCCTGATGGAAATCGAAATTACTATAAGTGGTGACACCAAAAATGGACTATCCCCAAAGAGGATTTTCAAAAACGGACAAAAACAATAGTCCGAACAAAAACCTCGCGGTATACCATTATAATGGAAAGTATTTAGTTCATCTTAAAGGGCATATGCCTCTTCCCACACTTTAACCAATGATACCATGTTAGTATCACTTTCGGACAAAGCGATGAATAATGAAAGCGTTTTCACTTCCGGGTTTCAAAACGATTGATGAATTTGCGGCATTTTGGAAACCCGTGGGGTCGGCGATTATAAGATTTGACGCTTACTTATTTTTAACTGTCGCATAAATAATCGAAATATTCCCAAAATGGCCAAACAAAGCAATGACCAGCATCAAGAAAGAGCACGGAGCTGCCAACGGTATTATGCCATAGTCTTTGTACTTGTAATATAACTGAAAGTCTAAGTAATCAATGGTTGAGATTTAAAGAAGCATGGAACTTTAAATATTGAAACAAAACATTAAAAGACCACACAAGTCAAAACACTGCAAAAAGGGCCGATCGATATGTGTGGCCCATTTTTGCTCCTTCGGTTCTCGTTTCCGGTTAAATAATAAAGCATCTCACCTGTGATTGAACTTCACTGCCGTTCATTAAACAAGCTGGATTATTTAGCTCTCAATGTAAAGCTCGAATTGAATTCCTGCGATCTAATGTAAGCATGTACACTTGCCGTTAAGCACGCCGAAAAATGTTTCCAATCTTGTTGGCTTCATAATTTAATTTTCGAAGAATTAGAATTTAAGAATACAATACTCTATCAATGATATGTAAGCATTTTGCTGGGAATAAAACTATAAACAGTAAAGGTTTATAGTTTAGGTTTAAATTTAACGACATTCGTGAGAATTTTTAATTTAATTCGTTTCAGAGTACATACTATATTTTGTTTGCTTCACGTTTCGGCAGCAATATCGAAACGTTTTCCCTATCGCTTTTGTTCCTTCACATGGAAAATATAAGAATGCCACTGAACCGGGCCTCCAAATTTGTAATTCATAAAATGGGTAAAAATTGCATTCCTTATTTGTAATGTCAAACTTTTTGATGATTGATCTCTCATTTTTTGTCACATTTCTAATTTCCCATGGATGAATAAATAATTTAATTAAAATATATACCTTCTAGTCAGTAAGGATAATGAATAAAATAAAATATTGTGACAAATAAATAAATGTTGATGCTGAGGATTATTTCTTTGCATTTTTATAAAAAACATTCTATCCGTGCGAAGAATTTCTCGCATGTGACCTTCCACTGACTGGAGTGACCATTGTGATTTGCACTGTCGATCTATCAGCAAACATCTTTGTTTTCCGGCGCAAACCAACTGTCCAAATGGCGTTAAGTTGTTTCCGAAAAACGGCGCGGTAATCTCCACTAAAATATATTTTTAAGATCTTTAGTCTCTTTACCATTTATAATTTTCCTCAAAAGTGTCAAAGCTCTGGGTTATTCAGAGAAAAATACGAATTTCAATGAAATGTTACCAACTTTTGAGGAAATGGAAAATCAAGTTCACCTTGAAGAACCAATTCAAACGCTCACCTCGTATAGTAAAGAATGAAGTAATTTACGGAGCAGACTATTGTAGGCCCTGAACATTACAATCTTTATTCGCAAGATAAACTAAAGGTTCACTAAGAACATTAGCATAATGTTATTCGTACACAAATATATAATCAATCTGAATGGAAAATAACAAAGCTATACCCAGCCCAAAATAATCTTCTATGAAGAACGCCGCATCATCAGACAGTTTCAATGTAGAGATAATGACCGTTTGAACAATTGCATTGATAGTCCAGCCAAGAATCAGAACTGTTGTGATCGTTACTAAGGACTTTAGAATTCTCTGAGAGGTTTGGGAGCCTTCTAGAATTTTCTTGAATTTTCAGCAAATACAAAGTAATCACACATTAGAGCTTATTATTTCGCTGTTTTTGATTACTAAATCGACCAACTTACTAGTTTTAAACCTGATGCACAGCCATACTCCTACATAGCAAAGTACAGTTATTATATTGTGAGCAATTTGGTAATTAAACATCGATGCCAACGATTCCTTCGTCATACCTTCAACCAAAAGACATATGACTTGCCTGAAATCTTTGCCAAATTAAACCATGACTAGAATAGTTAAAAGTATTGGTATCTCAATGTTTAGGATCAAGTAAGTATCTTACAAGCTCGCGCGTTGAACAATCTGAGTATAGATCTCCCATAATTTATATATGACATAGAGCGTGCATATGAGAAGGTAGAAAGATATGTAATACTTCTGATTGAGACGTCGGTATCTAAAGATGGAGCTGTTCAAAGTGCATTCAAGCATCTCTTTGAGCACAAATGCATTCTAATATTCTAAAAAATATTTTGCTCAAAAAAATTTTTTTATCCATTCAAACTCAAATGTGTCAATTCACATTCAAAATTAAATATTTCCCACTCACATTTGAGCTCAAATATCTTTATTGCATAAATTCTGTTATAACCAATTCAAATTTGGCGGGAAATCATCGTCTGGCATTTATTTTCAACCTATATCTTGTTTTGTATTTGTACTGGGTAAATCGGATGAATCTATTGTAAACAGAGCGCTTGATCAAGACACTATACATGAATGACAACTCACAGTGAAGGCATCGCAACACACAAAAGTCTGTCGACTCCGATGGCTGTAGGCAACTGTATGCTAAATATGCAGCCAATAAGCGGAAACATTTGCACGTAGAAACAAGTAAGAAGACTCGTAAAATTACGTCCAAAGAAAGTAAAATAGGCGTATATGAACGGTGTAATCATATGCACTGTGTCGGTGAAAGAGGCGATTGCTAGCAAAACATTACAGGAACTTTGCAGTGATCTAAAAAGCATTAAAAATAGTGTAGCCCACTTTCGCGATAGTCAATTTTTAGGGCCCATTTTCTGACATTATCCATTTATGGGCAGTAATCGATAAAAACATGTGACGCTTACTTATTTTTAACTGTCGCATAGATAATTGAAATATTCCCAAAATGGCCAAACAAAGCAATGACCAGCATAATAAAAGAGCACGGAGCTGCCAACGGTATTATGCCATAGTCCTTGTACTTGTAATATAACTGAAAATCAAAGTAATCATTCGTTGAGATTAAAAATTTGCCCTATTGAAATTACTAATAAAACATCATAAATTTTGGCAAAGCAAAGGACCACACACGATTGCCCTTTTGCGGCGCTTTCATCCCGTGTTTTAACCGCGTTATTCCTATACCCTATAGCGCCATTCTCCGTGCGTCAGCAATTTTTTTTCCCACTCACCACCAAAGTAACTTGGGGAAGTTGCTTATTAGGGTCGACTTATATGACGAAAAAAATTTACCTTCTGAGTTACCTCCCTTCTATTCAAAGTTACCGTTATCACCTGGGCGCAGCTGGGGGCAGGTTGGGGCGCGAGTCGCGCACCCGAAAATGGGCGCAGCTGGGGCTGCCTGCGGGGCGAGTGGCAGGGAACGCGGGGGCGGGGCCCGCGGGGACGGGGAACATGTAAATATGTTTACATGTAAACACCCCGTTGAAAGCTGGGGCCAGGGGCATTCTGATATGGGGTTTCTCGAGGCCGCGCTTACTTTAGCGCGGCCCGCTGCTTCTAGTATGCCTATAAATGCCCTCACCTCTGATTGAACTTCACTGCCGTTCATTGAAGAAGTTGGATTATATTATTATCTCATTCCCAGGTTCCACAGCATTGATTAGCAATTTGAACAACTTTTTGGATTATATGAGCTGAAAATTGACGGTGTAGAGGAAGATATTAATTTAGCAACTTAACAAAATATTTTCCTAAAGAACAGATCGAACATCCAGACATGCCAACGGAAATCTAGAAAAATTTGAAAGACTATTGTTCCAAAACCTTGTTTGCATATTTCAAGTTCTCGTGGATAGCCACGCCTAATAACCTCCTGGGAATTGTTACTAATCCACGGTCTAGAGCGGGTTGTATATTTTAGGAGGTTAAATGGGGGTACGTTAAATTTTTTTTTATTGAGACTCAGTCTTAGACACTTGCCCCTACATTTTTGAAAAAGTAAAGCTTTTGTAAAAGCGAGTCATTTTCGACCATTTTGGCCGACCTGTTTTGATCGGCCGACACTGCGGCGGAGAACAATTTGACATATGATTGCTGTGCCATTCCACATCCTCTGACGTCGAATGGCAATGTTTTTGCAAACATGAAAACCTATTACCACCTGAGAACGTAGTTTGTGCAAGCCAAATTAAATATGCGGTATACCTTTTCCACAGAGATAAAAATGTGGTTTAGATCTGCGAATTGTGTTGCTCCTAAAATCTCCGTAACAATTGCATTCCTTATTTGTGATTTCTCGTTTTTTTCTCCATTTGGGATTTCACATGGAGTAATAAAGAATTCAATTAAAATCTACCTCCGAGTTCCCAAGGGGAATGTTAGGATTTATGGCTATAAAGAGAGCAAAGCGTGGGATTGAACACAGTTCGCGACATTGTCGTCAGTTGTCATGAAATTTATTTCAAAGTTCGTGCTCGAGTGTTGCTGAGCGTAGGAAATCAATATTGCATGGGCGAAAATGATTGGGTCACCAAATCCATTTTCGGTGCTCATGAAAATGCAAAAAAGAGAAATTTTTTGGTCGACCCCCGACATTGGTAAGAAAATGTTTCTCACAGCATAAAAAACACAAGTTAATTCATATCAATTGTTTCTTTCTCTCATTCCAAATTGGTAATGACTAGGGATCGGCGAAATTTGAATTTTTGTGCATTTTGGCGAAGTGCCCATCCAATTTTTTATAGCTAAAAAAGGCATATCCCATGTCAATTTTTTTCCTGTAGGTAGCTAAGACCGGGAACTATCACTTTGTAAAAGCAGAATTTTAATATCGGACAATTCACAAATGGGCTCGGGCAAAAGCTCGCCGGGCTCGGAACTCCGCCGGCGGGAGTTTCTCGCATTGGCGATCCATGGAGTAAAGATCAATTTCTGCCCGAGTTCCCAAGATTTAGGAATTATGGCTAAGGCCGTGGATTGAACACAGTTCTGACATTTGTATTGTCAAAATTTATTTAAAGTTCGTGCCGGTCTTAGCTACCTACAGGAAAAAAATTGACATGGGATATGCCTTTTTTAGCTATAAAAAATTGGATGGGCACTTCGCCAAAATGCACAAAAATTCAAATTTCGCCGATCCCTAGTAATGACTATCACATGATAGTTCGGGAAGACAATCGATTCACGCTTTGACGTCTCTATCGTATAGCACCAGCTCGTGAGAATTTACTAATGAGATATTTGTATTAGTATCCCAAATTATATATCCGTTGACATTGCCTTTACAAAATTTTCAAATTAACAATTTTTAAAATATTTATATATTTTTTTCAAATATTTATACACGTAATCTCTAAACCATATGCAATCTAAACCATAAACAAATGTTTCCCAGCAGCTAACGGTGCTGGACATTCCCTCGCTCCTTTCACTAACGGACTCTCCAGAACAGTTGAATTTGCTTTTGGCTGTGCCTCAAGATATTCCACAACGACACTTTTCCAGCACTCAAAGGTCTTCAATCCTCCATGCGGAGTAAATTTTTGTTCGATCCAGGTGATGTTGTAGTAGGATGCCAGGTAGTTTGTTCCTGGATCCGAGAGCAAAGTTGCCAAAACCAATGGTTTGTCTTTGAGGTGCAGATTCTCGGCTTTATTTCGGTGCGTGGCGATCAAATGCAAACAGGTCAGGAAGCTGACACCTGTGCTCGGGCCAGCGTTGATTTTGTAGCGATCGAGCAATACGTGGGCGGCTGCAGTTGAGGCGAGATCCGGTACTTTCACTACTCTGAAACATTACTGTATTGTTGAAGGAACAAATAAAGAAAATAAATCGCGAATACAGAAAATTATAATTAGTGAAAAAATTTAAAGAAAAATTTCAAAGTCTCGCCTGTCAATAACAGAAGGGATCAGACTGGTCGTCTTGCCAATGACCGCATACGGCACAATGGCCACACTGGCTGTACCGGCAATCCCCGGTGGCACTAATTGACTTTCTGCACTTTGATTGGCACCGACGAATCGATTTTTGAGCACAAAATCGTAATAGAGCGAGAACTCGGTGTCGGCCAGAACGACCTGTGTGGGCACTTTGTACCTTTTTATGTATTTGCCGACACTTGAGAGAGTCCCGCCGGTGCCGGCTGTGTGCACAAAGTAGTCGACATTTATTCCGTGGATGTCTGGAATTTAAAAAGGTTACAAAAATTATTACAACGGCATAAAAACGTGCCATTTTTCAGAAGAAATCCAATCTATTACAGAATTTGAGTTAGATTTTCATATCCTCAGGAAAATATAACAAACAATCAACCAGCATATCCAAAACAAGACCACAGAACATGGTGTCAATTTTGTTTAGTTCAGTTTTTGTCATAGCCATGGTTTTTCAGGATTCTTCAAAGACGTACTTTAAACAAAAAAATATTTTGCAAACCAACTAAAAGTCACCTCCGTCGGGCTTTGTTTGAAGCTGTGTGAGAGTCTCGTAGAACACGTTGATGCTCTCAATACCGTTATTGTCGGTAAGGTGATAGTCCTCAGCATAGTCAGCATTCCCGAATTGGTCTATGAAGAAGCCGTCTTTGTCTTTTGCGGCCGCTTCTTTCGCTCTTTCCTGCATCCTGTCCTTTACTTTGACAACATTTCCGCCCATGTTTTCTATGTGTTCTATCTAAAATCGTAGTTATTGAAATATAATTACACATGTCCTAAGGTCATAGGAAGCAAAATCGAAAGACGGGGCCATTTTCGGTACTAGGAGATCGAATGAACGCGATTTCAGGCAATTTTCAAAATGGCTTCGGAATCGGTCCTATGAAAATGGTCTCAAAAAGTCGACAAAAAGTCAAATTTTCGGAAAAATTATATAAAAACCACTATTCCACTAAAAACATTGTGAGGAAACTTTTCGTGCAAAAATACCGGAAAACGGCATTTTTGGAATAAACTAAAACTCGATTTTTGCAGAGGTCGGATTTTGGGCCCCTGACCTCTCACTTGCAACGATGTCGCTTTCCACTTTTTCTAGCCCGATCGGACCGGCTACATGGCAAAACCATAGCTACAAAATGAGCGTAAAGCTAATATTTTTGTTTGGAATTCAAAAACGATATTTGGAAAAAAGGCGCATTTTTAATTGATCACCTGTACAATCCGGAAACCAATTTCTATAAAACTTTCACTTACCTTCACCTTATCCGTTGCCTCGGGAACGAACGTCGCAAACTTCACTCCAATAAGTTTGCACATGTACGCTTCGGAGAAGGCAGTGCTTCCAGAAGAAGCCTCGTATACGGTAGTGCTCTTCCCAATATGGCCACGAAGGACGGCCCACATAACCAAAGCCCATGCAAAACGGTGTTTCAAGGAGGATGTGGCTGAGGCGGATTCATTTTTGAACACAATAGTCACGTCTGGAATACAGAACTGGATTTTGATTTCGGGGAAAATTTTCTAGGAATTTCCAGAAGTGTTTGGCACCAGGAAGTGGACAAGACGGATTTTGGGTCCCTGATCTCTCGCTTTTGGCAATGACCTTTTCCATATTTTCCGAACACTTCTGAGAGCTTGTAAAATTTTTCATTTAAAAGTAAACGACACCGACCGCCACGTTTTCTATTAAAATGTCGTTTAGAGGATTTATTTTCCAGAAAATTGATCAAACTTCTAAAAACAATCTTACCTTTCAGGTGATCGAAGTAGATGATTGGTGTATATTTCATTTCATTCCTCTCGTCCCATAGCTTGGAAATGGCGTCTCGACGCCATTTATTGACGTGTTCTGAGGTGAGAGTGTCGACTGGCGCTGAGGTCAGGTTAGGAACCGGGCCTGGCTTGGATATATCTTGACTGCTGAAGTTTTCTAACGGGTGCGAAACTATTGAGCCGACAAATAATAATAGTACAGTTATCAGAAATGAAAGCATGTTTCTGGAAGAATTTCTTCTAGAATCAATAACTTGGGTCGAAAATATTCCAAGGAGAAAATTGCGCAATTTCCTTTTATGGATTCGGTTTCGAAAACAACCTCGCAGTTGGAATGCAAGTAAATTTTTCTCACGTTCGCTGTTACAGTGAATGGATTTGTTTATGCGATCACACCAGGAACCACTCGTTTTTTTCTTTCCCCAATCAATCATACCCCAAAGTCCCCACAATGTCTCTCCTGGGAAAAGTTTACTGGTTTGTTGAACTTCTGGTTTAAAGTTCAACCTTTGATGTCTAGGGTGAATATTGCGGTAAATGTCAAGGATGATCTACTTGTGGAGCCTCGGAGTTTCTCTGGATTTGTTTCCTTTGGTTCCACTATGTAAATGTAACAATGATATTACAATAGAATTTCAGGAATTTGTGAAAGCATTTTAAAAATAATAACGTTGTTACCAAAAAGTACCATTTTTTCGAAAACAACAACTTCTGAAGTTTCGGTTGTTTAGCAATTAATCCTTAAAACCGTTAGAAACAATTCCTCAAAATCTTCGGATCTCCTTGCCATTACCTGAAAAATTATGTTAAAAATTTTAAAAAATTGCAATAAAAATTGAACAGGTGCTAATCTTCGCAGTACCGTTACTTAACCTTATATCTCGCGTTTCGTAAGAAAGTATCAAGCTTGACTGATAAGATCAACGATTTTTATTCATCCCTAAACTCAGACAACGAAACAAAAGTACGCAACATAAAGAACATTCAATATTACTGGACTAGCAATGGAACGAGATGTAAGGCATTTGGAGTCTCCATTCCGAGGGGTGACCCACCATTCTCCAGCCCAAAAGTGGGAGGTAGGCCGGATCGGAGGCGAACACTTTTTCCTGAGATAAGTCGGGAACTTCGTGCAAGAGGACGGAAGAATCGCATTGGTCATCGACGAGCGAACCCTTAACGTCGAATTTTCAAACCATAGAAATTTTTTCGACTGTTTACTATTTTTTCGATCTTAAGTGAAAACGATTTATGGGAAAGGGCACTTTTTTGGTTAAATACGCTCGAAGCAATTTTTTAAAATCCGGCCATACTTATTCATTTTAAACAATGCTTAATGTATATGAAAATGGTGGGAATTAAAACGGGCATTTGTAATGAATGCGGAGAACTATAAAGCTAATGTCTCAAGAAGAGAGGCGAGACTCACGATATTGCAGCGAACTTCGCAAGGCACGCGAAGGCCATCTTGCCTGATGGCAAGATTTACTCGTACGCCGGTGTGCAATAAGCGAGGATTTCGGGCTCTGAAAATATTTCCTTAAAACGTCAGAACAATCTAGAGTAATCAGGAAAATTTAACATAATCTAGAATTTTGTAGATCATTCTAGAAAGCAACCAGTTCCCGTTCAATGACATACCTGACAAAAATGACGCTTGTGTCATAAGCGGACCGCGCTCTCCTCAGAGATGACATCCATAAATCGGATTTGTCTTCCATATCCTCGGCTTCAACCTGTAATAAAATTTGAATTAAAATTTATAATTTCATATGGACAAATTTGAAATAAATATACAGTAAAATCATTACAATATAACACCTTTCGTTAGCCTACTATCAAATCTGGTTTTATCCACATTTGCCGACCCTATATCTTCAATAAATGTAATCCCTACAGATTCTACATTCAAATTCTCTCCTTATATGGCAGTCTGATAGGACAGAGATTTGTTCTTATCGAGGCTTTTCTGTAACTTAATCACAATTTTGAATTACCTGGAGATCGTCCAAGTTAACGGTTGAATTTGCCTTCTTCAAGACCGTCGCGCGGAACCACACATATTGGCCACGTTCCAAAGGCGGGTTGAGTAGTTCGCCGATTTCACTTATCGCTGAGGACTGAACTACCTGGAAAATTTTTAAGTTAATTTTAAGCCTCTACAATACAAGGACCTCTTCCTTGGCTTAAATTTTCTAAATCTCGGTCCAAATTGTTTAACATAGGGTCTCAGAAACATTTTTTCCTCAATAATCTTTCCTTGGTCAGAAACATAAATCAGGACGATCTTCTCACCTTTCTGTGACATGCGAAGACCATAAATGGAGTGTAGACCTTCCAGAGATTTGGATGGATTGACATGTCCATGTCCAGAAACCGTCTGGCTGCAAAGGAATGACTAAATGAGATATTTGAGGGCGTTGTGGCGACATCGCTTCTCGATGAGAGGCTCAGGCGCGGCTCACAGACCTGAAATATTTTCATATAAAATTTGACCAAGTTTTCTGCCATTTTGACAAAAATTTTCCTGGATTGGATTATCACAAAATTTTTTCTGAAAGAAATTTTTTTACCTGGTATCTTTCAGTCGTCCCGTTCAAACAATAACTTTGGCAGTACCGACCATAGTGATCTCGGGCTTCCAAGGTGATGTTGAACTGCATTGTGTCGCTTGGGTGCGGCAATGGCAAATATACAAGACCCTGGAAAATTATTTGCAAATTGCTAAAAAGCGTAAACGAAGAAAATTTAAAAAGTACACACGCAGTCACATCATTTTTGATTACTTGTACATTCATTACTGTAGAAATTAGTACCCGCTAAGCATAGTGCGTATATTTGGTTTATGAGGAGGGTATCGAAGAAAGTAAACAAGCTGAGAACTTGGCATTGGATTTGAATGCTTTGCAAGTTATCTGCTTTTTTCTTAAACTATTCTTTAGTTTAAAAACAAACTCATATTCTAAATAGGAAATGAGAAAATGATAGCCTAGACAGAGCATCAAATCATGTTTGAGTTTACCATGACCAAATTCGATCGCAGGTAATCAAAAATATTAAGTGAGGGTGTGAATATTTTTTATTCCGACTTGAGTAAAATTTGCAAGTTTTGGATGTAAAAACACAGAAAGTTAATGTCAAAAATGCACAATTTTGAAAATAAACTTAAGATTCGTAATTTTTTATGTCAACTCCAGGATAAATTATAGCACCTGCGTCAACTTTATTACCAGTTTTCGCAACTCTTTTCACATAAAATAACGAAACTTCCAACTAACCGGCAGTTCCGGATACTGACTAGTCTTCTGGATATAGGTCGTGACTGGGTCCCAGCTCCCGGAATCGTCCTTTACAATAACGTGCGCAATGCCGCTGGTCATAGGTTGATTGTCTTCTCCCAGCAGCAAAGTCTTGGCCCAAACAACTCCGCCAACAGGCCGACGCTCTCGTCTCTCGTGTCCTGAACCTTCGGTGGCCGGCAGTCGGCAAGTGTTCTGAAAGGACAAAGAATTATTTTCTTTGCTTTGAAAGGCTTATTTTAGACATTTTTGCGTTACAAAAGTCTAAAAGGGCAAAATTTTCCCATTCCAAAATGATTTTTTTGCCGAATCTTTTCGGAAAAACTAATGTTCACCGAATTTATCGATTGAAAGTGCCGGCTGGGACAAATAATAACTTTTTTAATCTAGTCTTTGCAAAGAAAACTTGAATAAGTTATGATCCTGTAAATATAAGACATCAGAGATTATGAACATTGATCTCTTAACTTGAAAACATCATAGCTTCCGAATTTTTTCAGCTTAGGCTTTAATTTTCAAATTGTTTCGTTCGTCCAAATGAGCACTTTCGGTCAATACCTAGTAGTTATCACATCATACATACCTGCATTTTTACCTTTCAGAAAAAATTTAGTGCAAAAATTTTCAAAAAGCCATTGCCCTTTTAAAGTTTTTAGTCAACTTTCAGTCAATTCTCTAAAAATGTTTCAGTGTGATTCATATTCGAATGTTGCGTTTAATCTGTGTGGTCCAATATTCAAATGTGACTCATAATCGAAGGTGAGTGGATATGTAATAAAAAGCCATGTTCTTGCATGTCTTTGGGCTAGAGTGCAATAGTCCGAAAACGGCCAGGCGCTGGGGCCGCGGCGGCGTATCGGATTACAATGTATAAAATAGGCTGTGTTTGGAGCTTTCAATTGCGCTAGCCCACGGCGCAGGTAATTCATTGGAAGCCGGCGCTTGTATATAATAGAATGCTGCTAATGGTTTATTTAATACTACGTTTCTAAAATCCTGGCTGGAACCATGTCCAAATTTAGCTTTTTCATTTATACGAATTGGAGCGCAAAAATCATTTAGACCGTTACTTTTTATCGCAACTTTATTCTATTTTGTTCTATGGAATATTTTTGGCGGTAAAAGTTGTTCGGGTTTTGTTCCGGCGAATACGATTTTGCAACATTTGGCTTATTCGTTGTTTCCGAAACCCGAACAGCTTAGCAGCAGTCATGACTTATATCGCTGTTTCGAGATTGTACAGTTTTGCGCCCATAATTTTTGAGGTAAGTTAAATTTAATGCTAATTCTTGAAGAATTGTTTTGGAACATTTGTAATATAAATTCAGGCTCTTATGAGGAAAACTTGGACAAGTCTTCTAGCTTAGACTTAAGATTTAGACAAATGCTCAGCTTGCTCTTAAGACTAAGTTTAAGCTTAAAAGGTAGGAAATCTTTATGTAAGCTGAAGCTTAGTTTCCAGTTTAGTCTTCGATTTAAGCTTACGCTTAACCTATCACTTAAGATAAAAGCATATATCCATTGTTTTAAGCATAAGCTTCGTCATAGGCTTAGAGTTTGATTAAGGTTGAACTCAAAGCGAAGTGTTTAAAACTTTTCCAGCTGTTTAAAAACGTAAGGTATGATTTCCAACTAAATTCCCTCTAAACATCAAAGATCAAAAATACCTGAATACAAATGGATTGATAGCAAATATCAGTTCCCATAAATCCGGTGCAGTTTCCACCAAGTTGAATTCGACTTCTGCACCGCCACGCAGCTTGATCACAAAAATAGTACTTTGAATCGCAGGTGGGCTGGTCCTCCGTGCAATGTCGCACGGGTTCGTATTCGTACCAAAGGTCTGGAAAAAAATTTAATATCGAAAAGTAAAAGATCGGAAGGCATATTGTTTTTTAATATTAACGTGTAAATTTACCTACAACCAAAAATACCAAAAACACACACATGCTATTTTTGATTCCTTGAGTCTCGGTGTGATGATGTCAGGCAGTGTGCTGGTTGTTATGTCTGCATATAAAAAGTACCAGATATAACTACCAGCACACTGTCTGATCATCGTTTCCATATATTGAAAAATATACACACACTCACTCTATTTTTCATTGCTTGCCAGTCGTGGTGCGGTTCTGGTGTGCTGCTGTAGATATTTGTGCATATAAAAAGTATCACCAAATCTCGACTGAATGATTCCAAATTGACCAAAACCTCGTTAATATCTTCTTGAGTCTGAATATTCAACTCGAAAATTGAGGCCTGTCAATTAAAAGCTATCAAATTGTGTGTTCGGGCAGAGTGGTCAGACAAACAAGAAAGATTAGAGAGTACAAAGTGTTTTGTCTGGCGTTTCAGCGTTAGATTTCTATTTTCTATTTCGATCAATTTGGAATCATTCAGTTCTGATTTGGTGATATTTATATGCACAAATAACTACCAGCACAATGTCCACAACCGCACAACCTCGACAAGGAATCAAAATAGTGTGTGTGTTTTTTTTTTGTATTTAGAGAATCTTTTTT
Organism: Ditylenchus destructor; assembly: GCA_022814885.1. Lineage (NCBI taxonomy): Eukaryota > Metazoa > Nematoda > Chromadorea > Rhabditida > Anguinidae > Ditylenchus > Ditylenchus destructor. The sequence continues at coordinate 416,290 of JAKKPZ010000022.1, read as the reverse complement.
GTCTATTTAATGATTTTTAAAGAAATTGATTAATTTTTGGATGATTTTTTGGCACTGGAAGATTATTTAATAGCGTAAATAATTTTTAAATGGCACTTTACAAATTTGAGTTTCAGTAAGTAAAAATTTCTTTGCTCTTGCCTGTGTAATCATTCGACAGACCATCCTTGTTCTTCAAACCAAAAGGCGTCATTGGCGCGTTAAATCCGTGATCTTTGTTGCAGATTTTCTAAAAAAAATTTATACTTTTTTAAAATTTAACAATATTGAAAATTTGTCAAGATTCAAATTTCTATAAAAAGTTACCCTGGCATAGTCCTTCTCTCTTTGCGTTCTCGTCTGCTGTTTCTTCCGGAACTGTTCCCAGACATTGTCAATGAATGAATGATGCATATAAAATGTGGGATCGTTGGGCGATACGCGGATTACAAACATAAATCCTCCGACCCAAACGTGGGACAATCCGTGCATTGACTCGAAAGTTTTGTCGTGGCAAAATGTCAGCTCGCTAAATTTCTGAGTATTAATTTTTTACGGATTTCATAAAGCAGTTTGCAGAATAAATTTTTCAAAATTTTTCCCAATGTCTGAAAAATTTTTGTATTTATTTTTCTGATTTTTATTAATAAAGTTTCCTAATCCAAACCTTGCACTAAACCTTCCCTCAAAATAACGACTTACCTGAAATTCTGCCTGTTGACAATCCAATCGACGTCTTTCGGAGATAACAATCTATCCTGCGGTCTGCCTCCCGTGGACCGATAAAGTTTCTTGACCGGCACTGGACTCAATGGCATCAAAACATTAGTGTCCCAATCATGGAACGGGCCAGTTTTGACGTATCCGTTCCCGTTACCCATCAATGCTTCGGTCCACATAACGCTGTCGCTTGGCTCCGGGAGGCCTGAAATTGGGAACATAGATATCCGATCAATTTGGAATCATTCAGTTCTGATTTGGTGATACTTTTTACATGCATAAATATATACACCGGCACACAGTCTTCCGCACGCACAAGAAATCAAAATTATCATGTGTGTGTTTTTTGGTATTTATCTCAATTATGACATCAAATTGATGCCAAAATGCGCTAATTTGTAAATGAAGTTTAGATTTTAAATTTTACGCAATCAAAAAATTATTCAGAAATCAATCAATATCTTAAAAAACCACTAAAAGATACTCTAAATACAAAAAACACACATGCTACTTTTTGATTTCTTGGGTGGAATCTCTTTCAACAGACAGTGTGCTAGGTGTAATTATTTGTGCATAAAAATAGTGTCACCAAATCAGAAGTGAATGATTTGGAGGATGGTCTGTAATTTTATCGAATATTGAATGATTTTCATCAAGATCTGGAAATCCGTGATTAGCTGCGCTGGTACCGCCATTATGTATACTACTGATTTCTATATTCTCTTTCGGTAAATTTTGAATCATTCAGTTCTGATTTGGTGATACTTTTTATACGCAAAAATAACTACACAGACACATTGCCCGAGCCTGGGTTGCTGCAAGGAATCAAAAAGTAGCGTGTGTATCTTTTTCGTTTTCCCTACGCTTTAATTTTGATTAAAACATTCAATTTTATTAGCATGCACTAAAAACTAATGTATATGTGTGTAGTTTTATCACTGACATACTTGAAATCTATTTCGCTGTACAGCTTGGTTGCCTGGCTGTATATTAAAACTATGCATTTGTTTCAAGGATGCAAATTCATAGTTTTATGTGACGACGACCTACAATACAGCGTAAACGGCCAACTCAGAAAATGACTTTTGCCCCATGGCCAAGCAATCAAAATTAATGCGTGTGTGTGTATTTTTTCATTGACATTCTTACATTAAAATAGATTTTTCTGTATTCTTTCTCTTAAAACATTTTCTGAAAGTTGTATTAAATAATTGGTAAATTATCCGCGTTTTTGATGATTCAACTTAGCTCACCATGATCCAAAGTACTATCCCAATAGGGCAGTGCCACTCCCGGGACTTCCTTTTGGAGTGCCAATTCGAACTGTCGAAGGAATTCGCGGTGCCAAGGTAAGAAAGCTGGGCCCCAATGGGCTCCGGGCGCAGAATCCGGATAGTGGATCACTGAAAAGTTGCAATTTACAATGCTCGATGGTTAGAAAACTTGACTAGGGTTAGAAAAACTGCCAAAATTTAATTTATCTACGTTTTACCTGTCAATTTTCGCATAAAGTGACATTTGTGCGATAATTTTTATTTTTTGCGTTGAAAAAAGTTACATTTTTGTGAAAAGATGCCATTTTTCCAAAAATCTGTGAATTGCAAAAAATCAATTGTAAAAGTTGACATAATTATCAAGGATTGAAATTTTTTCAAAAATTAAATGTGGATGATAAATAATTACCGGTGTGGAGATCCCAAATGCTAATATTATCGATCATTTTAGTTTTGAGAATATTCATTGCTCTCGTCAGATTAGCTCGTTGTTCATCGGTCATCATTCGGAATTCGCGACGAATCGTTTTTTTTTCAGGAGGTGTTTCGGATTTCCGCCGAGATCGCTGAAATTTTTTGACTTTGGAGTTGAATAAAAAAATACACCGGAAAAGCCAAAAATTTCGTATCCAATAATCGTATCCATATCAGTAAGAAGATTATTTAATTTTTATTATTTAATTATTATTATTATTATTTAATTTTTTACCTTGTGGTCCCCTGTAACTGTGGTATTGAGCGGGTTTCTTCCCGATCCTTTGACTAGATTACTCTCATGAGCTTTTTTATTTGGCTTGGCGCGATCAATTGTTTGGAGTTGTCTTAGGTAAGCCTTTTGTTTGTCTAAAAGTTCGTCACCTTTTAAGGGGACAGTTCCATCAAATGAAACAATCAATATCACCTGTGGCGGTGCTGAGGAAGAACGACTTTGTCGCTGACTCATCCTCCCACATTTGCTCCTTTGTTCTGTTTACATATCGCATCCTGTCCTGGATCCACATTTTTCTGTGCTCACACGCCCTAAAAGTTTTTTTTGGAAGAATTGAGAGTATAATACTTTTTATGAAATTTATGATGATTATGAACTTTTTTATGCTTTTTGTGAAGATATTTGACGGCTAGACAATACATCTCAGGACAAAACGTTTTCAAAACCAAATATGTTTTAGCAATGAGCCCGGGAATATTTTTGGCCGCAAATTTGAGTTATCGATTCATTTTTGAAAAAGTGCAGTCTTAGGCATTATTTGGCATTTTGTAAAATGAGAATTTTTCTTGTAAAACGTTCTAGGAGTAATTTTTCGGCGTAGAAATTAAATGTACAGTTATTTTTGTACGTGTTAGCCATTTTTAGTTACAAAATAATACTTTTGGAAAATGTAACTTTGTGACCAAAATTTACAGTAGGCACTATTCAGCGTAAACAAAGTAAACAATTTTTTTGCGAGGATAAACGTCATTTTTGTAGAAAAACTGCAATTTTTCTTTTTGATTTTCTCGCAAATAAAGTGCTTGGACGTTATGATTAGTTGTCTTCCAATAGACTTTCGTTCGTCCAAATCCGAGACTTCAAATCTACCAATAAGCAAAAAAATACCTGTCCAAATACTGAGCCGCCAAATATCCCGAATGAGGTAACTTTTTACACGAATCGACTTCATTGTTCAGCTTTTGCCAATCATCCAAATCAGCCGACTTCCCAGGATTTCTTCCAGAAAAACTGGGAGATTCCGCAAATATCGGAGTCGCAAAGCAGAATAAAAACGAAATATGAAAGATAAAAAAATAATGAGAAAGCATAGAAGTGTTCCGCCAGCGGCTATCAGTGATACCTGGCGTCAGTTTCCACCTGGCCCGGTGGGGTTTGAGTTTTGCGGTCTGTCTTTTGGTTGAGAAGGAGTTCATAGGGAGTATATTTATGGGAGAGTTATTGGAACTTTGATCGATAGCAGACATCGAATGGGAGCGATTCTTTATGGATCGGCGAACGAAATCATAAGCATAGAACGGAATGTCGGTAGAAATATCATAAAATAGAGTGCAGAATGTCTAGAAGAGGTGAAAGTTGTGCGGCAGTCGGAAAATCTGAAAAATTTGTCTAAAGTATGAATATCCAGGAACATTTTTGAGCTGAGATAAATTGTCGAAAATTGTACAAACGAATAAAATTTTTAATCAAAACTGGAAAGGAAATAAAATTAAAAATTAATTTCTGTTTTTCTGAACTGTGAAACCGGATTTTTTCAGACTGTTTTGGACAAAGTTTGAGTTTCCTTTTTAACTCAGTTTTGGGGACATTGAGGCTCGAAATTGCCTTATTAAAAATACTCGGCACCAAAGTAAACTCGCAACGTGACGAAAAAGTTAAGAACATTGAAAAGTTTAACGGTAAATAAAAGTTGTCTAATCTGACGTAAAATTAAAAAAAAAACAAATCACAAAGTACAGCGAAAGTTTGAAATATCAAATTGGAGTAATTTTCAGAAGTAATGAAAAATTTTAATACAATTGAATATAATTTAGGCTAATACTTATACAGTTTCCCTCGTTTAACCGGACAGATCGGGACCAGGGTTGTGCCGAGTCGACGAAAAGTTCGAGTCGAGTTTCGAGTCGAGTCGGCCGAAAATTTTTCGAGTCGAGTTTCGAGTTTCGAGTCGACGAAAAAGTCGAGTTTCGAGTCATTTTCGAGTCAAATTTCCTGATGCTTCAAAAAGTCAAAATTTTCGGTTTTTAAAGCAATTTTTTGCTAAAATTTGCTGTTAATTGTTATTTATTAGTACTACTATTCACTTTATGTCTAAAAAGGGGTGGTTTTTGGCTATTTTTGAGCTATTCTTGGCTATTTTTCCGCTATTTTTGAGCTAATTTTTGTTATTTTGAACAAAAAATGTCCCAAATTTTGAATATTTCATCTCTGAAATTGGTACTAATTTTTGGAAATAGTTATTAACTTCATAGCCTAATTTTGGCCTAAAACGCAAAAATAGCATAATGTTGCAATAAATTTAGCCGAGAAAAATTGTGATTGATAAAGAGCAATTTTTCAAAATTTCGAGGAGATAATCGGCTTCGGAGATCCGTGCTTATTGCTCGAGCGGTTGAAAATTATTATATCAGATTCTTCAGAACCAAGCGGAGATGCATTGAATTTTACAGTCTTCCGCTGGCAAAATTCGTGAAATTTTCAATAAAGATTGTAATTTTTGAAAAAAATTCGCGCTATTTTTGACAGTTTCCGCATTAATTAATCAGTTGAAAATTCGCGGAAAAAATAGCGCCGCAGGCAAAATTTTTTGAAAAATAACTCTGTTTGCCGAAAATTGACATTAAAATTTTGTATATTCTCGAAAATTATCAACAAAAATTTGCGAAATTTTCAATAAATATTCAAAAAATTCAGTGTTATAATTAATTTGAATGATAAATTTTAGTCAATTTTTAAAGAAACAGTCAATTTTTTCAAAAATTTTTGCCTGCGGCGCTTTTTTCGGCGTGGATTTTGCTGCATTTCTTGAAAAATACGCTAATATTCCCGGCCGAAATTTTTGGAAGAATATACAAAATTTTAATGTCAATTTTTGGCAAACAGAGTTATTTTCAAAAAATTTATTTTTTCCGTGAATTTTTTCATATTTCTGGGTAAGTAGACCAATAAACATAGGGCAAAAAAAGCGCCGCAGGCGGAAATTTTATAAAAAATTGGAAAAAACGTCAAAAATTGACCAAAATTTATCATTGAAATAAATTCTAACATTGAAATTATTGAATATTTATTGAAAATTTAATAAATTTTCGGCCCAAGGTTGGCGATAAACAATGAGACATAATACAAAGTAGGAGAAAAAAATAGCGCCGCAGGCGAAAATTTTTTGAAATATTAAGCCCGTTTGCCAAAAATACCGCTTAAAATACATTGAAAATTTCGAGTTTCGAGTCGAGTCGGCCGAAATTCTTCGAGTCGAGTTTCGAGTTTCGAGTCGGCGAAAAAGTCGAGTTTCGAGTTACGAGTTTCGAGTCACTCGGCACAACCCTGATCGGGACCGGTCCAGATAACGAGGGGAATTTGTATGGAAAAAATCCCTTCAGAACAACTTTATTCCGGATAAATGAATTTTCGGTTAAAAATATGAAATTTTTAGCGCGAATTAGAATTTTTAAGATTATATCGCTATTTTTGTCCGATTTTTGAAAAATTTTTGACAAATATAGAAAAAGTGGGCTGAAAACAGCAAAATTTATAGAAAACAATCAAATTTTTGACCGAAAATTTGGAATTTTTGGGTAAAACCCATAAAACTTTCAAATCAATAGGGGGCATCCTTTTGTCCCAAATTTTCCCAATTCTGTCCGGATAAATGAGGGAAATGTGTATGAAAAAATTCGTTCCGGCCAAAACCGTCCGGATAAGCGAGGGTCCGGATAAGTGTAGGTCCGAATAAGCGAGGGAAGACTGTGTCAACACTCGTAGGTTTAACACATATCTAACCGTCTGGGGATGAACCGACAACCGAGTAATTATGTGTGTTGTGAGTGTATTTTTTAAAATTATTATATTTTAGAAAAAATAGAAAATAGAAAAAATATTCTTGGTATCACTAGGATTATATAAAACTAAAAATATAATCGATCAGGAAAGGATTTTACATTTGCTGAATAAAAATTTTTAAACAATTGGATACCATTTAGGCTAATACTAATATAACAACACTCCTAGGTTCAACACATATCTAACCGTCTGGCTTCAATCTTACGATCTTCCGACGAGTAATTAAAAGCACGTGTGTTGTGAGTGTATTTTTTAAATGTTTCTTTTTGTGTATTCGAAATATTTTTCATTTTGCGTTTTCGAAATACCCTTAAGAAAAACGCAATCTCAAACTTACGCCAAATGTTAGTGCGACTTTCCGGCATTTTATGAAGTTTGTTTTTTAAAGTTTTAAAAAACAACCATTATAAAACGCCGGTTTGTTTTTTAAAGTCTCTGTGCTATTTTGCACCACTCAGAAGAAACGGTTAATTTTCCAGTGAAGAAACAAAAAAGAACACAAACAGTAATTCAAAAAATCAGAACACATTGCATTTTGACTGCATGAAGAGGACGGAAAGCGTCTTTGAAGAGTGTATACTTTTTTGCGAAAACGATTAGAATATATTATCTTTTATTTGTTTCATAAAACAATTGAATAGGTTAGAAAAGTGGCAGACAGTTAGTCGGCACGATTAGACATGTGCTAGAGATCTTTTTATCTAGAGCGTCATTACAATAGTAGAGGCTTGATCAAACAGGAACAGGAGCAGCCAAATTCTTTAATCCAGGAGATAGAGGACTACCTGTTTTCAGGACAGATTTATGTACCAATTTTTGTATGTTTTATTTATTTTTGCCAAAACATTCGAAAAAATTCTTCGCAAGAAAATTGATTCTAAAAACAAGAAAATGAACTTTGTTTGTTTTTTAATTATTTTTTCGAATCAGATTTCTCGGATTAATGAATCAAATAGGAAAGGAAACTTTAAGCTTTTCCTGATCCCAAAAAATAAAAGTACACAAACAAAGTTAAGGATAAACAAAAGTAACGCAACTCGGACTCCTTTTTCACATACAAATGACAAAATACGTGCGCTGACTAATGTAAAGGCGCATCATCGAAAAATGCTCTCTCAAGAGTGGGTTTGGGCGTCGACGGAAAATGCGCGAAATGGCCAGCCGACAGCCTGGAGACAGGTTTTTAGGTTTTGGAACCAAGGAATCGCATTATGAAAATAAATAATAATCGAGCAAATTACTTCTCGCTCCCGACTTAATGAGCTAAGCGAAATCTCAAGGAAGTCACGAAAGAAGATCGAGAAGATGTGCAGTGGGTGCGTGGATGTCAACTGGTTTCTGGATAGCTTTGAGGACGCGAAAAGCAGCGAAAAAACCAGATTATTTGGAAGGGTTTGGGTTTTGTGCAGAAAATTCCTCGGGTCATTGGGATTTCAAAATTTTGATTTGACGCTGATGAGAGATGAGATAATCGATTGTCTTGAGCTCGTGGGTTGCGTTGCCAGGGGGTTAGAGTGCCGGATAGTGTACTTAAGCCATTTTCCACATAAAACTATAATAGACGTCGATGAAATGCGAATTGATCCAGGAAATTGGAAATTACGGCTGAGAGCAAAATTTCTGGACCAAATCTCTGGAAAAAATTCTCAACAAAAAATTCCCACGGGGAAATCCTCTGGACGGACTCCTGTAGTTTTAACAAATGTATGAAAAATACGGGAATTTGTCCCGGGTGCCTGACTATCCCTATTTGGATGTGTAGTTGCCTGGAGGCATTTTGTCCAGGAGGATTTGCCAGATTTGTTGAGGAGGATTTGCCAGAGGAGTTTGACCTCAGTTTGACATAGTCTTTTCTCGACTTTCGATTTGCCAAAAATGGTATTGGGAATTGCGGTTTTCAACGGAGAAGTTCAAGGTTTGAAACTATTACTTTCCTAGCCGACTGAGACTTAGAAATTCGCGAACGGCAAAAAAGTAACATATTTAATGTGATGAATAAATGTCTAAAATCAAGATTTTAAACAATGATAGAGGACAGAACAGGGCACATGCTCGAGAAAATGAAACATCGATTGTCAAAATGGGAATTTCTCGAAGACCTTATCCGGGATCGATATAGAAAATGAGAGACGTAATTCGCTTCACTTATTTTGACAAGCGAACTTCGCGTCAAGGTCTCACCCCCGAATGGTTCCGTTGAGGGAATGCGAGCAGTCGCATTTTCATTCCCTCGGCGAAGGTGAATTGTTTAAAGGTGAAGGACAAGGTTGACCACAATTCTGACGAGAATTTGTCTTTGCAGACGATTTTACGCGAAACTGAAAGCCTTGGAAGGTGTTTTCGAAAATTGAACACGTAAAGACTTGAATTTTGGGGAAGAAGATGAGAATTTATTACAAGTTTCAGGAAAATTTTCCGACATAAAAATGGTTAACAAATATGATAAATATCGCTTAAATCCGTTATTTTTGATCCTGCTTTAAAATTTTTTATACTATCGCACTACAAAAAATGTCCGAGAATGGAAAATCAATATTATCATTGCTCAATTTTTGGCTTCCGTCAAATTTTGGACCCAGCATATTCAAATTCACTGAACACGTACAGTTTTGCTATTGCCAGACAAAAAAAATGAAAAATATGTTTCTTACGTAAAAATACTTTAGGAATACACAAAAATTAAGGTGGGATAAAATCCACCATTTTTCGTATCAATAAAACCTTGGCAGGCAATTTTTTATTTCTATAGCAAATTTTTGCAGTATTCAAGGTGTGGAGAAACTATCGATACAATTCAAGGCAGAATTGGTAATTTTTGAGGATATGAAATTATGGAAAATCGACATTAATTAAATTGACAAAAATAACAGATTTTTTCGAATTGCTCAGTTTAAATTCGTTGATTGAAACCAATAGTCGTCGAAAATATCCATGAAACATTGGACTTGGATAGCAGTCCAAAGCAAACGTGAATCAAATTAATTTCAAAGCAAAAGCTGACCAAAAACTTTCGGAAACCAAAGAAATGCCCAAATTCATCGTTCAATTTGGAAACAAACAATCTTCTTCCGAATTTTAGTATTAATCAAAGCAAATCGTATCATCTTTTCCTTTTCTGTCGTCCGTCGGTCAATTCCTTTCTTCGCTCCTCGGTTATTTTTCCTTTTAAGGAATTCCTTTCTTCTTCGGCGTCTTCCTTCAATACATTTCTCTCACTATTTTTTGTGATCAGAGAATTAGAGAGAGGCTTCTCTGCGCGACTTTTCCCAAAAGTTGGCTGGACGTGAAATTGAAAGTGTATCGCTGCTCGCCTTTTAATTCTTCTCAACTCTCGTTCAGGTTTTATGAATCATTTAATGGGCGTCACCTGTCAAACGCACCTTTGGAAGGTAAATGACAGTTTGGTTTGGACATGTGATACCGAAGGTAAATTATTTTAATCTTTGATCGAGTATACAGTCTGTTACAAAACTATACGAACATCTGAAAATTTTACATATTTCACTATTTTTGAAAGGTATATTAATCGCAACAACAATTCTCATAAAATTGAAACGAAAAAACTAAACTCTCGCCGTTTGTATGTTTTCGCTGGAAAAAAATTCGGCGGAAAATTAGTCACATAATTTTAAACATTTTTTTGTGGATTAAACATTGGTTATGGGATTCTAAGCACTTTTGAGCTGAGATAAATTATCGAAAATTGTGCAAACGAATAAAATTTTTAATCAAAACAGGAAAGGAAATAAACTAAAAATTAATTCGTGTTTTTCTAAAATGCAAGACCGGATTTTTCTACAGAATGTTTTGACAAAGTTTGAGTTTCTTTTTAATTCAGTTTTGGGAACATTGAGGCTCGAAATTGCCTTATTAAAAATACTCGGCACCAAAGTAAACTCGCAATGTGACGAAAAAGTTAAAAACATTGAAAAGTTTAACGGTAAATAAAAGTGGCCTAATATGACGTGAATTTTAAAAAAAGTACAGCGTTGGAATATAGATTTGGAATATAAAATTGTCAATTTTCAAATTAATTGGATGCCATTTCGGCTAATACTAATATAACAACAGTCGCAGGTTTAACACATATCTAACCGTCTGGCTGCAATCTTACGCTCTTCCGACGAGTAATTAAAAGCATGTGTGTTGTGAGTGTATTTTTTAAAATTATTATATTTTAGAAAAAATAGAAAATAGAAAAAATATTTTTGGTATCACTAAGATTATATAAAACTAAAAATATAATCGATCAGGAAAGGATTTTACATTTGCTGAATAAAATTTTTTAAACAATTGGATACCATTTAGGCTAATACTAATACTAGCGAAGTGGGGCCGCTTCGCGGCCCTCACTTCGCTAGGAAGCGGTTAGCGTGCACAGCGGGAGATTGGGTTCGTCATCGCTTCGCGCACCGCCATCAGTATGCCCTCGTCTGTATCAGTATGCCCACCGCCATCAGCGGTCAGATTGGGTTGTTCGGGAGTAAGGATTGTTCGGGAGTAGAGCAGCATGAGACTATTTCGGGCCTTCGACCCTCATCCGACTCCCTACGGGAGTCCTATTAAAAGTTTTGTGTACATTATGCCTATATGTTCTAAGTTCCCTCACATTCCAAGGGAGAAGATCGGGCGCTCCGCGCCCGACCACAGGACTGGCTCGCCGCCTTCGGCGTCTCGCGTATATGGTTAGGGTGAGGTCGCGGCCTTCGGCCGCTCCTTCTGACTAATCTGTTGTCTTTGACTGTTTTGTGTCTCTGACTGATTAGTGTCTCTGACTGATTAGTGACTCTGACTTATTTGGGTCTCTGACTAATTTGTGTCTCTGACTGATTTGGGTCTCTGACTGATTTGTGTCTCTGACTGATTTGTGTCTCTGACTGATTTGGGTCTCTGACTAATTTGTGTCTCTGACTGATTTGTGTCTCTGATCTTTGATCCCTTAAAAAGACAGAAGGGACAAAATAAGCACCCCTAAGAATCACATCTTGGGTGAAAAAAGACAGAAGGGACAAAATAAGCACCCCTAAGAATCACATCTTGGGTGAAAAAAGACAGAAGGGACAAAATAAGCACCCCTAAGAATCACATCTTGGGTGAAAAAAGACAGAAGGGACAAAATAAGCACCCCTAAGAATCACATCTTGGGTGAAAAAAGACAGAAGGGACAAAATAAGCACCCCTAAGAATCACATCTTGGGTGAAAAAAGACAGAAGGGACAAAATAAGCACCCCTAAGAATCACATCTTGGGTGAAAAAAAAACAGAAGGGACAAAATAAGCACCCCTAAGAATCACATCTTGGGTGAAAAAAGACAGAAGGGACAAAATAAGCACCCCTAAGAATCACATCTTGGGTGAAAAAAGACAGAAAGGACAAAATAAGCACCCCTAAGAATCACATCTTGGGTGAAAAAAGACAGAAGGGACAAAATAAGCACCCCTAAGAATCACATCTTGGGTGAAAAAAGACAGAAGGGACAAAATAAGCACCCCTAAGAATCACATCTTGGGTGAAAAAAGACAGAAGGGACAAAATAAGCACCCCTAAGAATCACATCTTGGGTGAAAAAAGACAGAAGGGACAAAAAAAGCACCCCTAAGAATCACATCTTGGGTGAAAAAAGACAGAAGGGACAAAATAAGCACCCCTAAGAATCACATCTTGGGTGAAAAAAGACAGAAGGGACAAAATAAGCACCCCTAAGAATCACATCTTGGGTGAAAAAAGACAGAAGGGACAAAATAAGCACCCCTAAGAATCACATCTTGGGTGAAAAAAGACAGAAGGGACAAAATAAGCACCCCTAAGAATCACATCTTGGGTGAAAAAAGACAGAAGGGACAAAAAAAGCACCCCTAAGAATCACATCTTGGGTGAAAAAAGACAGAAGGGACAAAATAAGCACCCTTAAGAATCACATCTTGGGTGAAAAAAGACAGAATCTTCAAAAGTTTTGTCTAAATTTGTCTAAAATTGTCTACATTATAGCTAAATTTTGACCTAAAATTCGGATTCCCCGCTAAAAATTACCCTAATTAGGTACCTGTCCAAAATTAAGACCCCTAAGAATCCACTTCCCCTAAATCCCATGGGACGCCATATCCCATGGGACGCCTCACAGCTTTAACTTACTACAGTCGGCGCTCGATATAACGTCACTCGATATAACGTCACCCTCGTTATTACGTCAGTTTTGCCCGGTCCCGGCCAAAATATAAGGATTTACATACAAAATGACCCTCGATATAACGTCACCGACCCTCGATATAACGTCACTTTCGGGAGGGTCGGGAGGAAAAAAGCATAGGGGGTACCACATGAAATTTTTTTCCGGCGCCGCCATTGGCGGCGTCGGAGAAAATTTTGAGCATTTTTCCCAAATTTTCAAAATTTTCTTTCAGTTTTTCTTCAAATTTTTAAAAATTTCGTCACTAATTTTTGCCCATTTCTTTCAATTTCGCTCATTTTTTACCTTTTCAACCAAATTTTCTCTCATTTTTTATACTTTCTCGGAATTTTATAGGTGTTCCCAAATTCCATTTGGGGGACCAAAGCTTTATCGGGAGCGGCGGATGCTTTCTTAGGGGTGTCTGCCTTTCGGATGCATTCTTGGGGGTGTTTGTCATTTTCCCGTTTTTCCCGTTTCCCCGCTTTCTAAACGGGGATCCCCGCTTTCCCCGTGGCAAACGGGGAAGGGGAAAAACGGGGATCCCCGCGGGGGATCGAACCCTAATAGTCAGATTCAAATCAGATGCTTGAGCGTTCTAAGGTATACTCGTTTGTTCCCTTCCAACTTTCTTTTTGATACTCAACCGGAAGTACTTCTTCAACTCCAATACCTGACCCGAAGTTTTTTTGCGTTCCCAAATTCCCTTTGGGGGACCAAAGCAAATTTTTGAATAAAACTTTATTTTTTTAATTTTTTTGACAAAACTTGCCCCATATTCTCAGCTTTCCACATAGAACACGAAAATCGAGCTTATTTTTGCCTGAAAGCCAAAAAATAGCACATTTCAAAAATCCGAATTCAAATTCGCGCTCCTTGGCAAGGCCCTTGGTAGCCCGATTTTAAGGGAAAAGTAGCATTGGGGGGAGTTACAGTTGGGGCGGGACAGTTGGGGGGGGGGGAGTTACAGTTGGGGGAGTTACAATTGGGGGGGGGGAGTTAGGGTTGGGGGGTTTTACACAAACCCCCCCACCGGTAACCCCCCCCCAACCCTAAAAATTACCATATAAGGTACTTTTATGGTAAATTTAGGTACTTTTTATGGTTTATAGGTACTTTTTATAGTTTTTCAAAATTACTATGGCAGTACCAGTTGGGGGGAGTTACACTTGGGGGGAGTTACAGTTGGGGGGAGTTAGGGTTGGGGGGGGGGTTACACTTGGGGGGTTTTGGGTAAAACCCCCCAATCCTAACTCCCCCCGACTGTAACACCCCCCAACCCTAACACCCCCCAAGTGATGCCCCCCCAACTGTCCCCCCAACTGTAACTCCCCCCAATGCTACCTTGCTCGATTTTAAACGCTTGCTATGATAATCTAGGTAAAAATTAGGTAAATTTAAGGTAAAATAGTGTAATTTTAATGCATAAATGTACAAGAGGGCCAAAAACAGCATAAAAACACAAAAAAATGGCATTTTTGGGCCATTTTTTCCTTTGGAAAAATTGACCCTCGATATAACGTCACCCTCGATATAACGTCACTTTGAGCCGGTCCCCAGCGTGACGTTATATCGAGCGCCGACTGTATAAGGATAACAACACTCGTAGGATCAACACATATCTAATCGTATGGCTGCAATCTTACGATCTTCCGACGAGTAATTAAAAGCATGTGTGTTGTGAGTGTATTTTTTAAAATCCCTAAATACTAAGCGGCGTCGTGCGTGTGCAACGCTCAAAAGGAGACTTCCACTACGGCATCTTCCCGTGGATAGACCGGGGCGAGTGATAGCTCATTTGAAAGCCCTGAGGCTGCTGATCCCGAATAAACTATCAGACCCAAAATTTGAATATTTGAATTCGCGCCAAAACCGGAAAACGTGTTTTTAAGGGTTTTGACCTGGGGAAGTGATGTTTTTTATGTTCCCAATCGATTTCTGAGGCGATTCTGGACAACTTTGCTTTTTGCACTTTTTGATTTGGCGCATTTTTGAAAAAAGCCACTTTTTGGCCAAAAAATCGGGTTTTTTGATGCAAGGTGTCTACAGGTCTGATTTTTGGTATCCGGGGGTTTTCGGGTACGCTGATCACGAATCTGACGTCAGATTCGAGATTTGTTCTCACGAGTTCGTGTTATTCTGACCAGGTCTCTCACGAGGTCAGAACATCCCTACTCCCGAACAACAGCTGTTGAGGGCCGAACGCCCGAAATAGTCTCATGCTGCTCTACTCCCGAACAACCCTTACTCCCGAACAACAGCTGTTGAGGGCCGAACGCCCGAAATAGTCTCATGCTGCTCTACTCCCGAACAACCCTTACTCCCGAACAACAGCTGTTGAGGGCCGAAGGCCCGAAATAGTCTCATGCTGCTCTACTCCCGAACAACAGCTGTTGAGGGCCGAAGGCCCGAAATAGTCTCACGCTGCTCTACTCCCGAACAATCCTTACTCCCGAACAACAGCTGTTGAGGGCCGAAGGCCCGAAATAGTCTCACGCTGCTCTACTCCCGAACAATCCTTTTTTTAACTGGAAAATAGCAAGGGCGTACTGATATAGACTCCCCGCGCGCGTTAGCGCGCTAGTTAGTATATTAACTAGCAGCTTCGCTGCTAGCTAAAAAATGGTGGATTCTGTGTTAATATTGTGTATGGGTTTGTGGTTTTTATGGAATGCGGTTTAACACATATCTAATCGTATGGCTTCAGCCACCACTTGCGCAGGCAGTCAAAACAAAATGTGTTGTGAGTGTGTTTTTGAAGTTTTTTTTTCGAATACCGACATCTTGCCAGAATAATTTTTTCTTGTTAAATAAAAGCAATCTAATACGTTTATAACCTATGTATAATAACCTAGTACTACCGAAACTCAATCAAGCCAGGCAGTCAAAACAAAATGTGTTGTGAGTGTTTTTTTGAAAATTTTTTGATTTCAATAATGACAGGACATGTATAATTGCACTGTCTAATTGTCTGCCTACTTGTCTAAGCTATTCTATTGGTTTATAACACAAATGAAATTAGTGTTTTTGAACAAAATTTTGCATTGCTGAAAACATTATTCAATTAGTACCAAAAACAACCCATTAAATGTCAACAACATTTTAAACGTAAGCATTTTAAATAAACATTTTAAATGTAAACAACCCATAAAACCCATTCCATTAGTTTAGAATGCAAATGGTGGTTAGTAAATTTGAATAAACTTTCTGCATCGATACGCACTTCTCTTTCTTTGCATTATGTTTTCATCAGGCAGTCAAAATAAAAAGTGTTGTATATGTTTTGAAATTATTGATTTGTGTCGCAGTGCATGTGCTAATGCCGTTTCAATGAGAAATTTATGATTTTTTCGTAAGAGTGTAAAATAATATCGAAATATAAAAATAAGAAAACTGTGTTTTTAATGAATTTCAATTCTGATGTGAAATTTTAGACAAACCACAAAGTACGCACTTCTTTAATCCAGACAGTGGTCTATTTTTTAAGCATAAAATCTGAATCTGTCAACAAAAATGTTGACGAAAAGTTCGGTTAAAATTTGAGAACCAAATTTGAATGGCATACCTTTGTTTTTCAAATTATTTTTGTAAAATAGAAGATAGATATTATTATTTCATACGTTAGTACAAATTAAAAAATTAACAAAATGCCACAATGCAAACCGCGCCAAATTTACGCATGATAATAAATAATGCATTTATTATATAAAGCAAATAACACAATTACAGAAAGTACAAAAAGTTGCAATAAAAAGATACAATTTCAAAAAATAAAAAATCTGTTTAATGATTTGTAAAGCAATTTTTAATCGCTTTGGCTCTTAAATTACAAAAATAAAGTGAAGAGACAAATATTTTAGATTCAAAAAATTATTGGAAAATTATTTCAAAATTTATTCAATAAATGGCATGAAACAAGATCTGGCTCAAAGAAAAGATGCCGCTGGCGATTCCGACGGCATTCCAGTTCGTCGAGCGGTGAGCCTTGGAAGGAATTCCGCAAATGTCGACCATCATGGGGTCAGCTCGTGCGCGTTCGACCTTCTCGTTCCAACCGCCACAGGCCCTCAAACATCTCACATAGGTAAACCAGGGTCTGGAATTAAACTGGCGAGATGTATGAAATACGAATCAGGGCAATGATTATACGTACTACTCCGTTTAAATTTTGAAGAAAAGGAAACACAAAACATTTGTTCCACGCTAAAAACTAGATTAATAGTATTTTCTAAAAACTTTTCTTATTTTTCCACGCAACATAAAATCTAAAAATTACTGAAACCTGGTTTCTGTAACATTTAAATATGAACAATTCTTTATATTGTAATAAACAGTGTGCGCGCTGATCACAAATTTAGTAATAAACTAACCCGCAAAAGTCGAGCGGATTGGGTCCTCTCTCCTAAAATGAAATAAATGTGCATTTAAAAGACATATATGTAAAAGAAAATGTACATTTTATAGCAAAATGCATAATTTTCACTTTCCCTAATTACAAATTTCTCATTCAGTCATTAATTATTTTTTCACGTTTTTTTTCTGCTATTACTAAAATTAATTTATCAGAGAAATATTTACAAAATAGCAATGGCAAACAGGCGCCGGTTTTTTTCGCAGCGCAGGCTTGGACGACACAGAATTGGGAGGAATCACGGAGAAGTTGATCGACTTTGGCTCTTTCGCAGGCTTTCCCGAAATTTTTGGCCCTTGTGACGACGGAGGTCGGGTTTCGACGGCTTTCGGTTCTTGGGTCGTTTCCGATGACGAATTGTTGTTCCAGTCAATTGGCGTAACTAAAAGCAAACGTTACAATCAGGATTGGTTGATGTTTGATGTTATAATTTATCTGAGAAGAAAAAACCTGATTTTTGATAAAAGACAATTTTAGTCTTTTTAACGAAATTGTTCAAAAATTTTCGCAAAATATTATGCTTCTTAACCACAAATAGTTATCTTACAATGTCTTCGTAGATGTAGAGGATCAATAACAGGAGGCACTTCGCAATTATGCGCCACAAAATCGTACTGTTTCATCAGTTCCGAGTGATTCGAGAAGAGGCACATTTGAATGCATACGGCGAAGCTGGTCCAGTTTCTAGAATAATAGTGCACTATTCACAGCATTCAACGCTAAGTTTTCCTAATCTATAGTTTTAAAGTGCAATAGGTGTATTTTGAATACGATCACGCAGAAGCAGGTAACTATTTTACAGTTAACTTAAACGAAACATAAAACATAGCTCACCTGCATGTATCGCCGACGGGCTGACCATTTTGGACGCTGTACTAAAAATAGAACCTTATAAATTCCTTTTTGAACAGTTATGTCCAGGCGTCTGGCCAGAAGAAATAGGTCAATTTGGAATAGGTCAATAATGGTAAAATTTCGCAGGTGCTTGCCAAATGTTCTATCCAAATTTCTAAATTTCGAGGGAGGTCTTATCATCTAGCAAACCCCGCTGGCTACAGATCTGGCACTATAAAATATTACATCAAAGTGACAGGTGCACTTTACGCTGAGCACAGCCGAGCAAAGTGCTGCCAGGAGGAAAGTCGTCAATATCAGCTGAGAAGCTTTTGGAGAAGAGAAGATGCTCATTTTGTGACAGCTGAATATAACTGTTTTGTAGATTCGATCGAGATATGTTTATACAATCGGAATAATAACTAAAGTTGTAACATAAAATGGCGAGGCTTTAATAGCGAAATATTAATGAGTGATTCATCGAATAATCGAGAGTATGCGATATATGTTGAGTTTCATCGAAAAAGTGGTCCATTGATAGAATCATATCCGGTCCGTACATACCAAATATGGCGCCGTTGGTTAGCAAATTTGTGTAATGAAGCTCTGTTATGGATTACAAACCAAAATATTTTTAGCAATATACTCAAGTCCGCGTTTTCAGAAACACCGGAAAAAGGAGTCAATTACCGTAACCGGTATTGATGCAAAGAAGTAACGTTCAAACACAAACCCTACCCTTCTCCATAGTTATAACCTTCTGTCAAATCTTTACATTGTCACTCAAAATTGCCCAAGAAAAATGATGAACACTGCTGCTGGATATCAATCCCCCAAGTAAGCGAAAGCTGTCAGTGCGTGCGTCCCAACCTAGACCCCTTGCACCGGTCATTTCTGGGCAAGTGATAGCTTAAAATGTTCGTATAGACGAGCTGAGTATGTTTTTAGCAAAATTTAGACAAAATGTAGACTAAATTTAGACAAAATTTTTTAGACTAATTTTTGCAAAGGCCATTTTTCCTCATGGAAGGCATGTTTAGGGGTGTATATTTTTGTCTGTAATTTTTTGTCACGCTTTCAGTGGAAGGCATGTTTAGGGGTGCTTATTTTTGTCTGTAATTTTTTGTCACGCTTTCAGTGGAAGGCATGTTTAGGGGTGCTTATTTTTGTCTGTAATTTTTTGTCACGCTTTCAATGGAAGGCATTTTTAGGGGTGTATGAACACCCTGGAGTCCTGTGGTCGGGCGCGGAGCGCCCGACCCTCCCCCTTGGAATGTGAGGGAACTTAGAGCACAAAAGGGTATAACCCAATATTACACCATAAACATTACGAGCCACCGCAGGTGGCGAGCCAGTCCTGTGGTCGGGCGCGGAGCGCCCGACCCTCTCCCTTGGAATGTGAGGGAACTTAGAACATATACTCCCGAAAAACCCATACTCCCGAACAACAGCTGCTTGAGGGCCGAAGGCCCGAAATAGTCTCATGCTGCTCTACTCCCGAACAACCCTTACTCCCGAACAACCCAATCTGACCGCTGATGGCGGTGCGCGAAGCGATGACGAACCCAATCTCCCGCTGTGCACGCTAACCGCTTCCTAGCGAAGTGAGGGCCGCGAAGCGGCCCCACTTCGCTAGTACCTATTATATCAATACTATTTCAAAAAGTTCTGAAACTTTTTGGCAAGTAGTGTTTTTAGGGGTATTCGATGCGCTGTTTCCGAATATGCATTCGGTAAAATTCCAAAACGTTATTTTCGGGCTGAAAATGATAAATTTTGGCAAAACATTCACGTTTTTAGGAAAATTAAGCCCGAAAATCACATTTTTTGTGGAATACGAAATAACGAAATGCATATTCGGAATCAGAGCATCGAAATACCCCTAAAAACACTATTTGCCAAAAAGTTTCAGAACTTTTTGAAAAATCGATTTTTTAACCCATGTGGGGTACCACATGGTACAGTAAAATGGTGAAAATTTTTTTTCTCAATGAAAATGTGCTTTTTGGGTAGCATTCGACGCACTGAACAACTTTTTTGTCAGCGGTATGGTCGTCTGAGATGATTTTCGGCATGTATCGGCCAAAAATATGTAAAAAATTAGCCAAAAAAGTCCGAAAAAATAAAATTTTCGGTAGATAGCCGCAGAATAGCCTATCCTACCCAGAATCGGAATCTGAGCTTGGTTTGGGCATTTCCTCTGTAAAAAGTGGTCGAAACAGGCCTCCAAATTTTTAATTTGTAGCATTGTTTCAGTATTTGTTCAAAGTAAAAATTTTTATTTCCTGCGCCGAATTTTTGAACTTATTGAACCCTGAAATTGTCTTAAAATTTTTTATTCTCCACTTACTAGACTTTCAACTTATTGAAAATTCGTAAGTTTTCTTTTTTTGGGCTTTCGATTTTCTCAAGATTTTACGGACTCGTGCAAAATTTAGTGCTATAAAAATCTCACAACTGAATTATTTCATTTTCCTCATGTTTTCTCAGGTGAGTGATTAATGAATCAAAAATTATTGGCGCAAATATTATTTTTGATGTTACCGTTTGATTCACTGATAAGGATGATAGCTCCTTGAGGAACATCAAAAGTTTAGGTAAACACACCAAACAAACAAGTAAATTATACAATCATAACAGAAAGCTGTGAACTTTAGTGCTTTATACACTCTGAATGAATTGTTATCATTGGAATCAGTATAAACAATTTTTTAGTAGTCATCCAATATTCAATCCTCCAATATAAACTGTTGCATGTATTATCCTAGTCGCCGTTTTTATTTTTGTTTTTGATGCTGAGGTTACAAAATTTGCGACATATATCGTGTTATATTTCCGCGCAGCCGTTTTATATAAATTTAAAGTATAAATTTCATACATTGAAATGTACCATCCTTCAAATTTCGAAAATGTTGATTACCGTATTCTCTGAAATTAGCCCCTCTGTAATAACCCCATCTAAAGCTCGATTGAAAATTAGCCCACTTTCAATTTCCATACAATTACTTATTGATTTAAAATAGCCACCATCTCTGGACCAATGAGAACTAAAGACCGGATTTTTAGGTTGTTACACTGCCTGGTATGCTTAACCACTGTCTCTCTTCAAAGATAGCACAAAAAGGCACTCTTTTAACCTATTTTTGATCACTAAATAGGTTGAAAAGAGTCTTTGTTCTAGAAAGCCTCTTTCCCTTTGTGGGCAGTAAGCAGGCACGTCGATTGCGCATGAGGCACGTGCTTACTGCCCACAAAGGGAAAGAGGCTTTCTAGAACAAAGACTCTTTTCAACCTATTTAGTGATCAAAAATAGGTTAAAAGAGAGTGCCTTTTTGTGCTATCTTTGAAGAGAGACAGTGGTTAAGCATACCAGGCAGTGTAACAACCTAAAAATCCGGTCTTTAATGAGAACTGACCACCTTAGAGGAATTTTTTTCAGTTTTATACTCACAGAAATGCTAAAAAACAACGCTAAAAATCTGAAAAAAACCAAATTTTCTGTCAAAATCTGCCTAAATTTTTCCGTCAATGTTAATATTTGTCTCGAGAATTTTTAATGTGTCAACTTACAAATTTTCAGAAATGAAAACAATCATAATTCTCGCGCTGACTATTACAATTTCTATTCTTGTCCTCCAGGAATGCTCAGCGACTACCCAAAATAACGGATCCAGCTCCAGCTCGTCATCCTCCTCCTCTTCTGAAGAGGAAACAAAGGCCGGTACAAAACTTGTTCACAGACACAACTTTGATGGCGAACAGGTGCAACTTAGACCTGCGCACACCGAAATGGGACCCCCGGAAGAGATGAAATCGCCGAGAGTTCTGTCTCGAAGAAGACGATTTTTGTGTGATGAATTCACTGGCGATCAGCTTTGCTTTGCGCCGCCGTTTTCGCTGAGGTGTCGATGCGGAGCAGCAGGTTGCTTCATGGGAAAGTGCACCTGCAATCAGTGCGGATTCTATACCGGATACAGTCATCATTATCCGCCGAGTCATCACCATTCGCCTGCAGAAAATCATTCATTGGATGAATAATCGTATTTTACTGTATTCACGTTGGTTTGTGTAGAATGAGACTCAGGTGAATGAATAATGATTTTTTTTAGAACATGTTTTCTATAGGTTAAGGTTATAAATTTAATTTTTAACCAAGCCTCTGGCTTCACCCATTAAGTTTTTACTTTGTTTGGAAAATGAATTTGAGGAATAAAAACCAATTTCTGAGTCTCATTCCTGAGTTTTTGTCACATAAAATAACGATAAATTTATTATGTCTCTCAACTTTTTCGCGTGTCACTTCTGTGCGTTGAATGTTTGCTCTCCGGATTTTACAGAAGAGTTCAGACTTTGAGCTATTTAACTGCTGTAAAGTAAATTTTTAATGCGATGAATTATTTTTATGTGTTTTGCGACGTTGTCAAGAATTATCTTATTTATTCCACAATAAATAAATTTATTGTCACACTTCAAATAATTTTCGTCGCATGATGATTCATAGCATCTTATCAGACACCGCATTTGGCTTCATTGTTGGTGTTCTCGGCAATCCAGTCACAGAAATGTGAAATTCTTGCGTATCCAGCTATGAAATTGGATTTATAAGTAAAAATATTTTTAGGTATTGAAAGAAATATGATGATTTTGAGAGACACTTTTTAAAAGATGACTTAGGGAAACAGTTTTCTAAAATAAAATTCATGTCTCAGATAAAAAAACTCATATTGGTTCGACTTTAGCAAAATGTTGTTTCTCATAACAATTAAGCTGAGGTCATAATAGCGTTGACGACTGATTGATTCGTAAAATTTTGATATTGATTATTTTGATCAATGATCAGTCTGCTTTGATCATTAATTCTTGAGTTCTAGGGTCAATTTAAGTCGAATTATATTTTTGAAAAATTAAATTTTATCGAAAATATGTCAAAATATCGCACAGTATCGACTGATAAAAGTATCAGCGGTAGGTAGGTAGGTAAGAGCGGTAGTGGATCAGGTGAGTATCCAATGGGCTTGCACTGATTCACGTTCCTGATATCAGTATTAGTCACTTGGTGCCGATTTTTTACCAAAAATCTTTCTATAAGCTCCTAAAACTGCACTTACTTGGCCAAGTCAGATCTACGGCTCCAGGTTTGCCGAAGCTAGTAATCCCAATCTGAGTCCAACGTTTACCTTCATGTAAAAGTGCTGGACCACCACTATCGCCCTGAAGCAGAGGTCAGAATAAAGCAAAGAAAACGTCAAAAATATAGTTTTTGTTACACCATAAACACTGTTTTCAGAAAGTTATAAGAACAGCGTTTTCCGTACAGATAATTTCTTTCTCAAAATTCATGACATTTATATTATAACGGTTCAAAAATCTTCTACTCCTCTACTACTTCAATGCCCATGTTTGTCGCGTAGGCAACAGAAAAAATGACAGCAGCAGAACAAGCATCAACATTTTATGAGTAATATGTTTTTATTATCGATAAATTTCTAATAGACGGATTTCATTTCGTTTGAAAATGATGACAAATACACGATTTGCGAAATGAAATCCGTCTATTAGAAATATATCAATAATAATAGCATTATTATTAGGAGAAATGAGAGTACATAAATCCAGAAAATGTATTGTATATTATTGGCACACTAGGTTTTTCCCAGTTTGGTCACATAAAATAATTATAAATTTATTACATTTATGAATTTTTTGATGTCTCAATTCTGTGTGTTTAATGTTGCCTCTTCGGAGATAAGAAAAAGCTCTAATTAGAGAAAATTAGCTGCTGATTTTTTATGTATTTTACGATGCGTTTAAGAATAACTTATTTATTCTAAATAAATTTATTGTCGCATTTCAGATAATTTTGACATAAATTACCGTGAAATTATCGCATTGATTCACATAATCAATCAGTCATCGCATTTGGCTTCATTGTTCGTGTTCTCGGCAATCCAGTCGCAGAAATGTGAAATTCTTGTGTATGCACCTATGAAAATATTTTCACGTATTGAAAGAAATATGATGATTTTGAGAGACACTTTTTAAAAGATGACTTAGGGAAAGTTTTCTAAAATAAAATTCATGTGTCAGATAATAAAACTCATATTGGTTCGACTTTAGCAAAATGTTGTTTCTCATAACAATTAAGCTGAGGTCATAATAGCGTTGACGACTGATTGATTCGTAAAATTTTGATATTGATTATTTTGATCAATACTCAGTCTGCTTTGATCATTAATTCTTAAGTTCTAGGGTCAATTTACGTGGAATTATATTTTTGAAAAATTAAATTTTATCGAAAATATGTCAAAATATCGCACAGTATCGACTGATAAAGGTATCAGCGGTAGATAGGTAGCAGCGAGACTGGATCTGGTGAGGATCCAATGGGCTTGCACTGATTCACCTTTCTGATATGAGTTTAGTCAGTTGGTACCGATTTCTACCAAAAACCTTTCCCAAAAGCACCCGATTAACTGTACTTACTTGGCCAAGCCAGATCTGCACTTCCATCTTCGTGTGCCATACCATAGCTAGTAATCCCAATCTGAGTCCAACGTTTACCTTCATGTAAAAGTGCTGGACCACCACTATCGCCCTGAAGCAGAGTTATAATAAAGCATAGCAAAGAAAATGTCAAAATTAGTGTCAAAATATGTTGTAAAAAATGGCGTTTTCTTAAAAGTTAGGTAAGAAACTTTTTCCCTTTATCCCTTTGTTTTATAGCAGAGCAGTTTTCTCTAGGAAGAAGTATGCTTTCCTGAAATCCTACGTACACGGTGTTTCTTCCAATGTAACCCCGGGGTTATATTATTTCAATACCCCGATGGGGTATATTATTAGGGTGTTTATTATAGCATCTAATAAAGTTTATATTAGAGGAAATACGGTACATAAAAGTACTGAAAAATATATGAGAAAACCTACATGCCACGGCGCAGTGCCATTGTGAGACCCCATGCAGATCAGTGTTTCAGGAGTGTACATTGATTTATATCTAGAGTTATACATATTTAAAAAATTGCTCAGTAAGTCCTGATAAGTACCCTTTGCACATCGCGTCGCTCAAAATTCGAGCAGTACCTTCGTGTAAAACGTCAGGATCGTCTCCATATCCTGTTATCTCTAAACGAATAAACATTTTCCTTGCCTTATGATAAAACGTTTGTAATTTTATTATCACAATAATGTCAGGTATCCATTTATCATTTCCCACTTCTTGACCCGTTCCTAACCCGGATACCTGATAAGGACATTATCCATCATTAACTTACCACCCCATCCGGTAATGACGACATTTTTGTCAGGGTCACCCACTTGATGTTTTCCGCTCAGGCAAATCGGCCGGATATCTTTGCTGAAGCTCAGCTCTTCTTCAAGCTAAAATTTATCAGTAATTGATCTTATAGTGCCAGGGGCATTTTCCCGGAGGTAAGATGAAGATTTTGAGAAAATTTATCAGTAATTGAGCTGTTTAAATTTTATGCTGCCAAAGGAAAACGTGGAGATTTTGAGAGCAAGGTTTTTACCTCAATTATTGCAATATCGTTTGGATTAACGGAATGCTCATATGGTACCACTCGCTTCACTCTTATTTTCTGGCCATCGTGTTTATTTACTGATCCAACGGTGATAGTCACTTTTTCCTTGTCCGGATCATGCCTAAATAACGACATTGTGTAATGCCTGGGCCACGCACGCGGGGGAAGGGGAGGGGATTTTGTATTTTTCTATCGCTTTTACTGCACAAAAATACTCTCAATCCCCCGGCGTATTCGCTTTGTGTAATTGTGAAAAATCAAATCGATTTGATTTTGTTCGGTGTTCTAGAACAAAGGAGTTTGTTTTGGAATAACAAAAATGAAATTGTCTTCTCTGTACATAGCATTTTCGCACAGACATCAAATTTTGGTTGTGTATGCCATTGTGTATGTCGACGAAGACATGTTTTATGTCTGCTTTACAATGGGAATGGGCTGGCCGGCGAGTCGCGCAGGGGAAAATGGGCGCAGATGGGGTTTCCATGGGCGAAGCCAGCAGGCTTTGCCAGTAGGGCGGGGGGGGGATCATAGGGGCGAGGTTGAAAAGTGTTCTCAGAAATGGGATGCGGGTTGTGCCGACCGGCGCAGCCGGTCGGCATAACCCGCTGACGCGCCGAAGGCGCGGCCACGCCCACTAGTTGTGTAAACAGCGAGCAGGTTCCCGATAAGCCACAATTACTAAGCCAATGTCTAAATTATAAGTACCTCCAAAATGATGAACTTATGGATTATTATCATATAATTTTCTTGTGCTTGCACAAGCACTAAAGTTATGAACGATACGTTTGATATTGCATAGTCAAAAAAGCATTACTCGAGTACGCAGTGTGTGGCGGTAAGAACAAATCTCCGCGACAAAATTGTTGCCGTGCAACCCGTAGGATCCAATTGTGCTAGCCAGGGATATTTTCCCTGTGGAACGACGGCTCCATGTATGATCTGAAGAAATAAATAGATGGATAACGCTGGTAAATAGGTAAATCTAATAATTAGTTAAACAATTAAAGATACCCTCTCTCCGGCGTGATCCCCGGGATAATCAGACGTACCACACAGGACCTCTTCAAACGGTGTTGAGGTCACCACAGACAGAGTTGCAAGTAGACAGAGGCTCAACAACGAAATTGTCGCCATTGTTAATGTGAAATTATTCGTTTGGTTGAAATATTTATATGTAATTCTTTGGATTGAAATATTCCGAGAAACGTTTGACAATAGGGTGACATGAAGCATACAACAATAAACGTGAAAATATTTTAACAAAGAACATTCTTTCGGTCGTTGTTTCTTTTATTTTAATTCTAGAAAATTCTTACTTCAATTCATATTATAACGGCTCAAACATCTTCAATTTCAATGGCAACGTTTGACACGTAGGCTAAAAGTAAAAATGAAAGATGTTTGAGAATAAGTTTTTATTAGTAATATTTTAGTGCATTTTGCTTTAGGGAAACTTGAGATGCGTGCACAAACTGTTTCTAGGCCCATAAACGGCCAACATGGTTTGGGTTGGCACGAACGTCCGTACCAAACCTCGAATCTGACGTCATATTCGTGGTCATCGCATCCGATAATCCCAGGGTGCAAAAAATCAGCAGCGTAGATGCTTTGGTTTCGAAAATATTATAGTGTTTTTAAGAGTTTTGGCCGGGGAAAGTAGTTTTTACGTTCCCTGTCGCTGCGGCGTATGCCGCAGCCCGTCCCTCGTTTGGTATATAACATTGCTATATCAAAGAATACTGAGAAATTTACACAAAATTTGCGACCACCTCTGCAAGAACCGTTTGCAATGGTATTTTCCGTATTTGATTAAAGTTTTGTCTACGATTTTTACCCGTTAGGAATATCGAGTTTGGTAGTCTTATTGTAGAGTCTGAAGCCAACAAAACACTTTTTGATAATTCTAATAATATGTTTTGTGTTTTGCGAAGTAATCAATAGCAAACGAGTTCACATTTATTATCACAATTCATATAATTTTCATATCGATAAATTTGATCTAATAATTTATTAGTCATCAGTCATCGCATTTGGCTTCATTGTTCGTGTTCTCGGCAATCCAATCGCAGAAATGCGAAATTCTCGCATACACACCTGTGGCAATGAATTTTAAGAATTGGGATAAATTGGATGGAATGGCCCCAATGTATAATAATGTTTTTATATTTTTTAGATAATTTTTGGATAATTTTTAGTCAGTTGGTACCGATTTCTACCAAAAATCTTTCCCAAAAGCACCCCAATTAACTGTACTTACTTGGCCAAGTCAGGTCTGCGCTTCCATCCTTGTGTGCCATACCGTAGCTAGTAATCCCAATCTGAGTCCAACGTTTACCTTCATGTAAAAGTGCTGGACCACCACTATCGCCCTGAAGCAGGACTTATAACAAAGCAAAGAAAACATCAGAATTAGTTCCTTGTATAAAAAAACGTTTTCTTGAAAGTGAGGAAGGCAACTTTTTTCATACAGACATCCCTTACTTTTGAAATAGAACCCTTCCTAGGAAAAGGTATTTCATCCTGAACATAAATTTTTCCTCCTACTTATACATAAAAATACTCAAAAATATATGAGAGCACCTACACGCCACGGCGCAGTGCCACTGTGAGACCCGATGCAGATCAGTGTTTCGGGAGTGTAATCTGCCCCATATCTAGATATTTATGTTTAATTAAGTTGCTCAGTAGGTCATAATATGTACCTTTCGCACTTCTCATCCTTCACCACGCGAGCAGTACCTTCGCGCAATGTGTTAGGATAAGCTCCATATCCTGTTATGTCTAAACGAATAAGATTTCTTTTCGATACAATTATTATTGACAAAAGTTTTTGTATATTTTATTATCACAATTCAGAACATGATTCATCATTCACTTACCACCCCATCCGGTAATGACGACATTTTTGTCAGGGTCACCCACTTGATGTTTTCCGCTCAGGCAAATCGGGCGGATGTCTTTGCTGAAGCTCAGATCTTCTTCAAGCTAAAATTTATCAGTAATTGATCTTATAGTGCCAAGGGCGTTTTTAGACTGAGAGAAGTCGAGATTTGAAGTGCAATGTTTTACCTCGATTATTCCAATATCGTTGGGAAGAAAGGAGTGGTTATTGTACGGTATTATTCGTTTCACTCTGATTTTTTGGCCATCGTGAATGCTTACTGATCCGATGGTGATCATCATTTTTTCCTGGTCCGGATCAAAGCTAAATTATGAAATTCTAAAATTAACGCGAAATTACCGCAAGTAAGCCCTAATCAGTTAACTTAATCAACTTACGGGTTGCATATTGACTTACAGTCGGGGCAAGCCTTAGTGCACCTAAAGTTATATATAACCGCTTTTTGATATTGATTGAAATGTACTACTTTAGCAAGCAGTGCGCGGCGGTTAGAATATATCTTCGAGATAAAACCGTTGCCGTGCAACCTGGAGGATCCAATTCCGCTAGCCAGGGATATTTTCCCTGTGGAACTACGACGCCGTGTATGATCTGAAATAATCAAATCTTATACAGTAGTTGGTTGCATTATGTGTATCGCCTAATCTATCTAACGCCTAAATTTTATGCTGACATTTCAGCCAGTTTAAGTTAAACGTTACCCGCTCTCCGGCGTGATTCCCGGGATAATCAGACGTACCACATTGTAGCTCTTCAAACGGAGCTGAAGTCATCAGCGTCAGAGTTGCCAAAATTACGGAAAGACCCAAGAACGAAATTGTCGCCATTTTTAATATCAAATTATACGTTTGGTTGAAATATTTTTATGTGACTCCTTGGAATCAAATATTCCGTGAAAAGTTTGACAATGGGTGACGTGAAGTTTACAACAATAACCGGGAAAATATTTAACAAAGAACATTCTTTCGGTCTAACGGTTCAAGCATCTTCATTTTCAATGACTTTGTTTAAGACGTAGGCTAAAAGTAAAAATGAAAGCTGTCTGCGAATAAGCTAGGCATTTCTACGAAATCTTAAGATTTGACTTAACGATTTCCCATATTCGAAAGGCCCCACCATTTTCACAATGTTCCGAAAACAAATGTTTGAAACCGAGGAACTTATTTCTGGGTCTCATTCCTCGGTGTTTGTGACGCAAATGTTTTGCGAAATAATCCATAACTAGAAAAGCGCATGCTGATCTGACCGTTTCATTTTCTTAATTTATTAATCTAAATTTCTAAAATTTAACACAACGGATAATGATCTGAAACCCCGGTCGCAAGGACCGGTGTATACAACAAAAAATAATACAGAACAAGATACATTGGACACAATGATTGAATAAGCATTAGTATATCAAACGTATCGGCTCTGATCCTATACGCCTGATCACAGTCAAATTGATATAAAGTCGAGCTATTCTCAGTAGGAAGCCATAAAGCATGTAAAATGTATATAAATTTAGGGAAATGGGGAGTTGGTCGGAATGAATTAAGAGGAAAGAGTGAGAAGATTGAAATGAAAAGCGATTATGAAAATGTTCGTTGGGAAATTCAAAACTGAAGTCGTAGTGATCCCTCCCACTAAAAAGTTGGAACGCAGAAATGTCCGAGATTACGCTGAGCGTAACGAAGAGACCTTCTCTGAGCTTTTCTTTTACAATGGGGTTTTATTGCGCCGCACACTACAACTTGACTATAAATTGACCCTCATACCACATATATTGTGAGGATATATTGGTTTGGCCGGAAATTCCTGTCGGTGTTTTTTATGTCGGCCATTCTTATCAGTGATCAATAATTTCTTGGGAAGTGTTTATACTATTTAATGCACAAGAGAGTCCTTTATTGGAAAATGTGGAAAGCAAGCCTTTTATTATTTTCTTTCCTTAAAATTATTAATTCTCAAAACAATCTCCCTCATAACCACCTCCGGCATGTAATTTTTTATGAATATTCCAAAGGCACCAGTGCGGCCCAAACAGCTAAAAATATTAACGCAGTGTACGGCGAAGACTCTATTTCCACCCGAACCTGCGAGAGATGGTTTCCTCGTTTTAAACAAGGAAGTATTGACCTAGAAGATGAACCACACTCTGGAAGACCCTCCGAGCTAAATGAACCAGCACTTTTGGCATTATTAGCAGAAGACAACCGGCAATCAACACGCGATTTTGCAGAGCAGCTTGGGACCAGTCATTCTACAGTAGAAGACCATTTGAAAGCTCTTGGCTATAAGAAAAAGTATGGTGCTTGGATACCGCACCACCTGAACGATGCCGACAAATGGCAGCGAATGTCCATTTCCGCCAATTTATTGTCCCGTTACTATCGTAAGTCCTTTTTACCCCGCCTAGTAACAGGGGACGAGAAGTGGATATTTCACGCCAACTTTCGGCGCAAAAGGCAATGGGTGGGCCCAGGAGAAAAGGCAAAACCTGATCCAAAGCCAGATCGCTATGGGAAAAAGTTAATGCTCTCCGTCTGGTGGGATATGGAAGGCGTGATCCATTATGAACTGTTGGGCAGAAAGGAGAGACTCACAGCTGCTACGTACAGTGCTCAGCTTCGCCGGCTTGCACAAGCCATCAGGGAAAAGCGGCCCGAAAAGCCAAAGGTCATCCTTCAGCACGACAACGCTAGACCCCATGTTGAGAAACTAACCAAACAAACACTTCAGGACTTGAGCTGGGAAGTGTTGCCACATCCTGCATACAGCCCGGACTTGGCCCCGTCAGACTACTGGTTGTTCCGGGATTTGGCCAACGAAATTGCAGAAAAACACTTTGAAAATGATGACGATGTCAAAAATTTGTATTTTGCTCGTAAAAAGAAAATTTTCTGGGAAAGAGGCATCCGCCTTTTACCAGTAAGATGGGCACACATTGTAGATCATAATGGTGATTATTATGAAGAACATTGATGAATAAATGTTTGATATATAAACGTTTAAAAACACCGACAAGAATTTCCGGCCAAACCAATATTTACTGCAAAAATTCAATTAAGAAAAACAATGCTTTACCCCAAAAACCTGCCGAATTTTTCGCCCTCTTCACTTTTTATATTCCTTGCAAATTCATCGGCGGAAGATTTCTTCTTTCCGAGCTTGAGTGCTTTACCGCCGACTGTGCTTTTCATCGGAATTCGTACGGGACTTGCATCGGAGTTTTCTGCGATCGATTGGGCGTTGATTGCAATTTCCACCACTCTTCGAGACTGTAGCCGTGAGCTGGATCCTCGCCTAGGATTTGCTTTATGTGCTTTTCTTTTTTGATTTTCTTTATTGTTTCTTTATAATTTCTCTCACAGCCAATTCTTGACGCTAAATAAGAAATACATGTTTCAGTATTCAACGCTGGCCAACAATACAATAAAAAACCTCCAACACGAGAGAAAATGAGAATCCATATCCCGCAAAATATTGGAGCGTTTCGTAGTGAGCAAGACGACGTAGACATTGTTCAGCATGTGATAGAGAAACCGCACGCAGTCCATTTCAAGAAATGTGTACTGTTTTTCACCTGAAACTCTATAATTAGAAAGAATAAATTTAAACGCTGAAATTCTTACCTCTTGACTGATCCATAAGAAGAGACTGGAAGCCGTAAAAAAGAGCCGTGATACGATCCTTGCTCATTCCTTCGACGTAGACTTCCGTGAGCAGTATCGAAATTTATGCGATTACTATATTAGTTTTAAGCAATAAAAATTGATTAGAAAAAGCAAGAAAAACGTGGTTGACAATTTGTTTTCACCAAAATTGGGTGATATAAAGACGAAATTTCAAATACCGGGGGCCGACGCAGACCGTAAAGAAAGAGAAAATAGTGTGTTTCTTACTGTCTGCTGATTTAAATTGTCAGTTGATTCAAACGGAGGACACGAAAAACACCGTGGACAGAAATGAAGTTTATCATGTACCAATTTTTTCAATCAGTTCCGTCCAGAGGACAAGTGTCGATGAAAAGGTAAGAAAAGTGCCAGGAGCGTTGAAAACCGTGGGGAAGGGAATAAAGGGTGGGCCAACAAAAAATTTTCTAACTTTGATGCTAAGTGGTCAGCAAAGAAACGTCAAAATTAGCAGGCATGACACGCGGGAAAACCAAATTTGAACTTATCTGCATAGGTGACGAAATACGACGTCGTCCTCCGTTTTGAGTGTGCGCCTGGCATAACTCCTGGCCCAAGTAGAGGGGTATACGGAATGTTATTCAAATTATGAAATCAACGCCCCATATAGAATTCTGTAGGAGTATTTGTAGAACTATGCCGGCGTCCTCGCGGCGACAACCAAAATTGAATTGGACTCCGACCAAAATTAATTTTTTGAATATGTTTTCCAGAATAAAAGCTATGAAGATTATAGGTTTCTAGGCAGTGCGAATGTTAATCTTCAAAGTTGTGCATCAAAAGCTGATATTTGATTCCCTTAGAACTAAATATGGAGCCAAGGCATAAAAGTTAATAAATAAGTTGATTTAAAGAAGCCAAAGTTAACAATCAAATTTGTATGGATCAAATTAGGCTTAATAACGGTACTAGCTACGGGGCAGATAGGCGCCCCGTCAGCCGGTATATTCATATTTTGTGTGCTTTACAAACTAATCAAGAATAAACGAGTTCGCATTTATTATCACGTTTCAGATGTTTTGTGAACAAATTACATTGAAAGCATATATATTCACATAATCTTGTCAGTCATCGCATTTGACTTCATTGTTCGTGTTCTCGGCAATCCACTTGCAGTAATGCGAAATTCTTGCGTATCCACCTGTAAAAATCAATTTTGTCACATACATAAATTGTCATTGTTACATACAGCTCGCAATTTTTCGACAATGATTTATTATGCAAACCAAGACATCTTTGTCAAATATTTTATTAACTGTACTTACTTGGCCAAGTCAGATCTACTGGTCCAGGTTTGCCGAAACTAGTAACCCCAATCTGAGTCCAACGTTTACCTTCATGTAAAAGTGCTGGACCACCACTATCACCCTGAAGCAGAGGTCAGAATAAAGTAAAGAAAACGTCAAAATTAGTGTTTATGGTGTAAGAAATAGCATGTTTTCATAAAGTTATAAGAACAGAAGAACTCTTTCTTTTATAATAGACCCGTTTTTCCTAGAAAAAGTACTTATATATGAAAATCGATTTTTTCTCCTTCATACTCATAAAAATGCGTCGAAAATATACGAGAAAACCATCGTCACCTGTCCTTAGTAGTACAAAAAAAGAAAAAACTTACATGAAACGGCGCAGTGCCATTGTGAGACCCGATGCAGATATATGTTTCAGGAGTGTAATCTGACCAATATCTAAATTACTCAGGTGATTAATTAAGTTGCTCAGTAGGTCCTAATATATACATTTTGCACTTCTCCTCGTTCAAAATGCGGGCAGTACCTTCGTGTAATACGTCAGGATATTTTCGATATCCTGTTATGTCTAAACGAATAAACATTTTACTTGTTTTCTTTTCAGTGTACAGTTATTATGAACAAAAACGTTTGTAATTTTATTACCACAATACACAGGTACCCGTTTATCGGGTTGAGTCGGCCGAAAGTTCTTTGAACTACTTGCAACCCTGGTCCAAACCCAGGTACCTGTCAGTAGAGTTCGGACGAAACCATAATTTCGGTACCGGTTTCGGAAACGCGTTTGTCCGATCTCTACCTGATAGTATAAGAATATTATTCATCATTCACTTACCACCCCATCCAGTAATGACGACATTTTTGTCAGGGTCACCCACTTGATGTTTTCCGCTCAGGCAAATCGGACGGATATCTTTGCTGAAGCTCAGCTCTTCTTCAAGCTAAAATTTATCAGTAATTGATCTTATAGTGCCAAGGGCGTTTTTCTCGGAGGAAAAATGAAGATTTTGAGTACAAGACTTCACCTCAATTATTCCAATATCGTGTTCGAGCGAGTGGTTATTGTGCGATAGCATTCGTTTCGCTCCGACTTTCTGGCCAGCGCGAATGCTTACTGATCCAACGATAACACTCATTTTGTAATCGTCCGGAAATCTAAATTATGAAATTCTATAAGTATTAATTCCGCAAATGCATACCCATAATTAACTTAATCAACTTACGGGTTGCATATTAGCTCACAGTCTTCACAAGCCTGGGTGCAGCTAAAGTTATATATTAACCGTTTTTGGCATTGATTGATAGGTTGTGAATTGATATATATTGCTGAATCATAAAAAGATATTACTTCAGCACGCAGTGTGCGGCGGTAAGAATATATCTTCGAGATAAAATTGTCGCCGTGCAACCAACCTCCAATTCCGCTAGCCAGGGATATTTTCCTTGGGGAACGACGACTCCGTGTATGATCTGAAGAAATAAATAGATGGATAACGCTGGTAAATCTAATAATTAGTTAAACAATTAAAGATACCCTCTCTCCGGCGTGATCCCCAGGATAATCAGACGTACCACATTGGACCTCTTCAAACGGTGTTGAGGTCACCAACGTCCACGTCGGCGTTTTTTGCCTGGTTTTGTATCAAAAAGTGTGACAGGGCATGTTTTTGTCGTTAAAATCCCGAGATTTTTGGTATATACCCTAATTCGAGTATGGGGAGTCCGAATTTGACCTCAGATCATGGGTGGTCCCGCCACGAAAGTTGGGAAAATCGCGTTTTTGTTAAAAAATGGCCAAATATGACCTTTTTTTGATGCGTTACGTCAAAAATAATTGCAGATTCGGACTCAGCGCATCAAAATACCCCTAAAAACACATTTTGCTGACATTCCAAAAAAATTTCATTTTTTGGCCATTTTTGACCATAGGGGGTACCACATGGATTCTGAAAAAAATCGATTTTTTGAAAATGTGGAAAACTTTTCTGCAATGTGTGTTTTTAGGGGTAATTCGATGCGCTGATTCCGAATCTGCAATTATTTTTTTTCATATCACGTCAAAAATAGCCATTTTCGGACGATCTGTTGAGCGGTTTTGGTCTCAAGTTCGAACCCCAGGTCCGTCAATCAATTTTTTTGTCGCGAAAATACCGAATTTTCTTAAACATAACCACACATTCTTGTTTACCGGACCACAATTGATTAAAAATTTGGAATTGTGAAATGAAATACCATCAATACGAAATTTCTGGCACCATTTTATGACAATTTTAGCCCAAAAACGCCAAAAAACGCAATTTTCCCAACTTTCGTGGCGGGACCACCCCCGATCTGAGGTCAAAATCGGACTCGCCGTAGCCGAAATAGGGTAAGTACCAAAAATCTCAGTCCATTTCCGACGCACTAACTCGCATTTTCTCCAAAATATACAAAAATGGCCATTTTTGGGCAAAAAAACCGAAAAAACGTCGTATTGGGCTCAAATTTCCTCTTGTCCAAGAAATTTTATGAAAAAGTAAAATTTGAGGTGTTGCTCGATCGAACTAAACAAGTGAAATATTAATCCGATGGATTATTATTTTTATTTAGGGTCTCAAAGTTGACTCATTTAACACTGAAAAACGCAAAGTGTACCAACTTTAAAGCCCAAAATAAAAATAATAATCCATCGGATGAATATTTCACCCCCCAGGTATGATCGGGCAACACTTCAGCTTGCTTCCTGGCAAAAAAAATCTTTGATAAGAACTCATTTGATTTTTGGCCGAAATTGGCCGCCACGCTTTTTGATACAAGAAACGCCGACGTGCGTCAGAGTTGCAAGTAGACAGAGGCTCAACAACGAAATTGTCGCCATTTTGAATGTGAAATTATTCGTTTGGTTGAAATATTTATATGTAATTCTTTGGATTGAAATATTCCGAGAAAAGTTTGACAATAGGGTGACATGAAGTTTACAACAATAAACGTAAAAATATTTAAAAGGAACATTTTTTCGGTCGTTATTTCTTTTGTTCACATTCCAGAAAATTCTCACTTCAATTCATATTATAACGGTTCAAATATCTTCAATTTCAATAGCTATGTTTGACATAGAATAGATAGGCATGTCTGATAAATGTTTGACTTAAAGATTTCCCATATTCGAAAACCTGCAAGACCGAAAATCTATAAATACTGATAGCATTAGGAATACAAAGGTAGCCGAAACGGAACATGCAATACATATTTTAGACGAACAGTTTATCCAAACAGGAAACTCCAAGGAAAATATTTTTTTTAATTTTTTTTTTATCAAGATTCCTTTCACAATGTAGAAAAATGTCTAAAAACAAGCAAGAAAAAATGCTAAGATCTTGTTGAAATTTTAACTATTGAAATCTGATTGTCGGCTGTTTGGTTCCGCTTGCAAGCCAATATTTTCGTACTAATTTGTCTACTAACTTGAAAACATCTTTCATGAAATAATTGTGCTTCTTGTCAGGCAATCCGCAATATTTTCCTCAGTAAATTGGCTCCGCTTCGTTTCATGACGCTGCTTCAAATTCTTGGGATGAAGCGGAGAGTTGTGTGAATTAAGATTGAGTCTGTCTGTAAAAGCTCTGTGTTGGATATGCAGAAAGATTTAAAAAATAAAAATATACATCTCGACTCCTCGAATTCCAGGTTGGCCAAAAGGATGTTAAACATGCTTTGATCCTGTCGATGGCATTGTCCAGGATTTGTCATTCCTGCAACCCAGACTTGAGATTAAATAAAACAAAGTATAGCAAATACTGTAAATGTCATCAGAATATCAACTCGGTTTGAATTCGCGCCATAATACCCATCAAATATGCTGTAAATTCATTAACAACACTCCGCCAGAAAAGCGCGAATTCAAACTTCGTGTCAATCCGAAGTTGTTAAGAGTATTTCTTTTCGGCAGCGTTAATCGTATCGAACGTTTGATCACTCTCTGATTTTAGAGTGGAAAACAATAACGAACCTTCCGGAGGGCAATTTCGCTTTGCGCCGTTTGGCTCAATGCACTCTCTGGTAAAAGCACATAAAATTGACCTAAATCGCAAGCATAAGCAAAAAATGTACCCTAGCGGAAGCAGAGTGACCGAATTTGAATTGGTGCACATTTGAACATCCGTTTCCCTTTGTTTCCAACTGTTCCACAAAGGGAATGGATGCTTGAAAAGCGCACCAATTCAAACCCGTATTCTCCGGTTTCTGCTAAGGTAAATGGATAAAATTAGTTTAGAATTTAATAGGATAGAAAAGAGCATTGGCATAACTCAAAATCTTGGCATTATGGTTCATTTTTCATAGAAAAAATCATACAAACAAAAATCCTTCTCAATCCCTTTTTTCACCGAAAATTAAAACCATAACAAATCATAAACGCTAAACTGTTTAATTTGTATACCATTTCAAAAGTTGCCTCATGGATTCAGTCTTTCGCACCATCAGTAAATTTGCCTCAAGCATAGAATTCCTCCTCAGCTCTGATTGCAGAGGCAAATATTGAAGCATTCCTAAACTAAATTGGTTGTGCCATTTTCTTACCTTTCCTTTAGATTTCAGCTACGGATACCTTAGTAATACCTCTTTTTCAGTCATTTCTTTTTCTAGGATCATATATAAATTGGAAGCAACGTAAAAATTCTAGAGGCTTGTAAAAATGCTACTAATCCTATAAAATTCCGTTTGTCTGGTGATGAGAACTGTGAAATCGATAAATCCAATAACCTGGATCAGTGGCATGCTGAACGCTATGCCCCGAACTTCCTGACATTTGAAACGGTACAAGAGAGTTGTCGAGACCGTCACCCATTGCGTCAAAATAATCATCAAAACTACCGGATGTGAAACGTATTGAAGAATCAGCGTATATAAATTCTTCAAATTCCAACAAGGCTTTCTAAACATAATTTAGAAGTTTATTTTAGAAGTATATTTTACATTGAATTACAACGCAACCATTGAACTATATTATTTTCCAGTTTTCTGTATGTATGGAACCCTTATATCTCAGGATCCACTCATCAGATCCCTATGACCAATAGCTCAATCGATAGCTACCAATCTCCAGGTTTCCGCAAAATTGTCAGATCCAAATTTTGAATGAAAATTTTCCCGCCAAAACACAAAAACGTGTGTTTAAGCTATTTTCAACATACCAACTTATCTCTTTTTCAATTTATATCAATTCTCTATCAAATTTCCAACATTCCTACTTTTTAAATTATCAAATTTCACCATGTCTACTCAATTTTATGCCATATTTGGTCATTTTTGGCCATTTTTCGACCAAAAAAGTCGATTTTTCATATCCGACTGTCAAAAGAGCTGAAAATTTGCATATAGTGGTTTTTCGA
The DNA here is from genome assembly GCA_022814885.1 of Ditylenchus destructor. Classification (NCBI taxonomy): domain Eukaryota; kingdom Metazoa; phylum Nematoda; class Chromadorea; order Rhabditida; family Anguinidae; genus Ditylenchus; species Ditylenchus destructor. The sequence goes on along the minus strand of JAKKPZ010000022.1, from coordinate 377,623 downwards.
CCTCCTGAATTCAAATTTCCCATCAGATTTCAAATTCAAATTTTGAATTCGCGCCAAAACGAAAAAAAGGTGTTTTAAGCCATTTCAGCATATCAACTTATCTCTTTTTCAATTTATATCAATTCTCTATCAAATTTCCAACATTCCTACTTTTTAAATTATGAAATTTCACCATGTCTACTCAATTTTATGCCATATTTGGTCATTTTTGGCCATTTTTCGACCAAAAAAGTCGATTTTTTATATCCGACTGCCAAAAGAGCTGAAAATTTGCATACAGGGGTTTTTCGACCTCCTGAATTCGAATTTCCCATCAGATTTCAAATTCAAAATTTGAATTCGCGCCAAAACGAAAAATGGTGTTTTAAGCCATTTCAGCATATCAACTTATCTCTTTTTCAATTTATATCCATTTTCTATCAAATTTCCAACATTCCTACTTTTTAAATTATCAAATTTCACCATTTCTACTCAATTTTATGCCATATTTGGTCATTTTTGGCCGTTTTTCGACCAAAAAAGTTCATTTTGAATACGAATTAAGTGAGTAAGTAAGTAAACGAGTAAGTAAGCGAGTAAGTAAGTAAGTGAGGAAGTGAGTAAGCGAGTGAGTGAGTAAGCAAGTGAGTAAGTAAGCGAGTAAGTAAGCGAGTGAGTAAGCGAGTAACCGAGTAAGTAAGTAAGTAAGCGAGTGAGTAAGTAAGCGAGTAAATGAGTAAGCGAGTAAGTGAGTAAGTAAGCAAGTGAGTAAGTAAGCGAGTGAGTAAGTAAGCGAGTGAGTAAGCGAGTAAGCAAGTAAGCGAGTAAGTGAGTAAGTGAGTAAGTGAGTAAGTAAGTAAGCGAGTAAGTGAGGAAGTGAGTAAGCAAGCGAGTGAGTGAGTAAGTAAGTAAGCGAGTAAGTGAGTAAGTAAGCAAGTAAGCGAGTAAGTGAGTAAGTGAGTACGTGAGTAAGTAAGTAAGTAAGCGAGTAAGTGAGTAAGCGAGTAAGTGAGGAAGTTAGTAAGTAAGCAAGTAAACGAGTAAGTGAGTAAGCGAGTAAGTAAGTAAGCGAGTACGTGAGTAAGTAAGTAAGCGAGTAAGTAAGCAAGCAAGTAAGCGAGTAAGTAAGCGAGCAAGTAAGCGAGTAAGTGAGTAAGTTAGTAAGTAAGCGAGTAAGTGAGTAAGCAAGTAAGCGAGTAAGTGAGTAAGCGAGTAAGTAAGCGAGTAAGTAAGTAAGCGAGTACGTGAGTAAGTAAGTAAGTAAGTAAGTAAGCGAGTAAGTAAGCAAGTAAGTAAGCGAGCAAGTAAGTAAGCGGGTGAGTGAGTAAGCGAGTGAGGAAGTAAGCGAGTAAATAAGCGAGTAAGTGAGGAAGTAAGCAAGTAAGTAAGTAAGTGAGTAAGTAAGCGAGTAAGTAAGTAAGCGAGTAAGTAAGCGAGTAAGTGAGTAAGCGATTAAGTGAGTACGTGAGTAAGTAAGCGAGAAAGTAAGCGAGTAAGTAAGCGAGTAAGTAAGTAAGTGAGGAAGTGAGTAAGCAAGCGAGTAAGTGAGGAAGTTAGTAAGTAAGCGAGTAAGTGAGTAAGCGAGTAATTAAGTAAGTGAATAAGTGAGTAAGCGAGTAAGTAAGTAAGCGATTGAGTAAGTAAGCGAGTGAGTAAGTAAGCGAGTAAATAAGCGAGTAAGTGAGTAAGCGAGTAAGTAAGCGAGTAAGTAAGCGAGTAAGTAAGTAAGCGAGTAAGTAAGTAAGTGAGGAAGTGAGTAAGCAAGCGAGGAAGTAAGTAAGTAAGCGTGTAAGTGAGGAAGTGAGTAAGTAAGTAAGTAAGCGAGTGAGTAAGTAAGCGAGTAAGTGAGTAAGCGAGTAAGTGAGTAAGTAAGCAAGTAAGCGAGTAAGTAAGCGAGTAAGTAAGTAAGCGAGTGAGTAAGTAAGTGAGGAAGTGAGTAAGCAAGCGAGTAAGTGAGTAAGTAAGCAAGTAAGCGAGTAAGTGAGTACGTGAGTAAGTAAGTAAGTAAGCGAGTAAGTAAGTAAGTGAGGAAGTTTTATATCAAATTTCCAACATTCCTCAAACTCCTTAAAACTGGGCGCGGGCTTTGCCCGCGCCCTTCATTAAAGCTACTTAGGTTAAAAATACAATTCAAATTTATCGTAAATTTGGCATTGCATCTTTGATCACGAAAATTACTAACGTTCACTTAAGATTATGAGCCTAGAACAAAAGAATACATTTTTCGCAAGTATACATATTAGGCTTTTTTCTACTGAAATAGGACACAGGCTCAGATCGGATGTTCCTCCCCTTTTATATTGTATTTATATTGTATTTTAGTCTAAGAATTACCGCGATTATGTAGACCTTCCAGGCATATACTTTCAAGTCGCGCAATTTTCGCACACCAGGAATATATGGCAACTTTTTCCAATCAAATAATCGAAACTCCAGCCCACACACAGCGTTTATTTCGTTCTCCTTAAAATTACACATCATTTCAACTTATGAGTGCATTGTCATACCCATGTCTCATTTGCGGCGACACCACCCAAGTCGTACAAAATTATGCGATAGTTTTGAAAGTTTTGCTGAATTGAGCGAATTGTGGCACGGACAGAGTTATAGTATACGGAATTTACAGCTAGAATGAAATTGTATCGTCTGGGAGAAGTTGCATTATTTCTAAACGGTTTCACTGTTTAGAAACCGAATTTTTACAGTGATTAACATTGAAAAGATAAGCAAAAATGAAGAAGTGATAAAGTTGAATAAAAAGAAAAGAAGAATAAAAATAACAAAATTCACCTTTTATTGATTGTTACGATCTTTTGTTCACGTAGAAGTTGCAATTCTCTGAGCACTCTTACAAGGGAACAATCAAACGGTTTTCCTGTGAGGTTGCCGATTTTATAGGCCATCTATAAAACTTTTTAAATTTATTCGAAGATTCCATCAAAACTATTGCTATCCCGTTTCATTTCTGCATTCTGAGTCGGAAGACAGGTGTCTTTGCGTAAGACTGAGGAATGGAACAATTTTGTGTACCGAGTCGATCGATATGAATATAATTAACGTGAAGGTGATCGCAACAATTGTGAAACATCTGAACGGAATTTTAGTGAAAGAAGAGTTGAAATCAAAAAGAACGTAAGAGAAAGAAAAAAACTATAGAGGAATTTACGCTAGAGAAATTTGCGATAGTTTGTATGAGAGATTTGATACAAAATTTCAATGCAATTTTATTATCCATTGATTTTTTTCTAATAAAATTGGTCTGACTCCTATCTCTGTTGCTGTGAAATGGAAACTAAACTCCCAGTGACTTATTTGTGACAGCACATAATGATGGGAACATGTTGCAATGCTTAAGCGAGTAAGAAACTTGGTGACCTTTAAGCATAACTATTTTTGAATTTGTGCAAGTTTACGCAGCATTTTGCTCGTATAATTCCGTTACTTACCTGGATATGCATTTGTACATTGTTCGGCTTATTCTTTGTTCTTCAAGTAAGAACACAAGTAGAGCAAAGACTAATGTTGCAAAGCAAAGTTGCAAAGTATAATAGGGCTATGTATAGAAATCAAGCAAGCAATGTTGTAGGTATTTGGAACATATTAAAGAATTTAGTTAGTTAGTTTAGAATTTTTGCGATATATGACGTAAAAATATAAACAGAATATTTTTCAGACATAAACTTTCACATTCCTTGTTTCCGTTTATTGAACTTTTCCCGAAATCAAAATTAAAGGAACTCCCTTGAGATCAAAGCTGAACAAACAGAAAACTTCTCCTTCCAACCAACAATTTGCTTCTTTTTCTATGAACGCTAGATTTTTTGAAGAGTTCTCGAGCTTACAGGTTTGTCCTGAATTTTTCGGTGCATTTTTATGTCAAGTTTCGGTTTAAGATAATTTTAAAAATTTAAAAATTTTGATCAAATTTTTATGCTAAAGATTAATTTTATTCAGGAAATATTTCCCACGTAATTTTATGCACCTGCGCCTCTGTACTTCTTTTGCTCATATATTTCCGTATTTTCCCAAAGTTTGTTGTTGGGTTTATCCTCACTCATTGCAGGAATTTGTATAGCCGCTGGCACTAGACAGCACCAAGTATGAGCCTATTTGGTCACGAGCCAAATTCCTTCAAGATAAACACTTCGGATTTGTACTATGGCATGTGTTTGCGCGATGACCTTTTATGGTCATCATTGGCTCTACTTTGACTTCGGTGGCACGTGAAAGCATTATTTAGATCCTAAGGCTAAATTAAGCAACAAATCCTAAATTATCATATGCCCGGAAGTTGAACATATCTTGAGGCAAAGCTTGGAGAATACAAGGCTCGAGACTCTTGAGCCAAGGCTGACATTCTGATGTTTAGTTTTTGGTGTTTTAGAAGTCATTTTCATGTTAACGGTTACGTTAAGCCACGGGCCGTTCATATCTGCTAAGCCGATAATTGCGACTATGGCGATACGAATGCCTGCAAAACATTTTCTCAATACCGACATTATCTCACTTTCCCTTTCGAATTGTTTACATACAGCGCTATGCCATAAGAGGGTAGATTACACGGACTTGTTTACCATAAAAGTGTATAGCAGACTGGCAGCTTTGACTTGAATTTTGCTTATAGCGTTATTATCTCTTCACCTGTAAACAAATATCTTTCTTCACCTTTAAGTGAAGTCAAGAAGAGTTATATACAGACTTGTTTATCGCAAGTGGATATGAAATATCGGACATGAAAGTTGGAAATGACGAAACGAAAACGATAAAAGCTACAATAGTCTGAAAACATTCCTGTAAAGAGCCATTATCTCGAGATGAGAAATCCTGCATAATATTTTCTCAGTTTCGACATTCTCGAAATCTTCTACTTTGTGTTGTTTGCTTAGAGCGACATCTCCTAAGGGGATAAGCTTACAAGACTTGTTTACTATATAAAGGAAAAGTCTAAGCTAGGATTGTTCATATCCGTTAAGCCAGATATTTTCGCCGGTTTGACATTCTCGAATTTATCTACCTGATATTGTTTACTTGGACCAAGCAGGAGAGGATAACCTTATTCCAAAGACGGATGAGATTACACAGACTTGTTTACCATAAAAGAAAACTCTTAGCTAATGATTAGACTGACAGCTATGGTGTAATTTTGTTTATATTTCGTTATTATGTCTTCACCTGAATTACTTTTATGGTAAACAAGACCTTTCTCGTAAGCACGTCTGTACGTCTTATCCTCTTTCGAGATATCCGTTTAAATAAACATCCCGAATTGGAAAGTTTGAAATGCCAAACTCATAAACTCTCTTATTACAACGTTTAAGTCCCGCCAATGGATGTTCTTTGGAAAGCATAATCCGAAGTTTCGCCTCAGGCATTGGTGTGAAAGTTTATTACCCATACCTTTATGGCTAGCTTTATTAAGTCATAGGAAATGTTTTATTGCTTTGTGATTGAATGGTAAGGGACAACCCCCTAGGACACAAACCCAGTGATAAAATACCTCCAAAAGAATCTTCTTTTTTATACCGATACTATAAACTCTCGAATTTGGCTCGCCACGGGAACTTATCAAATGTTTCAAGGTTGGTTTCAATCTTTTTGATATTTTGTAGAATAATTTTGTGCGCTTGTGTATATGGAAACAAAGACGAGCATTTGTTTTCGGGATTTTTATCCAGGAATTTTATCTAGGTATTTTGTCCATGACTCCAGTCTCCGAGTACCACCAAGACTGTTTTTTCTGGAGTATTCTTTGCATTCCCATAAAACCGTTAATCCAAAACTCGCGCACCAAATTCACCAGATCATTTATTTAACTAAAATTCCAATTGTAAATGCCTGGAAATCGACGAACGGAACAGAAAACAATCGTTAGATGAAGGAAGAAAGAAAGAAACAAAGTCGATTCATTTGGATATTCGTTAGAGAAGATTCGAGATCAGACCTATCACTAATGCTTCGATGGAAAATGATTAGATTTCGATTGAGAATTCGGACTAAGGGAATATCGGCACTTAAAACAACTGGTCGATTGGAATACCGTTAGACTATAAATGGAGTATGATTGTGTATGAAAATATTGATTGACTAAAGTATTGACATAAAAAGTATCTGGATAAAGAATTATCTGGATTCGAGATCTATTGTAATAGTACAAAAAAGAAACGTGGAACAGATGAAACGGAGACCGCGTATATGCCAACAATTCTTGATTTCAACGATTCAAAATTAAACAATTTCAAAATAAATATGGTTCGGATATGAATATGGTAACCGGAAACGAAAACATTGGTCGGACAGTTTAAGACTGTGACGAAACATCAAACAAATTGCATAAAAAAATATTACTTTACTGGAATGTAGTCCCGGGAGCGAAGAGTCCCAAAATGTTTCATTTTTGATATATAGTCACATTTTATTAGGAACTTTGAAATTGATTACTGTAAAAATTCTAGGACCTTCGCCCGAGGGAAAGTATTGAATGATAACATAACGGTTGTAAGATAAAATCAGTATCTAAATTATATTTTTCAACGTAATACATATTAAGATATCCAGAAAATTTTTAAAAATGTCTTTTATCCATCAAAGTCGCCAAAAGTTGTCACTTCGCTCCGTCCGGTTTGTTCTGTCGTTTGAACTCCTCCAGCTCGTCATCGTCGCAGCAGAAGCTCTCCAGGAATTCTCGATCGCAGCCGGCTCCAGCGCAGCATTCCTGAGCGATCCCGTGGCGTTTGTGGATTGCAGCCTTGTGGCGATCGTGGTGTTCCTCGTCTTCGTTGTACAAGACCGCGGCTTTCGACATGGTGGGAAGGCGCAGGAATTCGCGCAGCCATCTCTGGGATTCGGAAGTTTCCGAGTCAGTGCCTGGAAGCAAAAGAAGTAATTAACTTGTTAGAGTATCTCTGAATGAATCGAGTTTATTCGAGATCTAGACCACACATATGTATTGTTGCATTTTTTAGTGGCATTGCATAGCCCTGGGCAAATTATGTCATCTCTTTTCTATACCAAACAATTGAGTAACGGAAAAATATGTGAAAGATAAAAAATGCATACTTCGGCGTTTGCGCGCGAAGACCTCATCGTTGTCGTTTCCGTAATAGAAGCGCTTCTGTTGCACTGACGCGTAGTTGTTGGCGGAATGGATGCACTGTAAAGCGTATCCAGAGGGCGTGCAGAGGCGCTTCACTTCATTTGTCAAGACTGAAAACTTTCTTTTTATATTTGCATTTAATGGATCTTCTTAAAATTTTTACATTTTCTGGATCGTATCCTTAACTCTGATCAAAACTAATTGAAATCCCGAATTTGTCATTTGAACCCATTTGCAATTCAATAAAATATTCAAACTTGGCAGATTCAAAAATTTTAATTTTGCTCGCTAGACAATTTGGGCCGAGATTTGATTAAGTTTGGGGCTCAATAATAATTGTGTATGGGAAATAGTCTCGAAGCAAAAATCTTGCGCATTAATAATTTATGATAAGTGGGCAGTTGTAAGCTAATGAGTATTTGTTTACTTTTGGAAAGCAAATTAGTTTCTGACAGGTTAATTAGCGATTCATTGCAGGTCGAGCAATTTTTGAGATCTTTGAAAGTAAAGCAGAATTGGACTTTGAAACATTAGAAACGTTTTATATCCTTGGGCTTTCGGGAGCAGCTGTCCTCGGAATAACGGATTTATGCCTATCGGTAATGTAGTATTACTCATCCTAAGCTCGTGATTCCTAATCTGGTTCTCGCGCATACCCCTGACTATCCCACTTACTTTACTATTTCTAAACCTACCTTTTCCGCAAAGTCTGCGCTTGCCGCTGGCGTCAACGCCTCGCTCCAGGATTGCGACCGCAAGCATCAGCAAGAAAAACAGGACCGAATGCGAGTTGAAATTCCAACTTCTGAACACTGAAGAAGACGAGGAATGATTGGAATGCGAGCAGCAGCTGCGACCGTTATGCATTCTTGTGTGATGGGACATGGTTGATGTGTCCGTTAGTATTGAGTATTAAACGGGTATAAAAGTAGATTGAATGAAAGTAATAGAACGCTGGAATGTATCGGCAATGTGTATTGCAACTATCCGAACTCTCGAAGTCTGAAAGCTGAAAACCGCTAAAATGATTACGGAAATAGTCTTGACAATGGGAATATGTCGCGCAATGCATGAAATGTAAAGAAAATAATTCGAAAATTTGGACAAGTGAAGCCAGAAGCAGGCTACAGGGAATTTGCCTGGAGGGCATATGACATTTTTCAGGAAGAATACAATGATGAGGAAAGCCAAAATAATGGCGAAATTCTGTCGAAAGTGAAAATTTCCTCTGCTTTTGAGGAAATCTTTTGCAAAGTGATTCAAGGACATTAGCGAAATTGGGGCGTGAGTTCGGGAACGACCCCAAGGTTGCGGTTGAGAATTAACTTAAGCACTTAAGAAGTAATCAAGTAGATGAGAATATAAAAACCGAGTACAAAAAAATGGTACAAAGATTTGCTAAGCTTCTTTCTAAACAAAAAAGCCGCGGTTTTTATAAGCGGCGCTATTTTTGCGCAGGAAAATCTCGGATTAAAGAAATATGCAAAGTACAATCTCAAATTCAGAAATTTACTTAAGCCTTTTTTTGCTGCGAGCAAAAGTCAGCCATGTTGCGAGTTTTAAGGTCACTTAGCTGCGCAAATGTCGAGAATGTATCGAGTTTGTTTTATAGGAGCACTCTAAGATATCCTGGAAAAATACCTGTAATGTAGGTAAACACCTGTAATTTAAGTCGACCTGACGATCTCAGGTATGACATTTGGAACACTTAAAATCCTTAAAAGCAAACATTGGTGACATTTGAAAAAGAGTAAACAATCAAAGCTATTTTAGAAATACAGAAATTTAGTCTTGGATATCATGAAGGTGATAAGAAATCGACTCAGGTATGGCACGAGCCTCGAGAAATATTATCGAATGACTCAAAACACACAAAATCTCGCCTTATATGGGCAATTGAGAGAGGTTGCCGGAGTTTATGTCCGAAGCGAGAGTGTACTTGCGCATACCCGTAATTACTTAGTATCAGCACCTGTGCATTCAAAAGTTAGAGAGGCGTTAATATGCCCGAGGCTATAGATCAAGAGTGCTGGAAATGCCGCTCCGTTTAGCAATTCCAACAAAGTAAAAGGTGTGTTTATAATTGTCGCATTGACATATGCAACGGTATCATAGTTGCCAAGTTCCGCTGAATCATCATCCGGATTTGGCATACCGCAGCATTAAAACCACAAAACAACTTATAATGTGCCAGGCCGTGCCCGGCACTTTAGCAAATGAAAAAAAGTCATCCGGTAGAGCTTTTTGTCACCTGTGCTGATTTTTACATAACATTTTGGATACGGAGCGGATTTAGAAAAACAAATATTGAAAGAAATTTTTATAATACAATTTTGGCAAAAATTTCAATATTTTTCAAAATCTACCAAAAATTTGCACAAATAACCAATTTGCATTTTAACTAAACCCTGCAAAAACAATTACTGAAATATTTCATCAACCAAACTTGAGAAAATTATTCAAAACATTGAATGAATTTTGCATTTCTCGAGCTCAAAAATGGGAAGAAAGACAATAGAGCCAAGTTTTCTCTCAATAACGATTTTCCCTATAGGCACCTTTGACATTAGATCGAGAATGGAAAATTTTTCATTGACTGGAACCGGAAGGTGGCGTTTTTTACGTTACAGTAGACTCATTTCAGGAGGAAATCGTGAAAATTTCAAAGGCGAGATTGAGTTTCTTGAGGTTAATGAGCCAGGTAAAAGTCAAGTTTTAGTCAGGAAGCAAACATTAGAAGAAATAAAAAGCTATACAGGTAACAGATTAGTAATAATCCCCAAGAAGTGACATTTCACTGTCCTACCACGAAACCTGTGACGTCACACTTACGGTTCCTTGAAAATATTTGTCACAAAGCATAGCTCGAAGCGTCACATAATCGCCTCTAATTATGTACTTTCATGAGAATACTCACCAAGCGATTCCAGGAAAAGTTCTTTTTACTCTCGCTCAAAAAACGCAATAGCCAAAAAGCGACAGTTATCGCACCAAAGCACAGCAAAAGTTCAGAGGGAGCGCTGTCTGAAAAACTGCGCAGGCTAATATAAAACTGTTATTCGTTACTCTAATCACGTTCCATAAATAAAGTTAATCATTTGCGCAAAGTGCCCTGGGGGCGGTACCTTCGGCTGTGATTGTTTGGCTCTTGAGTCTGCGAACTTTTTTACTGTTACGGATTATGAAATTTTATGCGCGCCGAGAATAGACTCAAAAAGTGCCATGCAAAAAATCTTTGAGAGTTCTTATACTAATCCAGGCTTCATCAATGCGCGACTAAAGACTAGTCAGACTATAACATTTGACCAAATTTCGACGTATAATCCGGGAATGCTGAAGTCAGAGTAATCTTTTAATGGCATATATGCGGCTATAACGGACGAAATGAGGTAAAACATGTTTATTGGCATCTTTAAATTTCAGGTGAGCTCACCATAGTGACAGGTATGAAATATAACGGTACGTTACGTCAAATGTTGTGAAATAAAATAAAATCCATGAAACCTGTCATGATTTTGAATAAAGTAAGATAAAAGGTGAATGTTTTGGATATGTTATTGCATATGCAGAATACGGTCGATCGTGCCAAAACCCTGGCAATGCCCGGGGCATATTTTGCAGTGTTCCCGAGGGTGAGTATTGGATCGCTTTAATGTAACTCTAGACTAGAAGATAACCGGATACGGTGTACTCTTGATATAACAGCAATTAAAAGAGGCAATGGTAGCCTGAGGGGAATTGATACCGGTTTGTTCTTATTTATAGCTCTCGCTCTATTGTAACACATCTAAATCTGATTGATCTAATAAAGTCTGATTGGAAGTATGTATCTTCAGGAATACAAAACATCTCAAATTCCTGCGCAGTTTGAGTTTTCTCAATTCCTATTCAATCGATTCGAGTATAGTAAAAATCTGGGGAATATAAAATCTGAATACTGAGCGAGGCAATATGGCACTTTCCTGGATAACAGGACATAAGATTCGTCTGGATGTTTTGGCCTATCGTAGCGCCTCACTGATGTTTAACCCAGGATTATTCTTTATTTATACCGAATCTCGGCCGAAAACACCGAAAGTGTTCCAAATATGTTTTAAGGAATCAAAAACTGCGCTAAATGATTATTTCAGCCAAAGTCCGTTATTTTAATGTGCATTTCCGACGTATTTCGCGTGAAAACTGCAGCGCAGATTAATCTTTTAATGCACAGAAGCGCCGTTGATAATCAGCTCCGCGCTAATAAAGCTAAATTTGGCGCGTAACAACTTTTTCAGCCTTTTAAAACACCTTTTCGGGATCCACTCAGCGAAATTTGTGTAGTTGGACGGACGCAATAATACCGTTATAGTGCCATTATGAACCGCTAACTCATTAATGGAATCGAGAAAGATGAGCCTTGAAAACGGAATCCTTAGGATTATAACCGCAGGTGTGCATTGAAAGTACGTAGGAGTGTAAACAACAAAACGGAGTATAGTTCAAGAAATCTGTAGGAATCAGGAAAATATCCAAACAACATTCCAAGGAACTACATTCTGCGAGGTAATGATGTTTTTCTTAAGGAAATGGAGAAATCCTCAAAAATCCCGAGCAAAGTCCAAGAAGAAATGGAACATTAGTGGTTTGGAGCAAAGTCTAAGAAGAAATTTTAGGATCCCGAATTCCCATATTTTGATTTCTTCCTGAATTTTCGCGCGGAACTCTCAAATTTTTATGACGAAGATGACTCATAAGCCTTACATTTTTCCGTACCGGCGTAAACATGTTTTCAAATTCGAGAGCGCATTTAAGTACGGCACTATTTGTGTACGATTAATGAATCCGCAGGCTCATAAGAAGCGCTGTATTCCAAAGTGTGTGTAGTTTGAAAGAGGCGGGACAATTTGCCTGAGGGAATTTGCACTTTCGCAGATTGAAGGTAAAATGTTTCATCATTCACAGGTATGAAGTACGATTTTTCGATATCAAATGAGATATAGAAATGAATGAAACAATGCAGGAATGGAATACAAAAGACTGAAAGAATTGCAGAAAGTGAAAGTCTTCACTAACAATTACGCAACACCCAAGAGTGTTTCGAAATCCCGCCCACTTTCGTTCCAAGCCCTTAGGCGATACAAGTGACCTGCCCATTCCTCGCAAGGGAGCATAATATACGCACACAATATATTATTTCATATAACTTACCGATGACGTCACCTGACATGATCTCGCAAGGATATGCAGAGGTAAAGTATCGAACACGAAATCGTCTACGAGATAGAAATGCGCAAAGTTGCGGTGAAGTTTGTGAAGTGCATCCAGGAATAGGGCATCCATATATAGGGCTTGGGGATGCGTGACTCGCGCAGAATCGAGAAAATGCCCCAGAGGTGGTCCCAATCCGAGATCCCAAACAAAGGACTACCCAAGAAGTTTGCTTACCTCAGCCTAAAATTTGCCATTTGTTTCTGCAAAGCATTGACATGGATTGAATGCCGGAGCGTGCGCGGCCTTTTTGAAACTTTGCGCGAAACTAAACGCTATTCTTGACGCAATGACCTCATCAAAGGGGCGTGTCCAATAGAAATCCAGAGAAAAATGACCACCCAAACACTACAATTCCGAGGACTCGCAATTTTCTCGCTCGCAAATTTCAATCATTCAAGAGTGCTGAAAGGTTAATGAGGCCCAAAACTCATTAAAATTTACGGTTATACCGAGAATTTGCGGTGCGAATGTTCCCGTTAGAAATCGCTTAATGACATTTGAAAGCTCGGATCGAGGCTTTTGTCTTGAATAGGCTGGAAATGCCAAGCCAAAGTCAAGAATGGGCAAGCAAAACTCAGACTTTTTTGCGTGCCTTCAAGCTATTGAGTTTTGAAATACCTGGGCATTGCTCATAGTATAACAAAGCTATAGTCAAACAACCGAGACTGCCCAATGCCTGAGGCATTTGAGATTGCACGGAATAAATTAGCAAAAAGATCGCTTATTACAGCTGGCTTAAAGACGTCGGGACTGAGATCGGTGACATTGCACGGATGAACTTTTGAAGGATAACGGGAAAGGTTCGAACAATAGAAAACGGTTCACGGAAAGATTGGATGGGGAAACGGTGAAAATTTGATACTGTAGCACTTTTAGCTCTCTCAGGATTCTCAGAAGACAAGAATTAGATATTTGCATATGAGAAATTGGGGAACAGTTACTTTCGTTTTACCTATAAAATCTTGCAAAGGCAAGAATTTTCAAAAAATTTCCGATTCTCGTTCAAAATTTTTTCGTTTATTGAATCGAGAATGGATGACTTTTTACGCAAACAAATGATATATTGTTTTTACCTATTATTTATAGTCCCGAGATTGACGTGGATTGCCCCGTGAGTTTTCAATGTTTGTCGAAATTTATCACCATCCAACCTATAGAATGTTTCAATCAAAGTCATATGAACTTAAGCCAGCACAGATCGAGATTGCATAGTCCAATCTCGCGAACTTTAACGAAAGGGAAGTGGAATTTTCTTTAAATAGAAAAAGGAAAGAGGAAGAAGAGTGTTACTTTTTTCGTGACCTTGCCAAATTTGGTACTGTAAACATTGCCAATAACAAAGAGCACTTCCAAGCAGAACGAAGATTGATGAATCAGTTCGAGAGTTGGGTACTTCCTCGCAACAATAACAAAATTGGTGTGTCCCCAACAAAAGAAACACGCGAAATCGCATCGAATTTTGGGAAAAACAACTCTGGAATGTTCGCCGAATGCGATTCTTTGAGGCGAAAATTTTCTTCGAAAACCGGATTTTGACCTTTCTTTTTTGGCTTTGATCGAGATGCGATTTGACTACCTGTGATTCGGATTACCGTGTTGATGGGAACATTTCTAATTCTCGGGACTGATCTGTGTGATTAGTCCAAGGAAAAATAAAGTGACATTTGATTGGGCGGAGAAAGTTTAGTTTGTTTGTGCTTTATTTTTATTGGAACCTTTCCAGAAAGGTATACACGTTGATCTAAAATTTCTTCTAGAAGACTATTCTAGTTAAAAAAGGTAACTTTTAAATTTTTTTAACATAGTATTTCACTTTTTTGTGTGCTTTTAAAGACAGACAGACAGGTAGTCTGTCAGGTATGGAAGAGGATGCACTAATAGATTTCGTTCCTTTTAGGGAAATTCGTCAAAATATCCTTAAAATGTCCCCAAATATTTGCTCGAATTATTCCAGAGATCCGGAATGAATCCAGGAAAAACAGTGACAAAGATCTCGAGCCGAGAACCGAACTCCATTTCAAAACACACTCATTCTCGGAGGTGGGCAGTGGTGTTTAGGCATGACTCACAACACTTAGCGAGTCAACCAAGGAACTGGAACTAGAACGCGGCCGTTATTTTCAAAGAATGAGGACACATTTCCCAAAATTTGCGGAGTAGGTTATTCATTCAAGAGTTCGCGACAACAGAACGCGACATTGGTGACGCGTAACTGTCAATAATAACACTATGAAATACAAAAGAGTCGAACATAATAAATTATAGTGTCTGAGAAATGGCGTCAAAGCCCAACGTCTGAGCACAAATGGAACCTGTCTGACCTTTTTTTGCTAGACTGTTATCTTTTACAGTTTTGAGCTAAAAATACGTTCACAAAAACAAAATAATTGAAAATGGAATGGAAAGGTGTTGAAAAACGCGTGACTTGACTTCGAGAAGAAGAAGACTTGAACAAAAAATGTTTCACAGACTGAGTTACTAAATAAGAAAGTAAATTGGCAGTTTGCATAAAACTTGAAATGTGAAAAAATCTGAAATGAAGGTGAAAGTGAAAGGTAAAAGCTTGAAATATTGAAAAGTATACAGACTTTAGAATAGAAGAAAAATTGGAAACCTAAAAATTGCACGTATATGGCTAGAATCCGGAAAAATGAACAAGATCGAGAATGAAGAATTTATAATTGTTTGGAGCGGCGGAAACGTATTTTTGCCAAACAAATTGGCAATGATATTTAAGGTTAACTTATACAATCCAGGTATTCTAATATACAGGATCCACGTATCCAGGGAAAATTTAGGATTGGCGAATTTCAGGATACTGATCTCTAACAGATCAGTGCCAACACATTTTTCATCCTCTATTTTTATTTTGGTATTTCCAAAACAACTTTCCCAGAAATAAAAAACGAAATAACAAAATTTTACGCAAAGGTCAATTTTTATACCAAAAATGTTGCAGATCTTTCCCGAAACTTGTCACCGCCTCCGTCATTCAATACCGTCAGTCGTACCAAAGTTCCGGTCAAGTTTCGGTAAACAATTTTTATGACGCGGAAGCGCATATGCAAATCCTTTTTTACCCGATTGTTTTGGTTTACGCAAAAATCCGTGCCAGGCTCGCGCCTGTCCGGATGCCGGCAATTCTTTTCGGCCGACTTTTTTAAAAGTCAAAAGTCTCAAGATCAGCCCAAAGGGCAACACTAACAACGCGTTCAAAGAATGTGGGAGTTGCATTCCTTTTAATTGGGAGGAGAAGCAAATTTAGAAGCCACCTAAAATATGTGTGAAAAGACAAAAGAGTCAAGAGTCAGTTTTAGAAAGAGACTTTCACTTTGAAAAGTAAAGTTTATAAAACACGTCACCTTTTTTAAATAATTAATGTCCATTTTAAATGGACCGAAAGTTGCAAAAGTGTTTTTATTTATCTCTGAATCCAGGTAGCACAATTACTTTAGAAATACTATACAATAGTATTGCAATACTTGTTGTCATTTAGACATTCTGGACCTATTTAGACCTTACGCATTACTCGAGAATTTGAACTTTTCTCAATATTTGTCCCAGAAAATTTTTTTCCCTGCTTAAATTAGTGACAAATGTCAAAAAGATGCTATAAAAAGAGACTCGGTAATTTACTACCTCAATTTTGTTCTGTGACCTTTGCGAACGTCGCATATCCTCTATAAAGTCGCGCACGTTGCCGTTGGCACTAATTAAGAGAAGCCAACAAAAATTGCGTCTCCACTTTAAAACTGCCGCTCAAACAAAACGGAGCTCAACTCACGTAGAAGGGCGGCCTTATAACAAAGACGGCTCTCGAACTCGACTCGAAGCACTTGGGGACACGCCCTCAGGCCCTATGGCTCAACGCATGAGGCACCGTGTCCCAGCCCGCCCTCTTTAGTAATGCAAATATGGAAACGATTCGAGGCACAAATTTAGCAAATCGGAAAGTTTCGAAGAATTTGGAAGAAAAATTTACGTGAAAAATTGGCTGCGAAGGTATGCATTTTTGAAAAGTTGCATTTTTGCAACTTTTGCAACATTTGATTAAATTTTAAAGTAAAAATTAAAAGTTTTTCCGCAAATAGTTTAATTAATTTTCGACCCCATTAACGATCCCGATCTCTACGGCCTCCACCCACAGGCATATTAAATTCCTTTCCGCAAATGCACTCATAAATTAATGTCGCCAATTAATAATTCCCTGTCAACAGAACAAATTTAGAGCGAAATTGCGAGCTGCTCTGCGCCGACATCCTGGATTCCGAGGATCGGAATGCCGAGGGTGACGGCCCGAGAGTGCGTTGTGACATTAATAAAAAGTTAGAGAAGTCTAGTTTGGATAGTGTCCTGAAAAGAGTGTTGGCACATGTAATTTGGGTGAAGGAAATATATTCTATCAGGAAGATCCCTGAGGCATTTTTTGTGCGCGAGCCAAAAAAGTGTTTCGAAGAAGTCATTAGGATTGTGATTTCATTCATTCTTTTTGTCAAAAATAGGCATATCCATAATTTTATGGATATTTTAGTGCATATTTTTATACGTATTCCATTTGCTAAAGTTCATTTAGAGGTCTAAGCTAAGGGGCAGATTATAATAAGAGTTGCCATATGCAGTTTTATACGTAGGAAGATCATTATCCAAATAGCAAATCCTCGGCCAGCCGTTTTTTGCGCACTTCCCCAAAAAGGATTATCCAAGAAGCAAAAAGTGTTTGCACACAGGTTCAGGATATTTTTGATGCGCGAGGACGTTTTTAATCTTGAGATTGCAGGAAGAAAAAGTTTTTTGGTTACTAAAAGAGATTGTCCATACGGTAAACATTGTGATCAAGTCTAAAAGCAAATCGGGAAGAGGACGGTGACCTTTGGATGGCACTAGGATTGATTAAAACGATTAAGCAGCACTGAATCTGAAAACTTCCACAAAAATTCTTACAAACGTTTGCAAAAGCGTAAAGTTTTTCATAGAAATTGACATCCCCAAATACTGAGTTTGGAACGCTCGATAAGAGACTATCAGTTCGCCTATCACCTTTCCTTCAGGCCGAACGAGGTGGGGTTGGAAAGCACTTGGGCTGCTGACCGACAATATTGTCAGATCCGATATTTGAAAATTTGAATTCGCGCCAAAACCGAAAAACGTGTTTTTAAGGATTTGGCCATACAAAGTGATGATTTTTGCCCCCAGTCGATTTGAGAGGCAATTCTGGACCACTTTGCTTTTTACATTTTTAGATTTGATGCATTTTTTAAAATTTCATGAAAAAAGTTGTTTTTTACCCAACAATATCATTTTTCGAACCAAAGCATCTACGGAACTGATTTTTGGCATGCAGGAGCTTTCGGATGCGCTAAATCGGAATCGCGTCAGATTCAAGATTTGTTCTCACGAGGATGGTGTTATTCTCAGTTTCCCGGGCGGGATGTTACTTACATCTTCTTAAACTGAAAAATGTCTTTAAAAATGAGCTCTTATTTCTCAACAAATCTTTTATACTGATTATAGTTTGGGCGTCGTTTAAATTTACGATAATTTTTGTACGAAGAATTCAGGGATAAACTTTACATTTTCGTCTTAAGGCGATTGTAATTTTTAAGAAGAAGACCGTTTTCTGAAAGCTTTTCTGGTTTAGTTTTTTGTCTGGCGAATCTTTTAAAATGTCACTGCCATAAAATGAATGAAAAATCATCGACAAAAAACCAACTAGGCCGGGATAAAAGATTAGTTTTTGGAATGTTAACTTTTTCAATCGGATTTGAGCGGCTTTCGAGCCAACAATTTTTCATCTCGCTACAAATAGAAGCATTACCAAGATTGACTAATTCCGATGGAAAAATCTGCTAAGTGTTGTTATCGATAAAAAGTGCAATTTGGATTTGATATTGGAAATTTGAGCATTATACCAGGATCTTGTCCGGATGTAGTCACAAAGTCCGCAACAACAACGGATTATGGAGATCCTGGATTATGTAAGTTTGTATGATGAGCGAGAAACACTCTCAATTTTCTAAGAAGACGCAAGGTGCGGTTTTCTATGTACGATTACAAAGTGTTGTAAAAATTGTACATTGTACATTGGTCGAAATTTTGACTATACAGAATAAAAAACTTGTCGTTACTTTTTTTTGGCTAGAAGAAGCGCTGTACAAATTAAAAAAATAAAACTTCGATTCTGGAACGAAGGGCGATACAATGTTTTCATTCACATTTTCTCTGATTTTGAACACAAATTTTAATTGTATTCTTTCAATTCCAAAGTTCAAGTGCCGAAAACTGAGCAATTGTGCGTAAAGAAACACTTTAACATTTGCAACAAATGTAACATTCCCAAAAAAATTGTCACAAACCCACGCCAGCTCTCAAACACAATTTTCAGCCCTTAAAAGGTCCATGAATGGCTTCAGCAATGGTCCATGAAATTGTAATGTACTTTTCTCGACCTTATTTCGGGTCACCTGCTTGGCAACAATCGAATTCCTGGCAGTAGTTTTTTTGTTCGTCACATTTTCCGCATTTGTTTTTACGGCTCAATTATGCCGCTTCCATTTTTGGCCACTTCATTTGTGTGGGTGTGCATTTGCACAAACAATTTCTCCTCAGGCGACAAATATTTCCGCCCTAAAGGGCAGCGGCAAAAAATTGGCCAAAGGTTATGAAAAATTTAACTTGCATATCTCGTCAATTGCAACAAAGAGAAACATTTGGCAAACAAAGTGCAAAAAAGTGTGCAGAATGAGTCCGAGTGTGCAGAAATGTGAGCGGAGGCTACGTCATTTGTGCAGGTGATTCCAGGACTGAATTCCGGAGCAGTTAATCTTCATATTCACAAATTTAGCGAATTTCTCCGACGACAATTTTTTTTAAATTTGACAATCGACTTATTTGGAAATCGTATTTCTTTTTTATTTTAAATTTCTCATGATTTTTGTCCCATGTTCAGGTGAGCTTTTCCAGGTGTAGTTTGTGTATTGCCAGTTTTTAGTTTTTCACCACACGTAAATCGGCATTTTGTCACTTCCCGTTTCCAATTCCAATTTACAATAAAAAGCCCAAGCTATCTGGAAGAACAGCTGTGCTTATGCACAAAACACAAGCACAGAACAGCTGGCCCTGACAAAAATAACTGCGCTGTTTTATTATGCAATTTTTTGCAAAAAATATCTGTTTTTGTGCCACTGTTGCGATATTTTGGAGATACCGTTTTTTTTGCTTGGTTGCAAACTTGTCAAGCTAATCTGCATAATAAAGTGAAAAGCTAAAAATGGGAATAATACTGATATCGACAACGGAAGTGTGTACAAAGGCTTGGGATGACATTCCTGTGAATTTTATCCAAAAAATATCTTTTGTGGTCACAAACTTTTCATTTCATTTTATGTTTCTCCATAGAATAATTGTAAACTTTTATTTAAAAAAGTACAACTTTTGCATAAAAATGCAAAGTTTTTAATTTTTGTACAAAAATATACACACTTTGGGCCACAAAAATGTTTGCAAAGTTTCGCACCAATTATTTTCGTTCGCAAACAAAAAACATTCCATGTGGAAAATTAATCCCAAAAAATCTTTCTTTTTCTCATACGCAACATGTGTGTGAAAAATTAATATTTAATTAAGAGAACGTTCGCAATTGTGCAGAAACATGAGCCGTGCATTATTTTGGGCGCTGTTTTTTGTGCGAACCCGAGATTGGTCCTTTAATCTGCATGCTAAAAGGGCATTGCAACAAGATTCGTATGGTTCCGAGCGTTGTGGCAGAGGCAAAAAAACATTGTGTGAATAATTAAAAGTAATGTGAGGACTTGCCTGGGGCTTGTTTGAAGAGACTGGGGCAGAATTGGGCTAGAAACGTAAGATTATGCGGTAATTGCTTCAGGCATTCCGACGACATTCTCCGGATTTGCACTAGAGAGATTTTAATCCAAAGTGCAAATATGCTTCAGATTATAATGAAGTGGCTGCTGGATATTAAGGCTGTCTCTTGAGCCTGTAATAGACTCGAGAGCAGTTAAGTCAACCACATACTCAAGAGTGGTAAACAACAAAACGGAAACATTTTAAGAGAGAAAATACAGATTAAGATGAGGGCCGGATTAAGAT
The DNA here is from genome assembly GCA_022814885.1 of Ditylenchus destructor. Taxonomy (NCBI): domain Eukaryota; kingdom Metazoa; phylum Nematoda; class Chromadorea; order Rhabditida; family Anguinidae; genus Ditylenchus; species Ditylenchus destructor. The sequence continues at coordinate 357,195 of JAKKPZ010000022.1, read as the reverse complement.
CTTATACAGTCAACTTTTTAATGATAGTCAAGAATTTGCAAGAAATTTTGCTTGTTCAAAATTTTTTTAGATTTTGCGAAAAAATTTTTGTGTTAGTATCATGGACCTGTGTTCTGATGAATTTTAACAAATATATCACGTACGCACTCAAACTTGCACTATAGAAACTCACGTCTGCAATTTAAATCAAAGTGGAGAAAAGTGAGAATTTTCCCAGGATTTGAGATGCCTAAACATCGCAAAAGGCCAACAGACTGTAAACAAATTTCATAAGGCTTATAGAGCTTGGGTAGATCGAGAAGTAATCATCGACAATTCAATACCTTGGGCAATTTCGCAGTTTTTTTCACTTTTTGCAAATTTGTTGACAAATTCGTGGAACAATGCCACGAAATAAATATTTCGTGCTCTTTGTGCGATATTTATTACATAGACTTGATATAAGGCAAAATTTTCATTTACGTTATTCCTGGAAAAAGCAATGTTCCCATACAAAAGTTGTTTGTTTGAAACAGAACTTTGGATCGACTCTCAGACATTTTTGCAAACAATACTTATGTGGAATTTGAGGAATGTACGCAGGACCAAAAACTTTGTTAGTTACTAAGAATGCAGAGTCGATTTGTACTTTCAGGGAAGTTGGTAAATATCCTAGCAATTTTTGTTACAATCAAAAACGCTCCCACAAACGTGCCAATTGGAATTCCAGCTCAATTCCCAAAAGTGCGCGGAGACCGTGAACAAAATGTCTAAAAATTTTAGTCTACGGAGTCTGGTCTCTGTAGCCTCGGGGACAAAATCCACGTGCAAACAACCGGAAAAATCCGGGAACATCTTTCCCATATTTTAACACTAAACAAATTTTTTTACAAAAATCGCGCTAAGAACTTGATGGGGAATGCAAATTTTTGCTGTGTTTGAAAATAGTACCATTTTTCCTTTACCACGAAGATAAGTTTTTCTATAAAAATATTTCCTGTAGATAATTTTTGCGTAAAGTTCATGTTTTTAGGTATTTTGGTGCAAATTGGCAGTTTTTCTAAAATTTTGAATTTTTGATCAAGGATCGTCTTCAGTTAGGATTTAGTTCTTCAACTTTCGGGCAATAATTCTACCGGTACGGGTGTATCAGATCATAACTGTGAAATAATTTGAGCAAATGTGAACAAATGAAAACAACAAAAATATAAATTCGAAAACTCAAAAAGGACCCACGTATCAAGTAAGTCGGAGGTTTCTCTCTTCCATTCAAAATATTAAACCTGACGTGGGCCACATAATTGTGCGTAATTCTCGTGAGAACCGCTGACCTTTGACGAGGTATTCGAGACTGCACCTTTGTTCGGTATTTATAGCGAGAATAGGTGACTACAATACCGCGATGGTGGTACCACGTTCTTCCAGGAGCTACAAATAAACTTTATAAAGTGCGCAGTGGTTTATAAAATACGAATCAAGGTAAGAGGATAATCCGGAGGAGTAAAGAAGGATGGGACGGGGATTGGTCAGTCCTGTGGCTTTTGGATCGAGAAAATGGCTGCATGCCAAAAATAATCTTCTTATGGATACAAAATAACTAACTTAAAATGAAATTTGTAAGCAAAATATCATCTTGTAAAGTTTTGATGGCAGTGCCATGAGCGACATTTGAGAAGAAGGAGAAGAACAGGTTTCACCGAGTGTCACTTCACTCCAGCGACCAGAAATCATGATAGAAAATATGTGATGCGTATACACCTTCGATTACTATGAAACGATGGCTCGGGAAATAGAAAATACTTCAAGAGTACACATTTCTGGAAAAAAGAGAAACTTGGAACAGGTAACGGAAATTTCAGCAGGTAATCTTTCATGGTAAGCAATTCTCTTTTTGGTAATCTCTAAAACAAAAAGTATCACTTAGGATTATCAGAAAATATAAATTGAGCAAATTCCATTCCAGATCTTTAATTTTCCATTTGTCATTTCGGGCTCGTTTTTAATTTCGCTATTCTCAACACTATTCTCGAAATAGCTATACAGCTAATCAGTGTAGTATAGTTCTTCACCTGTAATACGATGCCATTGAACTTAAAACTACACTTGTTATTTCGCTTCGAATTTTGATCTGTTTACCTATAGATCCAAATCTTTAACGAGATTGAACTTAAAACCTTAGCTTCAGACATTGGAATTGAAAAGAAGTTCTGGGAAGCTCGAACTTCCTGGTACGACAATAGGGCGTCCATATCAATATCGCTGTGACAAGTTATGAATAAAATAAATGCACTATACGGTTTTTGGATATTTTTGGCTTAAAGATAGGTTTCTATTAAAAGTATCACTAACCTATGACAAACACAACACATTCCTGGAATGGAAACAGATCCTACCGCTTAATAATTTTCGATATGGTCGAGAATCAAATTCTCATCTCACCGAGACCATTTATAGTACAGACACAGCGCAAATCAGATTCGTCATTTCATTCTTTGCACGTTCATTCCACGTGCATTTTCACAGGTAAAATTTGTACAAATATAGCCGACGCTTTAGCACGGCACTAGCGCTGATTCGTGCGAAATGGTGATTCTTTGAAATGCCAGCGGCGCTCTTCCCGACTCCCCAAGGGGGTAATTGTCTCGCTCTAATTGTGAATTAAACGCGCAAAATCGAGAATTAAAGTCGTAAACAACCAGAATTATGGGTTTGTGAACTTTTAGTGCTTTGGATTGAATGCCGTCTTTGACGCTAAACGGCGTTTGAATCTGTCCCGTTATAAAGTAGTTGTTTGCGACCTATTTTTGGCTACTTTTTATATTTGCACTCTGCCTCCCACGCATTTGTTTGAAGAGGGATCTGGGATGAATTCGAGGATAAATAACTTTTGGGTATTGAAGAAGCACGTGAGGATTGATGAGTAAAGGATCCGGATTTTCGCTTTTTGAAATTTGAGTTGGCTTATGAGTCCTTCTGGGTAACCCGGATGAGTCATATCGGATTTTTGGTGCTAAATTTTTCTGATTCCATGGCAAAAATCCAAAGATATCCTGGCATTGGATCCAAATACAACGAGAAACTATCAAGAAAGGTGCTAAGAATCGGCAAAACGATAGAAAACTTAGTACAGAATCGTGAGCCAATAAATTTGCTTTCTGAATATTTCAGCCGACAAAAGTCCGCGGTAGCTATAGCTGGTACATAATCTGTTCCTGGAACAGATTATGTACCAGGACGTGAATTTGCCACAATCGCTGACATAACAATCGCTCAAATTTCTTTCGCTCATGCAATTTCTTGGAAAAACTTCAGTCTTGATTCCGGCGATTCTGATGTCCTAGGTAATGTCCTCTTACGTGTTTTCAAGTTTGGCTAGAGACTTATTTTCAGGTATGCTAGTTGTTTGGCAAGTTCAAGATTTCTTTGAAAAACATCACCAGTTTCTAGGAAAAATTTGGTCTTTGCAGAATTGAGCGAAAATAAGGTAAAACAGGAATTTTCAGCATTACGTTTTAATGCACGCATCCCATTTGATTAATTCCAGAAATAGGTTGGCAAGGTCTTGGACCAAGAACTAGGCTTAGTCTACATCGGTTAGAGTTTCAGAGCGTGTTTACTATTAGGTTGGATTTGAGTGCCGTTGGCTGAGAATTTGAGTCATAATATTTTCAGACATATCCCAAAACACAGTCGCCCCCGTCCTGTTTGTCTAGCCAAAGGCAAAACACAGACAAAGGATATCGGGGGGAAGGGGGAGGGGGTACGAAGGAATGCGAGCCGGCGCTTGGGATATTTGGTGCTCTGGGAGATGTTGGATTTGGAGGTATGGGAAAGGTGAGCACCAATTCTGAAACGAAACTTTGTTTACGTCCAAATATGAGAAGGATTATTACGCAAAACTTTTACATTGCGCCGTTATGGAGACAAAAGAAAACGGGACTGAGAAAATATTGGACTGAATAAAATATAATCAACTTGATAGTTTTTCTTTCTCAAAAATGTGAAATGTTTCGGGAATGTAAATATGTGTTTGTTTCAAACAAAAGTGCATCAATCGTCTCATTTGTAATCAAAAGAACATAAGGTGATCTAATAACCCTAAACCGCATACACACTAAATCCAAAAAGTATTAAACAAATGAAGTTTGAATTTGCAAAGCAATGGCGCGAAAACACAAAGCCAATTGTTCGTATTTGGTGCGAAATTCAAACTTCATTTGTTCAATACTTTTTGGACTTAGTTTACATTCTCGGATACGATTTCAGTGCCAAACTCGTTTTTTCAAATGAATATTTTGCAACAAAAAGTAATCAAGAATGAAATATGTGGGAAGAAGACGTGAGTTAAATTTGTGTGGATCCATCAATTATTATCATCTGAGCAATTATGAACAGTACAACGAAGGAAGTCGCAAATTACCAGGATTAATCCTGGTAATCTGCCAAGTATAACGAATTTGGCAGATTGAATTATTTGGATTAGTCACTAATATCTCCTTTATAACTCGATATCCAAATGGTTCCAGAAAAACTGCAATGAAACAGATTAAATTTTGCTGCATTAGTCTCGAAATATTCTGAATATTTCCGGTAATTATCGGCAATTATCCCTGAACAATCGGAACTATCAATCCGGGAAAGTTTCCACAGAATGGGTTTAGGATTAAATTTGTCAGATTAGCGAAGCCCACGCAAATAAGCCCACCCTCAACGTTATAGTCCAATGATCTGAGTGACATGGCGATAGAAGTTTAAAGGACACTTTCGTTCGAGAAAAAAGTCAGACCATAACGAAGCAAACTAAACAAAGGATATTGACAGATTTAAACTTGGCTTCAAATTTTTAGGTTAATAATTGACGAGTCGAAAAATCGGATAGGATTTGCGTCAGTAAGATAGTTTGTTTGGATACTCGAACTTGGTTGCACTCTCAAGCTCGCCGAGCTGATAACCTAATTATGTCACTGGATTAATTTTGTTTTGTGTAGAATAGTCCCATTTTCAATAAAACATATTTTTCTTGGTCAATTTTTTTGCATATATCCTTGAGATGATCAAAATTTAACTCAAATTAGCATTTAGATCGTTCATTTGTGGCTCATCCAGAAAACACGTGATAGAAAATTGAAATACTCTAATCTCAAGTTTACTCATATTCACTCGGCTCCTCAATAAGATTCTGTCTGAAGTATCCTGTTTTTGCCTACTCACTGACCTGGTTATCACCATCTCGGTATTCACGTGATTTCTGGACCCTTTTATGTTTTACATAGCACAGGCAAATACAAACAAAATTAAATTTATAGGTTTGTACAGGTCCTTTGTCAAGAAAAATTGTATTTACCTGCACTTGTAATTTGGCAACAATGAATAGGAAATTGCATAAATATCCCTAACATGTACTCTTTGGTTCAATTTTCTCAGGATCAACCCCTGAAATCTAGATAGTTATTAATTGTTTTTTTCTACAAACCCGATAATATTCTTCGCGCAATCACTTTCCATTTCCCTCACTACTTCCCCTGTCCACGTGATTTCTGGATGAAAACTTATATTTTTGACATTCCTGCCGCTTTGTTTCGCAAATTTAATTAATTTCCAAGTAGCTTAGCGTTACAAATTTGTATATATGTTAACCTCTAAACTTTGCCCAAATTATCTCAAAATCCATCCGATCGACTCACGAAATGTTATTTACTTTAAAGATTTTCAATCGCACTTAATTATCCAGAATATTGTATCAGAGTCTCGCCATTGTTTGAAAGTACATTTGGGTTTTCAAAAATCTTTTTGCGCACAAACGCTCAAATTATCGAGATTTTCAAACGGAAGTGGAATACTGGTGGAAATTGCGTGCTTCGAGGCACAATTTTCAGAAGATCCGAGCCACGAATTTAACATTTCAGAATTTGAAAATGCCACTTTGTTTTGTAAAGTGCAAACCGTTAGAAATTGAGCAAAGGTTTGGAAAAGAAAAAAGCGAAATTTGAAGCGAGAATTTTGATTAAGTGGCGAAAAGTTACCACTAATTATATGTGAAACGAGACTGTTACTAATGCATAATTAGCAAGTCTGCAAACTTTCATGCCACACAAAAAGTTATTTTGCCTACAAACTTGCGATCAAATCAAAATTATACATTGCAAAATGGCACTTTATCCTAAAGGAAAAATGCCGTTAAGGGTATCACTGTGTAACAAAATATCAATTAGATGAGGATTAGTCTTGTGATATTTTTTGTTTTGCAGGTGACCAATTAAACTGGAAATATTTGGAGTTCGAAGTATGAAAATATGAGTATGGAGATTGGACAGATAAAGCGACTGTCAATATTAATCATATCACAGATATATTCTTGGCTATGATCGTGGTAAAAGGTTTCAAAGGCGATAACACGCTTCTGACTACAGACTTATGTACAGATAGTTTTTTCATGTTGGCATCACGGATAAAGTTATAATATTTTGAAAAAATAAAGGTTTTGATTGCGAATAATTTGAATTGGCTATGTACTTTTGAATCAGTGATGTAAATATCTTTGGAAAACTATAGTATAGTTTAAACAAGAAAGGAAACCACTCCTCAGTTTCCTTTGAGCCCCACTGGGGGTAAAGGGGGTCACAGGTGGCCGTGCCCCCTTGAAAACGGTACCATTCGTCTTCTCTCGCCGAGAGCTGTCAAACGGGGTATCACACGCCCTGTAGCGGTGTGGAGTAAAAAGTTGTGAACCGGACCCCTCGTCTATCCAGCCAAATAGGTTAGAGTGGAAGAAAATAGTTTTTTACACGCTTTTGAGTACAGATTTATCTGTACATACTTATGTACTGAAGATAGTAATAATATTTAGAAAAAATAGAGGTTTGGAATGCAAATCATTTGAATTGTATGTACTCTTGAATCAGAGCTGTAAATATCTATGAAAAACTATAGTATAGTTTAAAAGATAATAGCTTTTGATTGTTACATTTCTAACAATGTGCTGAGCAGATTATATCTATTATTAAAGCACCGACAAATTTGCATTTAAATTTAGGAAATAAAATATATGTTGTATTATTTTTTGCATAAGTTTCTTTGAATATGCTTCTTCTTCTATAAATGACATCCTTCGGCATCTCGAGATGATAAGTAAATATGCTAGAAATAAGTTCTATCTTTGCCTCTGCGACCCATAAAAATGACAATTTTTACAGAAACTTTACAAAAATTGTCACGTTCAGGGGTTTTAGAGGCAAAAACCAAATAAGGAAAGTGCAGAATAATCAGACGAATTTAGGAATTAAATTAGAACCAAACTAATATAGAACTTCGTCAAAAAACTATTGGCCTCGCGATATTTGCAGAAGTGAACTGACGGGACCGTAAGCCTCTAAGATCGGCACGGACTTTTCGCCGAAGGCCGCAATTATGGGCAGAGCGCCGGCGGCGCACCGAAACACTCAGCGCAATTTTTAAGTTTCAAAAAACTTGTTTACTTGAATTTGTGCACGAGAAAATTGCCATTCTGGAAATGTCGCGCGGACAAATTTGTGGGTACAATTTAAGAAACCACCAAGACTGAAGATTCGCTCTCTATTTTCGCCAGCTCTGTCATTTGCGCACCTTTTTGTCGAGACTAATGATAGCTTTGGCTTGAGTTGGAGTTTATGACGAGAGTGCGTATTTGCGGGGTTTAAGTGAGGGTTTAAGTGAGGCTAGGCGTAGGTTGGTCCTGGCAATAATATTTTGGTCACATAGGTGAGACCGAATCTGAAAGAAGGTCAACAGGTAAAAAGAAGGCAGTGAAATTAGGCTTGCGGCATAACATGTTATGGCTTGGATGTTTCGCAGAAAAATTAAGAATTCTCAAAATTTAAGAAATGTGCGTCTGAAAAAAGGCGGAAGTCAGATATCATTCAGTTCCTCGTTAGAGCTCGTCACGCCAAATGTCTCAAGACAAACTGTGTCACAGCTGGTCAGATCACGTGACTTTCAAGCGCTGTAAATTCGTAATGTCGCGAAATACGAAACTCGTCTTAAGTTAAGCGTGGGCTGATCCTGGCAATAATATTTTGGTCTTGGTTGAATCAGAAAGAAGGTCAACATCCGGCTGACAGCATAACATGTTATGGCTTGGAAGTTACGTAGAACACATTTGGAGATTTTAGAGGTTCAGAAATTTGTGTCTGCATAACTCAGGAAATTTTCCTCAGGCATTGGCACTGTGGTCAAAAATAGACGATCACTGATCAAAAATTGGCTAGCTCCTACGCCCTACATTCGGACTTTGAATTATTTGACCTTTGGTTTATTTTCAGCTTCTTAAAGTGTCGTGGTTCAATTCAAAAAAAATTCGAAAAAACGCGTTCAATTCGATGCAAATGTATTTTTGACTTCCTTTTAGTCGTATTTTTCTGTTTACTGAAGATCAAAATGTTTGCCAGGATGATAGATAACATTTCACTCACTACCTTGGTAGAAATATACTTCTTCATCCCGAAACCCCGAGATTTGAAACCCCTCTAACTTTTTAGGGCTCAACTGCCTTTACCTTGTATTAGGTTTTCACTGAACCTAAAATATCTATTACCAAACGATTACACATGCCATATAGCTTCTTGGAGATAGAACTCTTGACACACCGAACAGAGTTAGGTATGGTTAAAAGTTTTGAACAAAAACATATGCCCTTCGGGCATTCAACACTAGTCAATCTCACTTTGTTTTTCTGTGATTCAATATCCGTTTTTCTTTAGCGTTCTGGTTCTCGAGGTAAATATGAACTTTTCCATCAATTCTTTCGACTTCCGGTGTCTGAGTTCGGTGAGAAAATCCCAATCCCGCCTCAACTCATGACGCAACTTTAAAGCCTTCAAAAAGTTGTTTACCACAACTTTATGCACGCATACATTAATTACAATCCTGTGTGAAAATGCCGCGCAAGCAGTCGAGAGTATAATTTGGGAATCACCGAGACTAAAGGTTGGGATTACTTTCGCGGCTCTATTTGCGCACTTTTTGCTTCAGGTAAAATGTCAGCTTGGGCTTATTGTAAGCAGAAAATTTGTGGGGAAATGTCTGTGCTTAAAAAATGAGCCTGGGAGATTGTGTGCAGCCAAAGGTTCAGATTTGGAATAGAAAACGGAAAATTGGCTGCTAGGCGAGAATTGCGGTAGAATGTCGAGAATTGTGAGCGCATAGCCAGAGGCATAAGTGATATAACTTTATTTGTATCAACATTGTAGTATCACAGCAATGCAATCATGATGCGAATTGGGCTTCTGGGAAAGTGGCCTCGGGCAAAAAACATTTGAAACATTTTTCGGAAATAGCAAATTCGGCGCAGGGATTTCTTATGGACAAGATTTGTTGTTGGTACCGGCCAAATGGCTGTGAGAGTTGGATTTTGAGGAATTGTTCAATCCGACGCCCGGAAGTTGATACGCTTGAGACCGCCGGCTAGGTGTCTGAAAAGAATCGAATAAGTAGAACAAAAAAGATCGTGTGGAGCAAGAATATTGAAGTAAAAAAGCGTTTTGGTGCAGGGAAAAGGCTGTTGCTTCAAAAACCCTTAAAATCTTACTAAAAATCCCTAGGCCGTTTTCAATAAAAATGCAACACAAAATTTGCACGTTTTTTTGCAAAAAATTTGGAACTTGGATTACTCATTCCTACTGCGCAGCGATAGAATATCTCACGGTCTCAATAAACTTTTGGTATATCTTGATTTACAAATTTCTATTTCAACATTTCTAAAAATAGGACAGTTATCACCAAAGATATTGCTCCAAATATACAATAAAAAATATTTGTTTTGATATTCACAGTGGCTAAAAGGTCAAAATCGCTTTATCTGGTGAGATTTATTTTTATACAAAGGATATTCATTTGTAAAAAACTTCTCCTGCAAAAAAGTCTATATGTTTATTGGAAAAAAGTTTACGGGAAAAATGTAAATTATGGAATTTAGGATAAAATAATTTTATACCTTCTGTTATGAAATCTAAAAAATTTGAATGATAGGACAACAGAGGGCAAAAAAATTTCAAAAATGTCATTACACGAAGTTGTGTCGAAGATAGTCGAAGTCAAACACAACATTGTGTCGAAGTAAAAGAAGGCAATATTTATCATATCCGAAAATTCATTTTAAAGGTTAAAATAATCAATAAAAATGCTCACTCGTTTCAACGCTTCTTTTTCCTCGTTAATGGCGAAGTAGTACAGGAAAATTGAAACAAAGCCGAGCACAGCAGCGAAAATAACGGCCACAATTAACGGTGCAGCGAAATCCAGAAGTCCGAAGGTCTGCTTTGGCATTTTTGTAGCGATCTGAAAAATTTGATACAAAAAACGAATAAAACAAACTTTTTTATTTCCACACAATATTTTTTACGTTACTGATAAATATATTGATACATATACTGATTTTATTATACTGAAATCCAAATTTTGCAACATCAAAATTTGTAATGTGATCTTTGATTCTTAACTTTATATTGTTTTAAATTTTTCGGTTTGCAAAATTTGCTTTTCATAAAAATGTTTTGAAAAATAATAAAATAGATAAAAAGATAATCCACCCAAACTCAAGAAATCAAATCGACACAGAAATCAAATTGCTGAACAATTTTCGAAAGGAAGAAGCTAGAAATCGATTCGCGTTTGTATCAAATGGGAGGCAAAGAAAAACGGAAATGTTTTGACTAACGGCCGATAGAAATCAATCGTTCTTTTCCGTATGAATTCCTTTGTTGAAAGCTGCGGCCAAGGAAAATGACGACTGTTATTTCTTATCAAAATTAAGACAGGCAAATGCATGCAAAAATGTGATTAAGAAGATGACTTTACTCATTTTTTATTTGGAAACGTTAAAAAATTTCAGGGGTCATTTTCGAAAACTTTCGTTAAAAATTTGGGTGTTGCGGATTTTTCAATATATTTCCAGTTGTATACCCCAAAATACTTCTATTTTCGAGACTAGAAAATTTTAGAGAATGCGTAGCGTTTTCCCATGCAAAAATTCAAAGTAAAATATTCTCTTCCAACAAGCTAGATAGCCTTCGGCTACGGCCAATAGATGGGTTTAAACAGTTATAAACTTAGCTACGGGGCTGATCGCTGATAAATAATAAACCATTTATTTGATACTCTTTTGTATTTTTAAACGACAGACAGTCAAAAATAGAACACAGACGATTAAAGTTGAAGTTTGTGTTAAATTTGCTTTTTTACTGTATCCTTGGAGAGGTCTGTCGAGATGGGACTAATGAAATTAGACGCATTGTTGCTGATTTGTCCAGTGATAACCCTTTTGGCATCGAGAGCACTTTTTGCGCACAAATGCAAAGTGGAACCAAAGTACATATTTGGAATGACCACGTAACTGTCTGCGAACAAAATTTGGATGAATATGCAATAAAAAATAGTGGAAAAGTTTAAAAATACAAAAATGCCAAAAAAAAACAGAACAATTATTATTGAAATTTCCTCAAAAATGATTCAATATTAGACATTCTTGTACAGGTGAATAACCGTTTAGAATTAAATATTTATTTACACAAGCCATAAAAAATGTCACTTTACATTTGTCAACTAATGTCGAACTATAGTCAATACCAAAATTAGTTGGACTTGAGATGCTCTTCTTTCTCGCCTTCCACTTTGGATTTTAACTTCCAGAACTGCTTTCCAACGACAAAATAAACTTTCCACAAGCAAATTGCCCGAGCGCAAAGTCTCAAGAGTGCAACAAGCAGAACAATTATCAATGTTGCAATCATAATCAAGCCCAAAATCACGTCAAAATTATAATAGGCGATTGACGACAAGTTTCTGCCTTCAGGCAATAGCTCAGGCAATCTTCCGCCGTTCAGTTCCAAGAATCGGAAACTTTTGGTCAGCCTTTCTTCGGCGCTCGTCGGCTTGCTTTTGACCAATTTCTCTGTCCTCTTGGCTTGAACCGAATATGTTGCATTTGAAAGAAGCTCCTGGATTCGAGCCAGAAATTCGGTGTGCCCTTTTAGGAGTTTGAGTTTGTCGAATGTCAGTCCCCAGCCATTTCGTTCGGCGACGCGACCGTTTCTCTGGAAAGATGGACTTTGTTCAAATATTAAGTTGGAAAAAATTTGTGACTGGACCCAGAATTTGAAGTGGGAAATCGAAAATTTTTTAAACTAATTAAAATGCTTGAAACAAATTCACCCATTTTACGACCAATTTTGCTTAAAAACAGCATCTGGCAATATTTATGAACGAAATCTAACGGTTCTGTTTCTAATAAGGCTTTCTTAGCATCCCAATATTGAATTCGTATAAATTTTTCAAATTGGAGCATTTCATATTTTTGCTACTAAAAATGTAACGAAAGAATTTTATAACTTCCAATATTTCTCTAAAGCGCTAATTGAATTTGAAATGATCTTTTTGATTATAAAAAACTCGATATTTATACAGTTGATAATTAGTAACATCCCTATGTCATATTTATAGTCGAATTTTGTGTTTAATAAAAGAAGTGAAAATTACCATTTGATCAGCAAAAAATCCGACGCATAACACCGGCATTCCGCTTCGCGCACTTTCCAAAAGGCTGTTGTAACCACAGTGAGAAATAAAAAGTTTGACGCGGGGATGGGCTGAAATTACTTCTAAGCTTAGTTTTCCAGGAAAAATATTTGCACTATACCGAGTATATCGGTTTGAGGAGCCCACGACGTTGGAAATACGTTTGATAAAGTCTTGGACTGAAGAAGGCTATTCTGAAAATCATAATTAGATATTATTTGTATATTTCAGACTATAAAAAGTACGAACATTGTCGTGTTTGTCGAACTTTACTATAAAATGGTAGTCTGGAAGAGCTGCGAAAGCGGCGAATACGTTCTGCATAAATGAATCATCGAGAAATTTGGTATCGACAGCAGAGCCCAAGGAGAAGAACACAACGCCAGACTTTCCTTTCTCCAGTTCAGACCTTTAAATATGTCAGAAAAATGTGTAAAAATGATCGATTTTTTTTGAGAATTTTGAATCGAAATTAAATTGGCTCTTCCAGAAAGAGTAATACAAAAATTAAAGTTTACAATCGAAAGTCTAGATAGTTCTTACCTATACGGTTCCTGAATCTCTTTAGCTGTGGTGTCTGGAAGTCCTAAGCCACCGATATAAACTACGTGGTGAAAAGTGGTTCGAGGAAAGTCCACAAATTCATCAACATTAACCAAAATAAATGGAGAATCCTTAACAATGTCGATAGCATCCGGGAAGTCTCCTCTGAAATTTTAAAATAATTTCAACTATTTTTATTAGTATGCCCCATCCCTTCCAACCTCGCAGAAAATGAAATCTGATAGAATTATTGACCAATATAAACACTTTGAAATTTATTTTATGGAATCAGGTGTGCGAGTTAGATGGGTGGTCCCAACCGCAAAATTGCTTAACAGGTCATGCAAAGCAACTATGATATTGGGACCCTCCCCCAACTCGCGCAATTTGGACCCTGTGCTGAGCCCAACGTTGCTTATCTTGACAGATCGGATGAAGAGACGGCGTTGCACTCTATTATAGTAACGCACATTCAAATTGCCGCCACTATATTTTGTTGGCGCGCTTATCAGTCCGTCATTGAATTTTCTGTGAGGTTGAAAGGAATTGAGTCAATATTGCCTTTAAGAAACGCACCCGAACTTCTCTCTGAACATTCTCGTCACTCCAGAAGTTGCAACCATAAATGAGTATTGCGCTCCAGTAGCGAGCAGAAAATTGTTCATTCGTTCCCAATATGTCATTTTGTCAGAAAAATCAGAATGGAAAAGCGTTGGGACGTAACTCGTTTGAAATGGCAGACCGAGGATTGACGAGACGTGCTCTTGGATGGGACAGCTGAAAATGGCTTTTTAAAGTTAGTACCGAAGGTATACTTTTACCTAACCAATAGAATATGAATTGGAATATCCACAGCTCGACTGAGGGCACTGCCGCACAAATTGAGTTGATATCCGATGAAAACGTCGAATTTCTCAGCTTTCAGTTTTTCTATTATTCCAGGTTCGTTGAGGAAGTCTAAACTATTGGTTTAAAAAAACCATTAGTTCTAAACTATTGGAATTTTTAATCGAACATAATTTCAGACACCAAAGATTACTTTTTGTTCTAAAACATATTCAAACTCTGCACTCTCACATGTCTAAAATTTGTTTTACTTAAAAAATTACTTTGGCAGGCCTTGTTGAGGAACTTCTGGAAGAAGCCAATTGCCATAATTTTTTGGAGCATGTTGACCATTTGAAATGACCTTGCGCCTATATTCTGTTTTTCGTGTAGATTTTTCTCCACAAATGGGCCGTCGATAATCCAACGCTTTGCTAGCTTCGTCGATTCTATCGCTTTTGAGTTCACGAAGAATTCGATTTCCAGAACTGTCTGTAAAAATCATCACATTCTTTCTTATGTTTCGGTAACAGTTATAATTTTTACGAAGAAAATATACTAAAACTTTCCCAGTAACTGTAATTAACCCTTCATTGCCGGACCCATAGAACAAAAGGCAGAAATCTGGCGTTACCATTAGCTTTCCTTTTGGTGATCTGTCTTTATCAAAATCATGATGTCTGCCATTGTTTATTTCTCTTTTCTATGTGATCTATTTACAGACACACTCTTGGTATGAATAATGAACACTCATTCGTTTCTTTCTTTTTGTGAAGTCTTTAGCAAATCAAAATCGTATCCGATCGGATACACTCGGCAATGAAGGGTTAAGGTTCAAAACTACAAAAACTGCGACTTACCACGTCATGGCCGTCGGCTGCCAAAGTGTCTGCGACTTTTCCATTCAGAATCATATGACTCCGTGTTAGCGTCGGACTAAATACCAAAATTTTGTATCCCAGCGATCCAACGCAACATAATATGAGGATCAGAGCGTAAGCTGGGTGCAAAAGCATTTCTAAAAGCAATAAAGTTTTAGCGATGTAAAAAATTTCGATCAATACCCTATCAGGGGAACCCGAGAGACCACTTTTGAATTGGCGCGTTATTCCCACTTTCAAAAACGCACACAAAATTGTGAAAGCAAGATATTTATTTGTGGAAATATTTGTGGAAATCAATAACAGGAAAGTACCTGTCAATCAGTCAATAAACAACTATTTCAAAAGGCGTTTGTCGAGTCTCTCATAAAGGAACACTGATCACAAATAAACAACTGATAACTGCACAACTTATTATACGTAATTTTTGATAAGCGATTTTTGTAGTTAATACTACAGAAGATGTTGTAATTTACTAGAAAAATTTATCCCACAATCAGCAATTTTTAATATGATCAATTTATTTACATTTTAATTTATGTTAGAAAACCGGTACTTTACATAAAAAAGCGGCAATACCTAGAAAAACGTTATTATGCCTTCGTTCTCGAATCAAAAATTTGTTACATAAAATGACGCGATCACCTTATGCAATTAAAGCTTGGTATCGTTTGGCCGACACGAGGGAAAGGTCGGCAGATCAATGATCATTGAACAAATTTCCATTCGTGTGACAAATGGAAATTGTATCTTTTCTAGCTAAGTAAAGTGGAAACTACCAGGCGACGATCGAATTTCGAGGAATTTTATTTATGTGTTCAAATTTGATATTGCTAACCCCTTCTAATTTACATTTTTTACAAAATCGGTCGCTTTTGCTAAACTATTGCACTTTTCAGCTGGTTTTGTAAACATCGTCAAAGCATGCAACATCGTTACAGTGTGCCAAATTACCTTTGACGGAATTAGCCGTAAGAAATTTAACTTTAAATTTAATGTAAGGCGTATTCGGCGCTGTCTGCGAAAATCCTGGCCCATTGAGAATACCACGACCTGTTGAGAACAAATTCGGAATCTGACGACAGATTTTGGATCGTCTGGAACCAACTCGGACTCGAGCGTTACAGACAAAATACTGCCGCTTAGTATTTCGGGATAACAATTTTTTAGTTCTTTAATATTACGAATTTGAAAATAATAAAAGGACAACTTTGTCGAGCACAAATTATCGCTAATCCATTGTTAAAAATCGGACGTTGGTCACAAACTACAACTACAGACTACAACGACTACAACTTTCTTCGCTAATCCATTGTTAAAATTCGCATTCCGGCGACAAAAAAAGAAAAAGTTAAAAAAATGAAACGTATATATACGGGGTATCGAAAATGTTGCCATTACATTGTTGACAGTGCATTCATCATGGCGACCGTTCAATTCCTGTATCTCTATGTGATTTCCGTGTCTGTCTGTTCAGTCCTGTCTTTGACTATCGATGACGATCAGTGTGGAATTTCTGATTATCAAGTGTCTCAATTGGAAACGAAACTAGTTTAGTTCGATATTTATTACATGATTTTTATTTAAAATGATGAAAATTGTATCAAATTTTCGACCCTCGCCAGAGGGTTGGAAAACTTGTGTCTGAACTATGCAGTTTTGGCGTTAGTTTGACGTTCTGTCCAAATATGTATTAGAGAATGCTTTTTACGTTACTCAGATTCGTCTTTAGACAATTTTTTAGATTCGTAATGGTGCTGTGGTCCCGCAAGGAAAATATCCATGGTTGGTATATCTTAACGTTGACATATCTGATGGTTGCACCGCCACCATTGTGTCGCGGAAATACATCCTAACAGCAGGACACTGCGTGTAATAATCCAGGATTTTGTCACAATTTTTAAAGCAGTTGAAATAATTATTATTATATTATAGATGTCAAATTCGTTCAGATGACAGTCCTCCCTTACCATGCGAACCGTAAGCCAGATTACGACAAATATCATATTTCCTGTGATTACTCATCGCAGGGGTCTAATTATAGGGAATACAATAGTTCCTCACAATGTATCATCGTTTATTTAGCGAGGATCCTAGCAAAATGAGTGTTGTCGTCGGTTCAGTTGACAAGCTGCAGGGACAAAAGTTAAAAGTGAAAGGAATAACGTCTCACGAAAAATACTCGGCCCCACTTCCAAACGGAGGAGCTACCTACGACATTGGATTGATAGAGGTGACCTTTCCGTTATTTTTTAATTTTACCTTTATATATACACAACTTTCTTTCACTTTCGACCCAAAATTTGAATGCATGGCAGCGAAATAAAAACTATATTTTAGCTTGAAGAAGAGCTGACGTACAGCAAGGACGTTCGTCCAATTTGCCTAAGCGCAAAGAATCAAGAAGCTCTTGCAGATCGGATTGCTACAATTGCCGGTTGGGGTGGTAAGTAGCGGTTTCAGAGTTGGCCATAGTTGCAGGAAATTTCAACGGCCTTGTGAGCCATTGAAGGCCTTTGAAGGAGTTTTTTACAGACAAATCCGCTTGGGACTATCATTTATTTGGGGTCTGCCAGAGGACGGAAGAGAAGAAGCAAGGCAGTGGAAAATAGCACACTGCCTCGCTTCATCTCTTTCTTTCTCTGGCTGTCACTCGAACCTATGACTCATGCTGCCCACAGAGAGGATATAAGCCCGAACGCTATATAAGCCCGAACGACGTAAGCCTATCTTTTTAATTTTCGCTAAAATTTAAGCCGATTATCTGTAAAAAACTCAAACAAATGCCTACAATGGCTCACAAGGCCGTTGAAGTTTTCTGCAACCATGGAGTTGACTAAATCAAGATTATGATTATGCTTCAGAGCTTGCATTTCTAACGTTAATCTTTCTTAGGTCGAAATTATCCTAAGTCTGAGAGTAAAATTTTGCCTAAAACTAATCAGTATCATCTTAGGCTACAAGCCGGTCCTATAGCCTAAATGTATCCCTCGGTGAACAAATTAGGGTTTCCATTAATATTATTAATATGCATAATTAATATGCTATTAAAAATAAAGATGATTTAAAATTTGAATTTGCGCCAAAAAGTAAAATCATCTTTTGGCCATATAAAGTGATACTTTTTATGTTCCAAATCGATTCGCCGGGCCGTTCAGGACATCGTTGTTTTACACTTTTTATTTGATTTTGCATCTTCGGGGCTAATTTTTTGCACTAGAGCTTTCGAATGCACTGAATCCGAATCTGCCGCTGCCCCATTACTCATATGCTATTTAAAAATTGCTATTAAAAAACAGGCGTTCAATATACCGAGCATTCATCAAGAGTGTGAAATTCCTCAAAATTTTTCAGACATTTATGGAAACAATACACAACCTAGAAGATTACGTGAGGGCACTCAACGCATTGTGGACGATGCAATGTGCCAAAAAGCGTAACCTTAATCTTCTTCCTGTCGCCTATTATTATTTATCGATTTACAGATACACGCAATATGAGATTGGTCCCATGATGTGCACGGCGATATATAATCGCACCGTTACCGATAGCGTATGGTTTTTATGGACATTACTATGGAAAATTATTCAAAAATAAAAGCAAACCAACCGTGATTTTTCAATAATGGAGGCAAAACGGCCATTATTTTGTATCCTGATAAGTTCTCGGCTCCTGCAGTAAACCTAACAACAAAACTATCCTCATATTTGAAATTAGCGGGGTCGTGCACCTATAAGGATCCAATGTCACGGCTGACTTAGCCTCAAATTTCGGGAAATATTAATTTTCTTAGAATCCATCGTTCAAACAAATTTTATTTCCACTATGATGTTTGATTCCAGGGCGATAGTGGTGGTCCTGCCATGATTAAGACAGACGCTGGGCTCAAGTTGGAATTGCAAGTTTTGGATATCCTCCAGATGAATCAAATCCCCCAGGTAAATTATACATTCGTTAATCCATACGCCACAACTTTCTATTGGTTTGGCTAATAAGTCCGAATTTTCAATCACTCGTATTTCAAATGTTCGTTGATCAATGTTCTTAGTAATATTCACCATCTATAACTGGGTTTGTAGGAGAAAATACCGCTGTAAAAACACATTTCGGGTTTGATTTATTGGAATCCTTTAATATAAAAGATTCTCCACGGTTACAAACCCAGTTATATGCCGTCTAAAAGAGGAGGTGTTGGCGATATTACTAAGAACATTGATCAACAATCATTTGAAATACGAGTGATTGAAAATTCGGACTTATTAGCCAAACCAATATTTTGTTACCTCTTTAATTATTGTCCGGCAGGAAGCACGAGAGCCCTCAATTTCAGAGCTCACAGTTTCTCAAAAAAATGAGATGATAAAATGTCTTCACAACGCGAGCGGGAATTTTAAATTTATTCTGGAACTACCATATTTGGGCATTTGGTGTGCTGGTGTATTTTTCAAAGTTGTCTCACTCGACCTGAGAAGCAAGTTGAAAATTACACTAATTCTACAGATGGCCAAATATGGGAGATCCGTTGAAAATGAATTTCAAATTCCATTTCAAAATGTTTGAATTTCAAAAACAATTGTTGACCAAAAATAGTTTATGTCATTTATGTTTATACTTTAATATTCAGGTGTATACGCAAGAGTTTCGCACTTTTGTGAGTGGATCGCTGAGAAAACCAACAATGAAGTTCGCTGTGACGCATAAATGACACTCAAAGATAAAATGATTGCACTCCGCTTATTTAAAAAAAATTATGTGAACAAAGTTAATAAATAATTGTATTCGGTCGTCTGATTCTGAAAAAAAATTTGATGTAACCGTTTTCAGTTAGAAAAACACAGTTTGGTTTCGGCTAAATATTGGTCGTGGAATTGCCTGTCATGGCACAAAAGTTTCAGTTTCGTGGATATTAGATTATCCTAGGGTTACAATCGGGTAACTAAGTTTTATCTTTTGAAGAAAAGTTTACTAAAATTGTTTAACGTAAAATAACTAATACTAAAATTAATAATTTAAATAATTTCCAAAATGTCAGTATTATGATTCATTGGTGCTATAATCCCATACCACCGGTTTGGCGTGGCCATTCAAATAATATTTTACCTTTCATTCAATATTTAAAAACTTTTTCGATGTTTAATCTATTAAAAATACAAATTTCTAACAATTTGAATTTATTCTAACGGTACGAATATCGGAAATAATAAAAAAGAAAACTTTCTTTGTTACAAATTTTCCGCTATTCCATTGTTTAAATTTTCATTCTGGGCAATTCCAAACAAGAATTTTCGATGAAAATTTGCTATAAAACGGCGTATCAAAAATGCAATCATTACATTCGCCATGGCGAACATTCAATTCCTGTATCTCTATCTGCTTTTCGTCACTGTCTCTGGAGCCTTGTCAGGTGACGACGATCAATGCGGAGCTTCTGATTATCGTACCGGAGAACGGGTAATTTTTTATGGTGTTTCAATTGGGAACGTAACAAATTGAGTTCTAAACATATATAATTTGTGTAATATATCGCTGCCGAAAATTTTTAACTTCGCGGCTTCAAAATTTATAACAGTGCAAATCTCACTGCTGAAAATTTTCATAGTCTTGTGCGTTGAAGTATTTTCCTCACCTCACGGAAGGAAACAAGTTTTATATGCGTGCGATAATTTTCTTCGCTATTCCGTAATTTTACCCTTGTCTAATATAGCTTATAAAATTGGTCTTAAAATTTGCGGTCATCTTTTTCAGATTCGCAATGGTACTGTGGTTCCACAGGGCAAATATCCATGGTTGGCATATCTTAGCAATGGTTGCACCGCCACCATTGTGTCGCGGAAATATATCCTGACAGCAGGACACTGCGTGTAAGAATCCAGGATTTTGACACAATTTTTAAAGCAGTTGAAATAATTATTAAATTATAGATGTCAGCGGCGTCCTAATGGAAGTCCTCCTTTACCATGCGATCTGTAAGCGAGAATTATGAAATCACAACATATAAAATGTATCATCGTGTTTTAAGGAAGAATCATCACGAAATACAAGTCGTTGTCGGTTCTGTAAACCATCTCGAGGGGCAAGAATTCAAAACAAAAAGAATGATTCCTCACGAGAAATACCTAGCCCCACTTGGTGTAGGTGTCACATACGACATTGCATTGATAGAGGTCACATTTCTTGCCGTTAGAATATAATGAGTAAAACGGTAAACAGTGGTTTCTGGAAAAAATTTTTACATTTTAACATAAATTCCCATTCTCTCAGTTTCGACCCAAAATTTGAGTGCATATCAGCGAAATAAAAACTATTTTAGCTTGAAGAAGAGCTGACGTACAGCAAGGACGTTCGTCCAATTTGCCTAAGCGCAAAGAATCAAGAAGCTCTTGCAGATCGGATTGCTACAACTGCCGGTTGGGGTGGTAAGTAGCGGTTTCAGGGTACTTTACTTGGAGGCAGCATTTTCAGACAATTTTCACAATAAATTTTATTCAAAGGAAACACAAGGAGAGAGACAATTTCAAACAAAGAACTATTGTCTGAAGTTAATCGAGTATATAACTTGCTATTGTAAAAATTGCCTGAAAATGTTGCCTCCCCCAAGCAAAGAAGTACCGTTTGAGAGTTGATTAAAATCAAGATTATGCTTCAGGGCTAGCATTTCTAAGGCTAATCTTTATTATGCCGAAATTAACCAAAGTCTGAGAGTAAAACTTTGCCTAAAACTTTTTTCTGGAACATTCTAGAAGGATGAGTAATGGCTCAAATAAGAGCTAAGACCATGGGCTACCGATCGGTATATTTCACACCGGATCTCGATACAAAGGTCTCGAGATTCGAGTCTTTATGTCCAAAATTCTCGAATATTTGAAAATTCCAAAATTTGAGAAAAAAGACTTGAATATAGAGAACCTTCTATCGAGATCCGGCATGCTATATACCGATCGGTGTCCAGGGTCTTAGCTCTCATCTGAGCAATTACTCATACTTATAGAATGTTCCAGAAGAAAGTTATGGCAAAAATGGCTAGCGGGGTGATCACCGTACCCCTTCAATATACTGAGCTTTCATACAGGGTGTGCAATTCTTTAATGTTTTCAGACATTTACGGAAACGGTACATTACCTGAAAGATTACGTGAGGGTACTGAACGCATTGTGGATGATGCAGTATGCCAGAAAACGTAACCTTAACATGATACTTAACAGTCAGTCTTTTCGATTATAGTTACACGGAATATGAAATTGGTCCCATGATGTGCACGGCGATATATAATCACACCGTGACTGATCACGTATGCTTTTTATAGACAATACTAGGTATAAACTAAAGGAACGGTTCGGCTCTTTTCTATTGTAGGAGGCTCCCAAAAATGACCGCAAAAAATTAATAGGGGGTCCCTATTGATTTTTTTGCCAAAATTTTTCCGAAAATGATTTCTCAAACCATAGGGTCCCCATGTTGATTTTTTGCGAGCTTTTTTGGGAGCCTCCTACAATAGGATAGAGTCGAACGGTTCTCTTTACAATTAGCGATTTTTAAAATTTTCTTCCAATTTTCAAAAATTGGAATCTAAAAACTCACTCGCAATTTGGCAACATTCGAATGGAATCTTTTATTATTCCAGGGCGATAGTGGTGGTCCTGTCATGATTATGACAGATGGGCGCTGGACTGAAGTTGGAATTACAAGTTATGGAAAACCTCCAGAACTGGGATGTCCTCCAGGTAAATTATACATTCGTTTATCGATATGCCACAACTTTCTAATTTATGACCTCCAGTCTTGACGAAAACCTGTTAAACTTGATCGGCTTCTGGTCCGATTCTGCAGCAGGCGCAAAAGCAGCCTCGAATAAACTGGCTCTATTTTAGTGTTAATGGTTTTTGGGATGTAAAAATACGGAACGATCCGACATTCCGCATTGATAGAATTGAAGTGAACGACCAAATTTTATTTTGTATCAAGTCTTTTATACTTTAATATTCAGGTGTATACGCAAGAGTTTCGCACTTTTGTGACTGGATCGCTGAGAAAACTAACAATGAAGTTCGCTGTGACGCATAAATGACACTCAAAGATAAAATGATTGCACTCCGCTTATTAAAAAAAATTATGTGAACAAAGTTAATAAATAATTGTATTCGGTCGTCTGATTCTAAGCAAAGTTCTAGTGGCAAAAAATTTGATGTAACCGTTTTCAGTTAGAGTTTGTTTTTTGTTTCCCTCAATTTGAAATATTAGACAGGTGGTTACAGGCACGTAACCGACATTGACCGTAATTAAAAATTGCCTGCCATGGCACATCATTTCTTTTTGGCCAGAATTTATGGGAATGGTTCATTGCGAAGTCAATCATTTCATATAACTGTGATAGCATTTTTGCATAAACCATTTTTGGGCAAAAATTCGGTCGTTTTAATTACAAACTCGATGGTTTCTACACGATTGGCACAAAACTCACATTTCCGTTGCCCTTTTTTTAGAGGGGATAATATTAGCTTGGGTTCAAATGTTTGCTGTACTTTTACAAACCAAATTACAGATACATTTATTAATCGAGGATAACAGTCTTGACAGTCATTGTTTTGCAAAATAAATTTCTATCAAAGTATATTTATTTCAAACATCAGAGAAATTTTAGAATAACTGCGAATATGAGAAGATTGATTCTCCGTTACTTGAACAAGAGCCTTCGTGATGACCCTGAAAATAGCCCTTTACTGAATTGAATAAAGTAAAATGACAAAAAAAACTTACCTTACGCTTGGCCGTTATTCTGGGCCGAATGCTCTTGATTCTGATGTTCGTTCAATCGTGCTTCGATGTAATTGAGCTGCGCAAGGATTTCTTCCAAATCCTGCAGATTTGAGTAGCTCGGCCAGCTCGCAGATATGGAGAGATACGTGGCCATGTCAGAGCTAATGTCAGCAGTCTCGAACTCCAAACCGTTTCCTGCGTCCCAAAATTGGTTGTTGGGCTGAAATTAAGGTATCGATTAATCATTGAGGGACATTTATTTCGGGAAAAGGTCACCGTTTAAAGCTAAAAATGTATAAAACTGAAAAGGCGCAAGTGCCAGTCTTACCCTCAAACTAACCCTAGCAGAGCTGAAGTAAAGCTTAACAGTCACTACGACTTAAAAGATCTCAATTACCGGCCTATAGGCTCAATTCAAGGTAATACGCTACCCAAACTAAGCCCATACAATTTTTCGGTAAATTATGTCACCAGGAATCGAAAATTTGTCCAATATCGCCCATTTAGGCTTTAATCAATATTTTAGTGGGAATTTAACTTATGATTAGACTGCCTTAGGGGAGGATAACAACTTCAAGTTCGATTTTCTTTTAGATATCTCTCTTGTCATTTTGAGTGAATTTAATTATGGGTTTGAATCTCGCGGCTCGTACCACAATTCCAACTCACTTCAATACAAACGTCAATCGCGTCGCCATGGAAATTTGGAGAGTCGAGAGGCTGCGCAGACGGAAAGAGGGCATTGCCACTCCCGACAAAAGGAGTCAATCCATTCCCGTCAATTTGAGTGAAAGTGCCCGGCAGGGCCGCCACCTGAGCTCCAGCCAGCCTATTCTCGGAGAGAGGTTGGACTTTGAGCGATGCCAGTGGCTTCGGCCAGATGTTGCGATGTTTCTCAGTGATGTGCCGGGCACTTCCGGTGTTTTCGCGCTGGCGTCGGTCGGCCGGCAGCGTCTGGCGAGGGCCGCGCCGACAGACCGAGCCAGCAGCCCCGAGTCAGCTCTTCTCCTCCAGGTAGGTCCGTTGGTTCAGCAGCTCAGGCGAAGAGACATTCTCAGTTCTAAACAAAAATAATAGTACAAATGAGAAACAATCGAAAAAAGGAACGCTTTAGCTTTAAAACTTATTAGAAAGTTCATAGAGGGTCAAAGATGCTGCGAAAATGCTTTCGCTAAGGCACTATTGCCTCCGGCACTTTGGACTTACTTAAAGTTCACGACGCCCATTTCCGGCGATGGAAAGGGATTAGTCTCCTCCGCAATCGTCGAACTGGTGCCTTGGCCATCGTTACTGTGCTGGAAAATGTCTCCGAAGAGTTGAAAGAAAATTGGATCAATCGCCTTTCGGTCTGTGGCAAACGTTTGGACCATTCGAATGTGTTCCACCAAATCTCGAGCTAACAGCTGAAAAAAGTGAACATTGAGCTTATATCGCTTTAAAATGTAACCGAAAATGGTCAAAAATTTCATAAAACTAAAAATTCGCGGAAGCGAAAACTTGAATTTTACAGAAAATTTGCTTTCATCTTAGATCAGTGATCACTCGACTTACCGTTAATTTCGGCAACACATGGAGCAACTTTGCAAATCTCAGAGCTGGATCGCCTCCGGGCCTGCCAGTATCGGCACAATGCTGATAAAGAGATGCATGGACACGGTCTCTCAAATCTCGAACAAAAGTTTCGGCACTCGGAGACAGCTGTTTCTCCAGCGCACCTGCGTTGTCCGCGTTCAGGAGCACAATCGCTTTGAGCATAGCCTTTTCTTCCGTGTCCAACTTAAGTTCGCTGAGAGAGCGATTGAGAGTGTCAACGACGCTGTTCACAATTTTTTGAGTGATGAAGCTGAAAAAATTGATGAGAAAACGGTAAAAAAAAACTGATAAGCAACGGTTCTTGATAAAATTTTTGACCATCCTAACGCTGCCTAATTTTATAGCTCGACAACGTACAGTTCTATAGATCAAAAGACGCTTAGAAATAGTTTCGGACTCAAAAATGTGATTTGAAATCAGAAAATGTTTTTTGTTCTTTAGTGTTCTAGAATCTAATTTTTCTTTTCGTTCTCTCCCTGACATGCGATATGTTAAAATGTAACTACCTATTCGAGATGATCTCCTCGTTCCTTGAAACGGTGATTCCAGTGGGCAGGCAGAGCAAGTTATTGTCTTTCGTCGCACCAACTAAATTTAGTAACAGTTATACAATACAGTTATTTGCAAACGATTGTACTCACCTGTACCAACTGCGATGTCATACAGCGTCAAAGGAGCGAACGCGTTCCGCAGAATTATCACCTGAATTACATTTTTAGACATTTTAAGAACGTCAAATGACTTGAAAGTGCAAACTTTAAATATTTCTTTTAAAGAATATTACTCAAAATTGCAATTTCGGTCACAAAATTTCCAAAAATAAATATTTTCTCTGCATTTTCCGGATGCACTTTCTTCCATCTCCAAACTTGTACCTTATCCGAAACACTTTTAAGTGCATCCTCGCTCTGCTCGTTCATTTTCTGCATAGCTGAAATGTAATCGTAGGCCTTGGCCAAAGTTCTGTACTTGCAAAATTCCATCTCTTCAACGGTGACACGGCGCAGGCGGACGCAGTAATTGACTCGAGTGCGATAGCAGTCCAAATATTCAGGAGACTGGAACACTTCATCCAGAGTTATTCGGCGCTTTGGGGCTTCGTTCTCACTGAAGTCCGCTTCTTGCTCGGCGAGAGTCTCGAGCTGAAAATTAATTTTTTCATGCAAAATTGCTAAAAAAATTGAGAAAAATTCTCAATTTCAGAATTTTCGATTACAGAACAGGTTACTGTAAGAAGAATCAAACAAGAATATCGAATTACCTGAATCAGCTGTTTGATCAACTCATTATTGTCCTGTCTGACTTTTTTGGCCCCTGGCTGGTCTTGGCTCTGCTCATCGTCACTGGTATTGTGTTTGATTTGATCCCGAGGCTGATCCACGACTCCGTCAAAATTTGCAGTCATATCGCTCATGTTTCCAGCCAAATCCGATTTCAAGACATTGAAGGTTCCAGGCTGAGAATTGCCCGAGAGCGGGCGCTTGACTCCCAAAATTGGCTTGGAGTTGGGCGAGGCCGTGCTTGAGGTTACGACGGAATTCGCTCCAACAGGTCCGTCGCTGGGTTTGGCCATTCTCACGGCTTCTACCTGCATTCCGGCGGAAAGACAGCGCTGAAAGTTGCAATTTTATAAGTTTTGCAACAAATCATTTGGCAAATTTTTTTCAATAAATATAATTTTTTTTAATTTTTGGCTTTTCAGATATCCTAGAAGAACTTGAATGTTCTAGAAGGCTCTAAAATATTGTGAATAATGATCACAGTACGTCAGAACATTCTAGATTCTTCAAAAAGTAACTTCAGATATGGATAGACTGGAAGCGGTATCCGAAAATAGGTTCACTTTGGTGTTAGTTTTTGGGTAAACTTTTATTATTTTATAATAAATTCTAGAAGCTATGGAACGGCCTTAGTAACTGCTATAAAAATTGAAACGTTTCTATCGCTGCAACGACCTTGGTCTACCGAAAAGTAATATCAAAAGTTACGCCTCTCTCGATTGCGAGACAGGTGAATGAGTGTTCTTGAATGTGAATACCATTCATTTCTGATACAATAAAATTTTACAGTAGGAAAAGTGCAAGAATGCATTTCGCGGAAAGATAAATTTCATTCAAAAAAGCGTTTATATGTCTAAAGGACAAAAATAAAGCTCGATTTTTAGATACATTGTCTTGAATCTCGACTCGATTTCGATAGTGTTACAGATACAAAAGCCAAAAATGAATTGCGAACCTTGAAACGACAGAATCTGCAGGAATTGCGGTGATCTAAAAGGTCAAATCAAGTTAAAAGTGATTCAATTTTGACGAAAGTCTTACTAATATTGATGTCGCAATCTCCGTTGTATCGGCACACATATTGCTGCTGTTGTTTTACAGAGCGCCAGAAGAAACATTTGCATCCTGGAATGGTAACAATGGTTGTAAAATGTTATTTTATATTGGAGTTAGGATATTTTGCGATATTTTCCGACTTATATGGCCATTGGCTTGACCAAAGATCAAAAGCAAATTCTAAAAATTCAAACCTACCTAAAAATTTAACTTTATAATTGAACTTTAGGCGATATTTCTAACCAAGTTTTCTAGGATCATTCTAAACTGTTCCACAAATAGTATGAAGTTAGTGCACTTTAATGGACTCAAGAGCACAGATTTAAGTGCAGTTTAGAGTTTTTTTTACCCAAATCAAACTTCCTAAAAAAGGTTAGCTTCATTGATTGTGTCCTGATAGGAATTTTGTCCTATTTTCGCGTCACTGTTTTCAGAGGCGTTTTCTCACAGAAATTTTTCAAAATTCCTGCTCTTGGGCACTTTAAGTGCACTATTCCAACATTACCGCTATTTTACATTCAGAAAAATATTATCCAAAACCTTACCGTGACATGCCGCGACTCCATAGTAATGATGGGAACATGCGCGGTCTCCACACACGACACACTGAAATGTACTTTAAACTTTAGAGATGTCTATAGTGCCAAAAGCGGTCTTACATAGTCACTGATCGATGATCCATGGGCTCTGTGCTTTCGGCCGCCGCCGGCAGTGCCGGAAACCGCATTCTCATCATCACGTTGATTACTGCAGGGTCGAGCTCCGGAAGCCATTTCGAGAGTAGCTTTTTAGAATGTGACAC
This sequence comes from Ditylenchus destructor, assembly GCA_022814885.1. Lineage (NCBI taxonomy): Eukaryota > Metazoa > Nematoda > Chromadorea > Rhabditida > Anguinidae > Ditylenchus > Ditylenchus destructor. The sequence goes on along the minus strand of JAKKPZ010000022.1, from coordinate 328,936 downwards.
TCAGCGAAGAATGTAAATTTCTTTCGAATTGACGATTGAATCAAAATCGAGAATTTGATCAGTTGCAGAAAAGAATGCTCAAGAGTGATAGCGGTATCCTTAAAAGAAAAATTACATGTCATGTTCGTTGCCTGTGGCATATCGGATACATACAAAATAGTAAAATGAGAGAGCTCGAAGTTGCTTAACGGGTCAGGTCGGACAAGCTCAGTTCATTTACATCTTCTTTAAAGGGATGTTTGGCCTCTGGCAATACTTAAGCCTTGGAAAGGTGACTAAGCAGGTATACAACAGGAAAGTTTCTGGAGGTCTAATCCTCAAGATACAAATATTGGGACTTTGTGAACCCGGTTGTTATTTTTGGGTCGTCTACCAGTTTTGTTTACCGATACCGTTATAATGTGGGCACTCTTGGAATTGAACATCAAAGATCAATAAAAATGAATCATAATTTGTACCATCCTAACTGGAAAATTGACTGGAGTTTGTCCATAGGGTTTCGCTCGAGGATATAAATTCTGAATGGGCTAACCATGGAATAACCTAAGGTGAAGATTTTGTCTACCTGTGCCTGATACCGTTATAATGTAGATGTTGTGGAATTGAACATCAAGATCAACAAAAGTGAATCCTAATATGCCTCACAGTAGAACCAAGAAACACACAATTTAACGACGTCTGCCACGTCATACAAAGACAGGGATGTTCCGAACTACAATGACTAATAAGAATCCTCCTCAGCATAAAATGTTACGCTCCGCTGCTCAAAAATGTTTCAGTTTCTGGATTTTAGAAGGCTTCAGGGCAAAATTGGAACATGAAAACGTGAAAGTAACAATGCATTTTTTAAAATAATCAGACAGTAATCACCCAATCACTTCCCAGAAATTGAATCATATATTCAACACCACCTAAATTTCACCAGCGACTATTCTCGAACGCAAAGTAAAATGAAACTGTCGCGAGAATGGTCCAACAGACTATTCGCAATTGATACACCTGAGCAATAACTCATGGCCACCATAAAAAGTTCGAGATAGGGCGAAAAAAGTTGGGGATTGAAATTGGAAAGAGAGTTCCGAATAGAAAACTTTACAATAGCGAGCGGGCCGACGGATCAACGCCGGGCTGTGTGCCGGGCGACGCCAATCACGCAATTCCGCCAGGTGACATGAGTGCACAGGTAGCACAAAATTCAGTTAGAGAATCGCAGCAACAAACTTCGAGACAATCGCCCACAAACTTCCCAAACAAACGAATTGGAGCGTCAAATCGACAATATCACCGACTCCGAAGCACTCTTTGCTGATTTTGTGACGGCGGTGATAGCGCCGGTGATCGCCCCAAAATTTGGGCTGGCGAAACCGGTTTCCAGCGTAAAACCCCCGACATCCAATGCGATTGTGGAGGTATTATGGGGAAGCAAGAAGAATTGTGTTTACATGGAAAGTGGTGAAAATAAATGGAAATCGATAGATTTGTAGACTTACAGGTAGGACAAAGGTAGAATAATAGGCGATTCTAAGTCGGGAATCTCGATGTTTTAGTTGAAAGCTGACGCGAGTAACGGATGCGAAGGTAAGGGGGAGCTTTAGGAAGCATTTTAATATTCAGCGGTAATCTTAAACATAATTTTATGTTCATAGAGAAGCTTTTTACTGTTAATTGATTTTGAATTGGCGCCGAAATGTTTGAATAGCTTTTTATTCAATTTTATATTCAAGTTGGAGAAAAATCTGTTTGGGGAAATCTGGAAAGCATCTAAAAGAGAGTCGTTTCTTTCTCATTTCTTACCTTGCTCGAATTGAGTTCAAAGTTCGAGAAAACAGTGTTCGAACAGCAAATCAAAGGTCAAAATTAAGACCGCTTTTGCAATTTACAAACGAATGAAATGAAAACAGATTAACGGTTAAAAGGCCGTTCAAGAGCGAGAACGCTTTATAGCGCTATTAAAATTCCGGAGCAAAGTGCAATAACGTCAGTAGACTGGAAAAGTATTTCTGGAAGGAACGTCCCAAAGAAATACCAAACACCGAGCCATAAAATTTTTATTTTGGTGCGGGAAGAAGCAATAAAATAACATTGTTATCAAATATCATAACAAAAAAGTCACAAATTTGGGGTATCGATCGGTTTTGAATTGGAAAAGGAATGGAAACATTGTAAAAAAATTGCTAAAAAATCGGGATATCCGAAAATCCAGGGATCAAAATCCAGGTTCGAAAGAAGAGAACCTATTTCGATAGCACCAAAAGAAATAATCGTTGTATAGAATACAATTAGAAATTTCATAAAAAACTAGAGAAGAATTATGTGTGTAGTTTAGTATCCACTCTATCTTAAAACGAGAAAATTCCGCGGCGCGTCAATCACAAATCAATCAATCAAACGGATCTGATGGCATGGGAAAACGGCAAGGCATTGTAACATTTGTGTAAGTGTCTGGCGTCTTTTAGAACAAGCCCCATTCTTCGGGATGTGGATAATATCCCAGACAAAATGTTTCCGATAACGTTTCGGACAACCCCTTCCTATATCTCAAGTCAGACAGGTGAAGAAAAATAGTTTAATTGAAAGACTTTATCAAAGATTTGGACGAGAGTATTGACCGGCCAATAGTATTGACTTAACTTTGTCTCCCTAACCACAAGTATCCTGAATTCTTTGCAAATCGATAACGGACCCTCTATAACCTAAGCCAGACACTTTAAATAGCACAGATCCCTATTCCCCAAAAATCACAGGCGCCAAAAAAGTAGTTATGGGACATACCTTGAAAGTAGTCAGTCCAAAGGAAAATAACAAAACAGAGTAGAAAATACAAAAAGAAATTGAAATCGGAAAATGAAAAGAACCAAAGATCAAAGTATAACGGTCTATTAAGAGTACATTGGAGAAAATAAAGTGGATCGGTGACGCACGATCTGTGTTTATGGGAAAGGCGAAGAGTAAATCCTGGGGAGTGCAAATCTGCGACATGAGAGCATAAATGGATCGGAGTTTCGCGCACTAAGTAATCCTTCGCCGATCTCGACGAATAAGGATATCAAATCGGTTGGGGATCACAATGGATATGAGTCATGGACAGTGAGCTTGCAAGTTGAACTATAAGTTGGCCGACATATGACAGGGTGCGCGAAATTGGAATTTACTCGAACAAAAAATTTTTCTATTCTCAAATCTACAGATCTTAAGTTTTTATTCTAATTTTTGCATACAGAAAATAAGAAAATACTAATCTCGCCAATTTTCCGCGAATCTTTGTTCAAAGTTTAGAAACAACTTTGGCACAAGTGCTCCGCTATGTCTGTGTAATGAAAAAAGTGACTAACGCAACAAAGGAAGATGCGGGATGGACGACCAAACATCAACCACTTAAAGTGATCAAAATTCAGCGCGTCTTTAAATAGCGTAAAACAACGTTGTCTGTTGTGAAAAATTATAATTAGACTCGAATTAAATATCGGAAAATTGGTTATAAAAGGAGAAATATGGACAAAAATGTTATTTGTACAGTAATTGAAAGTGAATATTTGGCCCGGGAAGTGAGTTTGTAACTGGAACCAGAATTGGGGCCCGTATCCACACAGAAATCCTAGTAGGAAAACCTAGTAGGATTTTCTCTGCCTCTCTCCTTTTGCATTATCTCTACGTTCCCATCTGCTAGGAAATCCTAACAGGATTTTGTGTGGATACGGCCCGGGCTGATTAAAAATTTGTATCAATTTAAACTGAAAATTACTGTCAAATGCTAGAAATGTATTCTAAATATTTATACAAAATTCAAAACAAAAATACTGAGAAATAGGACAAAACCGGAAACGTTATTTCAGATAAGAGTCAGAACAGTAAAATTGATTTGTCAGTCAAAATTCGATTGACAGTTGACTTTGTGAAATCTTAAAATAAAATCTCCATTCAAAATTAATTCCAAATCATAATCCGAAATGTTCTTTCTTTGCGTCATTCAAGAATAAGATAATGGACGATAAAAGTAGAGAGACACAAATGAGACTGAGAACAAAGTCTGTTTTTCTCATCGCAATTATAATTCATGTGGCCCAAAAATCTGAGTTATGAGCTTCTTTGTGCTTGTCCTTCATAAGCACAAGACCGTATGTTGCAGAGGTCATAAAACGAAGACAGATTCAAATTTGAATGCCAAGTGCTTTTTACTTTAAACAAGTGCATAACGCCAATTTCAGATGTGTCCTCGTTTTATGACCACTGCAATATGTCCTCAAGAAGTTACATATACCCGATCTAAAGCGTATAGAAATTAGAGTTTCTATTTCCCAACTCACCCTGAGGGCTTTCACTTAGAGCAAGATCTTTAATTAGAGGAAATACAGTATGTCAGATCAAAATTTAAATAAAAATTTCGAGATTCCAGTCTGGGATATTTTCGGTTTCGCTGATCAATAAAGGCTTCTGTATGACATTTGCGGTAGGTAAATGTAATCACGTACCTGTAACCACAAGACTTCCTACCAAGTTTGTTTCTTTTAGTAACAAACAGCAAAGTGCGCGACGTCAATAAATCAAAAATAGCGGTGTTGGGTTTCTTCCGGCGCTCTGAAAACAGAATTAACGCTGAATTTTTTAGTTTAATTTCTGTTTTCTCCAGTTTACGCCTATTTTTTTGTGAGAAGACGAAAATATTTTCTTGTTTTAGGGCAATGGAAGAGAGAAAATATTTACTTGCATGGAAATAAAAGTACAAATATTATGTATGAAAGTATAAAAATAGTAGTGAAATGAAACAGAAATCGCAGCATTGATTTTGATTACTCTCAACGACAAATCCCTTCAAGAGCTGATTATTGTCGTACGGATTATCGTGAAATGAAGGCCTGTATTGTGTGTATGGAATAACGAATTAGAAAAATGATAAATGTATGTACTATGAACATAATACGAAAAATTTTTTTCGCTCCAAAGAAAGAACGAAAAATTTCAAAAAATGAGTCCACTTTTAATGTTCATAACTGACAATTTTTCGGACCCATTTTTGGGATCTAAAAATTGGACTATCAAAGATGCCGAAAATAGAATTTATATTGATCGAAAACTGACTTCAAACTACGTATAAAAACGACCAGTTCTTTCTTACTCTTTAGGAAAATTCCATGACTGTTTCCATATATAGTTTCGTTTTTCGGCGCAAGACAAAAACGATTAAAACTTTTAAAGACAATAAAAGTGTTTATAGACAGTCGGCTGGTACGATAGATAAGAATGGTGGATTCCATGACAAATTTTAATCACCAGGTGAGTCACATTTCACCTGAGTGAGTACAGAGTTCGGAAGATGAGAACTGAGTGAGACATTTCACCTGAGTGCTGGTTTCTTTGAAATGGAACTATTTTCAACTGCAAATATGAGACATTAAGCCCTGTTGACCGGCCGCTAGTCAAAGTGGTTACGGAGTTGCTCCCGAATACGGGAGCAAATTAATAGAAATTTTTAAAGTTTTGAGAAGTTGGACAAGTTGTAAAAATGAACCCAACATTCGTTAGACCAACTATGAAATCGAGATACCCTGAAGCTATTTCTGGTTATGGATTTGCATACAACAATACCTAAAATCGATTAAAAAAAGATATAACCCCTGATTATCTAAACTCCTATGCTAAAAATGACACGTGGTTTTATGGCAAAAGGTATAAGTACATCCTGGCTTGTAGCCAGAAAAGTTTTTTGTGTTCTACGGGAGGTTACCCTAAGGATATTGGGTTGGATCTCCTCCCACACCCCAGATATGGGTCTGATCACACTAATCTCCTATGCTCAAAACAGCTCCTAAGCTTAAGATGACGTCGAAGTTTATCCGTAAGTCTTCTAGACTTCAAGTTCAGTCTTCAAGAAGATCGGTCTTCAAGCTGATTTTGTCCGAGACCACACACATTGGAGACGATTTCCAGTCCAAGGAGGAAGAATAAATTTATAACTGTAAAACGCGAAAAATATACCAAAACTGACAAGTTACGTATAATTTATACCAAACAATCCCGAAAGCAATTATGGCCGGAAATCGTGCTTTCTGGATACTACAATTCTCCAAACTCCGACGCAAATGCGTAACAAGCATAGTCAAACAAACATTCGCTCTGATTGTCATTGTGCATTGTATCGTTTCCATTGTCAACCGCGACCGTTTTGTGACCAAACAGCATCGATCATCATATCAATCAGCCTTATATGGGCACCCTCGTCTGGTTCGGTGCTGCCTTTGCGGGTCTCCTCTTCACTTTGGGTCGCTCCTTATGAGTCCGCAGCGGAGATGACAGAATAGCGGTTAATATAACTGTTCGTGTGTCTGTCTGTCCGTCGGCTATCGCTTTCGTGCGTACACAAACCAAAAACCAATCAAATTCGGTGCAGGAAAACGGCTTTGGAGATGACATTTTGGGGACAGAAAATTTTGTGTTGCGAAAAAGTGCAGACAGTTAACTGTAAATTAAAAAAGATGATGGAATGATTTTTAATTACGTAATTATTTTTGATTCCAAAAGTGATAATCGCAACAAGTTTTAGGTGGTCACTATTTTACTTTAAATAATAAAATTCTGGAATGTTTGTATTTTAACAATTTAAAAAGAAATAACTTTATTTCAACAAATATTAAACACAAACTATACTACAAAATATACAAGAGAATCGGATGTGATAAAAAATCCTTTAACGTGCAACTAAGAAATGTTAACCCGAATCTAAGTGAGAGCGGAAACACACTTCAAAAGTTTTCTTCAAACTAAGCAGGGCCTAAGCTTGGAGCTGTATCAAAAGCAAGTTGTTCCTACGAAATGCAAGAGGGTTTCCGCTTGAATGCGTACATTAGTCCAAATATTGATTATGAAAATATGCACAATTAATAATGAATATTACCAAAAAATACAAAAATTCAATATATAATGTAAGATATTTCCTTTAATAACTCCCTATCCTTAGAACATCTACAATATCCAGCTCAGTGAAAAATATACCTGGAAATGTAACTTAAAAATTTTTTTAATTGAAGTTCTTCCCAAAGTTGTTTAAAATATTATCACTTCAGTCATTAGAGAAAATATTCATTACAATTAATATCACATACTGCCTCTAAGGAGATAGAAAGGCCGATTTCACCATTTCCTTTGCTCGCGCCGAAAAGTGTTGTCCCGCCGCGATAACCCTGCGACACACACTATTTCGTCGTTTCTCTCTTTCTTTTCCCGCTTTTTAAACTCGAATTCGAAATTTGAATTCGTTTGAAATCGGCCTTTCTATCTCCTTAGAGGCAGTATGGTGCGAAATTTTTCCTCCAAAATATACAAATTTTTGACCTGTCACAAAATTAGGAATGTTTAAACTTTTGTCACAACAAGTTTGAGAATAACGGATAATGGAACTTTTCCAAAGTGCAAATTTCAGAGGAAAATTTTCAAAAGCGTTTGTGTGGTGTAAAAATGGAAATAAGACAAATAAATGAGCTTTTTGGTCATTCTACAAAAAGTATAAATCTACAGAATGAAAATACGATAAAAATAGAAAACAAAATTAGCTCAGTATCAAAGGATTCTCCGGATGACGTCTTTTCACGCGACACGTGAACGGCTTGCAAGTTGACGTCATGCCGGCAACGCGATCCAGACTCGGCAGATTCTCTGAAACATTTTCATAACGTTTAAGATATCATCCGACATTTTTATACAGTTTGTTATTATCAAAACCATTGTTTTCCAAATTTATCTCAGAGAAGTAAAATTTTTCAAAAAATTTTCAAATTCATAAAATTTCAAATTTGAAAAGAGTCAAGAAAAGAGCCGACACTTACCTGGATCTACCGGCTCAAAGTGGAAGTTCTGCACCAAAGAGGCGAACACAATGAACAGTTCCATTCTCGCGAGACCTTCTCCCAGACACGCCCTTCGACCCATGCCAAAGGGGTTCAGTCTTCTGGACAAAAGGTCAGAGTATTGATTGTTTTGATCGAGGAATCGCTCGGGGCGAAACGTTTCCGGATCGGGAAAGTAGCGTTCGTTAAAGTGCACTGCGCCGTATTGGGGCATTATCGTGGTGCCTGCGGGCAGACGAGTTCCTCGGAGGGTCGTCTAAATTTTTTGTTAGTAACAGGTTGCATAGAAATTACCTGGATGGAAACCAGGCAGCCCGAGATTACAGTTATCCAAAAGTTTCAATAGTTTGGTCTTTGAACTATGATTGTATTAAAAAATTCGCACCTCTTTTTCCACAGCATGAGGAATGTGCCAGGGCAGCACGTTGACAATTCGCTGCAGCTCGTCGACTGTCGCCCTCAAGTAATGCAAATTTTTTCTGTCGCCAACAGAAAAAGGCCGGCTTTGGAGCGTCTCGTCAAGTTCGGCTTGCAACCTCGTCTGAACTCTTGGATAGTGGATCAGGTACAGAACGGACCAGGTGAGTGTGGTCACCACCGTTTCGAGACCGCCCGTCCATAAGTCGCCGGCATTCAAGGCCAAAGTCAGAAGTCTAAAATTGGGAAATGTTTTTTGGATGAAAGTGGAGGCAATACTCTTGAACAAGACCATCTTCCGTGGATAAAGCAACAAGTTTTGTCATAGACAGACCCAATTTTTCTGTACTTTCAGTGCGCTACTTCGGGATTCAGTTTTTTATTCATCTTTAAAAAATGCGACGAGTCAGTTTTGTTCAGGAATGTTACCCCTGCATCTTTTACTGTTAGGTCAAAACTTACTTAGGACTATTCAGAGGCAAATCCCTGTAAAATTGAAACATTTTTAATTAGACACAAAGTTATTAAAGCTAAAATGTCCCAAGGACAAATCTCCCGGACAGTCGGTCACACAGACGCAACGTTTGGTTGAATTGAGCCTGATGAATTTTGACTCAGAAAGTTGAGCTTGGGCCCCGGAAAATTGAGGTTAGAATGCTATACTTTTTCTATAGTTGTGTAGTCTAAGAAAGATTTCAGTACTTTCTGGAATTTTTCCAAATGTTCTAAAATGGCATTAATTTCACTTCTGGGAATGTTCTAGAAAGTTCTGAAATATTCCAGAGCAAGAATTGGAAGCCGGTAAAACCACCCGCGGTAAACCTCTTGGTACGGTGATTATCCCCGCTCACCATTTTCGCTATAACGATTTTCTGGAACATTCTAGAAGGATGAGTAATGGTTTAAATCAGAGCTAAAACCATGGGCTACCGATCGGTATATTGCATGCCGCATCTCGACTTAAGATTCTCGAGATTCAAGTAGTTTTGTCTCAAATTTTCGAATTGTTTTGATATTCTGAAATCTCTCACGTCAAATTCACGTCATTCTGTTCGTGCATATCTCGCAGGTAAGCGTCTATGAAATTATCCGGCTCAGCGGTCGCGTCAAAATTTTGTATGTGTCGTCCAATTTCTTCCAGGAAGAACTGCTGAAGCTCAAAGCCGTGCTTCTTGTATCGCCAGTAGGCAGGAATGAAAAATCGCATCCAGGGATAACTGTCCACGATCAACATCCAGACGCTTGCGACCTTAATTAAAAAATGTGTACGGCAATACTTCAGATTTGACGTCAAAAGCGAAAGTGGGATGCGTTGAGGAAAGGTATGAAACTTACGCCCTTAAGCGTTTTGTCGATGCATTCCTTAAGCCAGAGAAATTCGGGATGATTATAGTTATAGTGGCGTCCCATCACGAAATCTGAAACATAATCCGTTTTTAAATGCCAATAAAAGATTAAAGATCCTGATAAAGATGCTCAGTTCTCCATATTTTCCTACCCTGGATCACATTCCCGAAACAAAATGCGAGCAGAAAGTGCACATCCGAGACTTCCTAGAAAGGTTAACTTGGTCCAACATTTTCTAAGCTTTTCCTTACTTCCAAGCCTTGTTGACAATAGCCATCGAGACGAGTCAAGAGTTCATTTTTGTGGTGGTTGATTATGGCCTCTGCTCGACTTCGACCCATCCCGAGACTTCGAAATGCCTGGAGCGCAAAGCCGCGCTGACATCGCCAACGTTCTCCTTGACTCAGAATAATTCCGTCGCCATCTATAACGGTAAACGTTGTACATTATCATGTTGCGACTAAAGTTCAAGAGATCAAAGTTGAAAGATTAAACATAAAAAATTGGGCGCAGGCTATATAAATTTTCAGGAAGAAATGATTTCGTCTAGGCAATATTGATTAGCGGGCCTGGCTAGATTTTTCATCCTTGGGCTGAGCCCGAAAACTTCAGGATCCGGGCCGGGAAATTGGAACCAGCTCTGAATTAACTAAACACCACCCCATTATTTCGTCACATGGAACAAGTATTCAAGCAATCAAAAATTCAATGTGTGTGCGTTTTTGCTTTCAATTTAATTTGTTTGTGCGTATTTTTTGCATAGTAAAGAATGTCTATCGTTCGGGACAGGATTGGACAGACAGACAGACACTGTGTGTATGTCCGCCTGGTATCTTCCAACCTATTCAGTTTTTCCTAAGCCGGGTATTGTTAGTTTATACGCACGCCATGATGTATTGTCATCGTGTATATAGTTCTGAACGTCATCCTAATAATTCTGCGGGTAGTCAAAAATAATGAGTGTGTGGGTGAATTTTTGATCATTCAAATAAAAAAGTTGGAATAATTGAAATCGTAATTCTTGAGTTGATCTTTGATCCTTTAATAACCGTAAGTTTCGGATTTCCTGAACTCTGGATTTAGTATAAAAATGACCGTTCTTTCATCATTCTAGCTTATTAATACGCTTAGGATCTTGGATCCGCAAAATTTTGCTGTTTAGAAAAAATTTGCCATAAAAATATTTTAGGTACAAAAAAGTTCATTTCTGAAGGCAAATGTTCTCGACTTCTCTCCAAAAACGATTGCGAAGTTATCGAAAGGTGATATTACCTGTCTGATGTCGCGTGAAAATCCCGTAAAGGAAGGACATTGGGCGATCATTGGCGTCGTTGTCTGAAACAAAAGAGACTTTTAGGAGTTTATATATGGCTTGAGTAAGCTGCGAGGTAATTCGAAGTAAACGGATTATACACCTGAGATTAACGGTAAATCCTTCAGCTTACTTTCTCTGAAGACGCGCTGGAGCTCATCGAAGTCGGCGATGACCACAACCGGCTTGGGCAGCCAGACGGTGTAGATCGGTCCGTATTTCTCTTGCCACTTTACGAAACTTCGGTGTGGATTGGCGGTGTCGATCTGGAAGGAAATCGATAAAAAGGTATTGAGAGTAAAGTTCGAGAGTAAAGTTGGCCGATTTTGGGTTTTATATTTAAATAATTTTTGCCAAAATTCTCAAAGCTGGATAAGACTGATCCCGATTGCTTCAAAAGTTCTGCATCTGAACTTTTGTTTAAACCGCTAATCATTCTATCAGATTGCTCCAGAAAATGCCATAAAACTGTACAGTTACTTTGCCTCAAATGCAGTCTTCCAGAAACTGGCACATTTTTACCAAAACTTACGGTTTCCTGAAAAATGCGCAAAATCCACCTATTTTTCCGTTATTCGGACTTGAAACGAATTACCTGCAAAAAATTTCCGATGACAGGTAACGGCCACGGACCCGGCGGAAATTGGCTGAGTCTTTTCAGGTAGGATAAAATGTAAAGTGCGATGGCGGCTGGCGCCAAGCTCAGCGACACGGAGTAGAGTCTGTCGAGGATCGGGCTCAGCCATTGAACCCATCTTGATCCGGGATCCGAGTCCAGCTCGAGAGTGGGCCAGAGGCCATGCTGGGAGAACATCTGAAGGTTTGTTCTAGAATGTTTTGCTAATAAATTTTGCTAATTCGAATAATGAAAACGCAACAATGAAAGTAACGGAAAGGTAACAAAGAATGAAAAAATTTTTGGAACGCATAGAAAATTGGAGAAAGGTATGAATGCATAGAAAACTTCTTCCCAACTTTGGACAGGTCATGAGATTCTCGTCATTATTTTGGTCAAATTTTGAAAATGAAATTAAAAATTTGGATTTTTAAAATCAAAAACTTGCTTTTAAAAAAAACTAAATTTTCATAGAAAACCGAAAAATTTTGGAACACATTCCCGAAAAAATGGTCCTGGATAAAGACTAAAGAAATAGTATGGATAGTGAAGAGAGACAGAGACATTTTTATAAACTTGAAATGATAAAATGTTGCAATTCTAAAGCAAATTTGAATAGAAAAAATAAAAATTAGTGTCTTTTAATAGCCTTCGGCAGCGACGCTCCACTCCGTTACTCATTCCAAAAAGCAAAAGCAAAGATGTTCGCATCTTTTTTGCTCTCGCTTGTGACCATGAAATGGCAACGTTTTTAAAACCAAACACGAAATGTAAACATAAAATGAATTGTCCATCGAAATTTTCAGGAAGACTCTTCCAGAAAGCTCATTTCAACAAAATATTCATAATTGCACTTGAGCGTCGTTCTCGTGATCGGCCTCAATAATATACCTTTGCCTTTGAATCAGAGCACCTTTCCTAATATATTTTCAAAAGTTACAAATTGAATAATGAAAAGAGAGCGAAATGGAAGGAAAAAAGAAGAATCGCTGATTCATCCTTGAAAACAATTAAGAATAATTGAGAGTACTTTTGCCGTTATTCCTTCTGATTTGCTCTTTGATCGGATCGTAATTGTTTTGTCTGGTCGAGATAAAATCTTGAGGATTTACCCAAAATTGTAACGGTAATTGTGTGTGGTCTCATTCCAAAGTGCAAGCAATTACAGACCGATGCCGTCTGTTGCAATGTTCTCAGGTAAATTTTTTGTTCTCTGGTCGGCCAATGTAACACCTGTAATTGTTTTGTCTGCCGATTTACGGTTATTTTTGTCGGCGAAAACGGAACAAGTCCATATGTACTGTTTGCACTTTTATAGGACGTCTGTGGACAGCTTTCGGAGTGATTGCTTCAGGCGTTCAAGAGTTTGTCAAGATTTGTTCAAAGATCACTCTTATACCTTTGACCGCTTGAGGAATTTTGAAAGCTTAAATTTACCGTTCTTTTTAGGTGACACCTATATGTCACCTGTGTTTTAAGGTAGGTCGATCCTCGGTATAAGTGCACCTGATCCATAAGATCATTTTCGATATCACAGCGCTCAGGCGTGTCACGGCTGGTTTTATACAAAATTATACGAGCAAAATCCATAAAAGGGCAACTTTTTGATACAAAAACACCTTTGCCAGGTTTATATCCAGGTGCTTATATCGAGAATCAACTTTACTCTAGTTGTATAGAAAAAAATTTTCAACGATTCAAACACAAAATTGAGCCACAGTCTTGCCAATACAAACATTTGCCACGTGAATTTCTGGATGGTTCCTAAGATGAGTCACGACATTCTTTGCTTTCGCTTTCTTTTCTTTTGCAACTTTGTATTGCAAACTTTGAGCTGTTCAATGCTCGAATGAATGTTCCATTTCAAGAGCCATACTCCCGAACTAAAGGCCACAGGGAATCCAATTCCACGTGAATTCCAAATCCGTGAAACTTCTAGAAGGAATTTCCGAAGACTTGCGCTGTAAATCTCTGAAGCGTCTGACATATTGATTGGTCTCGATTTCTGTACAACCAATATGCAAAACACTTCAAAGACATTGCCAGCGGCGAAATATCGAGAATGCAGAAGAAATATGTAGCAATAATGACAATACTAATCATATCTTCATTCAAGACTCTTGAATACTTTCAAAATAAACTAATATCGAATCGCTATAGAACCGTTATAGAAATACATTTCCACTCCCGACCGTTAGCTTTGAAGGCTGGAATGATAGACTGAATGAGAATCGCATTCGGATGGGGCTTTTTGTATAATTTTGTGCGGCGTGGGTGGTCCGTTAGTCAAACGGGCCGCCCAGCTTCTCCCTGGATGTGCCCCTTTAATGGACTACATTAAAAGCCGGCCCTGATCCTGGCCCCGATCACTTTGCTAGTGAATAATTTTCGCTTTCCCTTTCCATTTATGGCGGCAAAATCGGAATCGGCGGCAAAAAAACGATCCGCTAACTGTCAATAATGTTTGAAAGACATCAAAGTCTTCATCCGAGAGTATTGTATGAAAAAGTTTTTGCTGGGGGGAAATATTTGATGGAAAAAAGAAAAAGAATTGGACATCCGGCGATCGTTGACCAAAACGAGAATCAATCCCGAATACGAAAAATTGAAATCAGTCATTTTTGAACCGTTTTTCTGGATTTTTGAGCAATTTTTGACTAAATTGTGGCAGAAAAGGAGAAATGTAATGCAAAATGGAGAGGGTTAGGGAAAATGAATACTTGGATCAATAAGCGATCAAAGATTATAATTATAATCGGGATGTATACTTATTGATTGAGAATTTTGTTTCAGGTGCCAGGGTCAAGAGTCTTGAGTACCAGGTGTCTTTTGTCTTCTGTCCAGAGTCTTGATCTGTTTTGAATTTGTTTTCTAGCTCGGGATCGATCTTGGGTGAAACTTTCCATAAATATCATTTGACCGTTAGTTTTTCTCCAGAACTGTCAACGTTCACCTGACTGATCCCGAAATTGACATGATCAATTCCTAACAGACCTAACGGTATTCGCAAAGCTATTCGATAGACAATACTTTGATGGATTCTTCATTAGCTTTGCTTTGATGGGAAAGCAAAAAATGTAAATGAGAGAAACGGCGAGAGTCTCGACTCTAGACAACAGAAGTGATTCATGACTGCCTAATTTACAATTCGGGAAGAACTGTACAGAAAGTGACGTGGCTAATTTGAGTGACGTGGGGAAAGTCCTGGCAAGAATTTCCGGCAAGATCTGAACTTTGAGCCAGGTAGCTTAAAGGGCATAAAAACATGTCCGGAGTTCCACCTGGTCAGTTAAGTGTCACCTTTTGTGTTCAGTTAAGTGTCAAAGTTCATTTTGCCCTGAACTTTTATCTTTGCTTTACAGTTATGTTAAGTAAAAACCAAAACGGAAATAAACAAAATCAGTCGTCCTGAACAGATTTCGTTACGCGGAACCAATTTTGTTTCGAGATTGCGTTGGATGAGCAATCTAACGGAGCAATGCAACATCTTTGTTTTCTTTTCGGTGTATTGATTCTTATTTATTTATTTAGAAGTGCATCGCTTTTAGGAAAGTGCATGGAAGCAGGATCGAACAATATCGAGAATCAGCCAATAAGGAAAATAATTCACATTACCTGGAGCAATAATCACCGGGACAACTACCACCCCAAGGAAAAAACGACAACTCCCACCTGCGAGCCAAGGTCCTGGATCTTCCATATTTGGGCATCTCGCGCAGGGATCCCAAGAGCAAAGTTGCTTGGAATGACCTTATAAGCAACTTTGCTCTTAGGACCCCTGCGCGATATGCCCAAATATGGGAGATCTCAATTATGAGGGTAAAACCCTCATAATTAAAGACTACAGGAAAAGTCAGAGTGGCAGAATATTTTTGTGTGCGATCACGTTGTCGCGGGTGGGAGTTGTCGGGTGGGAGAGCTTTGACCTAGAGCCATCAGATTTGCACTTTCTGGAAGAACGGTGCACTTCTTCATTAAACAAGAAGCGATAGGCTGAAAAAGAAAACAAAGATGCAACATTGCTCAGTTGGATGACTCATCCAACGCAATAAGTAACAAAATTGGTTCCTCATTACAAAAAGGGAAGATGACCGTTGTTTATTTCTCGCTTTTGCACTGCGTGTCACTTTAGAGTAATCTTTTCATTCAATACAATCATAATAGTATAAACTTTATTGTGTAAATGAGAACAACATAAACTTTATCATCAACAAACGAGAAAAGAAACAAAATTTCACAAAAATTTGCTCGGCTAAGCAACAACGCAACAAATTTTTTAATATTCCAAACGACACTAAGCAAATAAAATTTTCTAATAAGCCACATTTTTTATAAGGATGTTTAACGAGAAGAAAGTCAAGTCTACTAGGAAATAAGTCAGACAGCGACACTGTTGTAAGGAGTAACAATCTTCACACAAAAAAGTTAAGTAAAAGTGCCGCCCCTTTTATTTTTACCACGAAACGTTTCAAAAATTTGAATATTCAATAATTCGTTTTTCTCAATATCCGTTTCTCACACGATAAAGTGCACAATTTATTCTTAAAATTTTATAACAGTAAACAAAATTCTCTAAATCCCTACAAAATGTTAAATCTGGATGAGGATTAAGCAAATAAGATTCCTAGAGATATCAATCAGGCAGGAAAGTCATACAATATTTTATTGGAAAATAAATGAGTGTACTTTGTAACTGGCCCATTTTCTGGTAATATTTAAGTCCGAGTTCTTAAACGGAGCTGATTGTCTCACGACCCGGCGCCTGATTCTGACGAGACGCCGATCGAGAACGGGTCACGGCTGAAAGAAAAATAGTGTGATCTTTGATCAGGCGATAGTGTAAAAAGATTACCTCTTTGTTCGCCCTCGGATTCCAGCTTCACTAAAATTACAAAGTTTTTATTAACCGAATCCAGTTACAGTTCGTGATCAAAGGTCACATAAGCAAAAGTAATGCCTATTACGTTAGCACATTGATGAGATGATGATATCACTACGCTATTACTTACTAGTATACTCTACTAATACACTCACTTTCAACTACTCTAATTTAAAAAATCACAAAGTACATTTCCCTCTAGAAATTTAAATCTTACATTGTCTGCTGATTTCCCTGAGCCTTGCGGCGCTTGGCCCTGTCAACGAAGGTTCGCGTCGATCCATTCCATCAGTGAAGGCGTTCACTACTCGGATCTAAAGATAAGCCATGTAATGATGAATCATCGGATATAGAATATGGCTTCTGATGAGAAAAATACACATCTGATGACAAAAAAACACTCACCTGGGTCTGCAGACGAGTCAGACCCCGAATCCACAAAATTTGGCCGGATCGCTTCTCCGGATCTTCTTCATCTCCGCTGAGCATAATGTCGGTTGGCTCAACTTCGCCGCCACCAATTGTCCAATTCTGAGGGAGTCCTTTGGTCGGGATCGTGGTCACAACCTGAAAATGGAAATTTTTAATTAAAATTGCAAATCTCGAATGGCATATTTTGATTTGAGTTCGCTTTTCTTTCGAACTTTCTCAAAGGTAAAGGTATTTGTTTGCCTGAAAGTTTGCGTGCAAAGGCAAGAGTGTGGGCTCTGCACGCGATACATTCTCAAAATAAACTTTCGCTTCACAAAATATTGCACATGACCTGCGGCAATGAGAATTTTTGTCAATAACAAACTTTAAAGGGGTCGAGAATAATGATTGGTCAATACTAATGATTTCAAAAGTGAGCGTTTCTATAAAATAAGTAATTAAAAGCAAGTCTCACCTGTCCCCAGAGGAGAGTGCCGACTCCAAAGGCGATGCACCACAACCACTGCTCCAGATTGAGTGGCGACGTCGAGAACCATCTTCCGCCGAATTGAACGATCAAAAGCTGCGAGATCATTGTTGCGATCCAAATGCAATAGTAAATTGGATTCGTGAAAAGTCCCTAAACAAAGTTGCGATATTAAAGAAGAAGGAACAGGTGAATCGAGAACCTATACCTGGAAAATGTTTCGCTCGCCGTGGATCTTCCTGGCATTGATTTCGTTGAAGAGAGTCATCATGACAAAGGTGTTGAAGACGATTGTGAAATGTTGCGAAGGAGGCGCGTGAAGTGGCGACCATCGACCGGAGTCGACGTCAAAGAATCTTTCGCCTGAAAATATTATTGTAACGGATCAAATGAATTTTCTGTTTTCAATTTCGCGCTCAGATATCAATCAAGAATTTTTAGGAATAAAAGACGCCGTTAAGAAATGTGATCTTAAAAATTAAATACCAAAAGTACCTTACTATACTTGATACAATTTTTTGTTCAACAGATGACTCACTTCAATGACCTTTTAACTCTCTTACCTGCAAATATGAGCCAAAACAATATCGCCAGTTGGTAAATGGCATGGCCCACGATATTCTTGCACATGGTTCTTGAGATTAACGGGCTCGTTCTTCCATACGGTTTCCTCTTCAGCAAATCCTCGTTCGGCATTTCGGTGGCTAAGGCAAGAGAGGCCAATGTGTCCATGATGAGGTTGACCCAAAGCATTTGCACTGCCTAAATTTGCAAGGAATTTATTTTACAAATTTGATCGAAAAATTATATTTCTAAATCCTTTATCATTTTCTCAAATTAATTCTATCTTACACACATATTTCATAGCAGCCCTGAGTTATCGATAATATTGAAAACATTACAGACTCAGGGCAAAAAATGTTTAAACAGGATAATACAGTCTTATTATGACTTCAATTAAATGAAATTTAATTGAAGGCATGAAATTTCATTTACAACTCATGTTTGAATTTTACTCGTTCTGTTTTATCTCGAAAGGAAATTAGAGGCGAAAATTCTCTCATCAAAATTGAAATGTATTTCTCGTTAATTTATTCCTCCGCAAACTTACGGAGGAATTTCACACATTTTATCATATTTTACCTTTACTAGAATTTTGTTATCATATTTGTAATCAAAAGTCATAAAGGTTTGATTGACAAGCCCTAACTTTATGACTAAGACCCAAACATTGTCTCAGATTAGGGGCGAAACAATGTTTGTCGTATACCAAATTGTATTTAATCTTAACTTACTTTCTTTTGCGTTCTAAACGCAACTCAATATAGCCAAGAATAATTTACTATAGAGACGAGAATACAAAATGTGCCAAAAACGGGACATTTTTCTCGAGAACCATCTCAAATAATAATTCAAATTATCCAAACCTTGAGCGGAGTATCCTGAATGGCACACGCGCCCACAAAGGCAACGACCACGGCCACCACGTTGACTGTCAGTTGGAATTGGAGGAACTTGGCGATCGAGTCGTAAACGTTTCGACCCCACATCACAGCCTTCACGATAGAAGTGAAATTGTCGTCCGTCAAAATGCTAAAAGTATATATGATAAGTACATCAGTAAAAGTACAAAGTTTCAGCTTACATATCCGATGCCTCCTTTGCCACGTCAGTTCCGGCGATTCCCTAAAATAACCGAACTATTACTCAAATTAACTCCAGGAAAGCATGGGACTGTATTCCTTTTTGTCCAACTCATTTTCGCGTACCATTTCTTTCTCTAACCTTTAAAATAGCGTCATCGAAAGTTATTCGACTGCGTTTTATCTGCACTTTTTATTAATTCTTTCACCATTTCTTTAATTTAAATATTACCATAGCAAATCCGACATCCGCCTTCTTCAGCGCTGGCCCATCATTAGTGCCGTCTCCTGTGACCGCCACAACTTCCCGGTTCTGCGATATTTTGCTGTCGATGATTCCCTTGACCAAAATGTACTTGTCGGTTGGTTGCGCCCTCGCCAAAACTCGCAATCTCGGCCAAATTTGGTCCAGCTTGTCTTGGCTCACTTCCCCGTTTTCATCGCGGACGCGAGCGTTGAAATCTTTGCCTTCGAGTGCCAGGAAATCGTCGCCGGGTTTCAGGATGCCGCAAGACGTGGCTATGGAGCGAGCGGTATTGATATTGTCGCCTGTGACCATCCGCACTGTTATTCCGGCCCGTTGACATTTTGCGATTGCGTCGGGAACTTCTGGAAAGACATATGGAATTATATATATATGTATGCAAAGACAAATGTTTCATTCAAGATTGATCGTTGATCAGCTAACTTTTTATTATACCGAAAAAATCCAAAATAAAACATTTCAGTGATCAATTTCTCAAACACTTACCAGCTCTAACCGGATCCTGGATTCCCGTAATGGCGACGCATGTGAGATCATGGACGACGGCGTCCTCATCCTCCCAATCGATATCGCCGGCAACATTCACCTGAACCGTAATTACATTATCCAGAGTATTGTCAAGAGCCAAAGAATATTCCAAACCTCATTTTCCTCCGCCTGATTCCCGGGCACGTAATCTTTGTACGCTAAGCACATAGTGCGCAGACCGTCAGAGGCCATGGGCTCGATCACTTCTGAGACAAGACGTTCCTGGTCGGATTGACTGAATCGGCTGATTTGCCCGTTGTGACCCAACAGCCATTTGCATCTGAAAATGGAAAAGCATTATTGGCTGAAACCAAAGCAACAATTTCACTAGGATCCCGGACGGGACACAAACTAAAAGTCTGACTTACTTCTTGAGCATGATCTCGCTAGCTCCCTTGCTGAAGAGTCGATATCTGCCGTCGTCCAACTTCACCACAGTTGACATGCTCTTCCTCATCGAGTTAAACGTATAGACCTTGAAGAACCGGCTTTCCGGGAATTCGTCCCTGATTTGCTGATAGCTTTGACCCAGGTTCAGCACAAATCCCAATAAGGCGCAGTCGCTTTTGTTGCCGAGCTGAGTCATTTGATCGATGGATTGGACGTTTTGCACGTTTTTGGGCGGCAGCACCTGAGATGAATAGCCGGAGTTTATGGATATCAGATGAATCATCACGTCTCGCGTTTTTGCGTCAAGATGCTCCCATTTCGGCACTTCTTTGTAATGCACTTCTGAAAAGAAAGACAGTTAGACTTCAAGAAAATGTTCCAGCTAATTTTGTAACAAACCAAAACAAACAAGAAATAAATTCACTGTGGAAGAAATTTAGGATTTGTTCGGAATTCTACTAAAAATTTGCCATACCTATAAAGTATGTTTACTTTTTTCAATGTTTACTAATATTCGGAATTTGATAACATGACATTTTTGAAAGTATAACTAAACAAATATTCAGACTATTATTTTTCTATCCGGGTTCATAAATGAAATCACAACGGAGATTTGCAGCTCACGGGTTCATATTTTGCAGAAAGAAGTCGCTTGAAATGTGATACTTTATAGAGTGCAGAACACTTTTGCAAATTATTACTGATCAAAACAGAATAAAAAAGTTGTTTTGTCGGAGAGTGCATAGGGGATTTGAAGAAAACACTTGTTTTCTATGAAAAAATTTAGCAACGTTATTTTGCTTTTAATGATCACATCAATTATTCAAAAAAATAGTGTTAATGAAAAATCTATTAAATTACATATATACCGTAAACTCTCTAATTTAACCCTATCCTCTAATTTTGCCCCCTCTAGAGCACGGTTGAATAATTATACCCCCGGGGGTTAAACTAGAGAGAGTTTACGGTATCTTGTTCACAATCTATAACGCCCGGTCACAACAGCGTAATACTCGACGCTGGTGCAATTGTTAATTGCATCAAATTTCATTACAATTTCTCCAACCAACTGAAAATGTGTTAAAAACATATGAATCTATGTAAAAGTTGGTGTAAGATTTATGATAATCATAAATCTAATATAGATGACTCTATTCCAACTTTTTACATATATTTCAATTCCTTTTACACAAATTCAATAGACTAGATAAAACCCCAACAAACTTGATGCAATAAAGTATTGCTCCAGGCATCATGTATTGTGAGCGTGGCTTAACCAAAATATTACCGTTTATATAACTCTGCACAACGGTCATCTTATTTGTAGTCAGCGTTCCGGTCTTGTCAGAGCAAATCGCGGTGGCATTGCCCATAGTCTCGCAAGCATCGAGATGTCTCACGAGATTGTTGTCCTTCATCATCTGAAAATAGATTTTGTAATTTAAGGATTCAATTAAAAAACTACTCAACCTTCTTCACGGAATAGGCGAGCGAAAGAGTGACTGCCAGTGGCAGACCTTCGGGCACAGCGACCACCAATACTGTCACTCCGATAATTAAGAAGTTAATAAAGTGTTGCAAGTCGGCCAGTCTGAAAGCAAATAAATTATTCATCAAAATGTCGCGTGAGATTTAGATCCGCTCAAAAAGAACTCTCCTTTCGACTTGTACTATTAGGATAAAGTTAGTATATAATGAACGTATTTAGTGTATATATATTGGTTTGGCCGGAAATTCCTGTCGGTGTTTTTTATGTCGGCCATTCTTATCAGTGATCAATAATTTCTTGGGAAGTGTTTATACTATTTAATGCACAAGAGAGTCCTTTATTGGAAAATGTGGAAAGCAAGCCTTTTATTATTTTCATTCCTTAAAATTATTAATTCTCAACACAATCTCCCTCATAACCACCTCCGGCATGTAATTTTCTATGAATATTCCAAAGGCACCAGTGCGGCCCAAACAGCTAAAAATATTAACGCAGTGTACGGCGAAGACTCTATTTCCACCCGAACCTGCGAGAGATGGTTTCCTCGTTTTAAACAAGGAAGTATTGACCTAGAAGATGAACCACACTCTGGAAGACCCTCCGAGCTAAATGAACCAGCACTTTTGGCATTATTAGCAGAAGACAACCGGCAATCAACACGCAATTTTGCAGAGCAGCTTGGGACCAGTCATTCTACAGTAGAAGACCATTTGAAAGCTCTTGGCTATAAGAAAAAGTATGGTGCTTGGATACCGTACCACCTGAACGATGCCGACAAATGGCAGCGAATGTCCATTTCCGCCAATTTATTGTCCCGTTACCATCGTAAGTCCTTTTTACCCCGCCTAGTAACAGGGGACGAGAAGTGGATATTTCACGCCAACTTTCGCCGCAAAAGGCAATGGGTGGGCCCAGGAGAAATGGCAAAACCTGATCCAAAGCCAGATCGCTATGGGAAAAAGTTAATGCTCTCCGTCTGGTGGGATATGGAAGGCGTGATTCATTATGAACTGTTGGGCAGAAAGGAGAGACTCACAGCTGCTACGTACAGTGCTCAGCTTCGCCGGCTTGTACAAGCCATCAGGGAAAAGCGGCCCGAAAAGCCAAAGGTCATCCTTCAGCACGACAACGCTAGACCCCATGTTGCGAAACTAACCAAACAAACACTTCAGGACTTGAGCTGGGAAGTGTTGCCACATCCTGCATACAGCCCAGACTTGGCCCCGTCAGACTACTGGTTGTTCCGGGATTTGGCCAACGAAATTGCAGAAAAACACTTTGAAAATGATGACGATGTCAAAAATCACCTTGATTTGTATTTTGCTCGTAAAAAGAAAATTTTCTAATATAGTAAGACAACAGATTACCAAACATACTTACCCAAATGGATTTCCTTCCACAAAGTAGTTGGAAATGCAGAATCGAATGATCAGTATGATAACGGTGAAAGCGGCAACGAAGGAACCTAAAGAATGAACGTTTATTTTTGTGACACTAAACTTATTCTCACCAGCATATCCGATTTGAATGGCAAGTCTTGTGAGCTTTGCTTGAAGCACCGAGCGATCCTTTTTGCTTTCCACTTCTTCTCTGTCAGGTGATTCAGCCGCTCCGGAAACAGCCGTGCCATTCGCATCTGGAATATTGAACAATGTTTTTATACGAATACAACAAAGCGCTATTTTATTTTCGTTTCAACTCGAAACTAATAATTTCATTTTCCAAATTAATCAAAGCGAAAT
The DNA here is from genome assembly GCA_022814885.1 of Ditylenchus destructor. Lineage (NCBI taxonomy): Eukaryota > Metazoa > Nematoda > Chromadorea > Rhabditida > Anguinidae > Ditylenchus > Ditylenchus destructor. The sequence goes on along the minus strand of JAKKPZ010000022.1, from coordinate 305,572 downwards.
TTAAGATTAAATTATTCATAATCTTCAACATAAATTATGTTCGATTAACACCTATTACAAATTGTGTCAAATATCATCAGCTAATTTATTGTTAATTAGTTAAAATTATTATTAATTTCTTAGCAACTTCATCAAAGAAAAAATGTTGTCATTATAAGCTAAGTGTATTATTTATTATTAAAAAGTGTTGTAAAGTGAAGTAATATTATTTCAATCAGTCTGTCATTTTTAGTCTTAATTATTAAGAATTAAGTTGTCAACATTAATTGCCAACATGTTGCGTTCATTATTTATTCCAACTGACAAATAGATCCGGAATGGCTTAAAGATCGGTGCAATTTTTATTTTTGCAGTCTCTTCATTGACGATCCATGCTGCTTATATAGGCAATATATTCGATGTATATTGAGCATATAACATGTATAAATTATCTATCTAACTTCAAAAACTTCGGATTTGTTTGTCGCTTAGAATATGTTGCGAACATATAAATTTAAAAAATACTCACTTTCTCGATCATGATTATTGCTGAGCAGCGCTTGTTTCGGACTGTCCTCAACGGTGATTGTAGGTACTGGATGCTGGCCATCAGCCAGGCCATCCGTCGGAGTTGACGCCGCACCTGAAACATACATTTTTATTTATATATTTCTTGGCATTAAGAAATATTACCTGAGCCTTTGCTTCTTCGCCGAGTCCGTTTTTCTAAAATAAGAAAATGTTAATTGTAAGAATCCGTGATGAAATTTGAGGATTGTATTGCTATTCAGTCACTCATAAAATTATGATTGGCTGGATCTTAATATCTGACATGACATTCTAATTTATATTCAATCTCTCAAAATACTTTGACAATACCATAAAAGTTGATATTCAATAAAATTTGAGCTCGAAACATACAATAATATTTTAAAACAATGTCTAGCAATTTATAGTGACATCCAATATTTAAGGATATTATTACGAGAATAATAAAAGAATTTGCAATGTCATGCAATACTGGACGTAAAATTTACAATAAATACTTAGGTCATTCTCAGAGGTTCTTTAGTGTAGCCTCTAGATTAGCACTCTAGTAGATTTAGTCTCCTCTCACTATATACTCAATAATTTTATTACCTTGCATCAAAGAATTAGTCTTAAAATTTCCTACCTTCCTTCTTAGCAGCTTTTCGTTCCTCTTCAACAGCATTTTTGGCTGCGCCCAAAAGCGACATGATTATTCCGGTTTGAGAGTTGATGCCGACGGCCACCACAATCATACGACCACTTCCTTCCATGACGTGCGTTCCTGGAAAAAATTTGTGTTATAATTTATTGTCTTATAAATTTGTAAATAATGTTCGTCATTATCACCGATCCTGATAATATCGTGGGAAAATTTTACCTGACAACAGAATAGGGTCCTTCTCAGGTGACTTCTTGATATGGTCCGACTCTCCAGTTAGAGAAGATTCATCCAGCTTCAAGTCATTGCTTTGGACTAAGACACCGTCGGCCGGCAAAAGATCCCCGTATTTGATTTGAGCAATGTCTCCGCATACCAGTTCATTGACCACAACCTGGAAGAGACAATTCATATACACAATACAAAGGTGAAAAGATCATACCTGGTGCGGATTTCCACCGCGGATGACCGCAAATTTGTGTTCGGTCTCGATCTGTGCTTGTAATCCTGGAAATAGAACAATGATTTTCATTATCATAGTTATTTGACACAAGAAAGAATGTGATCTATTAATTTGAGCAACGCTGGCTTTTTCTATTTAACGTTATATTAAAGTTACTATTGCTAAATTTTATAGATCTGGCACTTAAAGCGTTTTTAACGCAATAGAATGTTTTAATAGTAAATTTTAGTAATAAAATTTTGGTAGATGTAACAAGTAATAACAGCCGTTTTATACCTATTTCCTATACGACTAATATTACAAATTGCTAAAGGTATCAATAGGTTGCAATTTGTTTTGATGATAATTATTTACTAGTACCGTTTCAATTTTTACATATTATATAAATAAATATAAACTACCAGAAAAATTAAAGAAATTGACTAGCTAGACTTGAATGAATTGACAAACAAAACTTGGGCAAAACCCAAGTCTTGAGTCAAGACTTGGGTTTTGCCCAAGTTTTGTGAGTGATTCCAATAGTGGTCGTGAAAGTCATGACCACTATTGGAATCACTGGTCTTGACAATGTTTCTGTAAATAAATACCTCTGAACTGCCGCTCTTTCGTATAATCGTTTAAGGCAGTGACGAGAACGACAACGGCAACTGAGATTAGAATGGCCACGCCTTCGATCCAGCTCTGTAATTTTATCATTGATATAATTTTTTCTTTATAAGCAAAAAAGTACCGCGTGTTCTTCGGAGTCGTCTCCTCTGCTTTCGTCTGGCGGGCTGTAGAAAGAGAGGGCCAAGGACACTATCGCACTGACCAAAAGGATTATCAATGTAACATCCTGAAAACAAGACGTCAAATTAAAATAATTACCGTAAAAGATTATTCAAGATTTGCCCTAAAATATATTACATTTGATTTCGATTTATTGTCCAAATTTTGATTTTTAGAAAAGACAATACTATCTACACATGATCAAAATGCTGAACTGGAAAATGTTTTTTGAGGAGAAATTCTAACTATAATTTGACCAATATGAATTAATTTGTATTTGTACTTAATTGATTTATTGTGTTGGAATTCAATTTTGTTTATTTCAATCTCAAATAATATTTGGTCTACAATTACGAATAGTAGTTTTATAGTATTTATAGAAGTTTTCATAGTAAACAACACTCAACAAGAGCCCAAATAATCTTATTTGGGCTTGTTGCAAATACTGCAGCAACCTTTCAGAAATGACACTATTCGATGTTCTACTTCCTAGTAATGCAGATTATAACTAAAGACCCCAAAAATATTTTTTTTAATTCCGGTTTTAATTAATTAAAATATTTAAAAAAATCGCAAAATATTTTTAAAAAATATTTTTTTAAATTAGCTATTTTTGCCGATTCTAGACTTTAATTCAGCTTTTTTAGCCTTCATTGTTACTTCAGACTAAATTAAAAGCTAAAATTCAACAAAATATAACAAATTTTGGAAAAAAAAACGGCAAATTAAAAAAAATTTTTTTTGAAAAATTTCGTAAAAAACATTTTTCGGCAAAATTTTTTGGTAAAATTTCTCCGCCAAAAAAAAATTACAAAATTTGTCCAAAAATGCCAAAATATTTACTAAAATATAAGTAAAATTCCCAAAATATGCAAAATATTTTTTAAATAAAAAAAATATTTTAAAAATATTTTAGTTAAAAAAAGTCCAAAATATTTTTTAAATATTTTTTTTATTTTAAAAATATTTTTGGGGTCTTTAATTATAACTAATATTCTAGTACATCCTACACCTGCAGATTATTCTAAAATATCCAGGAAACCTCTAACAAGAAAATAATCAATATATGCCATCCTAATACATAAATGCAATATTCGCAACAAAGTGCAGTTAGATCAGGCAATAAAAATGGTCTATAACTAGTTATTAATATAAAAATTAGTTATAGACTATAAATGGATAAATAAAAAATACTTTATGTTACGCTAATTTATTCGATAAATTTATCATGATCTATCTTCTATAACGCAATTCCCACGACCCTATTTCTGTAATCGATCAAAAAATACCTGCAGAGCTTCCCAAACAAGATGAAGAAAAGACTTTGGCGGCTGTGGAGGAATTTCGTTTGCGCCGAATGCATCTTTACGCCTCTGAAGTTCCTCAGGTGTGTTGGGGATTCCATGTGCAGGATCAGTCTTGAGCTTCTGGCACAGGCCCTAAAATATTTGCAGTGAAATTCAAACCGTTATAGATTTAAAAACTTACCTCAGTCCCGCCATAATCCGCGTCGATTTTCTCACGAGCCTCGATCCCGCGGAATTCCATGAGTTGTCGCAATTCCTCCACCGTACACCCAAAATCGGCGCCTTCTGAAGCAGACATTCCGCTCGGTGTTGCTTTCCCGTAACTCATTTAGTGTCGTTTTCTGGAAGAAAATTATATGAACTGTTGTATGAAATGTTGTATCATTTCGTTTATAAGACATTATAAATATTTATGGGCATTGAGATAACTCGATCAATCTTTATATCTCGAGAAATTATCAGGCTTCTCTATATGGCAGCACAACCTCTATTTTGATCAATATCCGTTCTCCTTCCGTATTTTTCTCGAATACTAAATAAGATCTGTCGTACCAAATAAAATAAGCTGGAATGCAATCCAGATACAAAACAAATTCATTCCTATCTTATCAAACTATCGTTTGGAAGACGACTGGATCTGCTGGAATAAGCTCACATTGGAAAAATTATTGGCAACAAATTATTGTAGTGAATCATTTATCTTATCAAAAAATTAATATTAAAAAATTTTAAATATTCCTCGGAATAATTAGTTTGGTATCACCAAGCTAATCGGATATGCCATAAATGGTCTAACTAATCAGACAGGATGACCTCACCTCAGAGTGATCCGCGATTCCCGGGATTGAGCCAAAGATGGATATTGCGTTGTAGGCGGTGCTATGAAATGCTTTCAGGCTTCGATGAAATTCTGGCAATCATATAACTGGATGCTCCAAATTGTTGACCTTCGATAGAATTGAATGAAAATGCGAGAAGGGAATCCGCTCTTCGCAACAATCGGTCAATAACGAGTCAAATTCTGGATCTGAATCAAAAGCGGATTAAGGTTTAGCGTAAATCACACATATAACTGTTATAGTACACAGGAGACAAATAATAACGGTGTCAATATAGAATTCGGGTCAATGGAAATTGGATCAAAGGACGATGATTTTTGGCCTTTACCAAAAATATCGGAAGGCCCTTTCCTGAAATTCGACACCAAATTTTTAAGTTTTGGACATTTTGCAGCCGGAAAAGCTCAGGAAAAATCGTTGATCGCCAGGTGAGATTATTACCTGGTGAGTAGCCAGGTGTCGAGAGAAGTTGTATAATAGTAACTTTTTGTTTTAAAGTGCAAAAAATTTGCTCGTTTTCCCATGAAAACAGGTATTTTTTTAATTTCTACCCCACGCAGTTTGAATAATAAAAATGCTCTGGTCAGAGATGAGCCAGTGAGCGAACGAAACGTAAGTGCCAATTATCTCACGGTGAAAGAAAGAGAAGTGATGAGCTAGCAGAGCCCTTAATTAAAATTTAATTAAAGCAACATTAAAAGTTCAATTATGTTCCAGGGAAGGTAAAAATAGCTCATTGTTCTCTTTCTGAACGAAATCATAGGTCAAGAATGAAACATTAAAGATCTTCTCGAATTTTCTGGAGCAGTTATATGATTTTCACACCTCGAGACTCGAATTTTTTAATAACTGAAGAATTAGCTGCAGAATTGATTCGAAATTTGTTCTATTATTCTCGGGATTCTCGAAATAAGGTTTCGTGATTCTAAATTTTTCTATAGTTTTCTTATTCAACTTTTCAATGAGTTCCGGATTTTAGAAAAAAGTAAGCAAAATTTTTTTTGGCAAATTTGTTTATATTCCAACAATTAACAGTTTCAGACTCCATAATTGAATATTCGAGATTCAAATTCTTCTATAACTTTCTTCTACAGCCTTCTATCATCATTCTACAATTCAAATGAGAACTTTCCTGGATTTCTCCGAACTCCTTTGAAATCAAAACTTTTACAGTGAAAGAATCCCAAAGTAAAGTGAAAATCAGTTTTATGCGTAAACAAAATTGAGCGCGAAAATTTCCGCGTTCAAAAACGAATTATTTAACACTCAGAGTGACAGTCCGTCAGATTTGAATCATTCCATCCAAACAGAATCGAAAACAGAAAAACTGAGCCCAAAAGCCGAGGCGCGCAAAGACATCAAACAACTTGGGCCATTGGATGATCAATCAAAACATCGGAGCATTGGGGGATGGGCAAGGGGGAAGCAGAGGGGAAATGGAAGAAAACAAGCGACGCCCTTTTGCGCTCTCGAGGAAAACAAAGAAAATGTGAGAAAAGGAGCGGTCACAAAGAAGGCCAATGAATTTTAAATTTGTTTACACAAATCGCCAAAGGCAGTTTTTGGAACAAATTTATTACGGGTGACAAAGAAAGCCTAGAAAGTAAGGAAAAGACAGAAAATTATCGGAAAAGGTTTGCGGGAGAACAGGTAAAGTTTTTGTTAAAAAAGTGCCTCTTTTGGAAGATTTCAACTTTTTATCAATTTTCCCATAATTTTTCCTGTTCTCATAAAGGAAATATTCGTGCAGGAATGAAGTTTTATGAACTTTTCCAAACTCGAACCTCCCCAAAACGACGCTCCTGTCTCGCTTTTTTCGCAACAATCCAGACAAAACTCACGTCAGCCGGTTATTTTTGTACTCGGACTGATTCTTGGTCGGGCTCGTCTACAATCCAGCATCCCAATCCTCATATCACTACCAGCGAGGGTGGATTATGGTCCGTCAGCGAACGCACAGGAAATGTTCAATATCCCCACAAAACCGCCGCCATCAAACCCCACAGAGCTCTGCAGCGGTCGCGTCAACAATCCCCCCCACACCACATACAAACCCGATGCAAAAGTAGTGGCGAACAATCGCCGAATGCCCTTGCATATGACCCTTCTTTCTCTGGCACTATCTCTCGCATAGTGTCTGCCTGTCTGACCACAGTTCCTGTCTCTTTTCTTTATCTATTCCGTGTAGTGTCTGGTCCGTGGCTTTGGGATTGACTCTATTGGGCTGGAGTGGCTTTTTCAGGCTCTGACCGCTCACCCACTTCCTACCCGGCTCGCGACTTAGGCCAGCGGCTGCAGTGTCCAGAGCTGTGGAAAGAGTCCTGGGGCTCTCTAGGCGTCTAGCACTCTGAGACACGCAATGTGTTCGTCTTTTCCGGAAAGAAAGGCAATTTTCGCACTTTTCTCTCATTCGAAGATGCCAGAGAGTGGGGCTTCCCAGGGTCCGGCTCTGGCGCTAGATTGCCATGAATATGGTCCTGAACAGACAGAGAAATCCATGAAATCCGAGGAAGAGAAGAAATAGGAAGTCTGAAGAGAGTGAGAATTAGAGTAAACGAAACCGAGAGAGTGTGTGTCAGACAGTGAGAGTTGTCAGAGACTTTGCAGAAAGCCTAGAATATAGGGCTGGCCACTTTATAAAGTGGACCTTCTCTGAGGAGCGAAATGAGTCATTATTTTTGTCTCGGTGTCTTATTACTATGTCTGGTGTTGAGAAATTAGGGGAGAGATAGAGAAGCAGACAATCAGAGAAGAAAAAGTTGAGTGGTTGGAATTGGATTGGGACATTCATATGTGTCGAGGGTGGCTTGGGGGTAAATGGAGACATGTTTTTGTGATTAGAGCCTAGTATAGTTGGAATTTGACGTCGTCCTTTGAGTCGAAGTTCTCGAGTTAATTTCAACTTAATAGTAAAAACAGGAGAACAGTTTAGCAAATTTAATGCCAATTGGCCTGAAGGAATTTTCATATCACTGATAGTGCATCCAGGAATCCAAGAATAGGAAGTGCGCAGCAGGAATGAGACTGACTTGGAAATGTTTGGTTAGATTGTTCTAGAATCTAGATGGTTCAAGAGCAAGGTTCTTAAACTTAAGCGTACAAAAGACAGTTGACGTCACCCCATACTACCATCGTTTAGCGTTTTTCTTCACCATTCTATGCCCATACGTTCGTTTTTCTGTTCCAAAAATCACCTGTCTATAATAAGCACACACACACATTTACGTTACTTAAAGCAGAGAAAGTTGTCTGCTTTCGTTCTGTATAGCAATTTGGATACAAAATAGAATAAAAATGAATTGCAGACATATTGGGAAAAGTAACATAAAGAATTTATATGGCAACATTTCATATTCTGTCAACTCTGCTCTCTAAATAGATTTTTCGGGCAAATTTCGCAATTTTTATAAGCTTTCTGAAAATTTTTCCATAAAAATTGAGAAGTTAAGATATTTTATCATAAATTGTGAGAGAAAATTTTTTAAGAGAAAAAAATATGAAAAGGATGAAAAAGGGCAGACGACGAAACAAATGCATTGGAATGTTTTCCTTCCAGGACAATTTTTGCTTAAAAACTTCATTTTTCAAATTTGTGCTTGCAAAACACAAGAAAAATGCAAACTTGGCAAAAGTACAAATCCTGACACGCTAGAAAAATATGAAAAACGATGAGAGCTGGGACGGGATGTTTTCCGCGCGAGACAATTTTTGTTTAAATAGCATTGAGTTTGGTTATAAAATTTTTGAAAAAAATGCGCTCAAAGCTTCACTTTTTCAAATTTGTGTTTGAAACCCGCAAAATTAATAGTGTCAATTCATTTCAATGAAGACCGAAACAAGTTTGGCTGTGACTTAAGTATCGATTTTGCGGTTTACGAGGATTTTACGATCCAGAAGGTTGTCGTCGTTTGGAACGGCCAATTCGCCGTTTCTTTTTTTGCGTTGGGAAAGAGCAGAAATTAAATCCAGCTGGACAATGGAAAACGGCTCTGCCAAAACGGACAAACGATGAAAATGTTCGCAGTTTTATAACGGTTTTCATTTTTATACCCAATTTTTCAGGAATAATATTGATATTTTAGACGGCCAAATCTTTTGAAAAATTAGGAAAAAGATAAATATTTGAGCAAGAAAAAAATCTTATAATTTTTTGTAAACATCTCAAATGTCAAAAATCGGAAAAAGCCAACTTAAAAAGTGTAAATGACCAAAAAATCGTCTATAAATTAGGATAGTCTCAAAAATAAAATTTAGAAAGCAAAAATAAAATTTGCTCAACCACAAAAATCGTCAACGGGTTTTGCCAAGAAGCGCATTTTTGCCAGAATTTCAATTATTAAGAAAAAAACTGTGTATATCTAAAAAATGTCACATTTTTGCCAAAAATTATACAAAATAATCGAACCATACGAATTTTCTCGTAAGAATAAGGCTTCTTCCAAATTCTGTGTGGGCTTTCCCGGTTTTAGTCATATTTTCTCACGCTTTTGGCCAAGTCAGGAGAGTCTCAAGAAGAAGGCGAGTCTCAGAGAGCAAAGAGAAGCGGCAGTGCCGCGAAAGGATCCTGATACCGTTATCTTCCTGGGATAGTGCAACTCGACACTAAAAAGAGGCCTATAGAGAAGCCTAAAGACGTTTCTAATGATCGCTAACTTCGCTCTCGACTTTAGTTCTGCTTCGGGCAACGGGAATCGACAGGAAATCGCATTTTTTTGCGTGCAAATTGGCCAACAGCTGCATTTTAAGCACAACAATTTCCAGCTTCTCGGCTAGAAATAACGGGGATGACGTTTTTGGCTTGCTGGCTCTTGGCGTTTTGGTTCTTGAAATCAGCGAGAATTTCGATATTTCCAGAGTTTTTAGTATTTTACAGCGGTTTTTAATGTTTTTACTAAAATGTGGAATTAAATTGTTTCAAAAGCTTTCTAAAGAAAATAAATGAAAGAAAAAGAACGAGAAAAAAAACAAAAAGGACAATGTATAGTCAAAAACAAATCCGTTATAACTTTATTAATTGACGCAAGTAACGGTAAGTAAAAAATTCTTGACCTTGGAAGTCCAAATATGGAAGAGAAGTTATAAGAAACGCGCACCTTCAAATATAAACAGACCTACCTGACAGGTCCCTTACGTCAAAATGTCCTCTTATTTCTTCCATATTTGGCAAACAGCGAGAGCGATTCCTTGACTCATTTTCTGTTTACACTAGCTCAAATAAACAATTTCGAGCAAGTGACTCAAGAGCAGGTCGTTTTGGGAGAAAATGTGATATGAGGTGAGATAAGGTAGAGATCGAGATCGTTTAGATCAAGAGAAAAAATTTACAAGAAGGTACGTCTTGAGAATTAAGGTAAGTTACTAGAGACTGAGACTACGATTTTCAAGACACAGTTCTTCAGTCAATCTAAGCCAAGCACATCGTTACGTGAGAAAATATACAGGATAGTTTCGGTAGCCATGGCTCGCTCGTAAAGGTATACAAGGTAAGCTCAAGGGTCGAGATCAAAGTTGTAGTTGAGGTGAAGGCTGGTAAGACTTAAGAAACAGCTTTCGAGAAACCCTAATCTCGCTCTCGGTCAAGCCCAGCCATACTCCGAGATTGAGACCCGCCTCGGGTTAACGACTCCTATTAGGGCTTGAAGGGGACCGGGACATCTCCCACCCCACAACTCCCACTTCGACATCTCCCACTTCGACAGCTCCCACCTCATACCAGAGAACAATGTCTGCGTGCGACAGTGACTACGAAATAGTGTGTATTTCTAACCGTCTGCCGTCCCTTGGTCCTATATCTTTTTTGACCCAGCCATTTAATAAGAGTCTGAAGGGAAAGTTGAAAGTGGGAGATGTCGAAGTGGGAGTTGTCGGGTGGGAGTTGTCTCGGTGCCGGCTTGAAGGTATGTATCCAAATTTCATTTCCATTTTTGTTTCTGTTTGAAAAGGATTAAAATACGACCAAAAAAGGAACTCAGTGACACAAAATCAAATCAAATATTTGGCCTCAACATCAAGAACAGAACGCGATGTCGCGCGCATTGAGATGAGTCACCTGCGACCAGTTACCTCTGCTCATGTAACTTTTATGTCTGTGCGTACAAATTTCATTCGGATGAGCAGAAATAAAAACTAAATAGTAAGAAAAATAAAGAAATGCTGCGAAAAAATAACTACGCGAAAAATCTTCCAAGAAATAAGAAAAAACATGCGAAAAAATTTCATATAAAATTTCTGGGAGCAATTGGGTATCAAAAAATTAATCTGTTTCATACATAAATGGGAAAAAATTGGCAATTCGTGTTCAAAATGTGACAATGTCAACTTTTTTGTCAAAACATTACGTAGCATTTTCTGCACTATAAACAAACTTTTATTTCAATTGAAAGCAATGATTTGAAAGAGGCGCTTTTTCGCTCTTTTCACTTCCGACCGACTTTTTATTTACTCTAACGTAACGGTAAAATCTTCTTTTAAATATTTTCGTTTCAGAATAGGATTTGAGCGTTAAATTAATCCCACGTATTGACGCAACGCAGCGTAGTTTGGTGCAAGGTAAAACTCACAAACTATTGCCAAGGAGTAAATTGGTCAAAAGTTGGCATTTTTTGTGATAATATTGAGCGAATGTATTTCGGATATCTTCTGAGAAGAAAAAAAGAAGAAAAATTTTGAAAAAATTCTGAAGATTCTTTTGTTCGAAATTCCTTTATTTTTTACCATCCCGTTTTTTTGAGGAGGCAATCCTTATTGCTACGCTACGTCTGAGGTCATTTTTCTGCAGCAATCTTTGTTTCAGAATGCAAAAAGAAGACAAAAATTTTGTGGAAACGTTTTAAGACTGTTTTTGGCTTTATTTTAACATTTCCAGGCTCACAGAATATTCCCTAAACGAACCTTCTAGTTGACATCCGTTATCAGTTGGCGAAAAATTGTCTCTATGATATTGATCCAACCAGAAAACAGTAAACTCTCCTGACAATTTCGCCTGACAAAACTTTACCTACGTACTTCCCACCCTAGCGAAGTTGCCCTTCAAACAAATTTATTACAAAATTTTTGGCACAAAATTGACATTTTCCAAGAAATTACCCGAAGGGACTGTCGTCAGGTAAACTCGAGGTTAAAAGTTACCTGGTTCCGATCAAAAGTGACAGTTACAATATTTTCATCAACTCGGTTCCCGCACTCCAACTTTGGTTCAACACAAACAAAACATTCCAACAAAAGTCGCAGTAAAAATGGAAGAAAAAAGTCGGTACACAGGACAAATGGGGTGAATTATCGCCTCTTTTCGCACCCTTTTCGCAATCTCTCTATTTACACCTGTAAACCGGTGAAAGGTAAAACGGGGAGTGGGCTATGAAGGCCAGACAGGGTAAGAGACCATGGGAAGAGAGTCTTCCCGGAGAAATAGGAAGAGAGCCCACTGGTAAAGTGCAGAGAGGAATGTACTGTTTAAAGAAGAAATCGATACCGTCCCTATCGGGAGTTGAATGGATTGCTGATGAGCGGTCGGTGTTTCATATTCATTCTCGGTGGCGAAAATGGAAGGGACCTTCCCTTTTTGTAATCGTTTTCGTGTTATGAATATTGTGAATGCGGGAAGGTCAGGTAAAGGTGTCGAAAAGCGGAACATATTTGTTGGAATTTCGGTCCATCTTTCCACCAATCTTGCGGAATGTTGGAATTTCCGATCTAACGGATTGGCCTTTCCAGAACATCGCACTTTTAACCTTACATACTTTTTACAAACCTAGACATACATTTGAGTAAATCTGTGACGGAAATAATTGACATCATTCTTTGACAATCTTCGCGCCAGCTGTTCTAGCATTTACCTCTGAACTTTTTTTCCGAACTATCGATTGTTCGGGTGTCGAATCATGTATACTTTCGCAAGGCTGACCACCATACATTTTCGACATGCAAAGGTGTTGGCTACAAATATATCCCAGGTACCTCTCCCAACTGATCTTAATTGCTCTGAGGAGACCACACACGAATTCATCCGACGGCCAGCAATCGAGAAGTAAAGACAACATGAAAAATTGAGCAAAACGTGAAGCCTTTTCACAGTTTTTGCAGGCAAATCGCCAAAATAACGGTATTCTTGAATCTGCCATAAAATTTTGCGTCGAACAGTGAGTTTTCAAATCCTGTTGAGAAATTTTTTGGTCATTTTTGCCGTCATTTCAAAGTTTCCTCTTATCTTTCAAGATCATGTCCTCGTTTTGCTGGTGTCAGATCCGGGATATTTCCAAATATGCCCTATAAAGGTAAACTGGTGATGCCGATTTTGTCACCGTATAGAGAAATGCTCCAGGATGAAATTTATAGCCTTTTTTGCCAGAAGCAATGTTTATCCTTTTAAAAAGGATACAAAATTTGCTTCGGCATTTCCATAAATGGTTTTCTCAATTCTGTGCAATTCTGCTGCAAATGCTAAAGGGCAGAAAATCACAAACAGGATAAATATTTGGCGCTGATCAGTGAGGCTTTCAAAGATTCCTCCTATCTAAAGGACATGCCCTCGTTTTGCTCTCGCTGAACTTTAAACGAAGGGAAAAACTGTATGGATATAACTGTATGGGTTATATCCAGTCTCGGATCAAGATTTTGAGTGATCCGTGCAAATCTTGATAAAAATGCCTTTAAAGTGCTTAAGTGCGTTACAGTCTTTCAGTCGAGAAAACTGTAGAATGTTTCTTCGAAAATCTTTCCATCTCCTTTTCTATTTCGAATTAGTAATTTACTGTCTCATAATGTATTTCTTATATTCCCTATACTTCGATTATAAAAATCGTCCAGCTGCGTCAGTCTGGAGAAGCGATGGCATTGCCTCTAGCTTGAGCTTAAGTCTGGACTCAAAACCATATGAATGCGTAAATTGGACCGAAGTCGAGTTGAGAGAAGCTCCAATCGCTGCCGGAGGACAAATCAGTGGTCCCGAACTTCTCAATGTGTCGGATTTCATAAAAAAGCACAACAAAAATGTTTGTAATTAGATAAGTAAACGAAAACAACCCTTATCCAGGAAGAATTCCAGCAAAGTCATTCGTACATACCGCCATGCTTATAACAAATGAGCGTGGAAATGAGCCTCCTATATTAGGAAAAAGTTTTGACAGTAAAATTGTTTACTCTAATAGGGCCCCACTCAAATTTTTTTACCAATCTCTAGAGGAGTCCCTCAACTGACTTGTTATCAAAGTTCGTCAAGTCCAGAGGATTGTTAGATGCCTTTTAGGAGTTTAAAAGTATTTAGTTAGTTTCAAAAGTAAAATATCAAGAAGCATTCCTAAAGCAATGTGTGATAAAAAAATTTGTGATAAGGATTACCTATTTAGGTTTTTACACGGGAATGCTTTTAGATAATTCCTACGGAGAGCTATTTTGGGACGAAACATTCGCCAATGAATATTTGCAATGACAGCGATAGCAGTGCAATTTTGTGTGTTCCAAAGTTTGGTCAATGGCGGAGAAATCATTTTGCGGTAAGACACAGAGGAGTCAAATTTTCTAACTTATTTTTGTTCCAAGTCAACTTTTTCTGCGGAAAATTAATATATTCCGATAAAAGTCTTTTCTCGGACAAATGTCAATGGGCTAAAAACGGTGTTCAGGTGGCCGCTAAGTCGAAAACGATCGCGTGTCGGATACAGAAATCAATGTCAACCGTGTTAGACGCTATAGCTTGCTATCTGTACGATGAAAAAGCGTTTCGCGAATGCAAATATAGCAACTTTTCTACCAACGAGAGGTGATAAATTTTATTTATTAGCGAAAAGTTGTTTAATTTATTTATATTTCTTCGATAAGCAGTATCTCTATAGTTGGACCTCACAAGACGGTAAAAACGCCCGTATGCAAATCGAGTAACAATATTTTCACAACAATATTTTCAATAATTATTTCTTTAGATTATGCCGAAATCGAACTGACGCCGTTAGTTTGGAAGATATAGTTCAGTCACAAAATGACACCAGCTTTGAGCATCTTTTCCGAGATTGGAATGTCTTCACCGTAGTTCGTCATCCGATTGATAGACTGCTTTCTGGATTTTTGGACAAATGCATCGGGTATATTGCAACTTTTTGCAAATCGAATGTCATTTTTTGATTCAATTTGTTGGCATTGTGCCCTTTCGCCTAAACTTTGAGTCTAAGGTTAAGCCTGAGCTTGTTCGCTTAAAGCTTAAGATTTATGAAAGATATAACCTTTGGCGTTCCAAAACATTAGCAATGCCGTTATTTGCTTTCAAAATGTTTCATAAATTATGCCTCGTTTCAGCCATCCAATTTACCTGGATACGAATACGGAAGAGGACAAGTTCGCCTGTTACGGCTGTGGCGCCAACTTTACATGTTTTGTGATTCATCAATATCACCGACTAATGACCCAATCTCAACATCCGCACTATAGGATCACGAATGCCGACCTCCACTTCTTCCCTCAAAATTGGTATATCTTTCTGAAACCAAAAATTTGCGGAAAATTTCGAGTATTCCTTTAAGAAAAATAGGCTCAACTTTCCGCTAATTTTTTACCTTTATACCAAAACTCGAAATGGGATGTATTGGGATGAGTCACCAAGAGGTCATGATTGGAATGCTCTTCTAAAATCATATTTTCAGGAGGTGCGAATTCGACAGATTTCTTGCGAACATTTCAATAGTGAAATACAGTAATCCACAAACAGGAAAGTACAACCCAGATTTGTTCATCGATGGCCTAATGAAAGTATAGGTGGTATATAAATCCAGATTCCTTGAAAACAATACGGAAATATTTGAGAGAATCGAAGACTATTCGCTCGACACTTTCTTCAAGAATTGTTGTTCTCTAGCCCTTTTCTGATGGAATTCGTTGTTAGAATGTACTATTGGGACTTTGTGCTTTTTGACTATCCTATTCCGGAAATAAACTTTTAATCCTTGAGAAATACTGCTCGCTCTCTTTAGAATCACAAGGATTTCAGGATTCGCTCCTTCGAGTTTGGAAGGCGCATCATACTATTTTCACATACAAAATTTTCGCAGAATTGAATAAAACAGTTAGACATTTCATAAGCGAAATTTTTATCAATAAAATACGATGGGCAATGTTACAATAAATGATACGAAATGCTAATGTGAATATGCTCGGTATGGATAATACAATTGATGTCATTTTTCAACTCAATACTGGCTAACGAAGTTTTTGCTTTGCTTCTTCTCAGATGGAAAACTTTTTTACAATGTTTCCTTTAGTAGGACTATTACCTTAGGAATCGGCAAATACAAATCATTCGTGTCTGGCGCTCTGATAACGCCCTTTGTTGGTTTTGTTCTAATTCCTTAACACTCATTAAGTGATAGAGAAGCAGAATTAAACCAACCAAGGGCACTGTTAAAACGTCAGAGATAAAAGACTATGATCAGCCGATCCATACCTAGAATGCTTTTGCGTACTATTAACAAAACTATGCTGCTTCTAAAATACATTTCTAAGAATCAAATTTGGTCTCCTGCCCAAACATAGCTCAAGAGCTCTTATCCCCTGAACTTTTGGCGACTAGCAAAAATTCCGTTAGCTAGTATTGAGAGTAGAAATTTTTATGAACTAATATGGAATTTTGTTAGCCCACAGAATTACAATGTTATTTGCCATAGCCATAACCATAGTAGCACTGACGACCCTCCAGTCTCGTGATTTCGGCGTCTTTGGTTCGAATCTGCGACTTGAGGTCTTCTTTGCGAGTTTGGAGCGCCTGTTTCTCGCCTTCGAGATCGCTGACGAGTTTCTTCTTGATTTCCAAATCATTGCTCAAAGCGTTGATTTTCTCAGTCTTTTCATTGCTTTCGGCCGTGTACTTTTGGATCATACTTTCGAGCATCTCGATTCTGGCTTGCTGCTGGGAGGCCATGTTGGTCTTGCTGAGAACATCTACCTCCAGAGCTTTGATCCGGGACATATGAGTTTCGATGAGAGAGTTCTGAAACAAAAAACTGAATTAGATGAAAGTTTTCGAGATAAAAATACTTTAAAACTTTCACAAATCCAGAGATTTATTCACATAATTGCGATGAAATCCCATTTTAGCCCAATATTAACAAAAAGTTTCTTCTTCTAGGTGAATTTTGCCATTTATGAATAGTCTAGAATGGTTCCAGCGATACGAAATTTTCTCATATATTTTTTCTCACAAATTCAATAAAAAATTACCTGCAATTTCAGCTGCTCAAAATGGGTCTCAATTTGAAGTTTCTGCTTCAAATTTTCATCCTGGAGCTTCTCGTTGTCCATTTTGCTGACGTTATTGACTCGCAAATGCTCCAAAACTTTGTTTCGTTCAGCCTCGAGGTTAGCAGTCAAATTGGCGATTTCCGAGGATTGGTTCTGGATCTTGTCCAAATGAGACTCCAATTCGGCCTTCTGCTTCGCGAGTTGAATATCCTTGGGTTCGAGCGAACCCTCGACAGCTTTTATGTACTTTTGATGCAGCGCAATGGCAGAGTCCTTGGCTTCGAGATCGCCTTTTTTCTGGAGCAAGAGATCTTTGTGCGCGTTTATCTGAAAGTTTAAAATTACTGTGGTGAAAGTGAAACTTAAAATTAAAAAAAAAGTAAAGAAGCAAGATTCTAAAAGAACAATTTTCAAAAATTTACTTAGTGAATTTTTCAAAAAGTAACCAAAAATTATCTCAAAACATGTAGTCTTAAATTTTTTTCAAAATACATTCTGGAAAGATAGTCCGCGAAAAATAATAACTAACCTCTTTCTGCAAAGTCATTGTGAGATTCTCGTACTTTTCGATTTCTGCGTACAAAGTGCTGATGTTGTACTCTCGATGACGGATCTGCTGGTTCTGATGAAGAATCATTAGCATTTGCTCTTTTGATTGCTTCTGGAGGATATCGGTCTCGTTTTGGCAGGTCTGAAGAAGCGCTCGCTCATTTTCCACGGCGAAACTCGTCTCGTTCAAGCACGATGTGAGCTTCATGGACACTGCACCGAGAGAAGTCTTCTGGGTGTTGAGACTGTGCTCTTGAGAAACCACCTGGAAGAAAATTATTTTAAGCTTTTGATACTTTTTTAAAGGTTTGCACTTTTTTCTTTTTAGCCACTTTAGGAGTGTTAGAAATATTTTCAAAAAAACTGTAACAAAACTTACATGGCTGATACCAAAGTACACAAATCCGATTGCGAAGATGAGAACAAGTCCGAGCACAGAGAAAACGAGAAGCTTATCTAAATTGTTACGAATTTTCAAAACGGTTGATTTTATAAGAATCAATCCTAAGCAACTATGTCAGGAATGACATCATGAGTCACTCAAATGACTCATCTATATTTTATGGATCTAAATGAGAGAAATTCGCATCGACTTTTCGAAACGCGAAATTCGCTAGAGTATTTAAAACTTTAAGTTTCACGATTTTGAGAAAAAATTAAATTTTTGCAAACTTTTTCCAGTTTTTTTGCCCATTTTTTATGCAATTTCGTTTTTAGGTCACCTTTCTTACCAAAAAAACAAAAAGTTTCGCTAATTTACGTATTTTATGAAGCTATATAAAAATATATGCTGCGCGAAACCAAATCAACTCACTTTTTCGGTTCAAGAATCGCTTCAGCTTCGATTCGTCGCACGGCGTCGAAGTTCGCTCGGTCACTGAAGTTGAGTTGAGATGAATTGCGCTCTCGTAATGGTTCTCACTAGAGGAGTCTTGGGGCATGAACTCCGTTTCCTGGTAAGTGCAGTTGTTCATTTCGGAGGATCTTAATTGAAAACTTTTATAAAATATATAAAATTTAGAAAAGGAAAATAAATATTACATAAAGTAAGTAGATAGTAAACATTACATAAATTTTTTATTGGTAGCAGTTTTCTTTTATGGCACCGAAATATTGCTTTTTACAAAAAATTCGTTCCAAAATTGTCTTGAGAGTTTGGTTTTTGGCTTATCCTTGAAATACCGTTAGATTATCTTATTGTCTTTTTGAACTTAATTCGATCATTTTTGACATTAATCTTTGGCGATTTCCAAATGAAAAATGTGAGAAATATGAACTTTGATAAAATTGAGAACAATTTAAAAAACGTGACGTTATTGTCTCAGAAATGTTATAATTCCAACAATGTTCCAATTTAGATACGCACTTGATGCGATGACACTTCCAGAATGGAAAACAATAAATGAAAATTTTTACATTGGCCTTGAAGCGGGGCCGCGCTCCTTTGTATCATTGATAACGTCTCTGACTCAAAACCATGATTTACAATGGACTTGAGTATAAAACAATATAGAGGATAACAATGATTTGATAGCAATGACAATCCGCAACAATGTCAGCTTTGAGTTTGACGCCGCAATACCGCACGACAAAAGAATTTCTAGCGTCTTTTGGAACAAATTTTTGGCATTCCTTTACTGTTGCGGATTAATTTTCATTTGCTCTTGATTGACAGATATTTATTGTTTGTGTGCGGTTGGCTTATCTGTTATTTTTCCGACGAATGACATATTTTGTGAAGTAATATCCTTCATAAGTAGTGTGAAGAATGTAATATTGTGAAGAAAAATATGATTTGAAAACTAACGGCTCTATGGGATTCCCCAAACGTTTACCCCCTTTAGCACATTTCCCTTGGATGTTTCCCCTTTACGCATATCAAGTAGGGGAAGGGGGCTGAATGTCCTAAAGGAGTAAACGTCGAGGAGACAGTTCCCAAGACAAACTGTTGCAAATTCAAGCATCCAAATAGCACTAATTAAAATCAAGCACTTGCACCTATATACCGACACAATAAGACTTATAGACAAGGTTAGGTGCTTAGGCTCTTAGATAGACAGAGCTAGAGAGAAAACCACATTTTTTACATATTAATCAGTTCTGCACAATTAAATATAAAGCTAAAACACAGCCCAAAATGGCATTGTCCGAGGTAGGGTGAGGGTTTTCCGGACATTGTCCGAAAATGTCCGGAAATATCCGAAAACGGTCATTTTGGTAGAAAAATTTCACGTTAAAAATGCAATAAAATAGGTCAATAGTCCGAAAACACACATTCCATGTCCGAAAATGGGAAAATTTTAGAGGTATCTGATACTTAAAACCGCTCATCTTCGCTCTTGTTCCTGAAACGGCATCATCTTTGTTTGTCATTGAAAAATAACCAAGAAATAAATTTCATGAAATTTTTAGCAGATTTTCATTCTTCAGATATCATCATTTTAGGTTGTAACAATGCCCACTAGCTTAATTGTGTTCGACGGGAATCGCTTTTGTCTTGCATGCGAATACCAGTTTTGCCCAGAGATTTGCGAGAACGACATCATTGTCGGTAAACTATGACGTCACAATGCGAAGACTGTCTTGGACTTTGTTGAATTATATTGTACTGTTATACTCCGCCAAATCAAAACCGCTGAGGTGTATGAATTTGAACAAGTTTGTAGTGTTGGGTCCTATGTTACTTACGTGGATATGGTTTATTACTCCCCCCCACCCCAAATGACTTTGTTTTCACCTCAATTTCAGTTTTCAGAGAACAGGATCATTTTCAATGAACCGCTAATTTGATTCCACTAAGCGCTTATTCGATTCAAGTTTGTAGGCGTTGTACCACTATTGTAGTCACTCACTCATTTTCAATCATATTTGTTTCGTTATTGGTAAAAATTCTTAGAAAACATGAGCGCATCTGCATGACCAATCCACATAACTGCCATGAGGTATTCCATAAACTTTCTCGGAAGAGATTTCCAACAAACCGCAACAATACCTGACGAATCATTGTGTTATTCCTGTTATTTTCAGGTTTTTCAGGAGCAATTATCGAAAGTTTGCGTATTTTACTTGGGATGTATCATCCTATAATTACAGCCTCAGGCATTATATGGCTTACCTAAGCAAAATGGGGAGTATGACCCTCAGTTTTAAAAGGACATTACCTCGCCAGCGGCAGTTCCTCTTCCGGAAAAGTGCTCGGAAAAAGTCACAAGTTGCTTTCCGTTATAATACGCACAATATAAAAACAGGCATTTTGATGAGAGAAAAACGATATCGAAACAAAAGATTTTGGGCTTTACTGACACAAATTTCAGGATGAATATTTATTTGTTTGACCGCGCTAAGTACGATCGACTCTATAACTGTTCCGTGCTCAGTCCGGCTGAATGGGAGAGCAAAAAGCATCCGAATGTAATCATTGGGATCGCAAATTTTTCAATTGTTACCGTTTACCAGGTAGATTTTTGATTTCTTATCTCTTTCTCGATCTTTAATAATTGCTAAATTATTTCTGGTTCCAAATAAAAATTGTCATTTCTGATAAAAAGTTGGGAAAATTCAGTTTAGTGTCGATTTTTACTTTTTCAGCTACTTTACTTTGTGTTTCTCTTGGCAATGTTGAAGAGGAAGTTTTGGCAACATTCCTGCTACAAAATAATGTTCGTGTTGGGCATTTACGACGTCTGCGCGACCGTCATCGGAGGCACAATATCGAGCATATTCGCAATTCGCGGTGACATATTCTGCACAAACCAAAGCATTTTTCTCGTTGGATGTCTCCAAGCTCGTAAGCTTTGTGAATAATTCCAACGAAGATCATCTTTTTGAAACGTCATTTCATTTAAAAGTGCAAAAAAGTTGCGTTAATTCAATTACCATATTTATATTTTTGGATTTTGATATGTGTATAAAATTCTTTTCTTGGCAAAAGTTTTCTTACTTTCTATCAAAACCTACGGCATATAATACCTTTCTAAAATCCTGACAAAATTTGCTACTCTGCGATGTAAATAAAACCTGAGAAGGGCATGGTCCCGACGCGAAAATTGGGCTGAAATGGACAAGTTGCATGAAAAAATGAGTGATCTCGCTATTTTGTTGATTTGATTAGGATTTAGTTGGCATGTTCTTGGTTTTGGTATCAAATAAATTGTCAGATTCTGGGCTACATAATCAAAAAAGGTTAAATCATTATGCCAAGAAAACTCGAATTTTATACACAAATAAAAATGTTAAAAATACTTGCCGCACCTGGTATATATAAAATTTCACCATTTTTATGTATATTTTCCAATCTTTTGATTAAACTCTAAAAAATGCTTGGAATTTGAACGAAAAAAAGTACAAAAATTCAAATTCGGCCCGAATATTTTTAATATTTAATTTTTTTTTAATTTGAACGTATTTTTTATAAAATGGCCGTAATTTTTAAAATTTTGCTGAAATATTCCTGAAAAGTTGCAGTTTTCAGCGTTTTGGTGTGGCTGCTGCGTGTCCGGTCTCATATTGCTGGTGAATCGAGCCGTGGATTTGATCGACGGGCGATACGCCCACGCATTGTTTGGAGGGTCGAAAACATATGTCTGGCTCCTGATCCCGATTTGCATGCTTCTCTACATTAGCTTTTTCACAACTCCTTTCATGTACAATGCAATTTACGATGGCGGATTCCTGAGCCCATATGCGGGAGTGCCTGAGATTGAAGTCGACTTTTCTGAGGTTTGGCAAGTTTCAGATTGGATTTCTACGGTCAGAGATCAAAGTTCAAATCATAACTTATTGCCTTTGTTTCAATTATTTTCAGAATCAAAGAGATTTTTACAAATTTTTTTGACAAAAATTAAGTCTCAAGGTTCATAGCCTGAAAGAAGCAGTTAGGAAAATTAGTTCACACGAAAAATAACAGTGCTCGTCATGTCTATTTTAGGGCTATGGGTAAAAACAGTCCCGCTAAAACAGTCCCGGTAAAAACAGTCCCGGTAAAAACAGTCCCGGTAAAAACAGTCCCGGTAATAACAGTCCCGGTAAAAACAGTACCAAACCAATTTAATAGCCAAAATGCCCGCCTAGTTGTTATTTTTACCACTGAATGCTATTTTTACAGTTTTGCGTTGATTTGCTGCGTTGAAAAGAAAATAAAAAGATTTGCCCGGTTTTTCGTCCAAAAATACATATCGGTTTGGCAACTAAGTTTTTATGTATTATTATAAAAATCTATTATCATTCATACAGAGCAAAGCTTATTGTGAATGTCACATACCGTTGGATAGCCCATTACCTTCTCTATTTCACTGTATATAACTTTCTTTTCAATTATAGGAAAAATGTTATATTACGGTGGCCCAAATGAAAAACAGAAAATATTGGTTTTGGTTATTTTAGAGAATTTACACCATTAAAATTCTCGCCCTTTTGGCACTGTGCCAAGCTGCGACATAGCGGCTTTTGTAGGCAAGGTCCGCTTAAAGTAGGTACATAAGCCCGAAAATGATCATATTTCAGAAACCACCAAATGAAAAAATATTCTGTAAAAAGTGGCTATTAGCACTCAAATTTTTCTACAATACTGTACAATTATACATAGAATACCGAATTTTTTCTAGGATAAATTTATAAAAAAAATATCTCAAAAATCTGTTATTTTGGATTAGGTAATCATAAATATGCATTTATTTTCTGTAAGGTAAAATAAAAACCCAAACATGGTCGTGTAGAGAAAAGACTTAGCTATTCAGCGTTATATAACACTCATAGGCGCGCTTACGTTATAAAAAAAATTTACAGGGAGTAGGCGAAATGTCAATTTTTATGCCAAACGGTAATTATTTCCACACATAACAGCCAGGAGTCAATTATTTTTATGTTACATCCCAAACTACATTCCATTTTCGCACATTCACTGGGTGTGGCAGTAAATTCGCAGATTCACTAGTGAATCTGCGAAATTCCTGGTTTTGGCAGTGGAAGTGCGAATTTCGTACTTTCACTGGAAAAATCAGTCTATGTGCGAATTTCGCACTTTCACTAGTGATTCTGCAGATTTCCTGATTTCGCACTTTCACTGTAACATAAACAACATACTTGCTAGAAACTCATTTCTTTTATCTGTGATTCAACGCAGCAAATCAACGAAAAACTGTAAAAATAGCATTCAGTGGTAAAAATAACAACTAGGCGGGCATTTTGGCTATTAAATTGGTTTGGTACTGTTTTTACCGGGACTGTTATTACCGGGACTGTTTTTACCGGGACTGTTTTAGCGGGACTGTTTTTACCCATAGCCCTATTTTAGTACGATAACCCACTCGTCGGAAATTTTAATTACTTCGTCGCCGTAATGTATCCGTTAATGTACCTCGTGTTGTGCGTCATAATCTGGTACAAGACAAAAGGCGGCCAAGGCAAAGTTAGTTCGACACAGAAACAGGTAAGGAGCAGGTAAAAGGAAGGAAAAGATAGAAACATCACAAAAATTGTTCAATTGGCACTAAACACGTCTATCGAAGTCTTTTTTCGTTCTTTCTCGATGTCTCATCATTGGAGGAATTTTACACTATAACCTTTCGGAAAAATTTCATTTAATTAATTAAAATTTTTGTCTTAAGTCGAGTTCTAAACGACTTAAATTCCAGATCGTAGCTCAATCCGTGATAGTGTCCACACTTTTGGCAATTGTGTCTGCTGCATATATTGTAATGCAATACATTGAAACACCGAGATTTTTTATTGTCGCAATACAATTTATGTGGATGGCAAGCCACGGTAAGTGCGTTCTTGAACTGAATCAAAAATGAATCAAAAGGGGTCACCGTCACTTGTCCTCCAATTCCCCTTTCGGGGGTATTAGGCAAGCTTGTATCTTGGAGGCATTCTGATTAGTCTTAGGCCGAAATTTGATCTTATGCTTAAGAGCGAGGAATTGGAACATACGATCGGTATTGGTGGAAATTCAAAGATTTGAGATTTGTCATCCTGTCTGAATGCGAAAAGGTTTTAAGTATATGGGGTTCATTGATGGAAATTTATAGTCAAAAACGAGTCAACAATTTACAATCAAACAAATTACAGTCAAAGAGGATCTCGAAGTGGGATCGTGTATCTTGCAGGTGAGTTCATTTATTACACTCAAATGACATAAAATAACTTAGAAGAATCATTAAAAGTAAATAATCAAAGTACAGTACACATATCACACCGGTATATGGCCATGAATGTGAAAATATTAGGGTTTTTCGATATTTCAAGGAGCCTTGCTCACAAAAGATCTATGTGAGCAAAAATTTGTTATAAGAATATTATAATGACCACATATATCAATTTTTTGAACATCTTGACGAAATAAATGACCATATAGAGATGGAGAATGTTAAGATAAAAATTGACAAGGAAAGTTAAAAATTTTCTTACAACGTATCAAAAAACATCATTCCAAAGACATCAAAAGTGTGGAAAATGTTTTCCCAGAAAACTTTTCAACTTTTTATCTCAATTTGACACAGTTTTTACGAGGGAAATTCAAAATTTTCTGGGACGTTCCCAAACGGGTACGCGGTAGAACGCCCCCGGACACTAAGTCCCCGGCAACTGGGGACAAGTCTCAGTCCCCAGTTGCCGCGGGCTAAGTGTCCGGGGAACTAATTGTCCTGCTCCCTTCCCAAACTGACCATTTCAAGGTACTAAAAACGAGAGCATTATTTTTCAGCATAATTCGAACCGCTCTGACCAGTCACCGCCATTTTCAGTCACATGTTGCTTTCCATTATAATACGCACAATATAAAAACAGTCATTTTGATGAGAGAAAAAGATATCGAAACAAAAGGTGTTGGGCTTTACTGACATAAATTTCAGGATAAATACTTATTTGTTTGACCGCGCTAAGTACGATCGTCTCTATAACTGTTCCGTGCTCAGTCCGGCTGAATGGGAGAGCAAAAAGCATCCGAATGTAATCATTGGTATCGCAAATCTTTCAATTGTTACAGTTTACCAGGTAGATTTTTGAGAGAAGTAAATAAATTGGCACGAAAGGCATATATTGAAGTCTTTTTCATAGACTCTAAATCAAACAATCAGAATGAAACATCATCGGACAATTTCTGTGTGAATAAAAATGAGAAAAATTTCAGATGTTAAGGATAAATAAAATATATCGTGAAAACTTTTTGAATTTCCGCAAAAACTCAGATACGATAGAGTTTCATACAAATTGGATCTAAGCTTATTCTATTAGATAAGACCGATTCTGCTAGCATCATTGCAACATCAATTTTTAAATGTTACAAATATATTAAATATTACAAATAAATTGCTGTTTTCTGGATTTACGGCTCTAGAAAAAGGGTTTCCCTCGTAAAGTTTTTCTGGTTGTACAGTAGTAACTTTATGAGACACGCGATATAAAATGTTTCCAGACGTTTGAACTTTTGTTGTATTATTGCTACAACATATGTGTTTTTAGATAATCAAATCACTATAATGATTGCGCGAAAAATCCTAGCATTTATTCTCTACCTGATCGTCGGTACATTTGCGTTGCCGTATTTCAACGAAGAACTTGGCAAGCAGCAGTCATTCGAGTGGCTGGCATACGCTTTTATAACAGTTTCCACTATCGGTACTTTTTATATATGTTGCAGTTAATACTGAGAATCAGTTAATACTGAAACTAACTAGTTAATACTGAAACTAACTAGTTAATACTGAGACTAACTAGTTAATACTGAGACTAACTAGTTAATACTGAGACTAACTAGTTAATACTGAGACTAACTAGTTAATACTGTGACTAACTAGTTAATACTGAGACTAACTAGTTAATACTGAGACTAACTAGTTAATACTGTGACTAACTAGTTAATACTGAGACTAACTAGTTAATACTGAGACTAACTAGTTAATACTGAGACTAACTAGTTAATACTGAGACTAACTAGTTAATACTGTGACTAACTAGTTAATACTGAGACTAACTAGTTAATACTGAGACTAACTAGTTAATACTGAGACTAACTAGTTAATACTGAGACTAACTAGTTAATACTGTGACTAACTAGTTAATACTGAGACTAACTAGTTAATACTGAGACTAACTAGTTAATACTGAGACTAACTAGTTAATACTGAGACTAACTAGTTGTTTTAGTCTGATTGCAGCAGAGAATCAGTTCCCCAGCATGCTGCAAGCAGACTAAAACAACCCTTATAAGGCGCCAAACAATCCATTAGGCTTGGGGCCCCGCTATGCACGCCCAATACCGACTTAATCTTAGGCTTAAAAATAAATAAATAAATTTATTTGCGCTTCTTGGCGCGATGGGTATATAGACAAGGTAAAGGACAATAAATACAAAACAATTCATATAGTCAATGACAAATCAATCATGTATCATGTATCAATAATGTGAGCAAGGTAAGGTAAAGCATATACTATCGTGGTTTCGTTCAACAAGTCATTCTCTTGATTCGGGAAAGGGGGAAGATGTAATGTTCAAAGGTGGGTGATTTAGGTGTTTTAAGTCCAATTGGTTCACAAATGATGGATAGTTAAGCTGACGGATAGTTGGGGGTAATTTGCTATAAATAGCAGAAATTCGAACAAAGAAGGAGTGGAATCGTATTTGGTTTTTGACCGCAGCGGTGTGGAACTTAAATTTGTCTCCACGAGTCTTAGATGGAATGCAAGTGAATGCATTTTGCTGTGGAAAAGGAATAATCCCAACAATGTATTTGTGAAACAAAATGAGATCTGCTTTTAGCCTACGGTCTTTAAGTGATTGTAGTTCATAGAGTTTCAATAGATCAACATACTCGCTTAAGCTCCCGAACAACCCTTATAAGGCGCCATAGTAATGAAAATCATAATTTTTGATGCAAAAATCGAACGCCTAAAATTTCTGAAATATGTATTGGAATCAGGACAAAAAGTTGATATAGAGACAGTAATATCAGATTTATAGTCAACGTAGTGAAAAATGCTCAAAAAGTTCGAAAAATAAAACAAAATAACCAAACTTATCAATAATAACTCCTTAGACTCAGTATTAACTAGTTAGTCTCAGTATTAACTAGTTAGTCTCAGTATTAGCTGATTCTCAGTATTAACTGCAACATATATATTAAAGTCAAAAGTTGTATCTCCGTTTTACATTTGCATTGATCCATTCACATTGATTTATAGGCTTCGGCAATCAGTTCCCGCGTGGCTGGACTTCGACAATTTCTACGTGTGTTTATGCCTTCTTTGGCAATCCCTTATACAACGATGTAACGGCCGCTGTGTATGAGAAGCTCAGAGATTTCGGTCAACGGCTATATGAGAGTGGTATGGCGACTGCGCTTATCAATCTCGCTTATCAACCGGTTACGGCATTGCATATCTTTCAGGTAATCCCTTCTTTTAAGTATTTGGCTTATTTCGATCGTATTTATCTTAGTTCTGTTAAAGATAATATTTTTTGTTTACCGCTCGCACAGGTGAGATGTCTATCTGCCGAGATTGCAGGCAAATATTTAAATAAAAAAGGACGCTCTCGTTTTGGCAAAATGATTGTATCTCACCTGTGAGAGCAATAAACGAAAAATATTATCCTTAAACTTTTCAGGCGCAATACAATGCTTTTTTTAATTTGCATCTCTACTATTTTATTAGTAGTCTTAATTTACAAAATATTTCGTCGATATTTTCCAAGGCGGCGAGAAGTTTTATATTCCGACATTTATTTTCCCTCTGAAATAACTTGCGATATTGTACAATTCATGGCGTTTGAAGACTTGGGAAGGCTTCTTGTCACAAATAGACACTTTTCCGTGCATATTTCTAAACGTCTTCAAAAATTTCTGGACTTTTTTGAGGAAGTTGGTTTTTTGAATTCTGTTAAATTCAAATAAAGAAAATATTTTTGTTAAACGTAATTGGTTAGCAGTTACAATCTTAATGAAAGTAGCTAAATATAGCTTTATTTTTAGGAAAATCGGCGACTGCGCGGTGATATGGAACAAATGCAAGCCCAATTTGCGCACGATCTACGTATGCATGAGAATGTAAGTATGATAATGTAAGCGTGAAAAAAGTGAGTTCGCAAGCTCTGCTACTGTAAGCTTCCTTCTGTAAGCATGTAAGCTTCCTGCATACTACGCGAATGTAATGAACGAATGTCATGATAATGTAAGCATGTATGACATGTCATGACACGGAATGTAAGACACGGGCGCGGCGTTTTTTAAGCACACCATTTTTAAGCATGGTATTTAGTGCCCCTAAAAAGTATGTTTAATGAAAATGTGCATTATTTAAACTAAGAAAAATGCATAAGAACATGATGTTTAATATTATAATCTTTAAGCTTTTTAATCTTAAAATGCTATGAATTGTACAATATAGCAAGCTATATCTGAAGAAAAATAAATACCGAAAAATAAAATTTCTCGCCGCCTTGCAAATCATCGACAAAATATTTTGTAAATTAAGACTACTAATATAATGGTACAGATCCGGGTAATAATTAGCATTGTATTGCGCCTGAAAACCGTTCTTTTTATGTTTTATCTTAGTTCTGTTAAAGATAATATTTTTTGTTTACCGCTCGCACAGGTGAGATGTCTATCTGCCGAGATTGCAGGCAAATATTTAAATAAAAAAGGACGCTCTCGTTTTGGCAAAATGATTGTATCTCACCTGTGAGAGCAATAAACGAAAAATATTATCCTTAAACTTTTCAGGCGCAATACAATGCTTTTTTAAATTTGCATCTCTACTATTTTATTAGTAGTCTTAATTTACAAAATATTTCGTCGATATTTTCCAAGGCGGCGAGAAGTTTTATATTCCGACATTTATTTTCCCTCTGAAATAACTTGCGATATTGTACAATTCATGGCGTTTGAAGACTTGGGAAGGCTTCTTGTCACAAATAGACACTTTTCCGTGCATATTTTGGTTTTTTGAATTCTGTTAAATTCAAATAAAGAAAATATTTTTGTTAAACGTAATTGGTTAGCAGTTACAATCTTAATGAAAGTAGCTAAATATAGCTTTATTTTTAGGAAAATCGGCGACTGCGCGCACAAATGCAAGCCCAATTTGCACATGATCTGGAACAAATGCAAGCCCAATTTGCACATGATCTGGAACAAATACAAGCACAATTGATGAACGAAATCAATCTACTCAATGGCAAAATTTCGCTTTATAAAACAATGTTTGACTTATATAGCCGGCGTGGCCAATAAGGTGATAGGTTTAATTGATTGTATTACGGATATATTTTTGGTTAGCTCATGTACTCGTATAGACGTTGCTTTCCCTCTAGTTATGTATTCCTTTGGCAAAATATTCTCTCGAATTGATCTCAAATAGATATGTTGTATTCAGATATTTTGCCTTATAATATATTGCCCTATAATTGTGATTGCGGGTAATACGCATTCCAGTTAGCATTATGAGGAAAATGAGTTTTACTACCGCTCTTTATCCTATTCTCAATCTTTGCATGTGTTTAGATACCCGGGTTTGCAATTCTCGCTTATTATCAACATGTGCTGTATCTATTCCCGACCGTTTGGACATTACAATCTACATTCTCTACGTTTAATTGATATTCATTTTTGTTGACTCGAGAATATTGATTTATGACTTTGCTTTTTATGTATTCAAAATTCTTCATTTAGTAACAATAAAGTTTTCTCTGGCTTAATAGAAATCAATAACAAGTGGAACTTTATGACTGGAATAAATTAGAATATATGCTTTTACAACCAATAAATTACAAAAACAAACAAAATCAACAAAATATCGGATATGTAGCTACATTAATTTGTTTCCAAGCTTGAATTCTTCGCCATATTTTGCGCATCTATTTGAAGCATCAACGACGGAGCGCTCTTCCGATTTTTGAATGTTCTTCGAACAAGCTCCAGATCATATAAACCTAAACAGAATTAGTATTTAGGTGTCAGGAAATTTGTTAAATTTATTTATTCGTTTGTTTTGCAGCATTGTGGCACTTATTCACAAAAAAGAACAATATCCTCATATTTAGATGGTAATTTATGTTATAAATATACTGGCTATATACTTCAAAACACTAGGTGACTATTATCAAGATTCTCTTGCTAAAAACTGAAAAAAGTTACATACCCCTTTCCAATCTATGAATATACAGTGTTTCGTTTTTACGACAAATTCAAATACGCTAAAAGAAAGTTATATACCAAATTTTATATTCCCTGCTTTAATTCGGCACATAACTTTCCTCACGACATTTGTATTTGGCGTAAAAAAGACAAAAATAAACACAGCTTCATTACGAAATCATTTTTACGTAATTTTGATTCACCCTGTATTATTGGCAGAAAATAATTGAACAGAATATTAAAGACAAAAATGCGAATTTTTATTTCTGGTAGATAACATAATTTATAGATCAAATTTTATCATAGTAAAATTTACCTGAACGAATCCAACACCAATCAAAACGAGCGAGTTGAGCACTGACCAGAAGAGAACTGAAAAACGAGATCAAAATAGCTGTCAAAAGTATTTAAGGAATACCGCGATCATTATTGGCTGTCATAATTGCTCGATCCCTGGCTTCCTGTGTTCGGAACATTGCTTGATAATACTCCACTTTGCTCAAATGACTTCTAATCTTGCCAAAGGAATCCTGAATAAATAGTAAACATTGGGTTAAATATAAGCAAAGTTAACTAACATGGAACTGATTTACGGTCATGCCCAGTTCTTCCAATCGTTTCTTCAGTTCTGGATCAGTCTTGGCGTATTTGGTGATATAGACTTCATCATCACATCAAAAACAATGATTCATTCAGAAATGCGTTGAAAAATATTTTAATTTGACCTATTTCCAATTAAAACAAAATTATGAACATGCTTAGCCTTAATCTTTAGTCTCTAAGATCTCTCTCCATTATGTTCATTTATGACTATTGTTGCAGTATTGTATCGCGGTAATTTTTAGAATCATTGTGAATAGCTTATTTGCCAAACACATTGATTTTATTAAATAAGAAACAGTTACCTGAATGAATTGTCAAAACAGATCTGATTGTCGCCGTATTTTTCGAGATCGATCCTGAAAATTATAAAACGAATAATTATAAGATTATTTTTTGAAGTTAAAACCTGTGAGTTGCGTCCGTCTTCATATTGTCTTGTTTGATAATATCCGCACCGAGAATGAGCATGAAGTTGATGTTTAAATCTCCGCCGTCAATGACCTAAAATACGGTAAAATTTAATTCTGGAAAATATAACCTTTTATGGATATTTTGGGCTGTGAAACTGTGTTCAGGAAATACTGGAAATCAAGTGCACAAAAAAATTCCTATACAACTTTTCAATTAATAAAGTGATATTAATTTTTCTTCTAGTTCCTTCAATTACAAAAATGATTATTTCTTGTCGAAGATAGATAATATCAAGGATAAGTAATCGTGAGAAAATATTTCCTAGAGCACATCTCTACTCAAAATTTTAGTTCAAATTTTTCAAGAATTTTTCCAAGTCGCATTTCAAGTAAGCATATTATAAGTAGCAAATTCTACAAACCTGGTAGTCGATCTCGAAAGCTTTGTGTTTCTCTGTCACCTCTTGGTAAAATCATTGAAATTTGCCCGGCGGTACCTCCACTGTCAAATCGTACTCTCCCCCACGAACAGATTCGACCATCAGCGACAAAAGCACCAGTGCGGTACCAAGCAAACGCAACCCTCTCAAGAGTCCCATGTCTAAAAAGAGGAGAAATCAGTAAAAATACGAGAAAAATTCGAACAATGACACGCAATTATAGACAAGTTGGGTTACTAAAGTTTGCAAGTTTACTCAAAATTCAAAAATTTGAGGAATACATAATTTAGTCTTCGTTGAAAAGGGTTTGGAAATCGCATAAGCGCTCTTGGGAGCAGATCGCACACAGCAGGAGTAAAAAAAGTTTAGTTTGGATTCTACTCGACATATTATAATGGTAATAGATGCAAGATTATTTGCACATAATTTAAAGAATTTAAATTTGCTGTATGAATATCGACAAAACTGTTCTTGCAATCAAATCTTTGCATTTCAGCAAAAAATTCTTTGAGTTTTTCGGAAAACAAAACGACATCTTTGCATCCTGTTTAACGTTCCGTGCGTTTCTCTTCCATTCCACAAAAGAAACGTTAATTAGCGTTCAAACACAACCAGGGGAGATCGTGTTGGGACGAATTCCTTGTATGAATTCCTCATTTTGAATCGATTCACTTCTCAGCGAATCATTTGTGTTTTTTTTGTCTGGATAGGAATTTCTCACTGGCGATTACGCACTGTTGTGAGTGTAACAGCAATTTGTTTCGCTAATTCTTGAATGCCCTAAAAGGTCTTATTTTTTAATCGGAATATTGCTTCCAAATTTGAGTTTGACAAAACTGTTCTTGCAAACAAATTATCCGAATAACGTTTTAGTTTGTCCGAAAGAGTGAAAAATTGTTCGAAATCGATCTAAAAGTTCACCGTCTAGATTTTAGGAACTTGTGTCGAATATATGCGAACATAGAATATTCCAGAATGTACCATGACAATTTAATATTTTCTGAAAGATACGTCCTGATGACATGATCATGTTATCTGATGAGGTGATGACATGATCATCTTTCAGGTCCTGATGACCTCGGTTGGCACAAATTTCCATTTCCATTCTTAGCAATCATTTTAGGGGTTCGAATAGCTGTCTCACATAAGAATATTTATTTGTTCTATAAAAATTATAATTTATAAAGTCGTTACAAATTCAGGCAGAACTTCACTTTCGAGCATGGACTTCTAAGAGCTGCTCGCCCAAGCTGGCTCCAATGCGAAGAAGCTCAACAAAAAGGTCAAGGAGGTGGATCGCGAAATGAAGCATGAAGAGCGCAAGAAAATGGAGCGACTTGCCGTTCAGCGAAAAATCGAGAAAGAGGAGCTCAAGAGGAAAGCACCGCTAAAACCTCAACCACCGCCCAAACCAAAAGTAAATTTTCTCGCTCTGACTATGTTTAAAATTTTCAATGTTAGTTGCCGCATGTTTTAATTTTGCAAAAAACTTGCAATTTTGAGATTTCTGTCAAAGGTTTGTCTAATTATTTTGCTTGAAAAATTCTATTGGCTCCTATAGAGCTTATTTATAGAGGCCCAAACTTTATAGAATAAGCTCTATAATGCTTCTCAGAGTTTATAGAGGGAGCCGGACAATTCTTCCCTCGGACACTTCGTCCCCGGGGACAGTTCGTCCCCGGGTACAGTTCGTCCCCCGTATATAAAACTTAGCTCACACTTAAGCTTAAGCTTTGAGTGATAGCTTAAAATGTTCGGGGGGGGGGACGAACTGTACCGGGGGACGAACTGTCCCCGGGGACTAAGTGTCCGAGGGAAGAATTGTCGCATACCCTTTATAGAAGCCGAAAAGCATGCTTCTAAATTTCCCATGCTTATTAGCAAATTTTTCCAAATTTCCCACGTTCATTAACCTCACTATCGTATTTCCTGTAATTAGAGCCCATGTGTTTTCTTCTATAAGCAATTATGCTTTATTGCACGGATGCACAATGCATCTTAATATATCTATCTACATCTTACTTTTGTGTAATTGTTGGGTTTGTATAATTGGGGTAATCGATACGTAGTGAATTCTTTTGAGCTACTCCACATATTTTTATGTGAATGCTATAAAAAATCCAGCTTTGTAAATTTTTTAAGATTCAAATTAAGGTACCCTACCAGGTGACGCCATAAGTTCGTGCACTGATATTTGTGAGTTTAAATTCGCGCCATTACAGTTTAACCCCAATAGAAGGGGGCTAGCTTAAATTTGATATTGCTAACCCCCTCTAAAATCGCATTCTAGAGGAGGTTAGCAATATCAGATTTGAGCTAGCCCCCTGCTATAGGGGTTAAACTGTAATGGCGCGAATTTAAACTCGCAAATATCAGTGCACGAACTTATGTCGTCACCTGGTATAGAGCACACAAATACTTGAAATATTTATCTTGGATTTTCAGTTCGTCATTCCGAAGAAAGACCAGCCCAAAGCCGAAGTGGATAAGGAGCAACTACAGGGATTGTTGAATCGATAGGATCAAGCAAAGCGCCAAATGGAACTTCAGAAGAAACAGGAAAAAGAAGAGCTCATTCGGTTAAGAATGGAAGCAATGGGCGGCAAGGTAATTTGTTATATAAGTGATTTGCTTGATAAAGTATATGAACACTTTCAGGCGAACAAGAAGATCGCGAAGCATTTTGGCAAGTCACCTATTGAGGTAAGTGTATATTTCTCATTAAGAAGCATTAGTAACTGTTCCCGAATTGTATGTTAGTTTCTGAATGGTATGTTCTAAGCCTTAATTCCTTTATTTCAACGCCATAATAGTGGTCAAACAATTAATTGTGAGCCGATATATGAATTTCGAAAATCAATGTTTCTATAAATTTAGTTTTCTGCGTAGAAACGAAGTAAAGTTTTAGGAGGTTGAAGGAATTGTGTTGAAATAAAGCAATTTTTACACTGAACGTACCATTTGAGTGAACCATTCCCGAGAAATTCCAAGCATTAGGCCACATACCGGTTTCATTATTATTTTGTTAGTCCGTTATTTAAATAATGGAAAATGAAATTATCGAAATGAACTATAATCTGTTCAAAATAGGTCTATGTTCATCATGATAATAGTAATTTATGGATTAACGCATTCTATTTATATTTCTTTTACAAAAATTTATTTTAAAAGTATATGTATTTAGCTGCAAATGCGCTATGGGCGTGATTCAGAACAACTGGACAGATTAGTCAAGGATAAAGAAAGAGAAGAGGTAAGCAATTTTATTAGGAAGCGGAAATTAGTTTGATATGAAATTGAAATTTCAATAGTTTTATAACTTGTTAATATTTGTAAATAAATATTTATAAGTAAATATTTGTAATAAAACTAAATTTCGGAATGATGATGAATATAAAATAATTCAAATGCGAAAAATATATTATACGAAGTGAGTGTGCTGATTATTGTTTAGGAATATAATTTTTGATTCTCACTGCAATTAATGATAGCACGTGTTATTATCAAACATAGAACATATTGAAGCGAGTATTCAAAATTACAAAAGAAAATTTGACTAAGCAAATATTTTCATTTTTCAAAATTGGAAATAAAAATATTCCGAGAATAAAGAAACATTGGAGGGTACGGCTTATCAATTGGCAGGTTTCGGATTTTCTCGCATTCAAATCTCATACTTGAGTGCATAAACCTAACTTAAGTTAACAATTTGCAGACCACATTAACGTCTCACATTCACTTAAGCTCAACGAATTTAGGGTTACTTAAGTGTAACCCTAATCTACCGTAAATCCTCCAATAAGTCCCCCCCCCTCAATTAAGTCCCTCCCCTCAAATAAGTCCCTCCCCTCAAATAAGTCCCCCCTCAAACAGAATGCCAAACGTACTTGCGGTCTCGCCCGAAAAAAACTAAGTGTATATTCGTGTAGATCTCGTCGAGTTACGTAAGAAAAACCCCAATGCCAAAACTTTGTCATTGAAAATATCGGAGAAAATTGAGTTCGAAATTTGAAAATTTGTTTGAAAACCCTTACGAAACAATAAGTCCCCCGGGGGACTTATTGGAGGATTTACGGTATACCTAAATTCGTTGAGCTTAAGTGAATGTGAGACGTAAATGTGGTCTGCAAATTGTTTTACCAATTACATGTACTAATTCCAGGTGATTATGTTTTCGCCGAGCAGCGGGAAGAGGGCACACGCCCTATTCGCCTAAACCCCGTTCCGCTAAAGTTTACCGTAAACAAGCTAAGCTAAGGTTTTTCGGGCGCTTAAGTCCCATTTTAGCCGCAAGCCTAATAGTATACCCATATAAGGGTTGTTCGGGAGCTTAAGCCTAAATCCTTGTTCGGGAGCCTTAAGTGAGTGATTTAAGTGGACTGATTGCACGTGAAATGTAAGCTTGTGAGCAATTTCACGTTCTAGAATTGTACTGAACACTCTAATCACTCGACGATAAACTTTAGGCGAACGGGGTTTAGGCGAATAGGGCGCACGCCGGGAAGAGAATGGTCTCAACCGCTTATGAGTTGCTGCCGAGGACATTCACTCCAGCGCAGATGGACCAGCACGGCAAGTACAATCCCTCCTCACAATTCTTTTTTAGGGCAAACTCGATTTCAAATTAGCGCCAAAACATAATTGCATCCAAAGGGGTTAAAAGGGGGCGCTGAAAATTTTTAATGAGGGGATTATTCGGCAGGGGTCTCCTCTGGAGATTGGTAAAAAAATTTGAGTGGGACCTTATTAGAGTAAAAATTTTCACAGTCAACACTTTTTCCTATATGAGGAGGCTCTTTTCCTGATGCTGAACGGAGCCTCCTCTAATAGGGAAAAGTGTTGACTGTGAAAATTTTTACTCTAATAAGGCCCCACTCAAATTTTTTTACCAATCTCCAGAGGAGACCCCTGCCGAATAATCCCCCTCATTAAAAATTTTCAGCGGCCCATTTTAACCCCTTTGGATGCAATTATGTTTTGGCGCTAATTTGAAATCGAGTTTGCCCTAAAAAAGAATTGTGAGGAGGGATTGTATAAGGCAGCAGTGACTTGACAAAACTTATTCAATGCAAATGAATTTCTTTTGATTTTTTATCTGTATAGTCTTTTAATTGTATGAATTATTGTATTTTATACCGTGTTCTTGAGAAAATAAAATTTATATAAATCATAAGATAATTTGCCGCGGATTATTCTGAAACTTTCTTGATCTTTATGTTAAAACATGAGTACGGCATATGCGACTAAGGCTTGTGGCCTTTCAAAGAACTTTAATTGGCTATGCAAGAGTTATTTTCATGCCGGATCAAAATAACAACTCGAAAAATACTCATCCATGGTTTTCGTCGACCACTCCATTTGTATTGCTTTTGTAAACACTCGATGACTGATCGCATAATTCGATCAAATATTTCATCATACAACGCAGATTGCTCTATACGGATTCACAAAATTTATGCGATACAAAATGGAAGTTTAAAAATTATAAAAACTAAATTATAACAACAATATTCTTGGGAAAATAAAGTTTTATATTTAAAACTCGGAAAAAATTATTTTGAAACCTTTTGGTCGTATATGCCAAAATAGGAACGCAACAATGCTGCTTAACCAGTTAATATTTGTGGCAAAGGACAATAATTTCGTTGTTTCAATAATTTTGTTGTTTCCAACAATAATTCTCAACAAGTAAAAATCGATTTTGGCTCAAGGGTAAATTCGGGATTGTCCTAGCGCTTATTTGGTTCTGCTACCACTTCTAATTATACTCCTTTTTTTCACTAAGTTTTTTTCACAAACTTTGGCAGTGCAAATGAAGCAATACATGTTTATAATTTTTTCTTTTTCTTCCCCTGAAACGTCGTCTCACATTAGAATTGTTAATGTCGCCGCATAGAAATCACATCCAGGAGAGATGCGGAATAATGTACTCCGTTTTGATTTCCGTTTGAAAGTATTTTATTGGAGATCCAGGATTTATGAGCAGTCATACTTTGTTTTCCGTGTAATTTACTGAGCAAGTACAGACTCAGAGATTTGGATTAAAATTAAACGTAGGCTTAATCTAAGCTTAAGAAGCCCCTGCCAGTGGCATGATTGACGTGAAGTAACCTGCCATCCCGAGTACACAATGCCCCTATTAAAAGTGTTTATTGAGAAGCTTCAATTAAGCTTGTGCTGATTTAGTAGTTATTATATAATACTTGTTTGGCTATATCTTAAGCCGTATGCTCAGGACTTGAGCTTAAGTTGAGCTATGACCTTAAAAGTTAAAAAAGTTTAAAAAACCAGAAAAAAACCTTTTTGTGGTATGAGCTCATATTTTTTCCACCTAATGTGGAAAATGTGACATATGGCGCCACCATTTGCGCTGAGAGGTGTGCTCTCGTGAGCGCCGTATCCGCGGGGCATAGAAAATTTAAGGCGATCTCGATTGTCTCTGAATTGGATGAACCGTGCACTCCTTGCGGGATTTGTCACCAATTCAGTGTCGAGTTTGGAAATGTCCGGGTGAGGATCTAACTCAGTAGAGTACATTTGAGCGTTATGCGCTGGCCCATTTTGAGGAATAAATAACTGTTTTCGCGCACGGTAAAATCCGCCGAAAAATGCGGTTTTGGCAAAAATCACAATTTGTCGCTAGGTTTCTTTCATTTTTATTACATATTGCTCCCGATTTCACACTTTACGAATTTTTTGCAGTTTGATAAAAATTTTGACGGCTCCGTTTCCGATGTGCAACATATGAAAACTTACAATCTTGAAGGTAATTATGTATTCCTCGAGCACCGGAAAGCGATTGGACATGACAGCTTACGACCTGCTGCCTAAGGCATTCCACGTGGATCCGCCTAAAAATAACTGTTGTTTTTTAAACAATTACAATGAACCTTTGGGAAATAAAAATAACGAGAATAAAAAAATGGTCAAAATTTGATGCAAAATTTAATAATTTTTTCTTTGTAAAGGTCTAAAAATAATTAGAATATTCTTCCATGGAATCGCGCTGTATTGAAATTTTTGTCTGTTTCACTGCAATTTTGTAACTTCCCATAAGCAGTTTTGCTACAAATCG
The DNA here is from genome assembly GCA_022814885.1 of Ditylenchus destructor. Lineage (NCBI taxonomy): Eukaryota > Metazoa > Nematoda > Chromadorea > Rhabditida > Anguinidae > Ditylenchus > Ditylenchus destructor. The sequence goes on along the minus strand of JAKKPZ010000022.1, from coordinate 266,595 downwards.
CGCTGACCGTTATGTTCTGTTATACAACGCAGATTGCTCTATACGAATCCATAACTCTCTGCTTTATTCCAAATTGCTGATGTCACTTATAGAAAATTACCAAAGTCAAAGAACAAATTAAGCCATTTTTCGACCCAAGTCAATGTTTCGATAAAAGTACAAATTTAAAATAATTATTACATATTAACAAATTCTTTGATACAATTCAAAGAAATATAATTTTCGATTCATTGATTCTATTCTCGAAAAGTCCAGTTGGTATCTTCCTGCGCATCTCAGCGGCGACTTCCTTCCAAAAGGTAACATGTGACGGGACTGAAGTAGCAATTTTTCATGTCATCGAGACCTCGGGTATGAATCGAATGGACTTGATTCGGGAAGCGGGCAGAGGCCAGGTCGAACGGCGTCGGGCTCTTGGACCGTTTATTTGAATGACGCGCGATGAATTCGTCCAAATGGTGATCACCGGAGGGCAGAAAGTGCTTGGCTTTGTGTGGATGATTGGCCAGGTAGCGGCTCAATTGATAGGGCGCATAGAACTTCTTGCTGAAAATGAGCATTTTAGATACGATACTTCGCGCTATGGAAGTTTTTATATATGCGTCTGATCTGACCGTCATCGGAGGCACAATATCGAGCATATTCGCAATTCGCGGGACAATTCGACAATTCGCATTTTCGCGGTTTACATATTCTCCCCCAAAACCCTTTTCCCCCTAAGCTTTGTGAATAATTCCAACGAAGATCATCTTTTTGAAACGTCATTTCATTTAAAAGTGCAAAAAAGTTGCGTTAATTCAATTACCATATTTATATTTTTGGATTTTGATATGTGTATAAAATTCTTTTCTTGGCAAAAGTTTTCTTACTTTCTATCAAAACCTACGGCATATAATACCTTTCTAAAATCCTGACAAAATTTGCTACTCTGCGATGTAAATAAAACCTGAGAAGGGCATGGTCCCGACGCGAAAATTGGGCTGAAATGGACAAGTTGCATGAAAAAATGAGTGATCTCGCTATTTTGTTGATTTGATTAGGATTTAGTTGGCATGTTCTTGGTTTTGGTATCAAATAAATTGTCAGATTCTGGGCTACATAATCAAAAAAGGTTAAATCATTATGCCAAGAAAACTCGAATTTTATACACAAATAAAAATGTTAAAAATACTTGCCGCACCTGGTATATATAAAATTTCACCATTTTTATGTATATTTTCCAATCTTTTGATTAAACTCTAAAAAATGCTTGGAATTTGAACGAAAAAAAGTACAAAAATTCAAATTCGGCCCGAATATTTTTAATATTCAATTTTTTTTAAATTTGAACGTATTTTTTATAAAATGGCCGTAATTTTTAAAATTTTGCTGAAATATTCCTGAAAAGTTGCAGTTTTCAGCGTTTTGGTGTGGCTGCTGCGTGACCGGTCTCATATTGCTGGTGAATCGAGCCGTGGATTTGATCGACGGGCGATACGCCCACGCATTGTTTGGAGGGTCGAAAACATATGTCTGGCTCCTGATCCCGATTTGCATGCTTCTCTACATTAGCTTTTTCACAACTCCTTTCATGTACAATGCAATTTACGATGGCGGATTCCTGAGCCCATATGCGGGAGTGCCTGAGATTGAAGTCGACTTTTCTGAGGTTTGGCAAGTTTCAGATTGGATTTCTACGGTCAGAGATTAAAGTTCAAATCATAACTTATTGCCTTTGTTTCAATTATTTTCAGAATCAAAGAGATTTTTACAAATTTTTTGACAAAAATTAAGTCTCAAGGTTCATAGCCTGAAAGAAGCAGTTAGGAAAATTAGTTCACACGAAAAATAACAGTGCTCGTCATGTCTATTTTAGGGCTATGGGTAAAAACAGTCCCGCTAAAACAGTCCCGGTAAAAACAGTCCCGGTAAAAACAGTCCCGGTAAAAACAGTCCCGGTAATAACAGTCCCGGTAAAAACAGTACCAAACCAATTTAATAGCCAAAATGCCCGCCTAGTTGTTATTTTTACCACTGAATGCTATTTTTACAGTTTTGCGTTGATTTGCTGCGTTGAAAAGAAAATAAAAAGATTTGCCCGGTTTTTCGTCCAAAAATACATATCGGTTTGGCAACTAAGTTTTTATGTATTATTATAAAAATCTATTATCATTCATACAGAGCAAAGCTTATCGTGAATGTCACATACCGTTGGATAGCCCATTACCTTCTCTATTTCACTGTATATAACTTTCTTTTCAATTATAGGAAAAATGTTATATTATGGTGGCCCAAATGAAAAACAGAAAATATTGGTTTTGGTTATTTTAGAGAACTTACACCATTAAAATTCTCGCCCTTTTGGCACTGTGCCAAGCTGCGACATAGCGGCTTTTGTAGGCAAGGTCCGCTTAAAGTAGGTACATAAGCCCGAAAATGATCATATTTCAGAAACCACCAAATGAAAAAATATTCTCTAAAAAGTGGCTATTAGCACTCAAATTTTTCTACAATACTGTACAATTATACATAGAATACCGAATTTTTTCTAGGATAAATTTATAAAAAAAATATCTCAAAAATCTGTTATTTTGGATTAGGTAATCATAAATATGCATTTATTTTCTGTAAGGTAAAATAAAAACCCAAACATGGTCGTGTAGAGAAAAGACTTAGCTATTCAGCGTTATATAACACTCATAGGCGCGCTTACGTTATAAAAAAAATTTACAGGGAGTAGGCGAAATGTCAATTTTTATGCCAAACGGTAATTATTTCCACACATAACAGCCAGGAGTCAATTATTTTTATGTTACATCCTAAACTACATTCCATTTTCGCACATTCACTGGGTGTGGCAGTAAATTCGCAGATTCACTAGTGAATCTGCGAAATTCCTGGTTTTGGCAGTGGAAGTGCGAATTTCGTACTTTCACTGGAAAAATCAGTCTATGTGCGAATTTCGCACTTTCACTAGTGATTCTGCAGATTTCCTGATTTCGCACTTTCACTGTAACATAAACAACATTCTTGCTAGAAACTCATTTCTTTTATCTGTGATTCAACGCAGCAAATCAACGAAAAACTGTAAAAATAGCATTCAGTGGTAAAAATAACAACTAGGCGGGCATTTTGGCTATTAAATTGGTTTGGTACTGTTTTTACCGGGACTGTTTTTACCGGGACTGTTATTACCGGGACTGTTTTTACCGGGACTGTTTTTACCGGGACTGTTTTTACCGGGACTGTTTTTACCGGGACTGTTTTTACCGGGACTGTTTTTACCGGGACTGTTTTAGCGGGACTGTTTTTACCCATAGCCCTATTTTAGTACGATAACCCACTCGTCGGAAATTTTAATTACTTCGTCGCCGTAATGTATCCGTTAATGTACCTCGTGTTGTGCGTCATAATCTGGTACAAGACAAAAGGCGGCCAAGGCAAAGTTAGTTTGACACAGAAACAGGTAAGGAGCAGGTAAAAGGAAGGAAAAGATAGAAACATCACAAAAATTGTTCAATTGGCACTAAACACGTCTATCGAAGTCTTTTTTCGTTCTTTCTCGATGTCTCATCATTGGAGGAATTTTACACTATAACCTTTCGGAAAAATTTCATTTAATTAATTAAAATTTTTGTCTTAAGTCGAGTTCTAAACGACTTAAATTCCAGATCGTAGCTCAATCCGTGATAGTGTCCACACTTTTGGCAATTGTGTCTGCTGCATATATTGTAATGCAATACATTGAAACACCGAGATTTTTTATTGTCGCAATACAATTTATGTGGATGGCAAGCCACGGTAAGTGCGTTCTTGAACTGAATCAAAAATGAATCAAAAGGGGTCACCGTCACTTGTCCTCCAATTCCCCTTTCGGGGGTATTAGGCAAGCTTGTATCTTGGAGGCATTCTGATTAGTCTTAGGCCGAAATTTGATCTTATGCTTAAGAGCGAGGAATTGGAACATACGATCGGTATTGGTGGAAATTCAAAGATTTGAGATTTGTCATCCTGTCTGAATGCGAAAAGGTTTTAAGTATATGGGGTTCATTGATGGAAATTTATAGTCAAAAACGATATTGATAAGCAGTTTGAAGTCCCAAGGCATTTGCACTTTATGTTAAAGTGCAACTAGAATTAATCAATATCCAACCTTTTTTCAGGTGCCTCCGTGTTCACCTACATTTTTGTCAATAAATCCATGAGAAAAGAGGCCTGCAAGATGGTCAAAGGATGGCTCAGGTGTGGAATTTTGCCGCTCACAAACGAGGTCACAAATTTGGACAGCCAGCAAAAAAGTCTCACGCTACCTCAGAAACCTCAGCCTCATGATGTCCAGATTGAGAATGCAGGATCGTAAATCAACCAACAGGATGATTAATCAGCATATTTTTAAATGTACGCAAAAGTATTAACAATATAATATTGTGGCATAAATAAACCAATTGAGGTTGAGATTTGATTTGATTAATTTTTACGTATATACAATGGCGATCAATCTCCACGCGTATTTTTCTTATCAGGAACAAAAATAAATCTAGAACATATGTAACAAAGAATGTAGTGCCCACCCAGACACTGCAATCGAAATACTGTGGGAAAAGAAGCAAAGATGACCAATAATGTCTGATCAATAATGACTGCTAAAGGAGAAAATTTATCTTGGTCAGTCGTATAATCATTGATTGTATTCATTTCGTACAATTGTGTGCTCCTTTCTATTTAGCTGTTTATTTTCAGGATATCTGGATGCCTTTTCTATGCATATTTATTAGATTAAAATGTTCAGAATTTATCGTGAAAATATGTGAACAAAAGTAGGGAGAATTCACACCTCGCATTCTCTCTTATAGTCACATTGTAAACATTCCATGCAAAGACCGTGGACTCCTTTCTGATGTTTTTCTCGGATTGAAACCATCGCCGGAACAAAATTTTTATCGTCAATTTAAACAAAATTAAAGTTTTGTTTTAGATCTCCCGAGAAACTCCAATGTCCATAACCGAAGACCAATTGATCCAGGAAGCGGTCGCGGCTTCTGAAAATTCTTATTCCCCGTACAGCCGATTTCCGGTGGGCGCTGCAGTTTTAACAGAGGATGGAACTGTTTTCAGAGGAGGTAAGTTCTCGGGTGAAAGGAAATTTTATGGAAAAAAGTTTTAGGATGTTGAAATATTTTTTAATATATTTTTGATTGTCGCATAAAAATTGTTTTCCAAAAATTTTCATCACTTCCATATAAATTGTGAACCCACAACGAGTTTTCAAAAAATTGCTTGCAAATTTTTTCTTCAACTTTTACAAAATATTTATATTTCAGCCAACGTTGAAAACGCGTCATACGGCGGGACAATTTGCGCTGAGCGAAGTGCCATCGTGAGCGCCGTTTCCGCAGGGCACAGGAAGTTCAAGTCGATCGCAATTGTAACCGAATTGGACGAGCCGTGCACTCCTTGTGGGATTTGTCGCCAGTTCATTGTCGAATTTGGGGACGTACGGGTTAGTCCAGTCGACCTTTATTTTAAATGATACCTATAGTTAAAGTTATAAGGTACTACTATCGCTTTTGGTATTACTACTCTCTAACATTTTTGATAATTTTTTAATTTTGGAAGAAGATTTGACTTGGCAAATACTTTCACGTTCAAAAGTTGGGAATAAAAAAGTTTGAGAATGATGATTAATCGCAGGTAATAAATCCAGGTGATTATGTTTTCGCCGAGCACCGGAAAAAGAATGGTCTCAACCGCTTATGAGTTGCTGCCGAGGACATTCACTCCAGCGCACATGGACCAGCACGGCAAGTATAAGGGACAGCAGTGACTTGACAAAACTTATTCAATGCAAATGGATCTTTTATTTTGATTTTGTATTCTGTATTGTTTTTCCATTGTTTGCGCTATTGTATTTTATACCGACATTCTTGAGCAAATAAAGTTTTATATTTATAAGTCGGAAAAAAATTAATTATTCCCAAACCTTTCGCTCGTTTGTCCCAAAATAGGAACACAAGAATATAGAACTGTATATGCAATTACGATTTATTGCAAAGAACAGTTTCAAAGAAAAATTTTTCAACAAATCTAAAAATCGATTTGGCCAAGTATCTACTCTCACAAAGGGGTACATTCGACGGTATTCACTTAGCGCTGATTACGTTCAGCTACCACTTATAGATTACAATCATGTTCCAATTATCGATAATCGACTTTTTACATTACTTTTCACAAACTTTTGCCATGTAAATTGGATCAATACACCGAATAAAAATTTCTTAAGCACTTTCTTTACCAAGTCGCCGCTTCAAATTAGAATTGTTAAATGTTAATAAAAGTGTCATTGAAGATCCAGCATTTTTGGGCACGTCGTCGTGATTTAATTTTTGGGTTCTGAAGCATTTCTTTGTTTTCTTCACGGTAAAAAACTTCCAAAATGTGCGATGAATTCCAATGTGTCTACGTTTCAGTTTCCATTGTCCAGCAGATCCGTCAAAATTGAACTTTTCAGGACAATTATTGAAATTTTATGTAGTTTACCTGGGTACCTGCTCAGTCAGGCTGAATGCGAGAGCAATAAGCACTCGAATGTAACCATTGGAATTGTAACTTTTGTAGAGGTTACCGTTCACCGTATTCCCTGTTTTTTAGCGCCATGCTTTAATTTAGCCCCGTGGGGCCATTCAAGAGGGAATACGGTATTAGGTAGACTTTGATTTCTTATCTCGGTCTCGATCTTTTTACTTATAGCGTTACTCCGATTCTGATTATATTCATAAAACTTGTAAACTACCTGAATAAAAATTTGTCACCTTTGGCTAAAACTTGTCTAACCTTGGCAAGTAATTTATCAATAAATTGGTCAGAGAAGCTTTTTACAAAAACGACTTTTAGAAAAATCCATAGAATCTGAGGGAAGCCTTACAAAAAATTTCTCAGAAAATTTCGCAATTGTCATTCCTAATAAAAAATGGAAAGATTTAGTTTCTGTTTGTGTCAATTTTTATTTTTTACATTTTCTTTATCAAAATGGATAACCGTCACTTGTCCTCCAATTCTCCTTTCGGGGGTATTGGGCCGAACGGGTATCGTGCCTAAAGCATTCGGATTTGTCTTAGGCAGAGATTTAATCTTTTGTTTAAGTGCAGGACAATACCCTCGGAAAGGGGAATTGGAGGAAGAGTAGGGAGGACTCGACAATATCTTAAGTGTATATGAGCACTTAAGCTATTACTCGATTAATTGAAAGTATATGTGAAGGTAAACGCATATTTTTGCTACGTACATAAAATAATATATCTATTCACTGCTTATTATTTGTGGCATAAATAGACCTATTGGGATTTGGGTTTGATTCGGTTGATTTTTTTGCTCAAAATGAGTTCTTTGCTGAAAGGCAATTTTTGGGGGAACCGGACAAAATGCCCCCCCCCGGTCAAAATGCCCCCATTTTCAGAAAATCATATAAAAAATGGCCAAAAAACATGAAAATGCCCATTTTTTTCGCTGAATTCGTATTTCACATTAAATTGGATTAGGCTTAAGCTCCCGAACAACCCTTACGTTTGGCTAAACAACCCTTATAAGGCGCCAAACAAGCCATTAGGCTTGAGGCCCCGCTGTGCACGCACAATCGGACTTAGTCTTAGGCTTAGGGCTTAGGCTGCTGTGCAGTCTTAGGCTGAACAACCCAACGAATACGAATTCAGCGAAAAAAATGGGCATTTTCATGTTTTTTGGCCATTTTTTATGTGATTTTCTGAAAATGGGGCCATTTTGACAGGGGGCATTTTGGCCGGGCGGGGCATTTTGACCGGGGGAGGCATTTTGTCCGGGACTCAATTTTTGGATTCAATACCTATGTTTCGGTATTGAAGCACAGCGCAAAAATAGTCTTTTAGCAAAATTGGTAGCAAAAAGGATTTTGTTAATTCAAAAAGGCTTTTCCTTGCTCCAAAAGCTTCTTCCCTGACCATAACCTGGCACTGGTAATATAAGGGGCCGAACAACCTCGGGGTGAAGTTTGAAAGAGAGAAACAGAGTAAACTATTTGTTACTTTATCAGCTTTGTTATATTCACTATTCTCGTTCCCACTTTGGATAGTTCCCCGGTACGTTGGTTGACCTTTTGTCATAAGTTAGCTCAAACCTAAGCAAGTCCCCAACGACGGCTCAAATTCAAGCTAACAGTATTCCTAATTCAAACTATCACAACTTGTAAGCTTCAGCCTAAGCTAATCGTCAAAATGTTAACTTAACTTTGAGTCGTTACCTGCCTATTTGTTTAGGTCAGAACTGAGCTATGAAAAAAAATAAACCAAAGTACGAGGGAACTTTATCCAAATTGGGATTTATGTATTGGCTAAATTTCAATAGTTATTAAAAGTAATGAAAATTTTGCATAACGGAAATGGATTAATACAATGCATGTTCAATTTCTTATTACACAAGTTTAATGCTTCACTTTTCCGTTTAAAAACTGCTTATCGACAAAACTTTTTGCTGCCCGCAAACTAATACATTTTAACGGCATATTCGAAAAAACTTTGAATGTACTTCCTTCAGCAAATGATTCTTGAATGTATCTCGTTATTCTCCGACTAATAATATATCGCCTCAACCATTTTTATTCCCATTCGTAAAAACTCCGTTTCAAGTAATAAGTCATGTCCTGTTTTGATGCAATGGAATATTACGGCTGTCTGGGCCCAAACAAAGATGACTCAGTGCAGCCCTAAACCTTTCTTACATCTGATTTCACAACTCCTTGTCTCTGTGGGCAATTTCACAACAATTTATTGTTTTCTGTGATGAAATGAACCCGGCTTGATGCTATATCGGTCTTTTGATTTAAATAAAAGTTAAGCTTTAAGTCAGCGCTAACTGCAGCAAGTACCAAATATGGAGTTTTGACACTTCTTAAATCTGATCTTCTGAACAGTTTATATAAAATCACCGGCCATCTTTAGTCTTGAACCTAGTCAGAAGGTTTCAATATTCAAGTTACTTGAAAGCCATGATGTCATTTATTGTTAGACTGATTATGGAATTCCTTTTAAAACCTTTATAGGTGGTAAAATCTTTACACAATTAGCAAACCCACGATGGCTTATTAATACCGTATTACATTATTTGTTTCTTGTCACACTTTCGCTGATGTGACAAATTATTGCTGTTATTATCAGTTGCGACTGCGTTAACTTGAATCATTGAACTTTCACATTTTTCAGACTCGGGATCGTAAAGGGTCTACAAGGACCTCGTTACAAGGCCGAACCTGGGCTTGTAATGAGGTCCGGGTAGGCAACAAATTGCACACAAGGTTCTCTCAAAACTGCTGTTCTCGATTTGGTCGATGGTGTTATGCCAATTTATGACGGCGGATTCCAGAGCCCAAATGCGGGAGTGCCTGTGGTTAAAGTCGACTTTGCTCAGGTTTGCCAAGTTTCATATTGGATTTCTTGTGTCAAAGTTAAAATGGCAACGTTTTGCCTTTGTTTCAATTATTTTCAGAATCACAATATGTATATTTTTGGCCAAAATTTTAAGTTTCGAGACTAGTAGTCGGAAAGAGCCAGTTAGAAAAATTAGTTCACGTGAAAAAATAGTGCTAGGAATGTGTCTATTTTTGTACGACAACCCAACCGTCGGAAATTTTAATTATTATTTTTGTACACTATTTTCAGGATTAAGGAAAGAATGTAAATTTATGAACTGCTAAGCATTGGTATACTTATGCCATTTTATTTACTCTAAATGACAAGTTCTTGATTAGCCTTTTTTATAGAGGCCACCGAGATTGTTTGTTTCTAATACCTTTTTCATAATCTCCGAGTGAATTTTTTGGGCCCATAAAATTATGCTTCGAAGTTAATAATCTCAAAGAACTTGTTATCAAAATTAGTCCACAGTAAAATAACAGTACTCGTCATGTCTATTTTAGTACGATAACCCTCTCGTCGGAAATTTTAATTACTTCGTCGCCGTAATGTATCCGTTAATGTACCTCGTGTGGACAAAGGACGGTCAAGGCAAAGTTAGTTCGTCATAGAAACAGGTAAGGAGCAGGGAAAAGACATAGAAATTTCACAAAATTGTTAAATTGGCACAAAAGGTGTCTATCGAACTCTTTTTTCGTTCTTCTTTCTCGATATATTCACATGGGAGCAATTTGATACCATTACATTTCGGAATAGGAACAATTTCATAGAATTCATAAAAATATCTGTCTTAAGAGTACTAAACGTAAACGGTTCCTTAAATTTCAGATCGTAGCTCAGTCCGTGATAGTGTCCACACTTTTGGCAATTGTGTCTGCTGCATATGTTATAATGCAATACATCGAAATTCCGAGATTTTTTATTGTCGCAATACAATTTATGTGGATGGCTAGGCACGGTAAGTCTCCGTTCTCGAACTGAAGCAGAAATGAATCAATCAATGAATTAAAAAGGGACACGCCCCTTGTCCTCCAATTAGGTTTGCCAAGTTTCATGTTGGATTTCTTGTGTCAAAGTTAAAATGGCAACGTTTCGCCTTTGTTTCAATTATTTTCAAAATCAAAGTGTGTAGAATTTTTTGGGCCCAGAAAATTATGCTTCGAGAATTTTTCGGGCCCAATAATCTGAAAGAACCAGTTAGAAAATTAGTTCACATGAAAAATAGTGCTAGGAATGTGTCTATTTTAGTACACTATTCCATAGGACACCCACGGCCTCCGCCGCGGAGCACGCCCCGCCTTTATCCCTGGGGTAAAAGGGGCCACAGGGGGTCGTCTGGGGGCTGGTTTTCCGTTTTTACGCTCATTTTTTTCACATTTCAGCCCAATTTCTCATAGATTCCAATTTTCAGGACTGGCCGATTGGAAGTGAATGTGCGCATTTTGGACGCAAACGACAACTCTCCGTTATTTCTGCAATCGACCTATTCCGCGAGAGTGCCCGCCAATGCCTCTCAGACATTTCCTGTGATAAAAGTCAGCGCCAAGGATGCTGACGTAGGCGAGAATGCAAAAGTTTCCTACAAATTTTTGCCGGTAGCTTTATTTGCACTCTATCGATGTGTCTTGAACTTTTGCTTAGGTTACTTAATCATCAGCCAAAGTATCATTTTTAGTCCGCAGATCAAATTAGCCTTTTATTGGCATTTTGAGCCATAAATGAAAGCAATAAAAACAGAACTATAATCTTCCAAAAAACCAGTTTGTAAAATGGTTTCCCGGAAAACATTTATACTTTTTGTCTCAATTTGACACAGTTTCTACGAGGGAAATTCAAAATTTTCTGGGACATTCCCAAACGGTACGCTAACTGGGGACTGAGACTTGTCCCCAGTTGCCGCGGACTAAGTGTCCCCGGGAACTAACTCAATTTAATGGTTAGAAACTCCAAAACCGATGACGTGCTCTTGGATCACCCATTGCATATGGATCTTCTGGATGTCAACGATAATGCTCCGGAATGGAACCAAACTCAATGGAAATTCACGTGGCACTACAGACCGGGACAGGTAGATGGCTCAATGTATGTCAAGGATGAAAATCACATCCGACTCGTGGCAAAAGACTCAGACGAGTGAGAAAATGGGCGAGTTCGGTATTTTGTCCAAGACACGAGTCTCTTCACAATTGATCAGGATACGGGAGATTTGGCCATGGCGAGAGAGGTAACAAAATTTTAGTAAACGAGTAAAATTTCAGTGTTTTCCTTTTTCAGTTCGATTGCGGTGCTAAAAAGGCTATGGGTAAAAACAGTCCCGCTAAAACAGTCCCGGTAAAAACAGTCCCGGTAAAAACAGTCCCGGTAAAAACAGTCCCGGTAATAACAGTCCCGGTAAAAACAGTACCAAACCAATTTAATAGCCAAAATGCCCGCCTAGTTGTTATTTTTACCACTGAATGCTATTTTTACAGTTTTGCGTTGATTTGCTGCGTTGAAAAGAAAATAAAAAGATTTGCCCGGTTTTTCGTCCAAAAATACATATCGGTTTGGCAACTAAGTTTTTATGTATTATTATAAAAATCTATTATCATTCATACAGAGCAAAGCTTATCGTGAATGTCACATACCGTTGGATAGCCCATTACCTTCTCTATTTCACTGTATATAACTTTCTTTTCAATTATAGGAAAAATGTTATATTACGGTGGCCCAAATGAAAAACAGAAAATATTGGTTTTGGTTATTTTAGAGAACTTACACCATTAAAATTCTCGCCCTTTTGGCACTGTGCCAAGCTGCGACATAGCGGCTTTTGTAGGCAAGGTCCGCTTAAAGTAGGTACATAAGCCCGAAAATGATCATATTTCAGAAACCACCAAATGAAAAAATATTCTGTAAAAAGTGGCTATTAGCACTCAAATTTTTCTACAATACTGTACAATTATACATAGAATACCGAATTTTTTCTAGGATAAATTTATAAAAAAAATATCTCAAAAATCTGTTATTTTGGATTAGGTAATCATAAATATGCATTTATTTTCTGTAAGGTAAAATAAAAACCCAAACATGGTCGTGTAGAGAAAAGACTTAGCTATTCAGCGTTATATAACACTCATAGGCGCGCTTACGTTATAAAAAAAATTTACAGGGAGTAGGCGAAATGTCAATTTTTATGCCAAACGGTAATTATTTCCACACATAACAGCCAGGAGTCAATTATTTTTATGTTACATCCCAAACTACATTCCATTTTCGCACATTCACTGGGTGTGGCAGTAAATTCGCAGATTCACTAGTGAATCTGCGAAATTCCTGGTTTTGGCAGTGGAAGTGCGAATTTCGTACTTTCACTGGAAAAATCAGTCTATGTGCGAATTTCGCACTTTCACTAGTGATTCTGCAGATTTTCTGATTTCGCACTTTCACTGTAACATAAACAACATTCTTGCTAGAAACTCATTTCTTTTATCTGTGATTCAACGCAGCAAATCAACGAAAAACTGTAAAAATAGCATTCAGTGGTAAAAATAACAACTAGGCGGGCATTTTGGCTATTAAATTGGTTTGGTACTGTTTTTACCGGGACTGTTTTTACCGGGACTGTTTTTACCGGGACTGTTTTTACCGGGACTGTTTTAGCGGGACTGTTTTTACCCATAGCCGCTGAAAACCCTGAAGTGAGGTTTAAAGTGGTCGCCGAGGATAACGGTCAACCCACACGGCTATCGTCCTCTGTGGAAATTGTGGGCGTCAATGGCCAAGCTCCCACTTTTCATTCATTATACGAAATTACAGTCAAAGAGGATCTCGAAGTGGGATCGTGTATCTTGCAGGTGAGTTCATTTATTACACTCAAATGACATAAAATAACTTAGAAGAATCATTAAAAGTAAATAATCAAAGTACAGTACACATATCACACCGGTATATGGCCATGAATGTGAAAATATTAGGGTTTTTCGATATTTCAAGGAGCCTTGCTCACAAAAGATCTATGTGAGCAAAAATTTGTTATAAGAATATTATAATGACCACATATATCAATTTTTTGAACATCTTGACGAAATAAATGACCATATAGAGATGGAGAATGTTAAGATAAAAATTGACAAGGAAAGTTAAAAATTTTCTTACAACGTATCAAAAAACATCATTCCAAAGACATCAAAAGTGTGGAAAATGTTTTCCCAGAAAACTTTTCAACTTTTTATCTCAATTTGACACAGTTTTTACGAGGGAAATTCAAAATTTTCTGGGACGTTCCCAAACGGGTACGCGGTAGAACGCCCCCGGACACTAAGTCCCCGGCAACTGGGGACAAGTCTCAGTCCCCAGTTGCCGCGGGCTAAGTGTCCGGGGAACTAATTGTCCTGCTCCCTTCCCAAACTGACCATTTCAAGGTACTAAAAACGAGAGCATTATTTTTCAGCATAATTCGAACCGCTCTGACCAGTCACCGCCATTTTCAGTCACATGTTGCTTTCCATTATAATACGCACAATATAAAAACAGTCATTTTGATGAGAGAAAAAGATATCGAAACAAAAGGTGTTGGGCTTTACTGACATAAATTTCAGGATAAATACTTATTTGTTTGACCGCGCTAAGTACGATCGTCTCTATAACTGTTCCGTGCTCAGTCCGGCTGAATGGGAGAGCAAAAAGCATCCGAATGTAATCATTGGTATCGCAAATCTTTCAATTGTTACAGTTTACCAGGTAGATTTTTGATTTCTTATCTCTTTCTCGCTTTTTGAGAGAAGTAAATAAATTGGCACGAAAGGCATATATTGAAGTCTTTTTCATAGACTCTAAATCAAACAATCAGAATGAAACATCATCGGACAATTTCTGTGTGAATAAAAATGAGAAAAATTTCAGATGTTAAGGATAAATAAAATATATCGTGAAAACTTTTTGAATTTCCGCAAAAACTCAGATACGATAGAGTTTCATACAAATTGGATCTAAGCTTATTCTATTAGATAAGACCGATTCTGCTAGCATCATTGCAACATCAATTTTTAAATGTTACAAATATATTAAATATTACAAATAAATTGCTGTTTTCTGGATTTACGGCTCTAGAAAAAGGGTTTCCCTCGTAAAGTTTTTCTGGTTGTACAGTAGTAACTTTATGAGACACGCGATATAAAATGTTTCCAGACGTTTGAACTTTTGTTGTATTATTGCTACAACATATGTGTTTTTAGATAATCAAATCACTATAATGATTGCGCGAAAAATCCTAGCATTTATTCTCTACCTGATCGTCGGTACATTTGTGTTGCCGTATTTCAACGAAGAACTTGACAAGCAGCAGTCATTCGAGTGGCTGGCATACGCTTTTATAACAGTTTCCACTATCGGTACTTTTTATATATGTTGCAGTTAATACTGAGAATCAGTTAATACTGAAACTAACTAGTTAATACTGACTAAACTGAACTAACTAGTTAATACTGGGCTACTAAATACTAGACTAAATAGTTAATACTGAGACTAACTAGTTAATACTGAGACTAAATAGTTATACTGGACTAACTGTTACTGAGACTAACTAGTTAATACTGAGACTAACTAGTTAATACTGAGACTAACTAGTTAATACTGAGACTAACTAGTTAATACTGAGACTTTTTAAATAGTTAATACTGAGACTAACTAGTTAATACTGAGACTAACTAGTTAATACTGAGACTAACTAGTTAATACTGAGACTAACTAGTTAATACTGAGACTAACTAGTTAATACTGAGACTAACTAGTTAATACTGAGACTAACTAGTTAATACTGAGACTAACTAGTTGTTTTAGTCTGATTGCAGCAGAGAATCAGTTCCCCAGCATGCTGCAAGCAGACTAAAACAACCCTTATAAGGCGCCAAACAATCCATTAGGCTTGGGGCCCCGCTATGCACGCCCAATACCGACTTAATCTTAGGCTTAAGCTCCCGAACAACCCTTATAAGGCGCCATAGTAATGAAAATCATAATTTTTGATGCAAAAATCGAACGCCTAAAATTTCTGAAATATGTATTGGAATCAGGACAAAAAGTTGATATAGAGACAGTAATATCAGATTTATAGTCAACGTAGTGAAAAATGCTCAAAAAGTTCGAAAAATAAAACAAAATAACCAAACTTATCAATAATAACTCCTTAGACTCAGTATTAACTAGTTAGTCTCAGTATTAGCTGATTCTCAGTATTAACTGCAACATATATATTAAAGTCAAAAGTTGTATCTCCGTTTTACATTTGCATTGATCCATTCACATTGATTTATAGGCTTCGGCAATCAGTTCCCGCGTGGCTGGACTTCGACAATTTCTACGTGTGTTTATGCCTTCTTTGGCAATCCCTTATACAACGATGTAACGGCCGCTGTGTATGAGAAGCTCAGAGATTTCGGTCAACGGGTGTATGAGAGTGGTATGGCGACTGCGCTTATCAATCTCGCTTATCAACCGGTTACGGCATTGCATATCTTTCAGGTAATCCCTTCTTTTAAGTATTTGGCTTATTTCGATCGTATTTATCTTAGTTCTGTTAAAGATAATATTTTTTGTTTACTGCTCGCACAGGTGAGATGTCTATCTGCCGAGATTGCAGGCAAATATTTAAATAAAAAAGGACGCTCTCGTTTTGGCAAAATGATTGTATCTCACCTGTGAGAGCAATAAACGAAAAATATTATCCTTAAACTTTTCAGGCGCAATACAATGCTTTTTTTAATTTGCATCTCTACTATTTTATTAGTAGTCTTAATTTACAAAATATTTCGTCGATATTTTCCAAGGCGGCGAGAAGTTTTATATTCCGACATTTATTTTCCCTCTGAAATAACTTGCGATATTGTACAATTCATGGCGTTTGAAGACTTGGGAAGGCTTCTTGTCACAAATAGACACTTTTCCGTGCATATTTCTAAACGTCTTCAAAAATTTCTGGACTTTTTTGAGGAAGTTGGTTTTTTGAATTCTGTTAAATTCAAATAAAGAAAATATTTTTGTTAAACGTAATTGGTTAGCAGTTACAATCTTAATGAAAGTAGCTAAATATAGCTTTATTTTTAGGAAAATCGGCGACTGCGCGGTGATATGGAACAAATGCAAGCCCAATTTGCGCACGATCTACGTATGCATGAGAATGTAAGTATGATAATGTAAGCGTGAAAAAAGTGAGCTCGCAAGCTCTGCTACTGTAAGCTTCCTTCTGTAAGCATGTAAGCTTCCTGCATACTACGCGAATGTAATGAACGAATGTCATGATAATGTAAGCATGTATGACATGTCATGACACGGAATGTAAGACACGGGCGCGGCGTTTTTTAAGCACACCATTTTTAAGCATGGTATTTAGTGCCCCTAAAAAGTATGTTTAATGAAAATGTGCATTATTTAAACTAAGAAAAATGCATAAGAACATGATGTTTAATATTATAATCTTTAAGCTTTTTAATCTTAAAATGCTATGAATTGTACAATATAGCAAGCTATATCTGAAGAAAAATAAATACCGAAAAATAAAATTTCTCGCCGCCTTGCAAATCATCGACAAAATATTTTGTAAATTAAGACTACTAATATAATGGTACAGATCCGGGTAATAATTAGCATTGTATTGCGCCTGAAAACCGTTCTTTTTATGTTTTATCTTAGTTCTGTTAAAGATAATATTTTTTGTTTACTGCTCGCACAGGTGAGATGTCTATCTGCCGAGATTGCAGGCAAATATTTAAATAAAAAAGGACGCTCTCGTTTTGGCAAAATGATTGTATCTCACCTGTGAGAGCAATAAACGAAAAATATTATCCTTAAACTTTTCAGGCGCAATACAATGCTTTTTTTAATTTGCATCTCTACTATTTTATTAGTAGTCTTAATTTACAAAATATTTCGTCGATATTTTCCAAGGCGGCGAGAAGTTTTATATTCCGACATTTATTTTCCCTCTGAAATAACTTGCGATATTGTACAATTCATGGCGTTTGAAGACTTGGGAAGGCTTCTTGTCACAAATAGACACTTTTCCGTGCATATTTCTAAACGTCTTCAAAAATTTCTGGACTTTTTTGAGGAAGTTGGTTTTTTGAATTCTGTTAAATTCAAATAAAGAAAATATTTTTGTTAAACGTAATTGGTTAGCAGTTACAATCTTAATGAAAGTAGCTAAATATAGCTTTATTTTTAGGAAAATCGGCGACTGCGCGATGATATGGAACAAATGCAAGCCCAATTTGCGCACGATCTGGAACAAATACAAGCACAATTGATGAACGAAATCAATCTACTCAATGGCAAAAATTCGCTTTATAAAACAATGTTTGACTTATATAGCCGGCGTGGCCAATAAGGTGATAGGTTTAATTGATTGTATTACGGATATATTTTTGGTTAGCTCATGTACTCGTATAGACGTTGCTTTCCCTCTAGTTATGTATTCCTTTGGCAAAATATTCTCTCGAATTGATCTCAAATAGATATGTTGTATTCAGATATTTTGCCTTATAATATATTGCCCTATAATTGTGATTGCGGGTAATACGCATTCCAGTTAGCATTATGAGGAAAATGAGTTTTACTACCGCTCTTTATCCTATTCTCAATCCTTGCATGTGTTTAGATACCCGGGTTTGCAATTCTCGCTTATTATCAACATGTGCTGTATCTATTCCCGACCGTTTGGACATTACAATCTACATTCTCTACGTTTAATTGATATTCATTTTTGTTGACTCGAGAATATTGATTTATGACTTTGCTTTTTATGTATTCAAAATTCTTCATTTAGTAACAATAAAGTTTTCTCTGGCTTAATAGAAATCAATAACAAGTGGAACTTTATGACTGGAATAAATTAGAATATATGCTTTTACAACCAATAAATTACAAAAACAAACAAAATATCGGATATGTAGCTACATTAATTTGTTTCCAAGCTTGAATTCTTCGCCATATTTTGCGCATCTATTTGAAGCATCAACGACGGAGCGCTCTTCCGATTTTTGAATGTTCTTCGAACAAGCTCCAGATCATATAAACCTAAACAGAATTAGTATTTAGGTGTCAGGAAATTTGTTAAATTTATTTATTCGTTTGTTTTGCAGCATTGTGGCACTTATTCACAAAAAAGAACAATATCCTCATATTTAGATGGTAATTTATGTTATAAATATACTGGCTATATACTTCAAAACACTAGGTGACTATTATCAAGATTCTCTTGCTAAAAACTGAAAAAAGTTACATACCCCTTTCCAATCTATGAATATACAGTGTTTCGTTTTTACGACAAATTCAAATACGCTAAAAGAAAGTTATATACCAAACCAAATTTTATATTCCCTGCTTTAATTCGGCACATAACTTTCCTCACGACATTTGTATTTGGCGTAAAAAAGACAAAAATAAACACAGCTTCATTACGAAATCATTTTTACGTAATTTTGATTCACCCTGTATTATTGGCAGAAAATAATTGAACAGAATATTAAAGACAAAAATGCGAATTTTTATTTCTGGTAGATAACATAATTTATAGATCAAATTTTATCATAGTAAAATTTACCTGAACGAATCCAACACCAATCAAAACGAGCGAGTTGAGCACTGACCAGAAGAGAACTGAAAAACGAGATCAAAATAGCTGTCAAAAGTATTTAAGGAATACCGCGATCATTATTGGCTGTCATAATTGCTCGATCCCTGGCTTCCTGTGTTCGGAACATTGCTTGATAATACTCCACTTTGCTCAAATGACTTCTAATCTTGCCAAAGGAATCCTGAATAAATAGTAAACATTGGGTTAATATAAGCAAAGTTAACTAACATGGAACTGATTTACGGTCATGCCCAGTTCTTCCAATCGTTTCTTCAGTTCTGGATCAGTCTTGGCGTATTTGGTGATATAGACTTCATCATCACATCAAAAACAATGATTCATTCAGAAATGCGTTGAAAAATATTTTAATTTGACCTATTTCCAATTAAAACAAAATTATGAACATGCTTAGCCTTAATCTTTAGTCTCTAAGATCTCTCTCCATTATGTTCATTTATGACTATTGTTGCAGTATTGTATCGCGGTAATTTTTAGAATCATTGTGAATAGCTTATTTGCCAAACACATTGATTTTATTAAATAAGAAACAGTTACCTGAATGAATTGTCAAAACAGATCTGATTGTCGCCGTATTTTTCGAGATCGACCCTGAAAATTATAAAACGAATAATTATAAGATTATTTTTTGAAGTTAAAACCTGTGAGTTGCGTCCGTCTTCATATTGTCTTGTTTGATAATATCCGCACCGAGAATTAGCATGAAGTTGATGTTTAAATCTCCGCCATCAATGACCTAAAATATGGTAGAATTTAATTCTGGAAAATATAACCTTTTATGGATATTTTGGGCTGTGAAACTGTGTTCAGGAAATACTGGAAATCAAGTGCACAAAAAAATTCCTATACAACTTTTCAATTAATAAAGTGATATTAATTTTTCTTCTAGTTCCTTCAATTACAAAAATGATTATTTCTTGTCGAAGATAGATAATATCAAGGATAAGTAATCGTGAGAAAATATTTCCTAGAGCACATCTCTACTCAAAATTTTAGTTCAAATTTTTCAAGAATTTTTCCAAGTCGCATTTCAAGTAAGCATATTATAAGTAGCAAATTCTACAAACCTGGTAGTCGATCTCGAAAGCTTTGTGTTTCTCTGTCACCTCTTGGTAAAATCATTGAAATTTGCCCGGCGGTACCTCCACTGTCAAATCGTACTCTCCCCCACGAACAGATTCGACCATCAGCGACAAAAGCACCAGTGCGGTACCAAGCAAACGCAACCCTCTCAAGAGTCCCATGTCTAAAAAGAGGAGAAATCAGTAAAAATACGAGAAAAATTCGAACAATGACACGCAATTATAGACAAGTTGGGTTACTAAAGTTTGCAAGTTTACTCAAAATTCAAAAATTTGAGGAATACATAATTTAGTCTTCGTTGAAAAGGGTTTGGAAATCGCATAAGCGCTCTTGGGAGCAGATCGCACACAGCAGGAGTAAAAAAAGTTTAGTTTGGATTCTACTCGACATATTATAATGGTAATAGATGCAAGATTATTTGCACATAATTTAAAGAATTTAAATTTGCTGTATGAATATCGACAAAACTGTTCTTGCAATCAAATCTTTGCATTTCAGCAAAAAATTCTTTGAGTTTTTCGGAAAACAAAACGACATCTTTGCATCCTGTTTAACGTTCCGTGCGTTTCTCTTCCATTCCACAAAAGAAACGTTAATTAGCGTTCAAACACAACCAGGGGAGATCGTGTTGGGACGAATTCCTTGTATGAATTCCTCATTTTGAATCGATTCACTTCTCAGCGAATCATTTGTGTTTTTTTTGTCTGGATAGGAATTTCTCACTGGCGATTACGCACTGTTGTGAGTGTAACAGCAATTTGTTTCGCTAATTCTTGAATGCCCTAAAAGGTCTTATTTTTTAATCGGAATATTGCTTCCAAATTTGAGTTTGACAAAACTGTTCTTGCAAACAAATTATCCGAATAACGTTTTAGTTTGTCCGAAAGAGTGAAAAATTGTTCGAAATCGATCTAAAAGTTCACCGTCTAGATTTTAGGAACTTGTGTCGAATATATGCGAACATAGAATATTCCAGAATGTACCATGACAATTTAATATTTTCTGAAAGATACGTCCTGATGACGTGATCATGTTATCTGATGAGGTGATGACATGATCATCTTTCAGGTCCTGATGACCTCGGTTGGCACAAATTTCCATTTCCATTCTTAGCAATCATTTTAGGGGTTCGAATAGCTGTCTCACATAAGAATATTTATTTGTTCTATAAAAATTATAATTTATAAAGTCGTTACAAATTCAGGCAGAACTTCACTTTCGAGCATGGACTTCTAAGAGCTGCTCGCCCAAGCTGGCTCCAATGCGAAGAAGCTCAACAAAAAGGTCAAGGAGGTGGATCGCGAAATGAAGCATGAAGAGCGCAAGAAAATGGAGCGACTTGCCGTTCAGCGAAAAATCGAGAAAGAGGAGCTCAAGAGGAAAGCACCGCCAAAACCTCAACCACCGCCCAAACCAAAAGTAAATTTTCTCGCTCTGACTATGTTTAAAATTTTCAATGTTAGTTGCCGCATGTTTTAATTTTGCAAAAAACTTGCAATTTTGAGATTTCTGTCAAAGGTTTGTCTAATTATTTTGCTTGAAAAATTCTATTGGCTCCTATAGAGCTTATTTATAGAGGCCCAAACTTTATAGAATAAGCTCTATAATGCTTCTCAGAGTTTATAGAGGGAGCCGGACAATTCTTCCCTCGGACACTTCGTCCCCGGGGACAGTTCGTCCCCGGGTACAGTTCGTCCCCGGGTACAGTTCGTCCCCAGGACAGTTCGTCCCCCGTATATAAAACTTAGCTCACACTTAAGCTTAAGCTTTGAGTGATAGCTTAAAATGTTCGGGGGGGGGACGAACTGTCCCCGGGGGGACGAAATTTGTCCCCCCCCCGGGACCTAAGTGTCCGAGGGAAGAATTTCTCGCATACCCTTTATAGAAGCCGAAAAGCATGCTTCTAAATTTCCCATGCTTATTAGCAAATTTTTCCAAATTTCCCACGTTCATTAACCTCACTATCGTATTTCCTGTAATTAGAGCCCATGTGTTTTCTTCTATAAGCAATTATGCTTTATTGCACGGATGCACAATGCATCTTAATATATCTATCTACATCTTACTTTTGTGTAATTGTTGGGTTTGTATAATTGGGGTAATCGATACGTAGTGAATTCTTTTGAGCTACTCCACATATTTTTATGTGAATGCTATAAAAAATCCAGCTTTGTAAATTTTTTAAGATTCAAATTAAGGTACCCTACCAGGTGACGCCATAAGTTCGTGCACTGATATTTGTGAGTTTAAATTCGCGCCATTACAGTTTAACCCCAATAGAAGGGGGCTAGCTTAAATTTGATATTGCTAACCCCCTCTAAAATCGCATTCTAGAGGAGGTTAGCAATATCAGATTTGAGCTAGCCCCCTGCTATAGGGGTTAAACTGTAATGGCGCGAATTTAAACTCGCAAATATCAGTGCACGAACTTATGTCGTCACCTGGTATAGAGCACACAAATACTTGAAATATTTATCTTGGATTTTCAGTTCGTCATTCCGAAGAAAGACCAGACCAAAGTCGAAGTGGATAAGGAGCAATTACAACGATTTTTGAATCGACAGGATCAAGCAAAGCGCCAAATGGAACTTCAGAAGAAACAGGAAAAAGAAGAGCTCATTCGGTTAAGAATGGAAGCAATGGGCGGCAAGGTAATTTGTTATATAAGTGATTTGCTTGATAAAGTATATGAACACTTTCAGGCGAACAGGAAGATCGCGAAGCATTTTGGCAAGTCACCTATTGAGGTAAGTGTATATTTCTCATTAAGAAGCATTAGGAACTGTTCCCGAATTGTATGTTAGTTTCTGAATGGTATGTTCTAAGCCTTAATTCCTTTATTTCAACGCCATAATAGTGGTCAAACAATTAATTGTGAGCCGATATATGAATTTCGAAAATCAATGTTTCTATAAATTTAGTTTTCTGCGTAGAAACGAAGTAAAGTTTTAGGAGGTTGAAGGAATTGTGTTGAAATAAAGCAATTTTTACACTGAACGTACCATTTGAGTGAACTATTCCCGAGAAATTCCAAGCATTAGGCCACATACCGGTTTCATTATTATTTTGTTAGTCCGTTATTTAAATAATGGAAAATGAAATTATCGAAATGAACTATAATCTGTTCAAAATAGGTCTATGTTCATCATGATAATAGTAATTTATGGATTAACGCATTCTATTTATATTTCTTTTACAAAAATTTATTTTAAAAGTATATGTATTTAGCTGCAAATGCGCTATGGGCGTGATTCAGAACAACTGGACAGATTAGTCAAGGATAAAGAAAGAGAAGAGGTAAGCAATTTTATTAGGAAGCGGAAATTAGTTTGATATGAAATTGAAATTTCAATAGTTTTATAACTTGTTAATATTTGTAAATAAATATTTATAAGTAAATATTTGTAATAAAACTAAATTTCGGAATGATGATGAATATAAAATAATTCAAATGCGAAAAATATATTATACGAAGTGAGTGTGCTGATTATTGTTTAGGAATATAATTTTTGATTCTCACTGCAATTAATGATAGCACGTGTTATTATCAAACATAGAACATATTGAAGCGAGTATTCAAAATTACAAAAGAAAATTTGACTAAGCAAATATTTTCATTTTTCAAAGTTGGAAATAAAAATATTCCGAGAATAAAGAAACATTGGAGGGTACGGTTTATCAATTGGCAGGTTTCGGATTTTCTCGCATTCAAATCTCATACTTGAGTGCATAAACCTAACTTAAGTTAACAATTTGCAGACCACATTAACGTCTCACATTCACTTAAGCTCAACGAATTTAGGGTTACTTAAGTGTAACCCTAATCTACCGTAAATCCTCCAATAAGTCCCCCCCTCAATTAAGTCCCTCCCCTCAAATAAGTCCCCCCTCAAACAGAATGCCAAACGTACTTGCGGTCTCGCCCGAAAAAAACTAAGTGTATATTCGTGTAGATCTCGTCGAGTTACGTAAGAAAAACCCCAATGCCAAAACTTTGTCATTGAAAATATCGGAGAAAATTGAGTTCGAAATTTGAAAATTTGTTTGAAAACCCTTACGAAACAATAAGTCCCCCGGGGGACTTATTGGAGGATTTACGGTATACCTAAATTCGTTGAGCTTAAGTGAATGTGAGACGTAAATGTGGTCTGCAAATTGTTTTACCAATTACATGTACTAATTCCAGGTGATTATGTTTTCGCCGAGCAGCGGGAAGAGGGCACACGCCCTATTCGCCTAAACCCCGTTCCGCTAAAGTTTACCGTAAACAAGCTAAGCTAAGGTTTTTCGGGCGCTTAAGTCCCATTTTAGCCGCAAGCCTAATAGTATACCCATATAAGGGTTGTTCGGGAGCTTAAGCCTAAATCCTTGTTCGGGAGCCTTAAGTGAGTGATTTAAGTGGACTGATTGCACGTGAAATGTAAGCTTGTGAGCAATTTCACGTTCTAGAATTGTACTGAACACTCTAATCACTCGACGATAAACTTTAGGCGAACGGGGTTTAGGCGAATAGGGCGCACGCCGGGAAGAGAATGGTCTCAACCGCTTATGAGTTGCTGCCGAGGACATTCACTCCAGCGCAGATGGACCAGCACGGCAAGTACAATCCCTCCTCACAATTCTTTTTTAGGGCAAACTCGATTTCAAATTAGCGCCAAAACATAATTGCATCCAAAGGGGTTAAAAGGGGGCGCTGAAAATTTTTAATGAGGGGATTATTCGGCAGGGGTCTCCTCTGGAGATTGGTAAAAAAATTTGAGTGGGACCTTATTAGAGTAAAAATTTTCACAGTCAACACTTTTTCCTATATGAGGAGGCTCTTTTCCTGATGCTGAACGGAGCCTCCTCTAATAGGGAAAAGTGTTGACTGTGAAAATTTTTACTCTAATAAGGCCCCACTCAAATTTTTTTACCAATCTCCAGAGGAGACCCCTGCCGAATAATCCCCCTCATTAAAAATTTTCAGCGGCCCATTTTAACCCCTTTGGATGCAATTATGTTTTGGCGCTAATTTGAAATCGAGTTTGCCCTAAAAAAGAATTGTGAGGAGGGATTGTATAAGGGACAGCAGTGACTTGACAAAACTTATTCAATGCAAATGAATTTCTTTTGATTTTTTATCTGTATAGTCTTTTAATTGTATGAATTATTGTATTTTATACCGTGTTCTTGAGAAAATAAAATTTATATAAATCATAAGATAATTTGCCGCGGATTATTCTGAAACTTTCTTGATCTTTATGTTAAAACATGAGTACGGCATATGCGACTAAGGCTTGTGGTCTTTCAAAGAACTTTAATTGGCTATGCAAGAGTTATTTTCATGCCGGATCAAAATAACAACTCGAAAAATACTCATCCATGGTTTTCGTCGACCACTCCATTTGTATTGCTTTTGTAAACACTCGATGACTGATCGCATAATTCGATCAAATATTTCATCATACAACGCAGATTGCTCTATACGGATTCACAAAATTTATGCGATACAAAATGGAAGTTTAAAAATTATAAAAACTAAATTATAACAACAATATTCTTGGGAAAATAAAGTTTTATATTTAAAACTCGGAAAAAATTATTTTGAAACCTTTTGGTCGTATATGCCAAAATAGGAACGCAACAATGCTGCTTAACCAGTTAATATTTGTGGCAAAGGACAATAATTTCGTTGTTTCAATAATTTTGTTGTTTCCAACAATAATTCTCAACAAGTAAAAATCGATTTTGGCTCAAGGGTAAATTCGGGATTGTCCTAGCGCTTATTTGGTTCTGCTACCACTTCTAATTATACTCCTTTTTTTCACTAAGTTTTTTTCACAAACTTTGGCAGTGCAAATGAAGCAATACATGTTTATAATTTTTTCTTTTTCTTCCCCTGAAACGTCGTCTCACATTAGAATTGTTAATGTCGCCGCATAGAAATCACATCCAGGAGAGATGCGGAATAATGTACTCCGTTTTGATTTCCGTTTGAAAGTATTTTATTGGAGATCCAGGATTTATGAGCAGTCATACTTTGTTTTCCGTGTAATTTACTGAGCAAGTACAGACTCAGAGATTTGGATTAAAATTAAACGTAGGCTTAATCTAAGCTTAAGAAGCCCCTGCCAGTGGCATGATTGACGTGAAGTAACCTGCCATCCCGAGTACACAATGCCCCTATTAAAAGTGTTTATTGAGAAGCTTCAATTAAGCTTGTGCTGATTTAGTAGTTATTATATAATACTTGTTTGGCTATATCTTAAGCCGTATGCTCAGGACTTGAGCTTAAGTTGAGCTATGACCTTAAAAGTTAAAAAAGTTTAAAAAACCAGAAAAAAACCTTTTTGTGGTATGAGCTCATATTTTTTCCACCTAATGTGGAAAATGTGACATATGGCGCCACCATTTGCGCTGAGAGGTGTGCTCTCGTGAGCGCCGTATCCGCGGGGCATAGAAAATTTAAGGCGATCTCGATTGTCTCTGAATTGGATGAACCGTGCACTCCTTGCGGGATTTGTCACCAATTCAGTGTCGAGTTTGGAAATGTCCGGGTGAGGATCTAACTCAGTAGAGTACATTTGAGCGTTATGCGCTGGCCCATTTTGAGGAATAAATAACTGTTTTCGCGCACGGTAAAATCCGCCGAAAAATGCGGTTTTGGCAAAAATCACAATTTGTCGCTAGGTTTCTTTCATTTTTATTACATATTGCTCCCGATTTCACACTTTACGAATTTTTTGCAGTTTGATAAAAATTTTGACGGCTCCGTTTCCGATGTGCAACATATGAAAACTTACAATCTTGAAGGTAATTATGTATTCCTCGAGCACCGGAAAGCGATTGGACATGACAGCTTACGACCTGCTGCCTAAGGCATTCCACGTGGATCCGCCTAAAAATAACTGTTGTTTTTTAAACAATTACAATGAACCTTTGGGAAATAAAAATAACGAGAATAAAAAAATGGTCAAAATTTGATGCAAAATTTAATAATTTTTTCTTTGTAAAGGTCTAAAAATAATTAGAATATTCTTCCATGGAATCGCGCTGTATTGAAATTTTTGTCTGTTTCACTGCAATTTTGTAACTTCCCATAAGCAGTTTTGCTACAAATCGCGCTGACCGTTATGTTCTGTTATACAACGCAGATTGCTCTATACGAATCCATAACTCTCTGCTTTATTCCAAATTGCTGATGTCACTTATAGAAAATTACCAAAGTCAAAGAACAAATTAAGCCATTTTTCGACCCAAGTCAATGTTTCGATAAAAGTACAAATTTAAAATAATTATTACATATTAACAAATTCTTTGATACAATTCAAAGAAATATAATTTTCGATTCATTGATTCTATTCTCGAAAAGTCCAGTTGGTATCTTCCTGCGCATCTCAGCGGCGACTTCCTTCCAAAAGGTAACATGTGACGGGACTGAAGTAGCAATTTTTCATGTCATCGAGACCTCGGGTATGAATCGAATGGACTTGATTCGGGAAGCGGGCAGAGGCCAGGTCGAACGGCGTCGGGCTCTTGGACCGTTTATTTGAATGACGCGCGATGAATTCGTCCAAATGGTGATCACCGGAGGGCAGAAAGTGCTTGGCTTTGTGTGGATGATTGGCCAGGTAGCGGCTCAATTGATAGGGCGCATAGAACTTCTTGCTGAAAATGAGCATTTTAGATACGATACTTCGCGCTATGGAAGTTTTTATATATGCGTCTGATCTGACCAGGTAGGCAACTCTGAGCTTTTCTCTCATTTTATATTGAAACTTACCCAAGATCCATAATGGCGCTATTAAAGGTAATACTTATACTAGCTGTCATAGATAATGTAGAAAGTATGACTTCCAATCTCGTTTTGTTAGTGACTACCGTACCTGTTGCAGAAGGTACTTATGTTTGTATGTTACATAATTTTTATCCCCTTTTAATTTCATTTTGTATCAATAAACTATTGTACTTATAGAGTCTAATCGTAGTGCCCTCAAGGTTGTAGTGTGGTGGCTCTGACATGATTATAGTGCAACATCAAATTATAGTAATCGCTTAATGGCTTGGCTAGACTAGTGAATATGATTCAATGGCTTAGGCTTATGAGAAAGGTAAAGTACATTTGCTTTTTGATGACACTAATAAAGCCTGAGATTGTATTGTCCCTAAAAATGTGTAGACAAAAGTCTCGAGCTGCTTAACTTGCAAGATCGGATGCTGAAAAACGATTTGGATTCTCGGGAAGGTCTACAGAAATCCGGGAAAGATATCCTAGATAATTAGCAATAATCATGGTCAGAGAAAAGCGGAGTGTAATGTAAAAGTGAGAGAGCAAGAGAAAGTAGGAAAACAATTTTACACAAAAAAATTGCCTGTGCCAGAGTATTTTCCTTGCCCAAATTTTTGTATTGTTTTCGCACCAAATTTTAGATTTGGCACATTTTTTAAACGCAGAAAAGGAATTATTATTATTGTTACTTTCTCTAGCTCTCTCACTTTACAATATGTCTCTCATTCTCTTACATTTAGGTGTCAATAAAAACCTTTAGAATTTTTTCAGGATATGTTCCTCGGATATCATTCTCGGATTTCTTCAGATTTGCAATTTTTCTTCTGTATTCCTGTTTTTTTCATCCAAGAAAGCCCTCTCTCCCACTCAGACTATGAGTCAATTCATTACATCATGCGACATTTACATCATTCGGGAACGTCATCATATGCTCAGTCTAGACTCAAAAATGTAGCGCAGACATACATTCAATGTCACATGACCGGAAATGCGTCACAATACTGTCACCTTTTTTGTAGCGTTATTGTTGAGAATCGACTCAAGACACAGCCCATTACGCTTTACTAAACACGTGTTTTCGTTCATACGAACTCAGGTAAAATAACGGTAAAAACTCTGTCAAAATGAATGACAAAAAACGATTACATATATTTTAGGTGTGCAAAAGTTTCGGTAAGAATTCGCATAACAGTAAACTTTTTGCAAGCTTCGAGAAAGACAAACCTCCTTGTTTCGAAATCATTGCCAAGGACACCTGTGGAAGTGACGTCAAAGTCAAATTTGCTCAGCATTCTCGGCGCTCCAGAGCAGCCACTAAATTTTAATCAATATTACAGGAATTATTAACACACGATAAAATAGGACATAAAAGGCATATTCAATCGACGTGTGTGGCCCGTTGTTTTCAGTTGAGACCAGCACAGATATAAAAGACGACACATGTCAAAGGACCACACAAGCCGATTGCCCTTTTACGGCATTTTGAAACAATGCGATTCTTGAATAACATCATCGGATCGCTGGATATCATCCTTGCCAAAAACTTTCTCAAGAGAATGTCACAAGGTTATGCTACAAAACTCGACTTACACTTGAAATATTGTTCCTGCCAAGAGCAATTCGAGGAGGAAAGTGTAAAGCGTGGAATAAGAGTACATCTCTGTCAATATGTCTGCCTAAAATGAAAATGCATATGAAGAATAATGAATAGCGGATCTGCGTAAACAAAATTCTTTTAAACAACAATACCGTCTTTAGAAAGCAATTATTCGGGATTAGCGAAAAACAATTACACTTCCATTTCGGTCGAGAGCAACGCAAATGTTTAAACGATGTTTCGTTTCAGTTTTGAAAAGTGATCTTTGATTCATTATTCGATCGGGTATGGAAGGTATTTGCTACTTTTGGCCAGGTATGATTTTAATGACCTATCTAGCTGCATAAATATATTTCATTGGCAACATTTTGGTGATCATAGCAGAAAATTCGAAGCACGTAAATCGGTCAAGGGACGGTTCTGTAGTCAAGAATTTGAAAGGTAGAGTTGGGAAGAGTTGGATTACCCTTAGGGTTGTATATTATAGTGCGACGTCCAATTATAGTAATCGCTTAGGGCTAGACTAATGAGAAAGGTAAAGTACATTTGCTTTTTGATGACACTAATAAGGACAAAGATTGCATTTTATTCCTAACAAATGTGTCGACAAAGCACAGCTTGTAGCGGCAAAGCAGTCTCGCGCTGCTTACCTTGCAAGATCGGCCGCTGAAAAAACTTTTTGGACTCTACAGAAATCCGCAAAAAATGATCTAAAATCCCCTGAGGGTACGATGGTGTGCTTGGCTTTTTGGCTGCGCATGATCCGAGGAAAAAAGGAGTGTAATGTAAATGAGAGCCAGAGAAAGTAAGAAAAAATCCGTTCAGCAAGAAACGTTCTTACTTCGGCTGAGTATTTTCCTTG
The DNA here is from genome assembly GCA_022814885.1 of Ditylenchus destructor. Classification (NCBI taxonomy): domain Eukaryota; kingdom Metazoa; phylum Nematoda; class Chromadorea; order Rhabditida; family Anguinidae; genus Ditylenchus; species Ditylenchus destructor. The sequence continues at coordinate 236,241 of JAKKPZ010000022.1, read as the reverse complement.
CCTCAAGAAAAAAGTACTTTATTCTCGAGAATAATATGAAATAAACAAGAAGCATCGTCTTCTCAAAAATGGAAATATTTATATCTCGGTATGTCGGTCCAAAAATATACCAAACCCATTTATATGCCGGATAACGGATGTCAACCGCTATAAAACTGCATATTTTCCGCATCAGATAATATACCAGAAATAAGATTTGTACCGAATCATTGACGCAAATGCGTTTCTTGGAATCGGCTTTCGAAAAAACAGGTATATGGAACCTTTAGGGTGGTCTTGAAGAAGACGGAATTTTATGTGTCGCAGCTGATATTGTCAGGGTATGAATTTTTAAACTTCGGCGCACGTTCGAAAATTCGCTCGTTCCAGATCCTGGAAATCAGGACCGTCTGTTTGAACTCGCTCCGGGGTATAACTCTGCGATCCAGCGCATCCCGGCATAGATGAGTAGGCCAGTATCGAACCCGATCCGTAACTCAAATCGAGCTTGTGAGAATGAGATTCGAGAAAATGGCTTATGCAGAGTGTCACATAAAATGATACAAAAATTTGTTGGGCCTTTCAACTTTGTTCGGATCGGGATTCAGTTTGCTGTTGAATCAATTGTTCTTAAGCTGTACCCACACGCTAAGAAATAAAAAGAAAGTATAATGAAACAATTGTCGAATTCCACAAATGTCGAGATTCTCGACTTTTTGTGAAACGAAGTTTAGCAAAGCGAATGCAAACATTTTGGAAAGGAATGGTATATATTTGTGGACTGGCATTCGAGATTGCCATTCGAGAAGCGAAAAGCATCGTTATTTTTCGTACTTTGCCATCCGCTTCACGGCTGATTAGCCAAAGGAGCAGAGGTAATGTCTCAGTTCAACGTAAAGACGAGAGTACGCAGTTGTCAAGAAAAATTTACGTAAGAATTCGAATCTGAGACAGGCGAAATTGCGTCACAAGTCTGAGAAGAAACTTGAGAGGATTAAAATTTTAGAAGAACGCTAATGATCAAAAAGGTCAATGGATTCCATGAGACGTGATGTTTGATCAAATCAGGTCGAAGTTGTGCTATGGGCAGAATGCCAATGATTGCCAGAGAGGATTCTCGAGCGGGAAAAACACACTAGCCGCATCGTAGTGGGACCAAAACGTACCATTAGCCGCAAAACGTCATTAGCCGCACGCGGCTACTGTCGTTGCGGCTACTGACGCTTAAAAATACGAACCTAAAAATCGACTCCTAACACCTTAGGCGAACAACCCAACCCCTTAGGCGGGCAACCCAACCCAAGGGACTTAGGATTAGGCCCCCCGTTAGGCGAACAGGCCCTTAGGCTGCTGTTTAGGCGTAGGCTTAGGATTAGCCATTAGCCGCACGTATCATTAGCCGCACGCGGCTAATGATACGTTTGCGGCTAACGTTACCGTGCGGCTAATGTCGTTACGGCTACTGTGGAGCGGCCTTCTCGATCGAATAAGTTCTCGGTACTAAATTCGATAAGAGATCAAATCCTTTTACCAACGAGAACATCTTGCGCTTTGTAAATTTTTTCCCAGTTTTTTATCGAATTTTTAAAGTGTTCCATTTTGCTTCCAAGCAGGTGTCAACGAATTTACAGTGACGCTTTTTGTTCCTTTTTAATTTTTTATGCGCAGAAATAACAAATTGCGTAAAAGAGTTCCAAAATAAGAGAACTCCAAAACGCTTGCAATTTTAATAAACGCTGCGGTGCACCTGTGCAAGAATGTCGTCTTAGCGGGTTAATTTTAAATTCTTAGATTTGGTATTTAAATTCGCAACATTGGTATTTATAAGCGAGAACATTTATTTATACAGTATTTCCAGAAGCTCCAGCTCGATTTTGCGACATTTAAAATTTTTCCATGTTCCGTTCAGGATGCTTCCGGTTCGGAGTGCACCTGGAACTGAGACCTGAGCACCTGAGGGAAAGGTATGTTTTGGAGCAATGCTTCGGAATGAAATGAAATATTTTATACATCTCTGGCTAAACCCTATATCTGAAAGTGAATTGAAGTTGTGAAATGATGATAAATGGAAAAGGACGAAAAAAGACGTCATGAAAGCAGCGCGCGAATTCAAATGCGCATTTATTTCTACGTTTTATACTATATATCGCCATGATCGTCTCAGACACCCTTGGTACCTTTATGAAAGTTACTCAGCTCGTCGAGTTGTACACTTTTTTACAAAAAAAAAATTTCCAAAATTTTTTACCATAGGGTACCCCATATGGTAATTTTTGGTTAAAAATTTTGAAAAAAAACTTTTTTGTAAAAAAGTGTACGACTCGACGAGCTGAGTAACTTTCATAAAGGTACCAAGGGTGTCTGAGACGATCATGGCGATATATAGTACAAAACGTAGAAATAAATGCGCATTTGAATTCGCGCGCTGCTTTCATGACGTCTCTTGCATTTGTAATCATTTTACAACTTCAATTCACTTTCAGATATAGAGTTTAAAAACGCGAATAACGGTAAAACAAGGCTACTCTTCGAATATTTAAATAAGCAGAAAAATGACCGTTCTCGAGCTCTAGCGCGAACTGCCAGAAGCATCAAGCAAGACTGGCTTTTATCCGAGTACGACACTGCGCGACGTCCGACTAATTTTTGTTTTTGTATTCAAATAAAAAGATGTTTTTATCAAGTAAAAAATAGCGGTTTTCCGTTCGCGGTTAGAGCCCACCTTTCAAACTATAACCAATTTATGGAATGCTTATCCTTTTAAGGCGCTATGGGCCCTCATCCGATTACGACTGCGCGGTTTTCGATTAATTTTGCTTTTGTATCTGGAAGTTAAAAAATTTGAGGTATACACATTTTTTTTCAGACGGACCCATTGGCCTTAATCTTTAAGTGATTGGGGGGAGGTTATGCATACCGCAGATTCATAATCGGGATGTATCCGCGCAGTGCCATAATCGGGTATGGGCACATGGCGCCTTAAAAGAAAGATATAAGCATTTCATAGATTGAATTTGAAAGGGAAATCTTAAAGCGCAACAATTTTGGATGCTGATGTTGCTAATCCCGACCACTTAAGTTACAGTATCCAACCGCACAGGGTCATAATCGGATAAGTCCGGAGCTGATCGTAAGAAAAAGTAATATCTTTAAAACAACTCTCCATTTTCTGGGAACTCATTTGAAAGGAAAGCCGAAGCAACAACAAACCCGAACAAATCTGCTGAGCCATCTTGTAAATATGTCGCCAAATATATAGAAAATTTTGTATGCCTAAAAATGGAACTTGCTGACGAAAAATAACATTTCAGCTACCAAATCCCATGCCTATTTTCGTGTTGTTTTGCTTTTCTGTAAAGTTCACGAACCTGTTCTCGTCATTACCTGAACCTGGGTTGCCATTTTCGTGTTTCCGTTATTTTTGTATTTTTATTCGAACTTTATTTGTGTCAAGTTTCTAATTGCAGAAGATGATCAAACATTACCTAGTACAAACGCGAGCTTTCTTCAGGTTCACTGCAGGTATAGGATCTCTGTTTTACCTGCGAATGTGAGCTATCCTTACTCTCGAGTTTCTACTCAAGACTTTTGAAATGAAACGCTCGATATACGTAATGTTTAATCGTAAACAATCTGAACTTCAGGCATTAGCTATAACTTATACCGCATATATGCGCGGGGCGTGAATCATCTTCACGTTTCCTTATAAGGTTTCTCACGACATACTCCATTTCTCGTACCAGTTCGTGGCAGTCACAAAATTTGTCGTCAACCACCAATTTCACTTTCACAAAACATTCTTCAACGTTACTATTTTCACTAGCCACACATTTTTCGAGCGCATTCGAGCGAAAATTTTAAATTGGCCGCCTATTTCGGGATTGTCGTATGCCCGAGAGCTACTGTAGATCCCACGCTAGCTTTTTACGTTTATGTGAAAAAAGTTGTCGACATGAGACGTCAAATTAGGAAGTCCTTAGGAAGCGGTTTTTAGCCGCAACTATAAAACAGACATCGCTGTTTTCCTAGGACATTTTTCATTGGCTGAAATAAAATATGCAACAATTCACAACATTTTCAGGCACTTTCGAGTTTTCAATTGAAATTTGAAAGTGCTCGTGGAACATGCTTGGAAGACGCTTCATTTTTCCTATCAAGTTTACAGAAATAAACCAAAATACGCATAGAACGCATTGCCAGGATTTGACAGAATAGCGCCAATTCAAATGAGGATTTGAATTTGTTTTTGAAAGAGCAAAGGAAATGTCGAAAGAGAGCGTCGAATTTTTCTTGAATATTTCTGATGTTTTATTTACTTTTCAGAGGGCATTTACTGTAGTTTTGGTTTTTAGTTTTTAGAATTAGCTTAAATATTACCAAGACAATTGTTAAAAGTTAACTTCTCAGACACTTTTTCTATCTTCAAGTGGTCTCATCACCCAATCGATCTCGAATTGATCGATTTCCAGTTTCGGTGTCTAAATTTTGCAGTTTCATTGCTTCGACTCGTTCAGGAGGCCATCTGTTCGATATTTTGGTCGATATTTTTTCCGAACTTTCATTCCTGATTTGAATGGCAAAATACCTAAAATGCTGAGTCTGAAAAGTAACCTAAAGTAAAAACTTAAAGGTAAAAGGTAAAAAATCAAAGCAAACCTTTAAAATTTCGAAATGGATTTCATAAAGAAAATACCAAGATAGCACTAAAATAAAATGTAGCCATATTTATTTTACACAATTCGAGAATAACTCATCTGAGGCTCAAAAATCGTGAGCACAAATTTTCCATAAATTTTTTACTTTGTAAAATTATAAATCTGATAAATCTAAGAGATAATTTACCTTTATCAAGAATCCCGCTATTGATATGTCTTCAGGTAAAGATCTGTGTCTTAGCGAAATTTTTTATGCTTAGACTTGTATTATATATTTGACTATCTTACACGCTTTATTTAAAAGCTATTAGTAAAGTTTAACTAATTTCAATCTTTGTTTCATTTCAGCTCTCGTGGAAAGCAACAAAAATGTCTCTGACGACAAAATTGCGCCGAATGAGAAAGAGACCGCCAGAGGGTTGGGATCTGGTCGAGCCGACGCTGGAGGAATTTGAAGCAAAGGTTATATTATTGTTTTTATAAACTATTAATTTCAAATTTTCAGATGCGCGAAGCCGAGACCGAACCACACGAGGGCAAGCGCAAAACGGAAACAACCTGGCCAATTTTCCGGGTATGTGCTAAAAATTACATTTTCGGTTAGGTATTTGGCAATAGCAATAGGATAGTTCACATAGATTGTAATTATTATGGTTGATAGCCTCAAAAGCAGTGTTGTTACAGGAGAAGAAACATTCGTTTTTATTTATTCTGATTAGAAATTGGATTTAGTAAGAACAAAAGTTAGATTCTGTACAATTTCAGATTTTTAGTCTGTTTGTTATCAGTGTTTTTATTCCAATACTTAGTTGTATACAAAAAAAGACACAGGGAAAAATTTTAACAGACCTAAATAATAAAGAACAGAAACAAAGTTCCCTATAAAATAGACTAATTTTTAAAAGAAGCGTCTATTAATTTCAAGATAATGTATGTTATGAATGTCACGCTCATTTTATAGTGTAGTAAAAATTAGCGGAATATGGTTTGGTTTTGGGGAGTCAGACCGATTTCGGTTTCTGCTCAGGCAAATTACATTGAAAGAAATGTCCAAAACCATTTGGGATGAAATTCAAATCGGATTACAAACTGTGTTGGTCCGCAAAGTGATTAGTAGACCCCTTTTATTTTCTTTGATGATGAATCCGATTTGTATTTCAGCCAAACTGTTTTTGGACATCTCTTTCAATGTACTTTGTCTGAGCAGACCGAAATCGGTCTGACTCCTGAGAACCTAAGTATGTCCATATATATTGGACCCAATGAGGGAACAGCTGAAGTTTGATCATAAATTCGGCTCCATTTTATTTTGGTATTCCTTTGCAGCTTTCCTTCTCAGCTCATATTTTGGTTTGAACGTATTTTGCCTATAAACGGAGTCCGAGCTGAGAATGAAGTAAAGCTGCGAAATAAGATTGAAATAAAATAGAGCCAAATTTCTCTTCAAAGTTCGGATCAAAATTTATCAAATTTCATTGGAGGTTTGAATTGTTTGAGGATTCGTTCATTTCAACGGACTGCACTATTAACAACGTTGCTTTGAGGCTATTAAATCATAATCACGATCCTTAAAGATTAAGAAAGGCATTACAATCGAAGCAAGCCTATTAATTATTTTGTTAAATTTTCGTTGTTATCTACTTTGTGCTCTTTATTTCTCTTCTTTCATACTCAATTTGAATAAAAATGAGCAAAATTTATTTTTTGTTTCTTAGAACATTTGTAAGTAACGTGACTTATTTCCAGATTCACCACCAACGGACTCGCTACCTGTTCGACTTGTACTACAAAGAAGAGCAGATCAGCCGCGAACTGTACCAATTCTGCATCGATGCCAAACTGGTTGACGCTCAGCTAGCCGCAAAATGGAAGAAACAAGGATACGAGAATCTGTGCTGTCTGCGATGTGTGCAACCGCGCGACACCAATTTCGGGACAAACTGTATTTGCCGAGTGCCAAAGTCGAAGCTGGACGCGGTACGTAAATTTTATTGCTCATGCAAATGTATAATATGAGCTGCTGAGTTAACACGAGAGCAAAATTAAGGAGATATGACATAATTTCCAGAATTGTAATTTGCTGGTTATCTTAGTTGTTTATTAATTTGATACGCACTTTAAATGTTTTAATAACTTTATTCAAATTTCGTGTATCTTTATTTTTATGGATAAACAAATTTTTCGCAGAAGCTAGTAAGTCACTAAAAGTGAGTATGACATAAAAGAATCGAAAAAGCAGAATAGACAACAACGAAGTTTAACTATTTGTAAGAAATAACAGATCGTAATCCTGTAATAATTGCCACAACCGTCTAGTTCAAAATAATGAGCCCCAATTTTACATCAATCTTTTTCTCTCTGTGATCATAACATTATGAAGTTTGTTATTTATTTATTTATTTATTTATTTGCTCTTCTTGGAGCGATGGGTATATATACAATAAAGTCAACAATTACAATGTCATAATGCAACAAGTGATATCAGAACAAAACAATACATAAAGCGAAGACAAAACAACATATCTCAATAATGATAGTGTATGACAAGCCAAGTTCATTTAGGGGGGAAGATTTCTTGGATTTCTTTTGTACTAATTAAATTGTGAAATTCGTTGGGGGATGTTTTCCGAATATGAGTTGGTAATTTACTGTATAGGGTAGCAGTACGAATGAAGAAAGAATGGGCCCGGACGTTAGTAGAACATTGATTTGTTTTTATCTTATATAAATCACCTCTAGTAATAGTTTTCTCAAAGTAAAAAGAGTTGTTATGTCTGATAGAAATTTTCTCATGAATTATGTCATGGAACATTTTTAGGTCGGCTTTTAGCCTTCTATCTTCTAAAGATTCCTGTTTGAATAGAACTAATAATTGATCATATGATGGAAATTCTAAATTCTTTCTAAAATATTGAGTTCGTTTATAGACCAGTTCAAAGAAGCGTTTTTGTATTTTCTCAATTTTTTGAATGTCCTTTTTAAAATGAGGGTTCCATACTGGAGAGGCAAATTCTAAGATCGGTCTAACGTATGTTGTAAACATGTCAACTAAGAATTTTGGGTCACTAGATTTCAGTCCTTTTAAGAGAGCGAAAGAAGCCTTTTGGGCTTTTCGACAAGTAATCTCTATGTGTTCTCCGAATTTCAGGTTAGCTGAGAAATAAACACCTAAGTCTCGCACTGTGGTACTAGGATTTACACAAGGAATTTCGCAGTTTTGCAGACTATATGACAAATTTTGATTCTTCTTTCCTAAGTGTAGTATAGAGCACTTTTTAACCGCAATTTTGAGTCCGTTTAATTCGCAATAGTTAGAAAATCTGGTAATAAATGTTTGGAGTGAACTGTTTGAGTCGTAATTTGATCGAAAAATGTGGTAAGCTTTTAGGTCGTCGGCGAAAAGTTTACAAATAACTCCTTCTGTTTCACAAAGTTTTGGGAGATCAGAAACGTAGATGAGAAACAAAAGTGGACCAAGGACGGATCCTTGTGGAACACCGCTTGTTTGAGAGAGTTCTTGTGAAAAAGATGAACCAACCCTGACTTTGAAAAATCTATCCGATAAATAATTTTGTATCCATTTTAAAAGTGGGCCCTTGATGCCTATTGATTCTAATTTGCGAATTAAACGGTTGTGAGGAATAGAATCAAAAGCTTTGGCTAGATCAAAGTAAATCATGTCTACAGGGAATTTTTGTTCAGAAGCAAATGAAAGGTCATCCACAACTTCTAAAAGTTGGGTGGTAACCGATCTTGCCTTTCTAAAACCGTGTTGGGAGTGCGGTAAAATCTTTTTGTGCTCTATAAATGATGTGATTTCTGAGGCTATCAATTCTTCCATTATTTTTCCCGTGGAACATAATAACGAAATTGGTCTAAATTCTTCTGCTTTTGAAGGCTTGGAAATTTTTGGGATCGGATGAACTATTGATTCTTTCCAAAAGTGTGGAATCTGTCCTGTCATCATGGAATAAGAGAAAATGTAATAAATTGGATAGCTAAGCGTGTAAGCGCAATTCTTAAGAAAAATATTTGGAATTTCATCTGGAGATGTGTTGTTCATGTTTTTGACTTTCAAAAGAAGTTGAAGGACTTTTGAGTAAGTAATCGGTATGAAGCTAAGTTCGCCGAAATTTTGACATTGAATGTCTTCGATTTGTACTTTAGTGGTGGTAAATATTGATGAAAATTGATCTCCAAAAATTTCTGCTTTTTTCTGGTTTGAAAAAATTGGTTCTTCTTTTTCGTCGAAAAGAGTAGGTGTTAAACTCGATTTTGTTTTAAGAAATGCGCCTACATGTTTAAAGCGTGTCTTGAAATTGGAAATTCTAGTTTTCTCTCTATTTTTGAGAAATCTCTTTGTATGATAGTCAATATCATTTGAAGCTTTTATGAATTTCTCTCTTATTCCAGGATGAGATATTTTAGCCCAAAGTTTTTTCCGGTAGTCGAAAAGATTCTGGATGTGAATTGGTAAACGTGAAATTGGACTAACTATTTTGGTCTTAGGAATAAATAAATTTATAGCCTCAGAAATAACATCCATGAACTTATGGTACATAAAGTCGATGTTTGAGCAAGAATTAAATATGACATTCCAATTAATGTTTGATAGAAAACTGTTAATAGTCTCGTAGTCTGCATTACTGAAATTCCTTTTATAAACACTAATTTCCGATTCTTTCTGAATTTTAACTAAGAACGAAATACAATTGTGGTCAGATGAACTTAAAGGTGGCTTGATTTCTATACTTTCTATAAGTTTCTCTGAGGTGCAAAAAATTAAATCAAGAATGTTTTGGTCTCGTGTTGGTTTCTCAACAAGTTGAAAAAGATCAAAGTTCTCAATAAAATCTATAAAAGATGATTCTTTGCCTCTACAGTATGGTTTAGGTTTGAAATTTGACCAGGTAATGTTGCGAAAATTGAAATCACCTGTTATAATAACAGGGAAGTCTACGGTTATAAATTCAGAAAGTGTGTCTAAAAGATGGTAAAAATCTTCAGTGGTTTCTTTAGTAACTGGTCTATAAACATTTATAATACGTACCTTTTCATGACTTAAAGAAAAAATATCTATGCATGTAATATCTGAGTTTTTAATTTTAGGAATTTTGACTACTTGAGAAGGTAAAAGATCCGAGATAAAAATACAAGAGCCACCTCCTTTTGAGGTGGTTTCTCTATCACATCTAATTAATTTGTAGGGTAAATTTTGTAAAATTAAAGAATCATCTGTTTTACTACCTAGCCAAGATTCAGTTACTAAAATTATTTGAAAGTGTTGAGACATAAGAATAATGCTAAGTTCATCTAATTTGTTCATTAAACTATGGGCATTGAGATATAAACAAGAAATTTTCGTGTCCCCTAAGTGACTTGGTTCCCCATTAAAACAATTGAAATTTTTACACATAATATAATGATAAAATAAGTTACTTGGCTTGTCTTGTTCTTCCTATTTGTCCGGGGTCACATTTTTCTTTGCGAGCGTTTTCGGATTCGGTCTTTCGCGGAGGTCGAGATCAACCACGAAAAAGGTTTTACACCGAGGTAGCTATGCCTAGAGCCTCCACCCATCCTTATTCAGGGAGGTGGTACAGCCCCGCATAATCATCCTCTGTTGGGGATATCTGACCATGTGGCGTCTACTATGTAGACTACTCATATCGCAGCTGAGTCGACTGTGGGTAGGCCATAGCGGGGCAGGGACAGGGAATGGATACCCATGAAAAAAGGTTTTACACCGAGGTAGCTATGCCTAGAGCCTCCACCCATCCTTATTCAGGGAGGTGGTACAGCCCCGCATAATCATCCTCTGTTGGGGATATCTGACCATGTGGCGTCTACTATGTAGACTACTCATATCGCAGCTGAGTCGACTGTGGGTAGGCCATAGCGGGGCAGGGACAGGGAATGGATACCCATGAGTGAACACAGTTCAAGCGCGCGCTGGTCAGGACGCTCACCCTCTCGGCCGCCTCTACCCGTGACGGGTCAGGGAATTGAACCCTAGACCGGCTGGGCCTGAGCCGAAGCTCTTACCATCCCAGCTATATACGCCACTTCGTTATAGAGAAATAGAAACACTAGGGTTATAATCTATTAACATATTCGAACATAAATGTAATCAAAATTTTTACAGGGCCGCGTTATCGAATGTGTCCATTGCGGATGCCGCGGATGTTCTGCTTGAAGAAAGAACCTCTCGTTCATCAGATCGGATATCTGTATAATTTGTTTGTTTACTTCTGATTGTTTCAATAAATTGACGTTCCAAATCATATTTTGATCTAGCAAACAATCTCATCGTCATACAATTTGATTACTGGTAGTTTACATTTTACTATAATTCTTACTAATTCATAATTTTGTTAAGAAATACGTAAATAATTTATTGAGCATTCAAATTCAACAAAGTTCAACAATATAATTTTTACAAAATTCACATCATGAGTTCCTTTTCATTGCCAGCGGGGTTTCTTTCGCACCATAAAGTGACAAATAGAGGTCGATAAGCATTGTACGTATTCGATTTTCCTAAATATAACTTTTATACAACTCAGTAGAATTTTCCTATATATAATGTGCAGGTGGACTCTGTCTGGAACCCTTATATCTGAAGATCTGTCAAGCGGTGGAAAAAAGTGACGACGGATTCGGATTCAGGGTGAAAAATTATCGGGGAAAAAAAATAAAAAAATTCATGGGGGGGCTTATTTCGATTTCCAGGGGGGGGGGTCCAAAACCAAAAACTCTCGGAATGCAAGAAAAAGTGATCCTAAGACGTTTTAAAGGTCAGATTCGGGATTTTTGACCCAAAAAGTGGCTTTTTCCAGAAAAATCCATTTTTTGAAAATTTGACTCTTGAAGGCCGAAAAAGCTGAAAATTGCAGGAATGGGGTATTTCGATACGCTGAATCCGAAAATGGAATCGGTTTTTGGATTTTTGACCCAAAAAGTGGCTTTTTCCAGAAAAATCCTTTTTTTGAAAATTTGACTCTTGAAGGCCGAAATAGCTGAAAATTGCAGGAATGGGGTATTTCGATACGCTGAATCCGGAAATGGAATCGGTTTTTGGATTTTTGACCCAAAAAGTGGCTTTTTCCAGAAAAATCCATTTTTTGAAAATTTGACTCTTGAAGGGCGAAAAAGCTGAAAATTGCAGGAACGGGGTATTTCGATACGCTGAATCCGGAAATGGGATCAGATTCGGGATTTTTGACCCAAAAAGTGGCTTTTTCCAGAAAAATCCATTTTTTGAAAATTTGACTCTTGAAGGGCGAAAAAGCTGAAAATTGCAGGAACGGGGTATTTCGATACGCTGAATCCGAAAATGGAATCGGTTTTTGGATTTTTGACCCAAAAAGTGGCTTTTTTCAGAAAAATCCATTTTTTGAAAATTTGACTCTTGAAGGCCGAAAAAGCTGAAAATTGCAGGAACGGGGTATTTCGATACGCTGAATCCGTAAATGGAATCGGTTTTTGGATTTTTGACCCGATTAGAGATTTAAGTTACCAAATCCATGATTTGTGACTGAAGTTGACAGAGCCCCGATTAGAGATTTAAGTTACCAAATCCATGATTTGTGATTGAAGTTGACAGAGACCGATTCGAGATTTAAGCTACCAAATCCATGATTTGTGACTGAAGTTGACAGAGCCCCGATTCGAGATTTAAGTTACCAAATCCATGATTTGTGACTGAAGTTGACAGAGCCCCGATTCGAGATTTAAGTTACCAAATCCATGATTTGTGATTGAAGTTGACAGAGACCGATTCGAGATTTAAGTTACCAAATCCATGATTTGTGATTGAAGTTGACAGAGACCGATTCGAGATTTTAGTTACCAAAGCCCTGATTCGAGATTTAAGTTACCAAATCCATGATTTGTGATTGAAGTTGACAGAGACCGATTCGAGATTTTAGTTACCAAAGCCCTGATTCGAGATTTAAGTTACAAAATCCCTGATTTGTGACTGAAGTTGACAGAGCCCCGATTCGAGATTTAAGTTACCAAATCCATGATTTGTGATTGAAGTTGACAGAGACCGATTCGAGATTTAAGTTATCAAACCCATGATTCGAGATTTAAGTTACCAAATCCATAATTTGTGATTGAAGTTGACAGAGACCGATTCGAGATTTTAGTTACCAAAGCCCTGATTCGAGATTTAAGTTACCAAACCCATGATTAGAGATTTAAGTTACCAAATCCATGATTTGTGATTGAAGTTGACAGAGCCCCGATTCGAGATTTTAGTTACCAAAGCCCTGATTCGAGATTTAAGTTACCAAATCCCTGATTTGTGACTGAAGTTGACAGAGCCCCGATTAGAGATTTAAGTTACCAAACCCATGATTCGAGACAGAACAACTGGCCAACCCTGGGAGGACAACTGGCCAACCCGGGGGAGGACAACTGGCCAACCCTGGGATGGACAACTGACAAAAATATGATAACTAATACCAAACCACCAGAGATTCTAACGGAAAAAACCGAAAGAATCCCGAAGAATCCTGAAGAATACCGAGGAATACTGAAAAATTCTGAAAACTGAAAATGGAAAAACTGAAAAATCGAAAATTTGAAAAATGGAAAAATATGATAACTAATACCAAACACAAGAGAATTCGACGGGCGCGGCTTTGCCGCGCCCTTTCCACTTGACTAGTACAATAATAAAACCGAGACCAGTGTCAGTTAATCTTAATCTCAAAAACACGTTAATCTTCTTCATTTTATCATTTGGTCAGTTATGTTCAGTGATGCAAAAAGTGATAATAATGCCACTGTTTTTTAATAAATGATAGTGACTCCACAAAAATTTTAGTATTAAATTAATAATAAGATTATTTTAATTAAACTTAGCGAAAATAAACAAAAGACACTTAGTTTCCTTTTCGTCAATGTAAAGTGTTAGACAAAATGTCTGATTTATTACCTAGCATTTTAATTAGAATAATACTATTCGCAACCAACGAAATGTATAAAGGGAATAACTATCACAACATTAAAACAAGTACAATCACTTTTCCAATCACTGGTCAAAAATATAGTATTATAGGATCTCAAAACTACTTACTGTGTCAGGGCGACGAATCGCATTCCATAATACGTTGGTCAGATCCTTGCAGTTCAGTGGATATTGGGCGTATTCTCTGAAAACCAAAGGTCAAACGTGAAAAAGGTCACATGATATCCAAAAGTTCTGCTAAGCTTACTCATCGGAGACTGTGAATGGCGGAAGTTTGCAGAGTTCTTCCACAGCACTGTATCGGATAAACGGGTCGGGATCGGCCAAAGCGACGTCAACCAAACGGAGAGCGTTTTCCACGAGGTTCGCCTGCCTGCTTTTATGGAGCAAGGAAATTATGCACTCTAACGCGGCTTTTCTCATCTAAAATGTCAAAGTTAATAGTGCTTTACTCATTACCAAGAGTGAAATCGTCGTATATTTTTGGGCTCGCCGAGCCATATTAGGCATTTTCGAATTTGTCATCGTCGACTGGCAACCATTTTTGTTTAAACGCATTATTTACAGTTCAAATTGGCGCGAAAATATTGCTTAGCTTTTGCGCTCTATGTTGCAATTTATACTGAAGACTGTCTAAAACAATTGTCAGCATATTATTTTTACAGCGAGATGATAGCCATTCTTCTAGCGCTAGCTCTCCAGCCTTCCCAAGTGGGAGTATTGATTCTGGTTCTAGGATGGAGTACGGCTTTAGCCTTGTTCTTGGCAATTCACCTGCACTCGGAGAACAACCAGTAGGTCCATCGTACGAAAAAAAGTTAAACAAAAAAAGTAAAAGTATAGCAAAGAATATAAAAAGCAAAAAGCAAAAATGTATATCCAATGCCAAGTGCAAAAATATTGGGCAAAAACGTAACAAAAATGTGACAGATGTAATTTTTTACAGTCACCATCAGCAAATTCAGTGAAACTTTGTCAATGTAACATTCTTTTATATGTAACATTTTTGTTATACCCAATAAAATATCTATCATAGAAATTTGTCGAAAGTTATTTCCGATTAATGAAGATTATCATATTGACTTTCGATTACCTCAGCCATAATAAAAAATCTCACCGGCGCGTATACTCCGCGACCTTCGGCAAATTTCCAGAGTATACTCGTGTCGACGGGAACGTGTTTCATTTTTTGTTGCTAAAATAACTAATTATTAAACGAAAAACTATAAACGCGGAAATTTACCTTTATAATAGTCCTCAGACATTCGATTCCAATCACGCGGCCAAAGCTCGGCTTCATTGTATCTGCAAAACATATCAACATTTACATTCTGATCAAAGCTAACCTAATATTAACGCAAATATTGGTGAAGTAATTTATTATATCAAGCGTATATTAACTTTTTTATTTATAAATGATTTTGGCTCAAAATTACGAATAGTGAAATTTTCATTTTAAACAGCAAAACTGTTAAACTTCTCAGATCAGATAGTGCAACATCCTACAAAGGGCCATCTTATTATGACAGAAACTTGTACATACCCATATTAAGTGCGTGTGTAACTTCGATCAAAATTCGGCTCGCTTCAGGGCTTAACATCTCCGGCAATGGATACCTCGTCGCATGTTCGTTCATGATTGTTGCCATGTTCAAAGCGCGAATCAGCGCAGCGCGGTAAAAGTCGTCCGAGTATCTATAAATGATATTAACGTAAAATTAAGAAAAGAAAAAGTCAAGATTAACGATCAAACATCGACAAGTAAATCAACAGTAATTTGTAACGGGTTTTAGACTACTCCATATAAATTAAATGTTATCACTCCGGGTGAGAAATTTCATATTCAGAGACATTTAAATTCCCAAAAAGTAATGCTATAAATATTTCTATTAATAATTATTATGTCTCTATTACTATCACTTCTGGATTCACATGTAAATTTCATCCCAGCTCTATACGAAAATATACCTATTAACAGAGTTATCATTGTATCGGATGAGTCGAATCAAGAAGTTAATCACTTCACCGGGACACATCTTACCGCCATTCGACCTCGTGCTTGCAATCGCCGAAATCAGATCCTGAAACGGAACTTTAATTTAAAGCAGAACACAGATAAAGCCGAATACCATCATAAGAAAATATTGTTGGAGATTGGAAGAGGTGGCCACATAGTTATTGGATGCGGGCAGACTCGGAGCAGCTTTTGAGCAAAAAAGACGTTGAAAATATTCCACCAATGGAGATTGGACACCGGCCATTAAAGCTTCTGGAAGACGGTTGCATACGTCCACTAGGCAGTGCGCAGCTTTACCGCGTACTCTGAAATGCGTTGGGTTTAATATAAGAAATAATACGAAAAAATTATATTCAGGTCTTTATTATTCAGGCTTTTTTGGTAGCGGTGTGTTACCTTTATTGTGCAGTACAAAAATAAAACAAATGCAAAGATGAGCGACAGATAAAGAATGCGTGTTATTGGTGGTTGGTAGGTTCTTATTGAAAACCATCTGGATCTCTTGAGAATATCGGTGCTTCCCCATTATCTGAGTATCATTTTTTCTTAATTATCAAATAACCCAAAAGATTCCCAAAAAGTCATTTCAAGAATGAATATTCTGCCGAGGAGAGAGGGGTGCTAATTCAAGAGAAAAAACGGTAATCAGATTCAATTTTGATTTCAATCAATTTTGAATATTATATTTATAACGGGAATGAGTTCCGATGATGCATTATTCTCATGAGATCCATATAAGGTTATAGAGAAAGAAGAATGTTATCCCTTGGTGGTGGAGTTCTTATCAGCAAAGAGGCTGAATAAAAATATATGTTTTTAAGCTGAATGACTCACTTGTAGTAAAACCTCGGATTCTCCACCACATCCATGAGGACTGCTTTTGTCTGGTGTACCGGAAAGTTCCTCAGAGTGTCGATAGCATCAATTTGTCCCAGCACGTCCCGCTCATGGCGAAGCATACATTCCCACTGATGCACATTTTGGTTTAGACGTACGCGACGCGGGAGCAGCATGTCTGGGTCAATCCTGGAAATATTGTATTAAGAAATTATTATAACCAAGCAATGTTTTTGGGTCTACTCAGGAAACATATTCTAAACAAAATATATAAAAAAACAAAAATTCAACATTAAACATATATAAATTTAAAAAAATATTCAACTTCGAGCTCCTCAGATTCAAAGTTAGGGAACAGTTGCTTTCTCGACATGAGTCATTCAGAAAGCTGGGAGAATCATCACTGGAGCCAAACTAGAAACGCTTTCATCGCTCCACAGATCAATGATTTGGCTCAGCGCTGCTTAACTAGGCAGATCGGACAGGGCAGATCAAATTTCCCTTGCTATATAGGCCTGTCGTTGAAAAGTGCATAGACGGTCCAAATACCAATCAGATTATAACAGAATAACTATCAGATTTGAACAAAAAATCAATAAACACCTTATCCACAAAACTGGTGAGTCAGCCTCCATTTGCGCGAGATCCATCTCGACTTCCTCCCCCGTAGCGATCGGCACTCGTTTCTTTTTCAGCTTTCGGCCCTTTGAATGACATTGCAAGTCGTGCTTTGAGATTGTAGCGTCGACTTGGATTGTGTGTGTGAAAAATCCATCGAACTCTTGGAGAGTGATCGTTAGTGGACCGACATAGCTGAAAAGTAACAGTGAAAATTTGATTGTATGTAATAGGTTGGAAAGACAGTTCGACAATAAATACAAAGTTTTCGGTCAGAAAATGCATAATTTATCGGGAATTTAAACAGAGGAAGATTCTCTTATAAAAACTCTTCAGCATCACGGATATAAGCTTTGCCAATAAAAAGCTAAGGGCATACATTTTCAACGAAAAACTTTTCATCGGATTATATCCAGGCTATTCAAATGCTGTAAACATTGGAACAAGGTAAAAAGTTGGTATGGTCTTCATCATATCACGTGAACCAATAACTCGAATTTCATCGACAATGACCGCATATTTCGGAAATTTATACACGTTTTCGATAAGTCGTAAATAAATTTGAGATATATGACTATATATCATCTTATTACCTTCCTATGTTTATGTTTACAAAATTTCAATAAGCTGGATATAACCTGATGAAAGTTTGATGAATTCTGACTGAAAAATTTGATCATTGAAAATCTACCAGAAATTTGAAGTCGTTATATAATTATTATTAGTTTATGTATTTCAATTTATAGCATGAGAAAATACTCAAGATAGACGGTACTTTTGTAATCCCGGATTTGCGGAGAGTTCTTGACGTATTTCCAGTTCCAGCTTATTGTGCTTCCGGTTAAAAGTGCTCAGAACCTGAATTAGCTTGAAAATTATACCACAAAGAAAATAAAATAACCAACGTGAAAATGGACGTGGCCTCCAGTATTAATCCACTGCTCAACAAATGTGGGGACTTCTCGGCTGGTTACGTTCGTTACTGTCCGGAAGAATGTGTCCTAAAATATCGAATACTTCTTAAAAATATGGTACATTAATCAATCTCACCGTTGAAATTAACATATGGAACCAATCGACGGGTCTTTTTAAGTTTTGACTGTATTGGACCGCGACGCTCAGAATCCGATGAAGGACCTGAAAATTGTTATTGTAAAACTTTTTCAACAAATCTACACAAGTTTTCAGATACGATAGCTCATCATTGGAGTTCAATTCTCGAAAACCTATTAAACCTATTTTAAATAATTGCTAAATTTAGCATGCCAAAGCTCAGCTATGGATCAATGTTCTCTAAGTTTTCAATTTTTGCAAACAAATTTGGATTAAGTGCAAAAATGCTTACCTTTGTAAATTGATCAATGCCCAAACGTTTTTGCAGCATCCTCATCACAAATTGGCCCTTGCAGAACAGAGCGTTTGCATAGAGCGGAGAGCACGTTTCAGGTCGTAATGGGTCAAAGTGCAGGTAGGAGGCATCCGACCTGCCCAAATGGTGTGGCGCGGAACCTGGCGAAATCACAATTTTTCCATACTTTGATTCGTAATCACAGAAGGTATTGAGCACGCTGTTCATCTTAGAGATGTATTCAGACTGTCCGAAAGAGCGATCCACGAACAAAGCAGTGATGAATCTGAAAAGTATTCAAATACTGGGTCAAAGTCAAAGCTACCTAACTTGGCAGATCGGACAGGTGATATAAGTCAATGTTGCAAAAGAAGCTTTTTATCCTATAAAGATATCCAAGTCATTGTCCAAACATACTTTTTCGGTCCCTCAAACAGAGACATTTAATCATCCCTAATTACACCTGCAAGAAGATAAAATTGCTATGTTCTTTTGCAGCCCCAACTTGTATCACCTGTCAATATAATGCTTACCTGGCGAGAGATTTGACCAACCACAATTCCGTAAAATCCGAGGGACTGACAAAACATCCAAAGAACTGTTGCGCGATTGCCAAGGCGAGTAATTCACGGGTGGGCTGAACGGCGTCCAATATCTTTTTGTGGTAGAGCACATTTATGGAACAAAGCGACAGGCCGGCGTAGGATGTGAGTTCGTCGGGTATCTAAACCCAAGAATCTTGTATTCCTCTTTAGGAAATGTAGGATTTTTGAAAGTCAAAATAGAAAGTTGCGAGTATTTATTGTTTACTTATTATTTATATGTATTTAATCAAAAATATATGACAAAAATTCGCAGTGAATTAAGAACTGCAGTGTCGTTCTAAAATTCACAAAAGTGCACCTGATCAACAAAAACCTGACGATAAAATCCGTACGGATATCGACAGGATAAGAGTTCTTCGAAGAAAGTATAGGTGCGGTCAAGCGATGAGACAGTGTACTTTAGCAGCGGCATGAGACCGGGTAGAGTGAAGCTGATAATCTGCAAATAAAACACTAACGAATCGAAGCTAAACTTAATTCTGCTGTTCCGCCCAAAATTTTAATATTCCATTCTGATGGATGAAATTAGACAGATAGAAAAATCTTTGAGACAATTTGGAATGTAATAAAAATACACGAGCCTTTATAACATAGCAGAAATATATCGCAGCTTTTAACTGAACGTAGCCAGAATAAAGCTAGGGTCAAACTTTTATAGAAGTAATTGGCATAATTCCCATGTAACGTTATTAGCTTCTGTAGTATATTTTTTACAGAATATCTCTACTAGTTTACCATTTGTATTGCAAAACATTACGGTGAATTCCGAATACATTTAAATGTTAAGCAAATTCAGAATAAACTAAAACAGTCCATAGTTCTATAATAAACATTTATGTATTTTTTGGGCTCTAAAGTACATAGTGTAGACTACATTATATAATGTTATAACACACAATTATGTAAATAGAACTAAACAGGTTTTGACCTAGAAAGCCTAACACTGACCATTCTTCAAACTAGCAGCGTTTTTAATTGCACTCAAATTTTATTGCAGAATTTACCTCCGGAATATCTGGCAAAACATGGATTTTGAAGTCACCCACAGCGAAGCCGATGTTGCCGGCCGAAGTTGGTATTAAAAGCTGGTAATGGAACGTTTTCTGTGAGTCATCTTCGGCACAAGGAGTTGTGTCCTTAAATATTTATAGTTACAGGCAGAAACAAAAGTAAAATTTATACAGTCAAATCTCCGCAACAAACGGCAGTGAATTTTTTGTCGACGGTAATCTCGAATTTCCACACTGCCAGTTGACTTGTTGACGCCAAACTCGGCAGCCATTCTTTGGTGCTCGAGAGAAGATTTGATCGATAAGTATACATGTGAGAGCCAACATCTTCGTCACCGGATTTGCCATTCCACACAAAGTTGATGCCCTGAAATATTTTAGAGATTGGGAATACGGAAAAGAATACGATTACCAAATTTAGAGAGTCACATATTATGGAAGGGGATATGAAATGGTAATATTATAGGAATTTTAGCGCATATTTTAGCCATGTTCCAAGAAAAATTCAATCTAGGAAAATTATTTCCCGGCACTCACCTCTCTCGGCGCTAAAACGACGATGTCAATACCGACTTGTAACACCATTTGTTCTTCTATATCGGATTCACATTTGCTGGGTACCTCGATAATCAGATCGCCTTGATAATTCGTTAGGGCCTGTTTGTATAGACGCTTAAGATGAAAGAGACTTTTATCTGTCGAGTCCTCGGAGGCTGGCGACTAAAACAAATGACATGTACTATCACATCAAGATTATAAAACAAAATGCAAAGCAAATATTCAGGAAATTATGGAAGATTCTTGATCCGTCACATTCCTGACTCAGGTTCTTGGATAAGATTTCCGACTTCTTTTAATTTTTGCATTCTTCCTTATTTTCTGCTTTATGTATCCATTATCCAACTTTTCTCGGATTTCTATATCATGTTTCAGCAACATTTTCCTACCTCTCTTCTTTTTTCATTGCCACCAGTCCCCCAGATACCATGTTTAGCGATCTATAGAGACTAGTCATTTATGCATTTTCCTTATCGTTTACATAAATCTTCCACTTACCACAACAAATTTGTTTCGAACGTATTTCGCATCGTGTCCGTTTACGGTGATCCGACCTCTGCCTTGAAACGCTTGTTCGTTTGGCAGAACGCAATCTGAAAATATATATTGTTTAGTAACATAGCCAGAAGGCACATGACCTATTGCCAGGGTTTTTGGGGTGGTATCAGCATAATCAAATTTGGTTTTTCGGAAAGGGGTGTCGGTACCACTATTTATTGTATCTTTCGGCTCTTACCCCCAAGCTATTCTCACATAGCAAAGATAGTGCCTATACGAAAGGCGATACTATATCGCTAGACATGTAAAATTGGGATTCGACGATCACGGTTTTAGCTCAGGAAGTTTCTAAGCATTTCGACAGGAAAGTCGATTACAAAAATTGTAAAATTTTGATAGAAAAGAAATACTAGTAATTTTTTCTCTAAATTTCAAGGTTTCCACTCTTGAATGTTCATGAACAAATTTATTTTCTAATTAATTATAGAACATTATACTATTTGTACAAAATAACTGTAACCAATGAAAATTGACTTGCCTCTGCCAAGATCCAGAATAATGTACCTAGCGTCAGCTCGCACTGCGATCACGGAAAGCTCTGTGGAAATTCGGAAAGAACGGCTTTTGAACTCGATGTCCGAGATTCGCACCACCTGGGACAGGATTCTGAACGGTGTCTGCTGGCAAGAGTGGTCGACAAAGTTGCAATTGAATGCGTCTCTGGGCTGGGCAATGGCAGGATTCACGCCCGAGGTTGAAGGCACTCCATTTATGACCATCTCACCTAAAATGGTTGAAATTAGACATAGTGTTCCAGAATATTCTATAGCCACAAATGTTACAGCGCAAACTTTTATGGCCAGGAGCTTCGCATTTTTCATATCAACAGGCAAATTATGAAGACAGAAAATGTTTTAAAGCAATGAGAAGCGTGCAAAGGAATAGAAGCGCCAAAAGCGCGAGTTCAAACATTATTTTCCGGCAAAGAGGTTTAGCAAAATGGGAATGATGAAAACCTTTGACAAATAAGTGAGCTGACACCGACTAATGTTGGGCTGAGTTAGCTTATAGAGAAAGTTGTGGCAGGTGGTAAAATGTTGTTGCACCAAGTCACAAAATTTGAAAGAACAAGACAAGAAAATTTTATGAACATTTGGTTTCATATGCAAAGTTGTTGTAAAAAGATGGTCCATACAATACCGTTACAGAGAGAATGCTCGAGTGAAGCAAACGCCAATTTTTAGGCTTAGGTGGTATACTCTCTATAGGAACAATCGTTAATAAGGAGCGCAGTACGCTTTGAATTTTAACCTTTGACTCGAAATTTGGAGCTCACTTGTAGCTCATGTAACAGCTTCTTATCTTCCAATCTTGGATCAAAACAGGTTTATGCTTAGGATTCAGTCTTAAGAGTCCAAGTGTAAGGTGTCCGTTGAAAATATAAAACAAATATCGCTGTTTTCTAAAGACATTATTCTTTGGTGAAATAAAACGTGCAAATATTCGCAACATCTGCAGACTCAACTGCAGCTGAGTCGAGAATTATCAATTCAAGTCATCGATTTTTTATAATTTTTCTTAGAGTAAAGGAAATAGGATTTGAAATATCGCGAAATATATGACGAACTCCTCAAGGCTTTGGTATACTCAATAGAAACGAACTCAATTAGAATACCCTTTCATAAAAGGGCCATTCTCTGTAGACTGTCTGTGAAGAACGCTCAGATCTCGCGATCCAGACGATAGCCAGAGGCGAGTGATAGCTCATTGGATAGGTCTCGAAAAGTTAGGACCGGGTCGACAAAAAAATCCAAAATTTGAATATTTGAATTCGCGCCAAAACGTAAAAACGTGTTTTGAAAGGTTTTGGCTATGGGAAGTGATGTTTTTTATGTTCCCAATCGATTTCTGAGGCGATTCTGGACAACTTTGCTTTTTACACTTTTAGATTTGGCGCATTTTTGAAAAAAAGCCACTTTTTGGCCAAAAATCGGGTTTTTCGATGCAAGCTGTCTACGGGTCTGATTTTTGGCACCCGGGGGTTTTCGGATACGCTGATCACGAATATGACGTCAGAATTGGAATTTGAAATTTGAATTCGCGCCAAAACGCAAAAACGCGTTTTTAAGGGTTTTGGCCATTGGCTCCAAACAACCCTTAATTTACCCGAACTTTCTCGGGATTGGGTTTCATCGATGAACTTTGTACGCGGCGCGCCGCCAATAATTGTATCGAGGCCGCCGAAGGCGGCCGAGATCTTCACGAACCCAAACCAGTACTGATTCTCACGTCTGGGTCGTAGCGAGCGAAGCGAGCGGAGACCTAGCATGACTCACGCTATGTTAAGGAGCGCTACAAATAAGTGTGGATTTGTGGGTTTGTGGGTCGTTTTGGGGTCCGAGCGGCGCGAAGCGCCGCGAGGACCCCAAAACGACCCACAAACCCACAAATCCACACTTATTTGTAGCGTTCCCACCTACAATAAGTAGGTAAGTCACGCTTAGGAACAACCCAATCTGACCGCTGATGGCGGTGCGCGAAGCGATGAAGAACCCAATCTGACGCTGTGCACACTCCCGCTTCCGAGTGACGGAGCGCGCCGAAGGCGCGGACCGTCACTCGTATAATTATAATTTCGCGTTATTTTCATCATACACTATGCATCTTCCCAACGAAACGCTATTTGAAATATTTTCTTTTTTAAATTATGATTCCTGCGAGGAGCTGCTTGCACTCTCTGGTGATTATTCTCATTTTTTTCTTACTAGATTGAAAATTCTTCGTAAAAAGAAAGTCACGCAAGAGGTTTTGTTAAAATTTTTACTAATTTGTCATTCTTAGTTTTTTCGCGAAATTTTTATGGTGGAATGAACGTTAGTTTGTTAATTGGTAGTGCTGTGATATGCATAGGCTAATCACGTAAAATCTCACAAAAATTAGGCACCATGGTATCACTCATAAATTGCAGCCAAAATTTGACTAATTTTCAAATTCACATAATTTTCTTGTATTGCATGCATTTATATTTGTTTAATGGTTTTGTTTAGCCTGACAACCGCGCAGACCTAGGATCGTTGGCGGACTTGTTTCACTTCTTGTTGGTATCGGCGGAAC
The DNA here is from genome assembly GCA_022814885.1 of Ditylenchus destructor. Lineage (NCBI taxonomy): Eukaryota > Metazoa > Nematoda > Chromadorea > Rhabditida > Anguinidae > Ditylenchus > Ditylenchus destructor. The sequence continues at coordinate 212,022 of JAKKPZ010000022.1, read as the reverse complement.
TGTGATGTTCTATGAAGTCTGTCAGCAATGAAATTGCAAAAGACGTTATTGTTTAAGTGAACTAACTTATTGTTTTGCTTTTCAATAAATATATTTGTGATTATCGATTGTTGTTATTGAGCAATTTTTTATATCAATGTTGGTAATAATGCAACATGCAGTCAAAAGCATACCGTATTTCCTACAATAACTATCTTATGTTAAAAATTCTTTCAGTTATGGCTTTAAGTTTATCTTAAAGTGTAGTTTTGATCACATTTTGCCTGCGACAACTGACCTCTTAATACATTTTTTATAGCCCAAATCATTTCCGCCCATAATTTAATTGCTGTGTAGCCGAACATTGTACACCTGTTATATCTTTGCTTGTGATTCATTGGCTCTCCCAAATTTATATAATACATGCGCTTATATGTAAATTTCCTTGGCTTTAGAGTTCTGCAAAATTTCCCTGTAAACGCATTTTTTGTCGTTCAATTCAGTAAAGAGACAATTCAAATTGCGACAATCGAAATTTGTCAAAACGGGTGATTATTTTGCTTTCTGGTCTACGAATATGGCAAAATTCATGAACACTTCAGCCGTAATAGTTTCTACTCTTTGGGTTTTCTACTAAAGTTTGGGATTTTGAACGCTTTTTTAACTTTCATGAGCGTTTTAGAAGGCGATCATTTTTCCCGGATAGCGACTTTTAGCTTCTACATTTTCCGACAGTTAAGGTAAACGTGCTCAAGAATGAACTATCATCGGTCATTGTCTTTTCAGTTTCTTAACAAGGGTGGACCTTAGGCGCTTGGACGTCTCTCTATACTTTAACTACAGCGGCCACACTATTTCGTAGACATACACAATGAAATAAAAAATCAATGGCTATCTTTTACACAATGAATATGCTTCCTCTGTTCTGCAGCATAGACAAAAATCGGTCCGGCGGACCGATTTTTGCCTATGATGATTCGTGATTTCATCTCTAGCTCCTTTGTGCCTGTTGTTGTGTATAATGTACGAAATAGTGTGGCCACTGTAGTTAAGTATAGAGAGACGTCCAGGCGCCTACGGTCCACCCTTGTTTCTTAACAGCTCAGTTTGACAAAGTAAAAGCGTTCCTGTTCCGGTTTCATAATCTTGAAAAGCAATTCAAAGCAAAAGGAAGTACTGAACCCAATTATGATTTGTACGATTCATTGTCTCGACACGAATTCCCTTTGAAATCTTAGTGTGTTTTGGGCCTTCCATATATGTTTTGGTAGGCCAATTTTTTGGAAGGCCGATCATTCTGCGAAAATTTGCCCTAGCCACAGAAATTCTGATGTGAGAATCAAAACGGGGAAATTCGCATTTTGGGGTTTCTGGATTTGTAAATGCCTTGCAGGGTCACGTGAAAGTTTTCTGTCGCTGGGCTGAGAGTGACGATGTTTCGCAAGTGCTATTAAATCGCCGACTTTTCGTTCTAAGTTGTGAAAGGGTCCGAGAAAAAGCTCGAACTTTTCAAGAAAGCTTTCCTTTGTATTGAAAATATATTTTGACATGATTGCGCGAAAATTTGGCATGATATAAGCTGTATTTTGTTGAATCCTGAATGGAAGTAAATCTTATAGTTGGATCTTGAAAAGGTGTATTTACAGTTACTAATTTTCAGGTACATTTCAAGAGTCAAACCAACACCTGCCGAAAATGGTATTGTTTTCTTTCTCTTAAACGTCACTCGTCCTGATTTTGTTTAGGGAAAGAAGAAGAGCTTCATCGACAAGAAAAGTGCGACAACCTTCCGTTTGGTTCACAGAAGTCAGAAGGACCCTTTGATCGCCGATGACTCAGTGGGACAACGCGTACTTTTACCTGTGGAAGAGAAGGTATGTTTTCGTTGTAAATAGTGAAAACCGTATTTTTATATAAATTAAAATTAACAATTCATAGAAATAAATTAGTTTTATGTGATTTTTGCAAATTCTTGCTCTTAAAAGACATTCATATGTGGGGCAATCATAGGTATTAGCATGACAGGACTGAAATTTGCTGGGCAAATTTTCGTTATCCCACACACTTTGTTTTTTTGTCTCGTTTCTATTTTCTTCTTCAATGATTCAATTACTGACATGCAAATTTCACTGTTGGTGTTACCTGTACGAAACTCAGTAAAACTACGAAATTTATAGCAATATTGAATGAAGCAGAGTCAAATCGTCCATTTGTATATACAGTAGAATAAAATATATAACGGCGTATATTTGGCTAACAATTTTAAATTATGTTCCCATTTTCATACCCTCTTTAAGTGAATAAAAAATTTATTGACTTTATATTCTAATAACATCGTTGCGAATATTTCCATATCAAATATGTTCTAGAACATACCCGAATAATATTAGAATATACAGAATGTAAAGAACTGTATGAAACATTCCTAAACATTGTATGTGAATTAATATATCCTAAACCACTTTTAATAAATTGTTTTGAATAAATTTATTTGGCAAAAATTTTACGTTTACTAGTTACTTACAGTTACTTGCTATTATGAGCCTAGTGGCAATTTTAACCCATTTTTACACGCGGTTTTTCTCATAAATATAAATTAGAAGAAAATGAATAATGAATGAAGCGGACGCTGTTACAAGTAATAAAATATTACCAATCATTTGAATAAGATTTTAAAATGAATCTTTCTAGACTCTCGAAGAACGACACAAATATGGAATTTACTACACGGACGGATACGACTATTTGCAGCATTTGAAGGATGTCGGCGAAGTAAGCGAAAACCGTTTCTCACATTATCTTATTATATAAGCAAATACACCTGAACTGAACGCCTTTTACACCTGCAAAAATTATAGAAAAGAATGAGAAAACAAATAATAGATGTGAAGATAAGTATCTTTTTTGATCTTTCATCATTTTTCATTCTTTCATAAAAGACCCAAATTATTATTAGGTTAATAATTTATTATTAGGTTAATAAACAAAAATTACTATTTGGAAAAAAAAATTTGCTCAATGAATATTTCGATATTTTATTAAGGTGTTCTACTTTATTGTGTTTAAAGTCTCATTTTTTGTTACAATTTTGCTGCAAGCCCTAATCCATTTGCCCCAATCTCTTTGCGGCCAAATTCCAAGTTTGTCTGATTCCCAGACAACATTGAAACTTGCAGATTACAACATCGAAATTGTCATTGACGTATTCGAACACTTCTACAATCATAATTTTAGGCAGTTGATATGGGCGAAGTCGACAGAACTGTTATCCGTGTCCCAGCGTCATCGATCCAGCTTCCTAGCACAATTTTTGAAACGCAAGGCGTAGAACTCAAAGTCGGTCTCTTGAACCAAGCAGCTCCAGATAACAGTAAATTTTGTTCCGATTTATATAAAAATGTTCCAATATCGAAATTTTTCAGGCTTATTCCCTGATGTGGATCCTGAGATCGCCGCAGCTCTCGAAGGTGAATTTGAAACAAACGAAGACGATTTCGATGACGACTTCATCCTGAAGGCCAATGCCCATGGAAGCGACGATGAAGGCAGTTCGATGATGAAAGGAATCAGAATTACCGACACGGAAGAAAAGGGCAAGGACGCTTTGATGAAACGATTCGGGTTGAGCCGAAACGAACGTTTCTCAGACGAGGACTCGGATGAGGAGGAGGACGACGATTTTGATGGTGAGTATATTTTGCTCTGCTGTGTTTTATCCTGTAGCTAGAATCTGTGTTTTTCTTTAATTGGTTAATTTTTCACACATACATTTTGATACTTGTGTCGAATGTGACCAACAAATATATTGGCTGGCTTTTTGGAATGTACTATAACATTTATAATGACATTCTTGAACGAAATTGAAATGCAAATTGAAATATTATTCGCAAAAGCAACGAAATAGATTGAGCAATTTTGTATAAGGCTGAACAGTACTACAGAGTGCTTGTGTGTATAAAGCATGTATGTTATAAAGCTTGTGTGTTTAAAGCATTATATTAGATTGTCACATTCGGTACTAAAATATAAGAAATATTTATGAAATTTTTCTCATTTTGCTGGAGCGGCGTTAGTTTAACTGTAGTAGGACCTTGAAAATATATTTCTCTCTTGAATAAGCGTTTGAAGAAAGTTGTTAATTATTTTGGTTAAATATTAAAAAAAATTCCAGTGATATTAACCATGAAAGCATACAATATTCCTGCAATTAAATTATTTTCCATTTAATTCAAATTTGCGTTTTTAAACGATATTTTTTTCTTAACCCTTCATTGCCGAGTGTATCCGATCGGATACGTTTTTGATTTGCTAAAGACTTCACAAAAAGAAAGAAACGAATGAGTGTTCATTATTCATACAAAGAGTGTGTCTGTAAATATATCACATATATAAGAGCAATAAACGATGGCAGCCATCATGATTTTGATAAAGACAGCTCACCAAAAGGAAAGCTAATGGTAACGCAGGCATTCTGTCTTTTGTCTATGGCTCCGGCAATGAAGGGTTAAATAGTGAAAATTAATACGCATATTTTAAAGCGCAAATTTTTCGTAAAAATGGAATAATATTAATAATATAAAAAGTTAAAGTGTAAAAGCAATATTTCTTAAAGGTAAACAAATTTCGATTTCAGAAGACATTGGACTCAATGACAACGAAATGGACGACAAAGAAGAAAGACGTTCTCGGTTCACCAATTATTCAATGAGCTCAGCTGTGATCAAACGACCCAACGGTTTGGCAATTATTGACGAGCAATTCGAAGAACTTTATGGGCAATACGATGAGGACAAATTGGGCGCTGATAACGGAGACGAAGAAGAATTGGGCGAGGTGGCTGGATTCATCGAGCAGGACTCAGAGCGTATGATGCAGCTGCTCGAAGAGCACGGCTCGAGGATCACAAAGTTTATGCCAGAGGTACGTTTTTGACAGTTCTGTGAGACTTGAAAATTGTATAAAATTATGCCAACAGAAATCCACGTCAAATATTTAAGTGCAAAAAACTTTGGTTATTTTTCTGACTGATTTACATTTTCAGAAACCAAATGAGGAGGAGAAGAAGGCCGTCCTGGAAGCCGTAACGAAACAAGATGATCTGGAGGACGATGACGAAGAAATGGCTGACGAAGACGAGGGAAACCGGAAGCGAAGATGGGACTGCGAGTCAATACTTTCCACCTACTCAAATCTCCAAAATCATCCGAAAGTGATCCGAGAAACGCCTACGAAAAAGCGAAAGGATACAAAACAAGTGCTCGAGGTAAGCAAATTTTACAATCTTCGGAGATAAATCTATAATAATGTATGTGTTCTATTATGTAGAAAATTTTGTTTTCGGAAATGCGATGATTTAAAAATCGAAAAATTTTAATATACTTCAGACAATGGACGACTCGGAAATGGACACTGAAACAGTCATCAGCGGCATTTCGGTGAGCACCGTTCGACACAAAGGCGAGACTCCCGAAGAGCGCAGGCTTCGAAAACAGGCGGTGAAGGAGGACCGTAGGCAGCGCCGCGCGGAGAAGAAGAGCAACCAGTTGGCGTTCAAGGAAAAGAAGAAAGAAGTCGACAGACAAATAATGAGTTGCCGAGTAAAAACTCGGCCCATTAATTAAACAAAATGTATGAATATTTGTTGTTATTTTTATCGTTGTTAAAGATTTATTTTGATAATAAAATAACGAGCCGTAGTTTATTTGTATTCATTTTGATCAAGTTCTATGCTCAGTTATTATTACAAATACACCATATCTTGAATTTCCTAGAAGAATGAGTAATTGTTCAAAAGATTACGCGTGCCGTATGTCGAGATCGATATGTTTTTATCTTAATTTTTAATTTCGGGCTCGGTCCAGACATTCGAAACATTGTCACGATTTTTTTACTATGTTTAATGGTCTTTATGACAATAAGGACAAAATCTCGCGATTAAAACTGGGGACAATGCCAAATTAGTTTAGCGCTGAAAATTTGCGCCAATTCTACCGGGCAATTGAAATATTTTCTGAAGAAAAGCTTTTCTTTATATCTGTTTTTTATTGTGCAATTGCATTCGACAAATTTTGTGGATAGAATATGCGAGTTTTTGAGGAAAAGTATATCTATTAAAAGAAATAATCCTGGAAAGTAATTCTAAGAAACTATTAGGAATTATTTTCCAAGAATTTTTCTTCAGAATTATTCGGTGGTTCTTTAGAAAATTTTCTTTAACAAAATTGCCAAAAATGGGCAGGGGCCACACTCGTTACCGTTATTTGCACTTATGAATGTTAATTGAGTTTGTTTCAGGAATGCTACTCTTGAGGACATTTCGTCGTGTGAGCTCGCCGCCAGCCTTTTGTGTACGAAATTGTAGCGGTAAACTTTTATTTTTTGTTGATAATTTTTATTGAACAGCGTATAAAAAATATTTACTTTAATTTTTCAGGTAATTCGGAGAAGAAAGCGTCGTCTTCCAAGGATTCTTCGAGCGAGAGCGATGAAGAAAAACCGAAAATCGACCCCAGCGAGAATCCAACTCGCTTGGATCCGGCAGGAAAGGCGAATTGGAGGAAAGCAATGCGGGAGCTCAATGATAAGGATTTCGCCTTGAGCATGCAGGATCCCTATAAGCGACAATTCGAGATTGAAATAAGGATAGGATACACCCTTCTCGGAGCATTCCTCGCTGTTTCCGCAGGGATTTCGCTATGCCAGGTTTGATTCGCTAACTAAAGAGAGGCGGGCGGGGTTGCTTTTACCCTATTTGGCCTGAGACATTTCGTCCCAAGCATATGAAATATACATTCTGGGTCTGTCTAGAATGTTGTGGACCCTTCTAGAATATTATATGATCTTCTGGAACATTCAAGAACAACTTTGCGCACAATAGCATTTTTATTCAAAATTTGGGTTTTGTAGCAGCTTTTATTTATTTTACTGAGTGAAATCATTCCAAATTGTAAAAACTTTAGAATCTTCTAGATCAGATAGTGTTCTAAAGACTCCAGAATCTTTTAGTCGTCTAGAAAGCTTAGTTAATATACGGAATCGGGCAAATCTGGGACATTAATTACTATGTCTTCAGAAATCAATGAAAGATTCAAAAGAGACTGCATAGAGTGCATTTTAATTTTCTTTTCAGTATATACGCGAGAAATATATGCGAAGAATGAACCGTGCGCAACCTCCGATTCGATGGGAGGACTTCCGGAGGGAACATTTACGCAAAGGGCGCCAGGTAAATTTAGTTCTAATAGCTCCAGAAAGCTATTGGTTTGGATTTCCAGGCATTAGTTTTTGACGCTATCTGTTTTCAATGATCCGTTACTTTTCAGGTGGAGTCAATAGTGTTCTTCCCGAAATACCACGTGGCGGAGGTGTACTTTAGAAAGAACAATGAAAAAGTCTCACCGAAGGATGAAGCTTCTCAACCCAATTTTCTGGAAGAGCTGCTGCTATCAGTCGTAGGTCGATATAAAAATAAAGAAGCTCTGTAGGAAATTATTTTCATCCGCAGAAAATATTTTATGGGAGAAAAAATATTTTTGAGAGTTGTTTAAATTGCATTGAGTGTTAAGAACAACAAAGGTAATATGTTTTTGCTATGTAAACCCTCTTTAAACTTTTGCTCTATTGAAATATATTTTGTTCCAAAAGTTGGGATACCATCTATTATATTGTAGCATAATCTGATTAGTTTATAGAAAATGCTTTTAAAGTAATTAATAGAATAAGTAATTTCGTCGAATTTGTGTAAGTTTTGAAAAGTAACCTTCGAAGTTGGCTTCGTAGAATGCCGCAAAGTGCAAACACTGTATACAATTTGCAACAAATCTGAGTCTAATTTCAGTTTCCGACGTATTTCGCTGAAGATGTGAAGCCCGACGTGCGATTCAAATATAAAAATGACAAGACCTCGTCGGAGATAAAGAAAGAAATAGAGAAATTCGACGCTCCCGGCGAAAATGGAATCTACGTTGTATCCGACAGCATTCCGAGTATAGGGTAAATTTGATTTTTTTAATTGATGAAAAATTAATTATGTATTTTATAGAGAGATGATTTTTCTTGCGGTAATCGCCTGCATCACAATCGTCCTTGTCTCGTCTCGTTTTCGACGAATTCCTAAGCGGAGCAAAACAAAGTGAAATTAACTGACTCAATACTCATAGATTAGTCTCAAATTTTATGTTTAGAAGTAAGTTGGTTAGTAAATTTTATTTGTTCTCTTGTTTTTGTTACGAAAATAAATGTCTGTTCAAATTTTTGATTTCGTATTTGAAAGGTGACATTATACATCTCGAGAGCAGTGATGTCAATATATATAGGAAACTAAAAAATAGTTGAAAACTTAGTATAGTTTTTAAGTTGATATTGCTTCCGAGCTCTGATTCTAGAACATGATAGAAGACAAGTAATGTCTATCGAATTTCTGTCCAGAGTTTCAGCACTAATTTGAGCCATTACTCGTCTTCTAGAATGTTCCAGATGCAGTATCCATTGAAAGCTATACTGCTGAAAATCTATAAAATATTGCACTTATCACATGTCCTTCTCGACTAAAAATTTGTTGGAAAGCTTCAGACCTTATAATTTCCTTTCCTTTTAAAAACAAAGTTCACTCTCTTTAAATTCCAAGTAATATTCATTTGACCGGCCAAGAATAACGTGACAACCCCAAATTACAGGTCTCCAATCTTCTTCTAAATTGGCAGTTATAATGTGAAGCCGAGAAAATATTTGTCGATGTTGTTGCCAATGTCATTGGTTTGCCCGAGGTATTTAACTTTCCAGCTTTAAATTATTGACTATTAGGTTTGGCCACCAAAACTTGAAGGTCACCAAAGTCGCTTTCCAACTGATTCTCGAATTCCTGATTTTGCGAAAACCTAAAATTTTATATGCTCTTCTCCTGATTTTATTACGACCGTTTGCTGCAGTTTGTTCGACATTACAGTTACGTGAGTGTACATGTAAAAAAAGATCAAAAATAGTTTAAAAAAGAAGAAATAGTAAAATTTGATTTGCAATTTGGCAAATGGCAACTTTCAGCTCTAACGACACATGGACCTGTTGTCATTGATATTGTATGGTGTAATATTCACGGTAATTGTGATTTTTGTTGCCGTAATCCTGGAATTTGCTGAAGACTTCTCGCACTAGGTACGAATTGACTAAAATGTAATTATCATCGTAATTAGCAATATATACTCATCTTACGTGCTTTGGCTTGTCACAGAGTGATTAACTTTGGCTTGGAAAAGCCAAGTCAGACCAATCCTGTTCTAGGTAAATAACCTGGGGGTAATTTTTTGACCTACGGCGAGGAGTATATTTAAGGGATTAAAGTTCACATGAAATGTATGAAAATTAGAAGGAATAAAAGGGGTTAATGTGCTTGTGCTTAAGCACAAGCACATAAAATAGGGGTTAATTATAAGGCTTACGGGGGGTGACTATATAGGGTATGTTCTCTATTTCTCTGCCAAATACTCTCTCTGCGAACTCCGAATACGAAAAAATTGGCTGGGCGCTGCAGTTAAAGTGCAGATTTGATTGGCCTGATTTGGGTCGACGTTGAAATGTATGAAAATTAGAGGGGACAGTTAGATTAGACAGTTAGAGGGTTTACGGTACCATAGATTTAAAAGGTAACATTTTAGATATGCTTCGCGAGATTCTGCTTGCAATTGGAGTTTTGGCCCTTTTGGTATTGTTCCTGGACTTTCTAAACTTCATCGAAACTTCCGTGGACAAACTCTCATATGCTAATCGATACAATTTGTAAACGGACTGATCGGCATGATATGTACCTGCCGTAAAACTGATTGAATTTTCTATAGAAAGACCCCAAAAATAAATATCGAACATATTTTCTTGTGATTGGGTGTATCAAAATACGTTTTTGAATAAATAAAAGTAAAAATTTATGGAACAATGTTCTGTGTTATTATTTGAACGGTTTAACGAACGTTAATTCGAGAAAATAATCACTGGATGTTCGTGCATTGTACATTGACTACGGAAGAGTCATTCTCGGATCAGAAAAAATCGATATTTTGTTCTTTCTGCTGTTTTAACAGGTATTTTGACTCTATCCTCCAAATTTAATCTCAAAATCGGTTTTTTCGCTATCAATTTACCCTAACACGGCATTTACAGGACATATCGCACGTTTCTTAGCAAAAAATCCTATATTAGGGTAAATAGATAGCGAAAAAACCAATTTCGAGGTTATCTATACGATCCAAGGAACAGGCTCTGACACCAGTATCAGAAAAGGAATTCTCAGAAAGATATTGGGCAATTACCGTCATGCCCCTGATTTCCGAAATCGGGCAAATTTTTAAACTTTTCCTCAAAACTCAAATACAATAACCGGATGTTGCGATATATCCTATATGCCTAGATAGGACAAGACATGACGGTTCCAGCGGTATATAACTTGCATATGTCTCCTGTCTATATAACAAAGAAACATGGCGTCAAACACAACGACCCAGAATTATCGCCGACCCCAAAAGTGGGTTCCGAGAATTGCCAAAGTGACATAAGGAAAAGCTTTTTTTCCGAACTTTTTTTCTTCAATTATGAACTAGCTCAGGCAGCTCTTTAAAACGCTACACTTGGTACAATCGGCCTTGTGAGTGTTAATTGCCGTAAAATTGGTGCTCCAATTTTTAATTTCATTTTATAGTTGTCAAACTTTAACAAAATATTTTCAGTTTCATTCGGAATCTTCTCATTGAAGCAGTTCATCGGCATTTCCGCCGCTATTATGTTCACATCAAGACTTGCACTTTTACACTAAGAAGACGCCAGGGGTAGAAAAATAAACATAGAAATTGATAGTTTTTGATTTGTTAATGTGGAGTTTTGAATTAAATTCTGATTGTTTTTGACAGAGAATAAAAATGTTCGCCGATAAGGTTGCAATTTCATTTCTTGATTGGCTTTAGGTGGATAATGAGATTAATTTCTATGCGTTTATTAGGCCTTTACATACAACGAAGCGAAATAAAAGCGTATATCAAATTTTTATATTGAAAGCAAAACTGAGACTATATAAGCAGTTTCTCGAAGTCATTTTCACGGAGTGCAAAGACCACAGGTGACTGGACAGTTAAGGAGCTTCATTCCTTTCGGGTATTCCGAACCCAAGCAAAATCCGTTAGCATTCCAACGATCGCAGCTAAAAAATTAGAGTATTAAAACTCTATAAAGATGAAGTTAAGCTTGATCTTAAGTTTACTCTGCTTTGTTTTTGTCCTGGCACACAAAGTTTGGTGGCAAACAATATCCGCAGGTCTTTCGGCATTCAGTCGACATCAGTTGCGAGTAAGCCTAAAGATTTGGGTTTGCACTTTGAGAGTGAGCCAAAATAACTTACCGCATTTTCACAAAGGAGAATATTTGTCTCGCAGTCGCTCGGTTTTGTGTCAGCGCAATTGCTCTCTAAAAATTTAAGAGTAAGCTACTTGCCAAATTGGCAACAAACTGTCAAAACCGTACCAGTGGGAGGTATTCCGGAAGGAGGCAAAACTGAGCTTGCACCAGATGACGACACAACGCAAACTTCGCATGTTTTTGGGCACATCTTTCTAACACTCTCGCGAGCTGTCAAGTCGCTGGAGGTGCATAAAGTTTTGTAAGCGGTGTCGGTGCAATCGCTTGAGTGATCTCTGGAAGAAAACAAATTTTCAAAGATTTCCCATAAGTTGTATACAGTAAATACAAGCAGAGCCTTAAGCACACGCTTAAGTCTGAACTTAGAGTGTGAACCAATAAGCAAAAGGTTAATCTGGGGCTTAAATTCTGAATACTTAAGCATAAGACCAAACTTAAGTGAATGAAAGTGTAATACTTAATAATACAATGCTTAAAGCGTGGATCCAGATTCCTGGATCCTGAATATGATTTTTGATTACCTGCAGGTGTTAACATTTCCACCAGAATTACACAATCCACAGGTCATGGCGCATTTGTCAGCCATAACTTCCTTAAGGGTAGAGCACTTGTCTTTGTTGTTTGTGCAGAACGTTTTATCTGAAAGCGAAAATTAACTCTCCTATTTAGGATTTGAAGTAATTTTAAATGAGAATCTGAGGTGTTAGAAGTATGAAAAGCCAAACCGTTATCTTCGCAGTTATATTCCGGTCGGCGACAGCACATTTGACAGGTTTTCGCGCATTTCAACACATCCTCAGGGTATTCTGCAAATTGAAATTAACTTGTATTTTAAAATAGCACTGATAAGTCTCAGAATGAGTTGACACATCCTATAACGACATCTGTATGCTCGCAGTATGTCCTTTTACTTTGGAATTTTTGCTCCACCAATGAGGGTTAACCCCCGTAGGGGGAATACTTTTTATATTCTAGAAAAGTTTAATTTAAAATGATATAGAGCTTCTAGACGCATATCGTATGGCGTAACTGTCCCTATGCTGTGGGAGTGGACCCTTTGTACAAAAACGGTACAAAAATCTTGTTTATAAAATCGCTTCAATGCTTTCACTTCCGATATTCTTTTTTCTTCATTTCACCAAAAAATCCTATATATTCGTTTCATCTTTTTAATTGCAAGGATGCTCAGATTTGATAAACAATTTCTGTTTAAACTTACTGTACTCTTTGCAAACGTCACGCGTGCTTTTCGCCGGCGTCGTGGCGGTTGCCGCGACAGCTGCGAACGTCGTCGTGCAAACGCCATCGTCAACTTCATTCTCGCATGGCGCATCATTTCCGGTTGGTTGAAACATAGCGACAATAGAGCCACTCTCTTCGCAGTCGTTGTCAATGGCTTCGTTGAAGTGCACTGCGGCCAAAAGTGCAAACGAGAAATATGCCAAAAAGCGAAGTCCCGGATAAGCCATTTCTAGCGCTAAACACACTATTAAGACACACACTAACAAGACTTTAAAATTTTCTATTAAGGAGCATGCCACACTTTTGGCAATTAGTTGGGAACTGAAATTTGAAAAAAGTTCCATGCTACAAATGCCATTGAACATGCCAACATTTTGACGTCTTCACGGCAGATTTGACAGTAAAATTTTGGCTCTGCGGGTAATTTCGTTCTTGAAAAGGCTTCTTTTAAAAGTTTTCCTAAAACGAGACATTTGAAAGTCAAAAACGTTTCAAAAGAAATAAAAACAAACAAAAAGTCAATATTTTCTCCAAAGTCTCTTCGCTTTTATACACACAAAATTTTCGATAGGTGAGTCGTTTGGAACAGGTGTGAGCGCTGCAAACAAAGCACTTATTTTTAGACTCCGTTAGCAGAATCGCAGAGACAAAGAGAATTTGAGCTGAACTTTGTTTGCTTTGCAAAATTTTGACAAAGTTTTCCTTTTTCAGGATCTGAACTCTTCTGAGTCACATTTTTTAATCTCAGCGGGACTCAAAATTTTCCAAGCGCTTTCGCAGTGCAAAAATAGATTTCACATGCGACGTTTGTGCGAACATTTGTTTGCGCTTCAGTTCTGTTCTGATCCTGAGAGATGACGGAAAAGTTTCCAAATTTGGAAGGAATTCGTTGAATTTTGGTGAAATTTTCAAATAGTTTGTACATTAGTTGGAATGAAGAAAGAATGGAGTATTTCAAGAGTTGTGTCGCGAGCAACGACAAATTCGTTTCTTTGAAGAATCGACATAGGAAGTTTATTGAGCTGGTAAAGGTGGATGCTATTGAAAGTGATGAGTGTGTGCCAGTAAAGTCAAGAAAAGTGTTTTTGAAAAAAGTTGGACTTATTTATTTAATGTACACTAAAAATATTCCGAACGGAAAATGAATAAAGGAAAGTGAAATTTTTATTTGACTTATTACTCCGTTCATCATTATATTATTTGTCTTGATGGTTTTGCGTTGCTCTCAGTCGATCACTTAGCAAAGTTTGCATGTATCGGCGCAGTATTGCAATTTTGTGCCTTTAGGGTACCAAGTGCTTGAGCAAAAGCCGTTTGCATTCCAGGTAGCGCAGCTGTAAAAAATCGGCAGTCAAAAACAGCACAAGGACAGTTCCAAATGAAACTTACTCAGCCGAGTTTTTATCCTTGCACGAAAAGTCTGGCGATCGACAGTAGGCACAGGTTTTTCGACAATTTTCTTTCATGAGCGAGAGAAAGTACTGTAAATGGTACAATACAGAGACATTTCAACATTAAATTTTGAGTATTCCTCATTTGTTCACCAAGGGATACATTCGGGGGTATTGTCCTTGCACATTATCTTAATCAGAATAGCCTTCGGGTCTGATGCTTTACTGAGCCTTGTTCTATAAGTCCGGCCCAATACCCCCGAATGTATCCCTTAGTTTACAAGTGACGGTGACCAAAAATTTTTGACGCTTACCAAATTTTCGCACAAACGAATATTCTCTTGACAATTTTCACCTTCGTCACGACAGTCTTTTTCTGGAAATTTATAACGGCTTTAGGTTAAGTGAGAAGTACTTACCAACTGGAACCTTTCCCTTTAAATCCGTGTTCTTATCTTTGTCCTTATCTTTATCCTTGTCCTTTTCCTTATCGTCACCTTCTTTTTTCTTCACTTTATCACAAGCGTTACAAGTCTTTGGGCACAGCTCTTTCATTTTTTCGCCCACAGCGACGTCTTCGCACAAAGCTTTGAAGTCAGCTTGCTCACATTCGTCAAGAGTATCGCTCAAAATGTGGTTAAAGTTAAGCTAAATTGTTAAAAATTTCAGTTCAAGACAAACATTTTTCGGTACGGAATTTAAAAAGAATTCTTTAAAGAACCAAAAGTCAGAACACTTGGTCTTTCAAGCACTTGACCTTTTAAAGTGCAACTCTTCCTTAGAAATAGTATTATGCCGAATTGGCCAAAAGTATTCCAATGACCTACACACAATCCACCACTGGAGTTCCATCTGCATTCTTCCTCAGGTGACAAAAACCGCATGTCTGAGGGCACTTTTCTATCATAATATCTTTGAGATTGGCAACATTGCAAAGCCCTGAGGCCTGCATTCCGACGCAGTCGAATGAGGCGCTCGACTCTAAAGAAGGAGTTTTCTAAAAACGTCTCAAATTCCACATAGAACCTGGATTATCGCAGTTATATTCCGGGCGTTCGCAGCATATAAAGCAAGATTTGGCACATTGCAATGCCTCTGTTCTCAATGCTAAAACGGAAATAAAAGGTCAAAGAATAACGGTCACTGTTCACAATGATAGACTGAACAAAAATGTTGCCTGGATCTCGACAAGCTGCCGCGCGTTGAGGAGGCTGGTCCTCCGGTGGAAGCGGGCTCGGAGGCGGGAACGTGACAGAGCAGGCTCCGGAAAAGTCGTCATCGCAGTCATCGGCGTGGAAACGAGCTGTGCCGTTCCAGCAATTTTTAATTTTGCATTCAGAAACGGATATCAGTAGGATCAGAGGTGCGAGAAGGTAAAGCGACGTGTGTGGCATCTAAACGTTTGAAGGGTTGAAATTCTCATTTTCAATGGAAGAGAACTGTAAAAGGAGGAAAACTTTATTGGGCTTAAAAGTCTGCGATTTTAGAATCTGGTATTATATTGTCATCAAATTTGACGCAGACGGAAGATCCCAAAACAGACCAGTCAAATGAGGTGAGTACATAATGCCAAAGGTTCAAAAAATCCAAACTTCTTCACAAATATACTTTGTAAAGCGCTTAACCTTACCTTTTACGTTTTACCTAAAATTGTATTACTTTAACCGAAAAACGTCGCTTTCGGAATCGCGCGTTAAATTTACCTTACTTTGATAAAGAAGATACAAAATAAAAAGTTCTGTAAGACTAAGAAAATATCCTTATTATTTTTCTCGAGGTTTGCCATTCTTTTTCACGAGCGAAACATTTTGTGTGTTTTGCCGTCTCCAAGAAATTTTAAGTTTGCTTTGGAGATTTCATATTTCAAGGACGAATTTGCGCACATATCGCACCTTTGTTTTCCCTCCCAAGCGATTATTCATCGGCTTCTAGAACACTCATCCTTCTCTCAAATTTTGAGAGAATTTCAGGAAATTTATAGGAAAAAATCAAAATCAAAAACATAAATATTAAATTTTTTGGAGTAATTTTAGGGCAAATTTTATTTTTCTGGGAAAGAATCATAAATTAGTTTGAGCAACTTTTTTGGTCGATTGTTCCCCGAGCCCAAAAATCCTACAGGCCAAAAATTCGGTCAGTGACGACCAAAAAATTCAACAAAATAGCGTACGAGAAATCTTATTAGAGTCACTACGGTACCTAAACGCAAAAGTAAACGTCAAATTTGAGCCCAGCGAGGTCGATAGCGTACAAGTTATTATGTCAAATAAATTTGACATAAAAATTTGTCACGCAATTATGGCTTCTTCCAACAGAATTTGACCTTTTCATCACAAAATTAATATTTGATCGTTAATAAATACAACATAACTGTAGCAATATCTTTATTCATATTCTACGGCAGTATACAATGAGATACAAGGTTTAAAAGTGCAACTAGAGTGTAATATTGAAAGCAATTTGGATACTGATTTTCCTCTAATATAAGACCCCTCCAATTAACGCCCCTGCGAGAAATGATAGCTAGCAAAATGACATTACTTCCAATTAGCGCCCTTTAGAATTTGATTCAGATATAAATCCCTAAGGGCTCCTATAGAGGAAATCAATCAATATGCAATCTAACTGTAAGCGAAGCATGAATTGAACAATTAAAGGTTAACACAATCCACAGGTGGCAGCGCAGTTTTGGAGCTTCATTCCAGTCGGATAGTCCTTGCTGGTACAGAAACCATTCGCATTCCAGCGATCGCAACTGAAGCAAAAGTTAAGTTTTTCGAAGATCTTCTAAGGATTTAAAATTTGTACGACTTACTCAGCTTTGTTCTTGTCCTGGCACTTAAATCCAGGCAACACACAGAGTCCGCAAGTTTTTCGGCAGTCGGTCGTCATGATGGATTTGTAGAACTGAAGAGGGAGGCATTATGGTCCAGAAACTGATTTTAAAATCGTACCGTAATACATAGGTCCCTATGCTGATGTACGAAAAATACGGACCGGTACTACAAAAACGCACTCAGCGATCCAATTCTCCAAGTGCTCTTAAAATTTGGGCTACTTTAAATTTTTTTATGGCGAACTGTAAAAAATATGTTCGGAATAGTAAAATTAGTGACTGATTTTGAAGCACGTTAATCAAGACCGGGGCAAAAAGATGCACTTTATGGGAGAAAATTGATACCTCATTATCACATAGCAAAATATTGGCGTCGCAGTTATCGCCAGTATCGCGGCAATTGGGATCTGAAAAGTTGGGGATTTGAGTGTGCGATAACTGTCATTCATTTATTTTTTTATTGCAAAAGGTTTGATTATGATATAATCGTTAGATAATAATCCTTAGAAAAGTGAGTTTCCGGAAAAGATGAACAAGTACGTGACCAAATGTCAAATTTTAGCCATTTTCAAAATAATCCAAATTAGGTATAGCACAAGTATTAATCAAAAAATTTAATCGTACCTTCAGGCACCTTGCCCACACCTGCCACACGACCGGTCGTGGCATTGGATCGCAAAATTTTGTCGCAATCTGCTCCGCAACTAACGGGACACAGGCGGTGCATTCGTTCTTGGAATTCGGGCTGGTCGCATAGCTTTTTGAAATCGGGCGACGCACAGTCCTCTGATTGGTCCCTAATAAGCGATCAATACTTAGATTACAGTCAAGATTCAAGCAAGTCAAAATTATGACGTCAACTGTTTTCTGCTTATGAGAGCTTGATTACAAATGAAGAATTGGCAGTGTGCCCAAATGGAATATGATCCCTCACATTATCTCAGATTTTAGGACTATTTCAAATTGTTTCGAATTTTAGAATGACACCTCGCCATTCTTTCGGCAAAAAAACTTTTAAACGTGGTCCGAAATTTTATCAGCGCCGCTGTACTTTATCAAATATTTTTTACCTTTCGTTACACAATATTCACTTATTAATTTCTTGGCGTTGATACCATTCTCCGTGGATATTTAAAAAATTAGAAAAGTAAACAAATTTTTTAGAGAATGCAGACTTAATTTCAAACTTACACGCAATGTGTCTTCAGAGACCCATCATTGTTACGCACTTTGTCACAAGTGCCGCATGTTCGCGGACACATCTGAGCCATCAGCGCTTTTTGCTGGGGATCGGAAGAATCGCATTTAGCCTTTTTGCCGTCACAATCGAAGTCTTTGCTAGAATCTGAAAATTTTGCGAACAATTTACTTTTCAATATCGGAAAAGGGTAAACCAAGTTTTATAATGTAAAGTTTTTGCTAACGAAAAAACATAAACTCAAACGTATCTCAAGAATTATTCCGAGTTTCAGTCAAATTAATCAAGCGCAGTCTCTTACCTGGATTATTGCACAGGTATTTTTCTTTTTTGCAGCATTTGAAACAAGTTTTGGCACAACGAAGCGATTCTTTCTCGAGTGCTAAATTTATACCTTTCATTGATTATATAGCAAGTAATGGCGAGTAAATAAAAAGTTCCGTCTTCGGCTCCCTTCGTTTTCAGCTCTATAAAGCCTTAAGAATTGACAAAACTGTGGTGCTATCCGAATTTTGTGTTGTAAATTTGAATTGTAAATTTTGCCGCCAAAGCAGTAAATCAGTTCTGGGACATTCTGGGACAAGCGCAGGTAATAGCACAATCGCAAGCCCATAGTCTCAGCGTTAATTTAAACCATTACTGAATCTTCTAGAATGTTCTAGAATAGATTTCCGTCAATTCTGTAACCCAAACGCTTCACCTTTTTTCGGCTCAATTTGTGTGAGCCTGAGTGTACCTGTAAGTTTTTTACCTGTACATCCAACGGCTAAGCTATGCTAATTGCTAATACGGTAATGCAATACTTTTCAATGATTCCATTTCAAGAACAGGAAGTTCACTCACCTGGATAAGCGCACTGCACAGGTATATTCCGGAACCTGTTGTTAATATCTAGTGTCACAGTTATTTGAGTGGTATCGAATGTGTTCGCACAACCGCCCGGGAAGTTGGCGTCGTCGTCGCAATCGATGTCGTGGTCCGGAGCACCTTCCACTGGCGGGCTGGTAGCTCCACCAACTGGAGCTAAAGCGTTCGGCCGCTTTGCGATGTCCCAACAATAAGTATAACTGTAAGCGGCGTCAGTTTCGTAGAGCGTTATGGCCGTGAAGTAGAGCAGAAGTGAAAGCTTTAGAGGGCTCGAGACTTTGGAGCAGGATCGCATATTTGAGTACCTGGAATTGGATATCAAGCTTGATTTCATTGGGTTCCGATATGATTCGATCAGTAGCGGCTGAATGTTTTTATTGTTTCCGGCCTTACTATATGCATTCTATAAATGGAGAATGTATCCTGGGCCAAATCCAAGGCCCAGGCTCTCTTGGATTTGAATTGCACTTGAAAAAAATAGCTTTTGAAAAATTTAACTGAGTGAAATTCGTTTTTGGGAAAAATGTATAGATTTCAGCTCTTTTTTGCACTGGATTACAACACAACTGTTCAATCAGAATTACCTTTACATTGTTATGAAAATTTGGTATCGAGTTTTTCACGGTGTTTTGAGAATGAAAAAAGATGTAGTCCAAAAATCTTTACACAGACACGAATTTAAACGGTTTATATTTAAAGAAGCTAACAAATTCGAAATTCGGTTTGAATTCCCGCCGTGTTTCTGTTGGCTGAATTGGAGATACAGCCAATTGAAACATGGCGGGCAAGGCTGCGCAGAGTAACAGTTTAAATTTTGAATCTCTAAATTTCTACTGATTATTTACTTTTGAGTTTTCGAATCAAAATTTTACAAAAATTTTAGACCAAATAAAGCATCAAAGATCAATCAAATGAAAAATTCACATAAAATCCTAAAATGCGATATGCAAAGAATGTTTCTGTGTTTATATATTCACCTTTTATGGAATTGTTTCGAATGCGCACAAAGGAAATTATTTTTGGCGTTTCGAACGAGCGATGAAATGTTGCAACGAAAAGGAACAAAGCTTTGACACTTTTGTTTAATCCGCCGTTTGACTCATCCGCGAGAATGCTTTAATCCTCGAAAATATTGTCTCTCGGAATTCAGCTCAAGACTATTTTTGTCTTTGTTTGTTGTTGCGTTCTAGAATTTTATTCGGGGTAAGTTTCCATATGAACTTTTTGTCTGTTTGTTCAGCCGAAAGCAACGGGAAGTGACGCGAAATGAGTGATTTTGTGGATTGTTTGAGAATTTATGAATTTTGGATGCTATTTTTTGCGTAATTTTTTTATAAATGTCAATCGCAAAATTGAAAACGATTCAAAGAATTTCCTTTATAGACGATAAATATAACTTTTACGAAAAATTTGCTACAAGTGCCGAAATTGCAACAATGTAAATATTTAAAATATTTATTTGCCAAAATCACCAATGCTCCAAACAAAAAAAAAGTTTCGCGATCATCCTTTAAAGTTCAATAACAGAATTTGCAACTCTTGCCACACCATTCCAGTCGATTCTTCTTCGAGTACAGAGAACTTGTGCAGAAACCGTTGCGGATCCAATTCGCACAGCTGAAAGTTTTATTAATTAATTATAGTTCGTTGTAAGAGTGCAAACATTTTTGCGTCAAATTTAATTAATTTTGTGGCAAATTCTAAAATTGCTGAAGAAGCCTAAAAAAGTTGCAAAAAACTCACTCATTTGAGTTTTTATCGACGCAATTGTAATCCATCGGAATGCAAAGCGCGCACGTCTTTTTGCAGTTATCGTCCATTATTTCTTTGAAGAACTGAAACATTCCTTTGTAAACACGATCAAAAGTTTACTTGGGTCAAGGTACTTCTAAGCCATTTTTAAAAGGACAACTCTCAAGAGCAGGATTCTTCTGTCATCGTTCACCTCATTCGCGCTATTTTTGAATTCACGAAACATTCCTGGATTAGAAATTCCATAGAATAATAAAATAAACTAAAATTTCCAGTGTTTTTGGGAGCGGGCAAAAACCTTAACAGGGGAATTTCCGAGGAGTTTTCACAACAATTGAGCAATTCTTAATGAAACACGGAATTATTTTCTTTTCGGGCCAGCCTCTATGTTGGTCATAAATCCGATACTCTGACTCTATTGAAATTTTTTCTATTTTTCTATTTTTCAATATTTGCTCATTTCATCAAGAAGCTAGAGAAAAAGTGACATACAGACAATAAAACTTGAAATCGAATATATTCCCAACGTAGTGAAAACTCTAAAAAACCGAAACATGTCCGTGCTCCTTCGAGAATAGATTCATTGTTGCTCCTTTAGTTGTGAACTATCGTTTTTTATACATTTTTTGAACTTATGCATAGTTTTAAGAAGTTTTGCATTATTGACAGAATGATGTTTAAAAGTTCAAAACTAACTGAGTTGTCGCAGAGATCAGCATTCGCTGCGCAGTTGTCTCCGTCTTTGCAATCAGCTGCTGTAATCAGGTGAATGTAAAAAAAGTTAATAAGAAATCTATCGTCAAAATTTCTATATTTTTCACCAGTTTGATCAAAAATATAAAATATGTGACAAATGACGCATTTTTACCCTTTATTTTTTCGATTTTCTCTTTTTATGTGAAAACACAAACTTCTCGGGATGCTTCCTTGTTGTGGAACACTCGTCGAGGGTGAATTGCCCGTTGACTGTTCCTTACAAGTGTCTAAAATTAGCCATATACTACATGTTTCAATGCCACATGTTTCAGGATTCAGGTATTCCCGAAATGGAAAAATTTGCCAGAAATTGGCTCCAGGTTTTTTACTAATTTTTAAACTTTTTTGAGGTATAATGAAATCTTTACTCCCTTTTCTAAACCCTCAGGGTCTCTTAGGACACCCGGTCAACATCTCGAAAATCCAAGAAGTTTTTATTCAGTGCGACGTAATCAAAAATTTGTAAGTATTCAAAAATGGATAAGAAACGTGTAAAACAATCAATGATACCGCAGGTCTCTGGACATATTTTCGCCATTGCATCTCGTACGGTTTCGCTCGGATCCTGACAGAGTTTCTTCCATCCGGGTTCGGAACAATACGAATATTTGTCTCTGGAATGAAAATAATTTGAATGTCGTCAGAATTAATTTCATGGCAAATCCTAAAAAATCATAAGACAAGGAAACAACTTTTTTCCTGGGTTTTCGCAGGTATTTTTGCGTACTCTCTGTGACTGACAGAGTCGCGAAAACTTACTTATAACATGGCGCTCCCGAAATGAAACTCTGTGTGGATCTGACGATATTTTTATTTTTTTCAAAAGTCACATACCTGCAAGTGCTATGACCGCCCTCAACGCAATACCCACAGGTATGAGGACACATAGTGACCATAACGGTTTTGGCCGAGACACAGGTGTTTTTGTTGGTTTTGCAGAAAGATGGATCTTCTAAAGGAGGCAAGCTAGAAAAGAGCCAGGTCATTCAAGAAAAGCACTCACTGTCCTTGCAGCTGTATTCCGGCCGTTCGCAACACAAACGACAAGTCTTGGCGCATTTCAATGCATCCTCAAGGAATACTGAAAAGTGCAATAAATGAAAGATAATATAGTCGCCGGAAGGGCTTTATCCAGAAATAAGTGAACAAATAATTTTGGAGGTTAAATATTAATTTTGTAGCAATCTTTCGCGATGTCAAGTCAAGTTGGACAGTAAGCATCCAGAGGAATACCATACTTTAAAACTAAATTCGGACAGTTATTCTCTTTAAACATAGGTAATCAGTGATCATTTCATTTATTATCATGGATATTCCCTAGTATCCAAATGTTATATATCCTATCCATATCATTTCCCAGTACTTAAACTTTCATACCATCTTCGGTGCACCTGGTGTGCCTCGCAGGTTCTTGTGTTGCAGGTGTGTTTGCGGGCTGAGGACCGAAGGTGCCATCACACGCCAAATCCGGGTATGTGTTCTCGCAATCTTCTGGATGGAACTGAGCGCCGTCTTCGAAGCATCTTGATGCCCCGAAAATTGAATCCGCGATGGATGCAATCAAAGCAATGATAACCCAAACTTTGAAAGATTTCATTTGTGGCAGTAAATTAAAGGAAAGGTAACGGAAATTGGGAGTGGATATTCTTGACTCTATTCTGGATGAGGATATTTCTGGAATGGAATTTGAATACTTTTTGGGCCAATTTTAAGCAGAGCTTTTGTTTGTTTTATACTTTGCTGCATTTTGGGCCATTCAGTGGACTTTCAGTCAAAGGCTTTGACTGTCAGTTTAATGGATTTTTGTAACTTCTCTGGATTTTAATTATTTATTGGATAGAATTCTCTGGAATGCTCTCTATATCAATACTCTGGTCATACTTTCTCTATCTGTCTCTTCACATATCTATCCTTGCATTATAGTCTTTTCTTCTCCAGGTTAAACTGATACCTTCTTCGCACTCTTCAAGCAAACTGTTCAAACAAACAATAACCGAAAGGCGTCGGTCTATAGCTGGCACAACCAGCATTTTAAATCTCAGGTCAGTTTAATATAAAATTTTAAAGAAAAAGTTGGATATAGCCTTCCTTGGCGCCATTGTCTTTTATTACGTTTTACTTACATTTTTCACTTGACTCGATATATTGGATTTGGTATCCAGTCTTGCAGTGAAATAGAAAGCTAAAACCCAAAAATAAAAATGGAGGTCCATTTACCCCTTTGGCATTCGTTGGCGTTCGTAAAAATACAAATAAAACCCCCAATTGGGTGTTTGCCAAATAGAAAGCATAAAATAATGTATTCAACAAAACAAGCCTATAAATGGACTTGTTCCACGTATGAGAATTGCCTGCATTTCACTCCTGCCTGGGTCCAAGTTTGGGTACCAACCCCATAGCACAGCTCATAGCAAAAACCTAGAATATAGTGCAAAATTTCTGCCAAAAAGACCATTGTCTGTCAGGAAGAACAAACGCCTGTTGATTCCGCAAAAAATTAGAAAATGAAATGTCTGGGTGTATTTTCACAAGCGCGGGGATTTGAAATTCATTTTCAATGGATCTGCCATATTTGGGCATTTGGAGGGTTGTATAATTTTCAAAATTTGTTTATCCGATCTTGGAAACAAGTTACACAATACAATAATATACGAATCATTTGAATATAAAACATTGCACTCTTGTTATACAACGTAAAGACCGCTCGTATAGATACCGTAAACGTCTTTTGTCGGTACCTAAACAGACATTAATCATCATCAACTTTATGCCGTTTTTATTCCATGTAACGGACCTCAATGACTTCGTTGGTGAAAAGAGCTTGACCGGAATCGGGATTGAATTTTACTATGCCGCCAAATATTTTGTGGGCGATGTCTCTCAGTGAGGTGTTGTCTGATATCGACGTAGCCATGATGATCTCATAATTATTTAGATCCCACGGCAATGTCAATAGTAAATCCACGAGAATGCGTTCGGCGATATCCTGAAACAGTTTTAGAGCAGCGATAATGATTTTCGATGGTTTATTTTACAGTTTTTGCCGTTATTTCGCCGATTTACCCATTCTCAAAATTTTTGTCAACTTTGAATGACCCTGAATTAATTCTGAATTTTTTGAGAGTGATTGATAACAGCAAAATTTAACCGGGGGTCATTTTATCCAATGGGAAGCTTTGGCGTTCAAAAAAATTTGAATAGTACTCCTCAAATTTGGCGGTAATTGGAAATCGTTGGTCAGAAATGGTACAAAATAGTATTAAAAAAAATCCTCACTGACCGGACTGTCAGCGTAAAGCGGTCCAATGACCAAATTTCCTGTGCTGGTCTCGCGTATACATCCAATTCCAATCACGTGGCCTTTCGCTTTATCGAAAGCAATCTGAAATTAAGTACGTAACACGTGCGAAATGCAACATGTACGAGATAAAAAACTTCAAACTGAATACCTTGGAGTGAGATTCCGGATGCTCCAGAAACGTTTTCACATATTTGTCTCTTTTCATCCCACCAAAGAATTTTCGGTCGTAATCAAAGACATGTTGCCAATTTTCTAACAATTTTGGCGAGACGAGATTGGTTCCTGTGAAGGCATAAGTTTCGGCCAACTTTTTCAGAGTATCTCTCTGGATTTCCTTGGTCGGAATCTGAACTTGACTATACGTCCAAGCGGCATTTTTGAATCCGTGACGGTTCACATAATAATCTATCCTTTCGGTGTCTAAAAAATATAATACAAAAGTATTTAAATCGACAATATAACGTTAGTGTGGATTCAAGATTTAAAACCTAAAATTACGTCAATTTTTCTATTATAGAGTCAAATAGAGCGTAAACCAGGGAACCAAGAAAGGTGTAAAAACCAAGAAAACACTTCTCCACAATTTAGTGCGGATCCAAGAAAGCTAACGTAATTTCGAGATATATGAAAACACTGATAGTATCTCAAAAATCTTACCCGAAATTAATGCCCAATTCTTGGCTTCCCTGAACTTTTCTTTGGCTATAGTCAACTCAAAAAACTCCGTTCCAAGTCCATTGCCTCGGTACTGTGGCTGGAAGAAGAACCATCCTATGTGCGCGAGATTTCCGCTCTCTACCAAGGCAGCGCTAATGCATCCTACCAGGTTGCCATTCTCTGAAAAGCATATCGAAGGAGATTCAAATAAAATATGTAAAAATGTGAACAGTAATGAAACATTTCGACGATGATCAAAAACAAATAAGAAAATCTAATTAAAAATTCAACCAACCTTTTTCATACAGAAAATAGTGTTCGAAAACCGGAATCCCTTTAAGCCAGCATTCATAGTCCGTTTTGCTTGGAGAGCGCCATTCATTGTGCGTGAATGCCTGAAATATGTATGAAAGTTCCAAAAATTTATTTATACTTGCGGTATTTCACCGCAATCGTCACAATTCTAAAGCTTGTCAACGAGTAGCTGAATTTGTCGAACGTTCAAATTAGCGCGCTTCATTTCTTTCGCATTCTCCTCTATAAAAATGACCAAAAAGCGCACCGATTTGAATTGTCAAAAAATTCGACTATCGTAATAGTGCTACACTATTTCTATTTTATTAGCTTATTATTTTTAAATAAAACATCAACTTACATCCTGACATATTTTCATCCACGCATTCCCGTTTTCAGTAGCCGACGGATTAATTAGAATCTCGAACTTATCCATTAGGAAATAGGCGATAACTGTCTAAAATAACCAACAATCATCCAATCTTGGTATTAATAATTCAAAAGAGAACGGAACATAATTTCCGACAGTCAAAAAATGATAACAGTCGCTGGGCACAGTGAAAACAAACACACTTGTGGCTTCCTGTCCTGTACTAACATTTTATGGGGGAAACCTTTGAAGGTAATGACGTGAAATCGCATTCTTATCAATTATCGCAACCAAAGGACATTTCCTAGCAAAATTTCTGTCAATAATTCTCAAGTCACTTATTTGGCTTTGTCCAACCGGACGAGTAAAGACCAGAGTAAAAGCCACGTAATATAGGAAGAAATCAATATTTCCTTTTGCACATTTCAGAGAAGCCGATGTTGACGTTGGTGATGTCGATGTTCAGAATTGCAGCTGTATATTTATTTTCATAAATTAAACCATATTTTCACATTATTGATTAATATGCCTTGAATTATTCGTCGTATAGTCAACGAAGATTTTGTTCGGCTTGACTTTTCTTGACATTTATTTTCCCCAATCTCGAGGAACGCACATAAGATGCACATCGTTAAATCTAAAAACCAACTAATTGTGATATACTCGCGTAACAAGTGTTCCCAGGAACCCCAATCTCGAGGAACGCACATAAGATGCACATCGTTAAATCTAAAAACCAACTAATTGTGATATACTCGCGTAACAATTGTTCCCAGGAACACTTGTAAATAAATAAATAAATAAAATACATATTTCGAAATTTGGAGAAATAGATTTTTACCTGATTTATAAATGTTGCCTTATTGTGTGTTAAATTGTCAGCAATGTTTGCTCTTGAAAATTTTATACTAATCTCTCGCATAGTTTTCTATGCGCTGAGTAAGAAAAAAGGATTGGTATTTTACTTATGCTTTTTACACTTTTCCGCTTTACGATTTCAAATACATTAAGCACATTAACATGGTGATCTCAAACTTAGTTGATAGTCTAATAATTATTCCCCGTTTCATCATTTCTAATGTAAAAAGTTACTTACTCGCATCGGTTCGGCGGAGGGCATAAAGTAGAATCACATATGGCCGTAACTGTAATTTGAAGATATTTAATGTTACGTAGGTTTGTTACTTACCTTCGATGAAAAGAGAAATCAACGCAAGGAAAACAGCCAATGCGAATTTTAACATTTTGTGCACGTAAACAAGAAATGATACAAAATGTATCTTTTGGCCATATAAGTATTCACGTTACACGTTTTTGAATGCTAATGCAACCGGCGCTTTTTGAATTTCGTATAGGAATAAAAGACGCCGACAGTTTTTGATGGTAGCGCCCAGTTTTGAGATGCTTATCTATACATATTCATACGCTATCTTTTATTTTGTGATATGCCAAAGAGAGCCAAAAATTGTTCATGATATTAGGAGAATCCAAGTGAGGAAGTTTTATCTGAAAAAAGTGACTTTCGATTTCTCTTCAAAAAACGTCCAATACACCTCACGTTAATCAGGCATCATCAGGACCAGCAAAACCTGTTGGATTAGCAAAAATGGCCTCAAACGCGCTTCAAATTGGCACAATTTTTAGGTATTGGCATTCATAATCTAAATTTGGTCTCGCAATTTTTCCTGGAAAATTAGCGAAGAGCTAACGGCACAAAATTCTGATCCGTGTACACATGAATAATAAGTTTCGAATAAATGAAAAGTTCACTGTGGTTATATTGTGAATTAAGTGGCAAAAAGGCAACAAAGTTCTCTTCAAAACAACTTTATTCCACATTTGTACGAATTTTCAATTCAACTTATTTGTGGCTGGATTTTCGATTCTATACACTCCGAGTTCTGCATATCTAAAAATAGAACACTTTTAAGCATAGTAATCAAACTAAGACTCTTACCTCATGGATATCTCCCACCACATCGATGTGACAGTAAAATAGAACAGAAATTCAAACGGGATTATGAGAAACAGGGAACCAAGAAAGGTGTAAAAACCAAGAAAACACTTCTCCACAATTTAGTGCGGATCCAAGAAAGCTAACGTAATTTCGAGATATATGAAAACACTGATAGTATCTCAAAAATCTCACCTGAAATTAATGCCCAATTCTTGGCTTCCCTGAACTTTTCTTTGGCTATAGTCAACTCAAAAAACTCCGTTCCAAGTCCATTGCCTCGGTACTGTGGCTGGAAGAAGAACCATCCTATGTGCGCTAGATTTCCGCTCTCGACCAAGGCAGCGCTAATGCATCCTACCAGGTTGCCATTCTCTGAAAAGCATATCGAAGGAGATTCAAATAAAATATGTAAAAATGTGAACAGTAATGAAACATTTCGACGATGATCAAAAACAAATAAGAAAATCTAATTAAAAATTCAACCAACCTTTTTCATACAGAAAATAGTGTTCGAAAACCGGAATCCCTTTAAGCCAGCATTCATAGTCCGTTTTGCTTGGAGAGCGCCATTCATTGTGCGTGAATGCCTGAAATATGTATGAAAGTTCCAAAAAATGATTAAACTATAAAAATGAGTCCAATTTCCGTCGAATTATTGAATAAAGTTTTAACTTACATCCTGACATATTTTCATCCACGCATTTCCGTTTTCAGCACCCGACGGATTAACTCGAATCTCGAACTTATCCATTATAAGAAAATAATAGTTCAGCGGTAAATATCTAAATTAATCACCCAACCTTTGTATTAATACTTCAAAAGAGAACGGAAAATAATTTCCGAAGTCGAAAATGATAACGGTCACAGTGAAAGCAATCACACCTGTGGCTTCCTATCCTTACTAACATTTTATGGGGAAACCTTTGAAGGTGATGACGTGAAATCGGTATTCTGCATTCTTATCGCAATCAAAAGACATTTCGCAGCAAAATTTCTGGCAATAATTCTCGGCATTTATTTGGCTTTGTCCAACAAAGCGAGTAGAGACTAGAAGTAAAATCACGGCAATATAGGAGACCCTACACATGAACACCTGTACAGGTGGGGCATAATTACGCGGCATTCGTATGAGAAATGTTTTAATTGAAAAACCTTCAATTTTTTGCAGCTGTTGTACAGTTTCTTAGCCTAGGGGGTTTTCGGATGCGGGGAATTCGAATTTGAACTCAGATTTTGGCGCGAGATTGGCATTGTGCACAAATCGCATATTTTAACCCCCATTTTCGGATTACCGGGGTTTTCGGGTGCGGGGAATTCAATTTTAAGCTCAGATTTTGCATCCTCTTTGGCGTAAGTTTGGCTTTCTGCCTAAAATGTTTATTTCAACAATTTTCTGCAATGTTTCTTTTTAGGAGTTTCCCGACGCTCTGGTTCCGAATGTGAACTAAATTTTTACGTATCGCGTCAAAAATGGCCGTTTTTCCCTGATTTTATGACAAAAAAGCCAATTTTTGGGTTAAAATAAACAGTTTAGGCAGAATGCCAAAGTTGCGCCAAAAGGGGTGCAAAGCTCTGAGCACAAATTTGGTTTTCCACGCATCCGAAGACCCCCTAGGTAAAGAAACTGTGTACCACAGCGGAGAAAAACTGGAGGGTTTTCAATTAAAATTTTTCGCCTACGAATGCCGCGTAATTATGCCTCACCCTGTACTTGTAAATTGTGAGAATATTTTCAGGAAGAAGAATCAATAACGCCATTTGCACATTTCATTGATCAGTAATCACATTGCACGACGGTATTATTGTATTTTGAGGCTTTGTGATAACGATTTCAAGGATTATTGTTGATGTACAGAGCAATTAGAGCAACTATGGAAAGACCAGACAAGAACGGAAGTTCAGAAACGGAATTTTTCGGTACTTATTTAGTTCCCCCCCCCCTCATCAAATGGGGGGGAACTAAATAAGTACCAATTTTTCAGGTCAGATGATTTAAAAACAAAATTCGTCACTGTGGCATCTCACCAACCTTTCGATTTCACTTGATGGTACTCCGATAGTGACCTTTTTGGCACCATCGCACCTGTTCACTGATGTGTCTACTAACAATTTTTTCGTAGCACGTGGTATCATCATACGTTACCAGAATTGATTATCTGACATTTTAAAAAGACAAATTGTGTTTTTGTGATTGCATTTTACAGAAAATATTGCTTTTAAAGAGAAACAATATTTTCTCGTTCCGTTTTTTCGAGCAATAGATTCATTTTATATTTTTCTCGATATTTTGGAATAATTTTCCCACATTAAAAACGCGGCTTCGCAAAATGTAAATATATTCATTTTTTCAGAATGACAACCAAAAAGCTAATTTTACAAACTTAACAAATTTACGCTAAGTTGCATAAAAAGTTTTGGCTATGGTCGCAGTGTAATTTAATGCAACTCAGAATTAAAAAAGAAACTAAGCAATTTTCGCGTATCAGAAATGACAAACTGTTCGCTCCATCGATTATATATGATTTTGTTATAACTTCTCCTTTAGTGGTTATTATAGCAGTCGTAATGATCTTTGAATTTCCTTTCAGCGTCGTGGAAAGACCTAAATTTACCCCAACCACCATTTTTATCCTTTACCGACGACATAGCATAGAGACTGTTTATGAATTAGACACTAGGGGGCGTTAATTAGAGTAATACGGTATATGTGAGCAACAGAAATGGTTCGACATTCCATTTAAACAATGGAATTCTTAAAATCCCGGAAGACAAGTTTTGACGCGTTTATCGATTGCGCGCTGCTTCGCCCTAAAATTTTCTTCATACCTTGCGGGCGACGCACTGTCCATTCCATCATGCACCTATTCTACGCGCATGCGATCAATATTACGCTATGTGAACAGGTAGAGCATGACGCAGGTAGAGAAAAAGACAACCATCCCAATATCGTTCGTATGCGAAATTTAGAGAAAAAAGCATATCGACCATACGCTCTCGACCAGAAAGCGTACCTTTTCGTTGCCTACGGTCAACACTCTATCATAGAAGCTTCCTTCTATACTAGACAAGTGTTCTGACCCACAGATGTGATCTACGTTTTCTACTGTATTTCTCACCATCTTCTACCTGAATTTTAATATTTGTTATTGTATAGAATTTCTTATTTTTGCTTTACAAAATATTTATTTTGCCTTTTGTATTGAAAAAGCAAAATTTTTCCTGTACGTTGAATGAAAAAAATGCCATAAAATAATTGTGTACCTAAACAAAACAAGATTTTTTCATTTTTCTGATGTTTATTCACTTCCCACACATTTACAAAGTTCGGAGTAGCTGCCCCTGGAAAATAGCTATTGCTAGCAGCCTACATTACGTAAACGTAAACATTACCTTTACCTGTTCCCTCATTTTTGCTGGAATTTACATTATTACGTGTTGATTCATGACCAATTGCATGCTAACCCATCTCTGTTCTGTAATTCATAAAACTCTTCATCCTAGAAAATTACGGGGAACACGAATATGTCATTATTTTTGCCACTTTCACAAACAAAAACGCCCGAAAATGGCCTCTGAAGTCGGATTTTCTCAATTTTCCTTGTAAAAATCCAATTTTCCATATAAGGAAAACTTTTTTTCTCGTAACGTATTGGCAAAAAAGATTGGCACCGTTTGAATGCCCACAAGGTGGGGTAAATTCCTATCCATCACATTTCGCCAGATGAGCGTTTCACCAGGTGAGTATTCCTTTGTCAGTGGAATCTCAATTGTCTGCCTGAACACTACTTCCTCTTTAGATGTTTTTTAAATAAAAACCGTTTTGCTTAAATGTCGGTATCCTATTTGTGGACATTTCCTCGGTCAGAATACGTCATCTCATCATTTTCGAATGTAACTTATGACATTAACAGTCCGCACGCATCACGACGCGCACGCCATATCCCAGACTCAATCACAACCGCCATTCGCTTCTCTTACCTTCATTCTAGTATCCCTTCTCCCAATGACCCCTCTAACAATTCTCTCTTACTGAGTAGACATACAGAGAAATATTGATCTGTTTTCGTAGACAGCCGAAATTTTTCTCCCCTGGCACCCTACATGGGCCCCATACATAGGGGATACATACAGATGGCCCAATACGTATGGACTCCATACGTAATGGGCCATCTGTATCGGGCCCATGTAAAGGTACTCCGGGGAGAAATACTTTGCCTGTCTACAGAACCAGATCGATATTTCAATACTAGAGGCAATATGGACATATAGTGAGGCGAACGTCATTGCGTACCTGCCACCTTTCGTATAGGGCCCCTTGACGTAACCTATACTACACGACTAGAAATGCAGAGAAATATCGACGTATTTTCATACAAGTTCCCAACTTCCATCTATAGCACACTGGTCGACTGATCCACGGTATGGACTTGCGCGACGGCAAGCACGCTTGCGTCACAAATGGGCCATACCTTGACAGCCCCTACCTCGATACCCATACCCATCGATAGACCCAGTCTTGTTTATTGCAGTATGCCACGTAGACACTGGCAGTTCATTACATCATACCTGTTTTCTAGATTTTTCTCGAATTGCTTTCACGTAAATTTATATATTTCTGTGTATATTTATAAGTTTGTTCAATAATAATTAAGGCTAAATATATGCGATAACTTTAGGTATTCTAGTCAAGAAGTGACCTGAACTCGGAACAGCCAAGGTAAGGATGTTTTTGTAAGAATGACAAACTTTTACGAAACTACAATTAAAATAATTTTCGATAACAAGCTTTTCCTTCAGTAAATTTGGTTTCTTTGTACTAAAATAAAAATTTTCAAATTTTGTAAAAGTTTCCAAACTTTTGAAAGTTTACAAAAATTGTACAAATTTCTGGATTCAGGAAATCAAGCATTTAATACCTTTATTACTTCAAAAATGTGTATAAACTCCCCGTTACAATTTCTTCTCTCAAAATAATTGTATATAAATCTCAACCCTGAATAATTTCCAGGAGATTAGCTAGAACCGGTCTGTCATGCTCAGGCTCTCGACCATTTTATATACAGTCGCTGTGTTCGCAATTGCGAATGGATATCGCAACGAATGGAGTAACGGTAAACAGCCATTGGTCATTCCCTCAGACCGATGCTTCGATCAACAGACCAACAAATATTACAGTAATGCCACCTCGTGCGAAAACGAAATGGGCGACGAAAATTGTGAACGGTTCGAAGACGTCATTACTCCAGCCGCTCCAGGAACAAGTTCTACTCCAGCAGTAGCCAAAGATTGGAAGCCGAACAAGGAATTGTGCGAGAGTGGATGTAAGTACAGTTTCATTAAGCACTGCTTCCAGGAATTTCACTTGTGCAATTTTCGATCAACCTTATTGAATAAAACTTCATTTTAGACTTCTACAAAGCAGCCAATAAATGCCGAAAAAGCTGCAAGACTTGTTGCGAACACGATCGTTTCAAGACGTGTGAGGATGACCGTAAGGATTTTGTCATTATATTGACTTCGGAACTTTTACCTTGCTTTCTTGATTGTATTATTACTGTCAAAATTGCATTTTCAGAATTCACCAACAACACTTTCAAGTGCAAGGATGTTGCAACAGACGCTAAAGTCACAGCAGGACTGCGCACAGCAGCAACTACCGGTGGTACTCAACCACCACCTCACACAGTCAATCTATGCGGTGTGCGCGAACTCCGTGACATCATGCTCTTTGCATGCCCCAAGTCATGCGGTCTGTGTGACATCCGAAACGCCAAAGGCAAAATGACAGGTTCGTTCACATTTCTTCATTAGTCTTTCTACAGGTACCGTAATTGATATGTAGGAAGAGTAGTACTAATGCTTATAGCTAAAAGGTCATTTTAGTCGCTCAACGTCACATTGATGCTGCTCGTTCTAGGGCTACTGGTGGCAGTGGCGGCTCGGCGAGGCAAAAGAAACTCATTGACCCCAGTAAACTGAAAATCAACCGACGTAAGTCCGATAAAAGTACGAAGTATGATCTTAACTTAAAACCGTTTCAGAAAGAAATTGCCGGGACAAGCCTCCGGGTAAAGCCAAGGACAAGAAATACTACTGTAAAGCCCGTCGCTATCGATGCTATGAAGGAGTATGTTATAAGTTTTCTAGAATGTTTATAGAATTGAATCAAGACTTAAACACACACACATCACTTAATAGTGTTTTGCCCAAAATTGAGTACAAACCAATTTCTTAAACAAAACTTGCCTATGCTCTGTGGAATTGATAAATGAAAACAGAAGAATGAGACTTTCGGGCGGTAATTTTAAAAGCGGAACAATTTTTAGCTAAAAGTGCAAAATTAAAATTTAAGTATACATTTTCAAGCAAAGTTGTTTTGTTTCCTACTTACAGTACTCTCTCCCCTCCGTTATACATTTCACCTCCTTTCATCAATCAATTATAGAGGAAGATACGCCAAACTCAAAGAATGTGCCCAGAGACATGTGCCCTGTGCTTGTCACCTGGCTTCAAATGCAAGGACTTGGCTGGAGATGAAGAGAAGTAAGTCAGAAAGTTGCTTTATAAATTACCAAAAGAGCGAAATATTCTCGCACAAAACAATAATTTCCGCACAAAAGCGCTTCCGGCCATTTTGGTTCAAAGGTTTCGGGATTTACTAAGGATTGATCATGAATTGAATCATAAAATTAAAGTCGAGTGACATTATGCTGCTTTAGGTGCAAACGCTGGAAGACTCGTCAATTTTGCTTGGATGAGGCGTTCTCTCTCGCTATCAAACTCCACCATTGCTCTGAAACGGTAATAATTCTCAATTGGTGAAATAATAAACATAGTCATACCGAAATGACGTCTGCTTTTTTCAAATGGCGTCAATTTTGGCAGTGGAAAGATCAAAGATTGCGTTTTAGGGAACGGCATTCAAAATATTCTGGTTCCGGAAATATTTAAAAAATCAATTTTCGTATTAATATTTTAAGGCTGAATATTCTGGCTGTCATCTTTTTATGACCGTTATGCATTAAATATTGATTGAAAGTCGCCAATTTCAGTGCGGAATGTGCGACGGATATAGACCATGAGCCAGTTGACGCTCTAGAGAACACCACATACGGAACTCCACAATATGCTCTTCAACGGAACTTCCTGTTGTATTCCAACTTCTCCATGTGATTTGATACAGATTTTCAGTTTGCATATCCAACCATCTGTGCTCAGACTTTATGTTTTCCAGGATTTTTCTTACAAAATGTGAAAAAAAATATTTTTGTTTAGGTGAAAAGAAAATATAGTGAAATTTCTGGTAAAAATACATAGAAAACTGAAATTTTTCAAAAGAGATAAACGAAATGAGAACTTTGTGAAAATAGAAAAAATTTGAATTTGTACCAAAAATTATTTAAGTTTAAATAGCAAATTTCTAACATTAAAAATGAGTTAAATTTTTCCGCTCAAATACAACCAGCTTTTTGAAAAGGGAAATTTACTAAAATTTTGGTGTTTTGGAAAAATTTCATTTTTCCGCTACAAAATTTTTTTTGCTCTCTCCATTTTCTTTGCAATTGTTTCATTTATTCAATCTTGCATTAGAGATTACATCAAAACAAAAAAGTACACTTTATCGGTTAAGCTCAATTTATCATTTTCCGTTACTTTTGTATATGATGTATCAAATCTGTTACCACCTCTCATATCGCATTCTTCTTCATATGCTACCACACTGAAACCAGTTATATACCAGACATACGTATCTTCGGTGCAATTCTCACATATACTCACAGTGAAAGTAAAGTTTTATTTTTGGAGTTTGCTGTTTAGCATTGCGCAGGATTATACAAAACAGTTCAATATTGTATTGAGTAAATTGGGCATAATATCAAAAATTATTGAAAACTTTAAATTATACAATAAAGATATGCAAGACCGATGATAGCGAGTGCAGTGAGGAAGGCAACGACAGGTCGCTCAGTGATTGGAGAAATTCCTGACGAAGGCGGCTGACGGACACCAGGTTTCGGCTGGCCGGGAGCCACATACTGACCACAATTTGGAGCACCTTGGCCAGATGCACTGGGATTTTCGATTCCAATCAGAGCCAAACATTCAGCCGGAAAGTCAATGTTTGGATTCATAAGAATGGTAGAACTGTAAAGAGTGATAATCATAAGAGTTCGATTGATAATTGATCTTTGATAAACGTTTCAATCAGAAAATTCCTAACATTAAAGATTTTTAATTGTATTCTAAATATTTAAGACTGTTGTCATCAAATCCAGTCTATATAATTACACACATTTACACACTCAAGACAACGCATTGGAATGACTGCGTTTACTGACAATGTCTTGCACAATAAAGCGAAAAGAAACATTTCAACGATAGAGACCATTTTCGTGGCGAAAAGCAAATACATGTATGATATAACTGTGATAATGATCGTATTTATATGTCCAAACCGGAAGCTGAAAATCTGTTATATTGAGGTCTATGAAAATGAGTAATCGGACACAGACACCATTTATGGAATATGCGGCATGGAATTTGCGGATTTCTATGCGGGTGACTAGAATTTATTTTTTAAATAAGGATTCGAAATATTTTCCGGCAAATTTTTGGCTCACTAAACTTTTGCTTGGTCATTTAAAATTACTTTCTAGTAGTTTCGCGCCATTTGTTATTTACTCTTCTTACCTAGTATTTGAGTACTGAAATTCTATATTGTAAAAAAATATATTGTATTTCTGAACAGTGCAATGCTCAGGCGAAGGTGGCAAATTGGCATTGTTGTTTTTTATTTTCACAGAACACAATGCCAATTTTCCTTCTGTATTTCAAAAATTTTTACACAGCGGACATTACTTTTAAGCATGTGCGTATACCCTTATTCTACATGTCATGGAGTCTTTCGAGTAAGAATGTCTTTATCTTGTGTTTAAAGTAACTATTTCTTTAACAAATTTTCCAGCAAGTATATCATTATACATTCGCGTCCAGTAAATTAATTTTTTGTCTACGTTTAATTTTCCGACACGATGATGCTTGTCTGATGATAGTCTCTCTGTTAAACTCTTGGTCTGTTCAAGACAAATTTTAGAAAGTTATCAACAACTTGAAACTACGTGACATCCCATTTCTTCAATTTTCGAAATTTGTGCTCTGTCTTTTTGTCTGTAAATAATATCTTCTTTTATAGTAAGGACTGATTGTGTGGTGTACCTTTTTTTGTATATTCTGTGTTCCCCTCCTTTTGGGGAGCATGATATGTCAAAATGGTCCCCCGGAGATGCTGAAACAGAATCCGGAAAAAAAGTATGGCGCATTTCTCAAAAAGTGGCTTTTTTGCTTAAAAATTGACACACGACAGCCTATATAAGGCTGAATTTCTGCACTCGGGGTTTTTCGGATGTCCTGATCACGAATCTGGACTCCATTTTTGAAATGGATATCGGCGGATATCTGTTTTATTACTTGGGCACGCCTTAGGCGCCGGATTGTAGCTCCTCGGGCCAAAGGCCCGATGGCTGAAGGTTTGAGCTGATACACTCCCGTGCCTTTGCCATCGGACTTACAGCTAGTATTTACGTATTTTGCGTCTGTGCTCTTGAAGTCTGACGTAATATTTCTAGGAAAAATCAAGATCGCCTGCCATAGATTACCGCGATCGACTCTATACCTAAATTTTGCCATGTCTGATGTGTCTTGTCCTTCATCTCGCGCACCCACACCGTATAGAGCGAAATTGTGCTAGAATTGTGGAGAGCGGCAGTCTGATTTTAAGGATCGATAGTTATCGGAATATAAATTTATGTTCACTTTCTTTATTTTCGTATAAAAATATTCGTATAGCTCATTTTATTTTTAAGAGTTTGCTTACGAAACTGTATCGGTGTCAATAATAAGTTTAGATTTTTTGCGTTATGAATTATTTTTTTTGCATTCAAATAATTAAAAATTGATTACTTTTCCTCAACTCCATAACTTCAAATCAGTTTTTTGTTCATTTTCTCTATCAATAAGGAAAAAATCTCTGAGCTACAATTCGAATTAGAAATCAGCTCCGTTATTTTAGCTCGATATTCGTTAGAAATTTATAATCGCTTGAGAGGTTTTCCGTAGATTGATCATTTTTAAACATTTTCACTTTCATTTGACCGATTTTTGGAAATATTGTGCAGCGACAAACCAATCAAATGCCAATATCTTCGTACTTTGTGACAGTAAAGGTGGTAGGATCCGGCACTCAGTAGCTTGGTGGTACCCTCTCAGACTCCCAGTTTCATATGGGTAAATCAGGTAATTACCCGGGGGTCAGCTTTTGGAACAAGCACCCCTAAGAATGCCTCAAAAATAAATTCACAAAAAAACAAAAGGGTCCCCCTTTTGTTTGTTGCACTTGGAAAAAAGTACCCGGGGTTCAAAAAACCTGAAACTGGGGCACTGTACCCTCTCCCCCTAAGTTCAATATATTCCAAAGCCAGAATTTCGAAGCTTGGATAAAAAATTTTAGGGATCCGGCTATTTGTAGCATCCATTTGAAGATTTCTTTCCCATTTCTTTGCTTCTCTTCTGACCATGTAACGTAACATCGCGTCTGACTGGTCGCTCTTGAGTAGTGTGCACTAGAAGTCCAAAGTTTTTCGAATTTTTCCGTTTGCCTTCACCGCCTTAAATGTAACAGAACTCTGTTGTTGATATTACCCTTTATTATTTTATTGGTATATAAAAAATTATGACGTCATTTAACAGTTAGAAAACCGTTTTCGTATTTTGAGGAGTCTGTCAACGAAATCACTATCTTGGTGACGTGTTACCGAGAGAAGAAATTGGAGTATCGTCATTTTGGTACGAAAATCAATGCCTGCGCTACATCAAGTCCAGTCTTTGGTGTGTGGCGAGCGTTTTCCTAGACCCATCCTCAGTTAGGGCGTTAGATCCTAGCCCACATCTTTTTAATTCTCTCCATATCAAGAAAATCCATACAGCATTTACGGGACCTAGTCGGCTCTTTCTTACTACGTTTATTTGCCCAAAACTGCCAAGAAATATAAAAAGTTTTTTGAAATTTCTAAAAGTGGTTGTTTTTTAATTTTCGGGAAATCTATCAAGGTTGGAACATATTTAAAACAGTTTCTTTCAATCTATACTTACATGTCGTTTTATCGAGATAGATTCTACATTTTGCATACTCATTGTTGAATTGCTCTAGAAGTCTTAAGTCCTTCGAGTGTCCTTGCTATTTCTCGCTATCTTATGTAAAGAACCTTGTAATTTGGATTACCGCTCCTTATTTTACTGGTGTATAAATTATGGTGTCATTAACAGTTATAAAACTATTTCCGTTCTTTCGGTAGCCTCTCCAATTAGGTCGATACCTTGTTGACGTGTTATAAAACAGACACCTAGAGCGGTATCGTGTTGGCCTAAAATTTGGCTACAAAACCTGCGCTCTATGTCAATATCAGTTTTCTGCCCAAGACCAGTCCATCGTAGCGGAGAGCGTTTTCCTAGACACATCTTCAGTTAGTGTGCTGGATCCTAGCATCTTTTTATGCTCTCTCCATATCAAGGAAATCTATACACCATTCTACAGGATCTTGTTGGCATATTTTATGGCATAATAAATTTCTACCATCTGCCAATTGTATTGAAAAGAGTTGGCCAAAATTGCGAAGTTTTTGGATTAGTAAATAGTAATTGTGTCTGAGATTCGCAATTTTCTCATTTACGCGATATCATCAATATACCTATCGATAACTATACTACACTCCTGCACATCTAGCTCTTGATCCGTGATTTTGATTCCAGTAGCATATATAAATCTTTCCTATTGTAAACTGACAGACTTTTTTCATTACTATCAGAATAAGTTACAGGTGCTGGCCATGTTGTTATACATTCTCCTGTGCCAATTCTTATGGATGCCCTTCGCCCTGACAGCAGTAATGCCCAACGCAACTGATCCAAAATTCACAGCTCTCGTGGACGTTGAAGCTACGCACGGAGTCGACATTTTCAACGTCCTCCCACCGCATTGCTTCAATACAGTGCCGTTTGACAATCAAGGAAACCTGGACAAGTTCAGATTGCACGAAGTTGAGCTGAAGAAACTAAACTGTAAAGATACCATTACCGCGAGCATCGGCGGAGTACCTGTGTGTCATAAACTTTTCCAAACTAACAGACCAGCTGCAGGAACAGCGCCAGCTGCCCCCTTGATGCCACAACCGACCTACTCAATACCAACACCACCAGGAGGAACAGCACCGACATGGGCGTGGAAACAGGAGCAGTACATTGACGACCTTTGTGTGAATCCAAGTACGTTTCTTTAGGGATTATATAATTGTAATGATAAACGTATGAACGTATAGGTACTTCCGGGTTATCGGGGTGCCAAAAGTTAAAATTTCAAAATAGCCTACTCTGTGCCTTCAAAATGATTGTAAAAGTGATGAGTCATTGCTTTATAGTGGCTGTAATTTATAAGATAGAGGAATAAAAGCAATGACTCATCACTTTTACAATCATTTTGAAGGCACTGACTAGGCTATTTTGAAATTTTAACTTTTGGCACCCCGATAACCCGGAAGTACCAACGTATACATATAGGAAAGTAAACAAATCCAACATCTGTGAGCAATACCGAATCCATCGCTCTGTTTACATAATGTACTCTTATTAGAGGAACTAGAGTTGCGGCTTGCTGTCACGATGACCTAATCCGTGTGGCCTTGAAAAATATTAGTTTGAATGAGAAGTTTTGTAAATGGGAACATTATATATGAAATGTTTTATACGAAAATTTAAATTTTGATTCTGTAAGAAGTCATCTATATGGCCATTGTTTTGCGTAGAATTAAAAGATGGTATAATTTTTGACGCTCTTTTTGCAAGCAAATGGTATTTTGTAATTATGATCCCAACAAGGTAGCATATTCATAAGGAATCCCGAAAACCCCGATTCTACTCATTCAATTTTTCGATGAACCCTCGTTATGGGTGCATGACAATTGAGCGCCAGACTATTGAGCGCCGGACAATTGAGCGCCGACAATTGAGCGCCAACTATTGAGCGCCAGACTATTGAGCGCCAGACAATTGCGCGCCGGACGATTGAGCGCCAAAAAAAAGGACAATTGCGCGCCAACGCATAAAACGCGTTTTTTGACCCGCAAAAGTCGCAGTTTTTTGACAATGTTTTTCATTTTGGATTTTCATTGAGTTTAAGTGTGTTCTACCGGGAATGAAAACTCTTTTTATTTTGAGCACTAATAAACAAATTGAAGAAACATGTTACTTTACTAAGAAGCCAGTGTCTGTCCGTGGCTGGCTGCGTGGACTCTAATTTAGACCCTTTCCGTCCCGTTTTCGATCCGGATAATGTCACCCTTATAGT
Source organism: Ditylenchus destructor (assembly GCA_022814885.1). Taxonomy (NCBI): domain Eukaryota; kingdom Metazoa; phylum Nematoda; class Chromadorea; order Rhabditida; family Anguinidae; genus Ditylenchus; species Ditylenchus destructor. The sequence continues at coordinate 170,632 of JAKKPZ010000022.1, read as the reverse complement.
AATTACCCCCATAAATCCGCAAAAATCGACTCAGATTTGGGGTCGACATAGGTCGAAACGGGGGTCGAACGGGTCGAAAATTGCATTTTTGGCCGATTTCGACGTGTAATACATGACCTATAGGGTTTTCGGGGTCGGGGAACACGAATTCGACAAAATCAAAGTGGTATTGGCGATGTAATTTCAAAGGATGCAAAGCTCGCGCAGTTTCTGACGTCAGTAGCGTCAACTTGTTTTAAACTCAGCCAAAACACATCGACTTTGCGAGCCCAAACAATTCAAAACTCAAAAATTTTGAAGTGTAGTGTACTAGTTTTTGTACTGTTTTTGGCTCATGTCAAGAAACAAAGGAGTTTTGAATTGAGTCGATTTTTGCGGATTTATGGGGGTAATTACTGTAAGAGTGACATTATCCGGATCGAAAACGGGACGGAAAGGGTCTAAATTAGAGTCCACGCAGCCAGCCACGGACAGACACTGGCTTCTTAGTAAAGTAACATGTTTCTTCAATTTGTTTATTAGTGCTCAAAATAAAATGACTTTTCATTCCCGGTAGAACACACTTAAACTTAATGAAAATCCAAAATGAAAAACATTGTCAAAAAACTGCGACTTTTGCGGGTCAAAAAACGCGTTTTATGCGTTGGCGCGCAATTGTCCTTTTTTTTGGCGCTCAATCGTCCGGCGCGCAATTGTCTGGCGCTCAATTGTCTGGCGCTCAATAGTCTGGCGCTCAATAGTTGGCTCTCAATTGTCGGCTCTCAATTGTCCGGCGCTCAATAGTCTGGCGCTCAATTGTCATAGAGCCCTCGTTATAGTGACTAGAGAACGACCCAGGTGGACGCCCCTATGCGTGCGGCTCTAGCAAATCGATAACCTAGCCAAGTGCGCGGCTAGGCAGTGGCATCAGGTAAAAGAAAAGAGAGGGAAGAGGAAGTAAAAAAAGAACTGTACAGGGGAACTGTATATTTAAACCACAAACATTCCTTTTCAGATTTTGCAGCGGAAGCTTCGTGGTGCGCAAAGTCCTGTCATTTATGTTGTCTACGACCAGAATATAACTGTGACGATAGTATGTTACTTCATAAAATATGAAATAAACAAAAAATTACCGTAAATCCTCTAATAAGTCCCTCCCCTCAATTAAGTCCCTCCCCTCAAATAAGTCCCCCCTCAAACAGAATGCCAAACGTACTTGCGGTTTCGCCCGACCAAAACTAAGTGCATATTCGTGTAGATCTTGACGAGTTACGTAAGAAAAACCCCAATGCCAAAACTTTGTCATTGAAAATATCGGAGAAAATTGACTTTGAAATTTGAAAATTTTTTTGAAAACCCTTACGAAACAATAAGTCCCCCGGGGGACTTATTAGAGGATTTACGGTACCTTAATTTTACATACTTGCTTTTGCACTTTGAAAGACTGCAATTTTACGTTACTAATTTACTTTTAAAAATCCAATTTACTTTTCAATCACATTTTCTCTATTATAGCAGACAATTGTCTGCGCTCTAACTGCTGATGTTACTGTGACAGAACGCTGACGTGTCGTTTTTCTTGTCTACTTGGCGATAGTATTTTTTATAATAGCAGTGTAGAAGAGATAGAAACACAGAGGGAGCGATTATTTCTCAGCAAGCAGTTAGACATTTCTGTTTTTCTCTGCCATTACGGAAAAATACTCTCTCGTCTTATAGGCAATAGAAACGACACGTCAGCGCTGCAATTTGAGCGCAAACCGTTGTGACTGGCAGTTAGGACTGCCCGTGATAGGTTATCCGAGAGTTATTCATTTACACTTCTTCAGAAGGAGTATCGAGCAGTGGAAAGTGCCTGAAATTCCAAAATAACCAAGCGTTATGTGACACTGATCCGGATGTTGTTGACTGCCTACAGACATGTGGCAAGTGCGATCAAGAAGTTTGCGAGTGAGTTTTTTTCCAAATTAAGATCTTTTCTCTTATAGTCCCTGAGGATCTGGGTCAGGGTTTTGACTTAAGACAAGGCTAGTCCTTAGGATGATAGCTAAAATGCTGGTTTATGAAAACGGAAAAGGACCAGAATTGGCAATGCACAGTTTGCCGGCGCCTGATGTATACTGTAATCTAAACACCTAAAGTTTGCCCTTATGTGTGCATCTATCACATTATGACTGTATATCATGTTTCAATTTTCAGAGACCGACACGTCGCTTGTCATTACCTCAAAGGGCTCTGTTTCGAACCACAACACCAAGCCAACGTACAACGCCTCTGCCCTTTGGCTTGCGACAGAGAAGCCAGGAGACTTGGAAAACCTGCCGAAGCAACTTCCTGTGACCGATACAAGGAATTGGTCAAATTCCGAAAGTCACCTGTTCCGCGAGGTAAATTATTTGACGGAATTTGTACCGATTCATTGAAACTATATAATACGAAATTTAGAAACCGACTGCGAAGATACTTCATCGAACTGCCAAGCGAATATCATGCTTTGTGAAGATGAAGTAAACGGATTATTTATTTTTCGAAAGTGATATTGATTGTTCACCTTTTAACTTTTCTATTCAGGTTTTCATGGACAAAATGAAGAAAGGATGCAGGGCTACGTGCGGCCACTGCGTGAAAGAAGATTTTGTGTGTAAGGACAAAGATTCCCAGAAGTATGTTATTTTTTCATGCATCATAGTCGAACCTCCGAAAAACTTTAAAATCTCAACTTTATAAGTTGTGTCTGGTGAAGTTTTAATCCTGATAATCTTAATAACTTGAATCTCCTTTGGGTCTTTCAATTCTCAATTTTACTCCAATGAGTAACTCCAATTTTTGGGTCTTTAGAATTTCCAAAAATGTGTGATCCGTATAAAATATTTGGCGTTGTATAAAAAAACAAATACAATTCTTGAGAAGAAATGTCAGGATGGATTTAACAAGAGTTAAAAGATATGAGAACTTAAAACATATTTCTATTTTTAAACGTATTTTTATATAAAGCTGTCAATCTTTGCAGGTGTGACAAATGGTTCGTGAACGGTTTCTGCGATGTGGACAGCGATTACACGAAAGGAGCCAAGTTGCAATATTGCCCGGAGAAGTGCAAAATTTGTCCCACGCCTTGAGAATTGACAGCTCAGCATCCAATATGTTCATTGCACTCATTTTGTAAAACGGATTCCAATATACTCATATTTTTCAGTTAACCATGATTTACTTTTTTGTATCCATTGTAAACTGTTTCAGTCTCGAGAATGTATCAACCATACCATATAGATAGACTATTCCGCAAATTAGACAAAAACTCCTCAGGCGAACAAAAATCGGGCGAATCAAAAGCTCTCTGCATTCTGTGGTCTCACCTCTGACGATTTACTATTTTACTCCGGTGTTTTCTAGTCTGCTTCTGCATAATCGCTTGGACTCAATACCCACAACATATTTACTCATTGTACAGTTTTCTGTTGGGATTTTCAATAAAATGGAATGTAAAGAAAATTGCATATAAACTGCATTCAAAGTTCAACAATTCAGGAACTTTTTATCTTCGCTCATAAGGGTTCATCCTGAAATTGCGTCAAAATGTAATAAAAGCTACCTTAAAGCCTAAGATTCCTAGTCTAAACAGGGTTCCAAATTTCGAAAAATGCTACATTTTCAGCTTATGACAGCCTGTTGTTTCTGTATTTTTATGCCTATGAAAATATCATCCGTTATACCAAAGAAGCGTTACATAATTGAAACGCATTATTCACGCCGGTGAATTGAACGGGAATATAGAAACATCACTATTCCTTAAATATCAATGAAAGCTTCAGAATAGACCCAATTCACCTCAAAATGTTTTACCACGCAATTTTTTTCATGCTTCTTTTGGGATTGTTGAATAGCGGAATGTTGCAAGCTGAAGGGGAATCTGACAGTAAGTTATTTTTTAACAAATTTCGGGCCGTACATCGACCAAAATGTTGTTTCTGCCAAAAAATTTTGATCAGAGAGCAAAATATACGATTAGGATTTCGGTTACCTTCCAATTTTGGAGTACTGAAATTTTGTTTTCGTCAGAACAAAAACGGACTAGCTTAAAATATTTAATGTCTAGTCTAAACAAAGAATATTGTTTAGATGAGTCTTGCGAGGAGATGAAATGCGCTGGACCGGACGGATTGTGTTGCTTTGAAAAGCATGCCCCTATGATACCCTTCTGTCACGCTTACGGTTGTTGCCCAATTGATCCTCCATATAAGTGCGAGTTTCTGGGATAATTTCCACCAAAGGAAATGAGATATCAATAAGTTCAAATAATCATTGCTATCGGTTGTAACTGTTGATATCTATGAATACTTTGATAACGAATAAATTATTGACAGCATTAACCATTGAGATTACTTAAAGCTAGTTAATTTTTTTAGGCACAGACCACTCTCGATCGTATCTCTCACCATATCTGTCCGCTCCAGGCTAAAAGTACAATATATCAACTATTTTTATGAATTTGGTGAACGATTTTAGAAAAAGTCTTAACTTTGGTTCAAATTTGATCCAAAAATTTTAAAATTTTGCAAAAAATCCAAAAATATATCCTACGCGAGCTACTGCACTCAAAATTGCGGTACATCCAGGGATATCTTCTGATTTCAGCAGTCCAGTTAGCACTAGCGCACCCAGGGGCACCGGGGCCACCCCCCAAATGGGAGAATTTTTAAAAATGAGTGTAAATCAATGCAAATTTGGGCAAAAATCGGACCGAAATTTTATGCCTATGGAAATATCTGTTATACCAAAGAAGCGTTACATAATTGAAACGCATTATTCACGCCGGGGAATTGAACGGGAATATAGAAGCATCACTATTCCTTAAATATCAATGAAAGCTTCAGAAAAACCAATTCACCAGTCAAAAGCCAATTCACCTCAAAATGTTTTACCACGCAATTTTTTTCATGCTTCTTTTGGGATTGTTGAATAGCGGAATGTCGCAAGCTAAAGGGAAATTTCACAGTAAGTTATATTTTTAACAATTTTTGGTGCGTATATCGGCCAAAATATTTTTGGTCAAAGAAAAAGAACGATTAAGATTTTGGTTAATAATTTGGTTAAATATGTTCTAATTATTTGGAAAAGATTTTTGGTTTTGCGCGACCTTTACTAGGGCTGTGCAATACTAACCTTTCCTAACGCATGAAAAGGGAGGATAGGATCCTAACCCCAAGGTTAGGATCCTAACCGTATAGGTTTTTATGCCGAATATCGTTGTAAATAGTTACTTATTGACAAATTTTGTATCACTTATACATATTTGACACTGCTGAGCGCGAATTCGACATTATGTTCGAGTATTTCTGCACAGTCTTGACTATAATATGCCACAATATCATAGAAGTAAAAAAGTAACTTATGTGAAAATAGTACGCAAAGTGACGTCCGTTTTTTTTAAAGTGCCCAGTTTTCCTTCAAAAATGACATTTTTAACAAAAATGGTGATTTCGGCTGTTCTTGACGGCTCGCGATTTTTCTGAGATCACTTTTCTTACCTAACTTATGTGAAATAGTATGCAAAGTGCATTTAGGTTTTTTAAAATTCACATTTTTTGGCCCAAAAATGTCATTTTTTTATTTTTCACAATTTTTCTAAAAATGACATTTTTGGGCCAAAAAATGTGAATTTTGAAAAAACTATATGCACTTTGCATACTATTTCACATAAGTTAGGTAAGAAAAGTGATCTCAGAAAAATCGCGAGCCGTCAAAAAACAGCCGAAAACCTCAATTGTCTACACTAATTATAGTTGTAGCATACTATTATCACTACTGTAGAAAAAAGCGAGCATAATGTTGAATTCGCGCTTAGCAGTGTAAAAAACGTTTAAGAGATACAAAATACGTCGATAAGTAGCTATTTACAACAAAGGTTAGGATCCTAACCTCCCTTGTATTTAAAAGGTTAGGATTGGGGCGGTTAGGAAAGGTTAGGATTGCACAGCCCTAACCTTTACTAGCTTAATACTTAAGTGTGGCCTCAAGTGTTTTTAGAGTATTGCGAGGAGATGGAATGCGCTGGACCGGACGGAAGGTGTTGCTTTGAAGAGACAAATCCTATTGCGCCGATGTGCCACTACCTCGGTTGTTGTCCAATTCATCCTCCATATAAGTGCAACTTTCCAGGATAATTTTCTCAAATAAGTGCATATCAAATTCAATCAATCATTGCTATTGGTTGTTACTATTGATATCTGCCGGATACTTTGATTACCAATAAATTATTTACACCATTAATCATTGCGATTACTTAATTTTGACGTCGAAATTTTGGCATTGTGCTCTTCTGAAAAATAAAAAGTTCAGCCGGAATAAAGTGATTAGCTTCAAATAAACTTTATTTATAATACATCGCTATATAGAGAATCTATACAATCTCGAACACATAAAATATAACATAAAAAATTATAGGTGAATAAAAGTATGCAACGGAGAGACAAATCTAGAAGAAAATTCAGTTTGAATTGAAACCCGAATTGAGAGATGCGATTTGAGCCAAACTTTGGCTGCCAGAAATACGGCTACATTACAAAGGAAATAAAAGTGTGTTTCAAACAGTTTTGCTGACTCATAATAATAGAAATTGCCCATAATGGCAACATTAATTTGTTGCAAAGAAAGTTCTTATATAAAAAAGACAAAGTAATCTCGCTATAATGCTTTTGGCTTTCAGTCCAAACTTTCCGTTAGATTTTGAAATCCGTCAAACTTTAATTTAAACGGACACCCTATCTAGGACACCTTATCTGTTATCGAAAATCATAGCGAGAATACTTTAAATGACCAAAGATCATACACAATTCAAATAGAGCGTCAATCCATAAAAGATATAGGAAACATGATGGCTAAGATTACACTATTACAAAGGTATCATAAATTCATAGACAAAAATGAATTAAATAATCAAAAACCCTTAAAACTGACAAAATTGGACACTTTTGTACCAGCTTCCAGAAATTACCACGATCCGAATTCAGACTGAAAGTTCGCTCCAAATCCTTGACCTAATCCAACTTGCTGTACATTTCATCGATTTGCTGCGCGAAATATTCCTTGAGCTTGGGGCGTTTGCTTTTAAGCGTCGGCGTCAGCAAGTCGTTCTCGACGCTGAAGAGCTCAGGGCACAGGTAGATGTCTTTCACCTGAAAGTGAAAACGTAAGTTTTTCAATATGAGAGCAAATCTCAAAACCGAAATTGTTTATAACAATTAAGTATTTTAAATAATTCTGTTTTTGTTATGTCAAATTTGTGGAACGTTTTTCGAGAATAATTTAGACGATAAGCAATGACAATCGCCAAATTATTGACGATTTGTAAATATTTATCATTCTTTGTATTACTACAAAAAAATGAAGGAATCTATGTGAATATTTGGAATGAATGATCATCAAATTATCTGTGGTATTGCAATAAGATCAAACCTTACCTGTTCAAAGCTGAAGAGACCCGCTTTCTTTCCCACAGCCACAATATCGTCCAAAATCCATTGCTTCACTCTCGAATCAGCGCACATTTCAGCCATAGACTTGCCGGCTAAATCCTCAAATTCGGCTGCGACGGCTCCGGGCACAACCTGGAATGAATCACATAAGTTTGTTTCGAAAGTTAAAGTGCAAATCGCTTACCTCTGGATCCGGGACGATGACCGCGATGAGACAAGTCTTGAGGCTCACTCCGTGGACAAAGCACTGGGCGACATAGTTGGAGCGCATGTACACATTCTATAATGAACAGATTGTTATTCTCAAGACTTAAGCAATAATTGAAAAGAAAGTTACCTCGATTTTCTCAGGTGCCACGTACTCGCCCTAAATACAAATGAGACATTAGTTACTATGTTGCAGTCCATCTTGAAAATCCGTCCATGTTAACACGGACTAGTCCATGTTGACACGGACTAGTCCATCTTGACACGGACTGAAATTCCAGTCCGTATCAACACGGACTAGTCCATGTTGACACGGACTGGAATTTCAGTCCGTGTCAACATGGACTAGTCCGTGTTAACATGGACGGATTTTCAAGATGGACTGCAACAACTATATAGATCACAAATCTAATATTTATAACACTACCAACTTTTTTCCTAATTCCTATGAATTTTTAAGATTTCCAAAATGTCCAAAAAACAAAAATCAGTTAGTATCATAAATCAATTGTCGCTTCAATGCAATCATATAGGAAGGAGTTCAACAAAGGTATGGTTTCGGACAATCTGATTTGGAAGTGCCGCTCATAATTAGAAATCCATAGTTTTTACTTTTCTATTACCTATGCAAACATTTTACGCCTTATATCCACGGCCTCTGCCGTGATCCCAAATGTATATATTTCAGTACAAGTTCAATACTTGAACTATAACCCTTCCAAATATACTCACCTGTGACAGCTTAAAAATGTGCTTCTTCCTGTCCACAATCTTCAGAGTGCCTCTTTCGGTCCACCTGCCAATGTCGCCAGTGTGGAGCCAGCCGTCGGTGTCCAAAGTTTCTCGGGTTTGTTCCTCCATTTTGTAGTATCCTTTGAACACATTCGTTCCTTTGATGCAGACCTAAAAACGTTTTTATACCAAAGATCTAGAGATAGTCAGAATAATACCTCGCCAGCTTGGTTTCGAGAAAAGTAGCCCAGTTCTGGCACGTCGACCAGCTTTATGGCATTGCACGGGGACGGAACTCCGACGTGGCCTGGGATGAAATCGCCCTCGATGGTGACCTAAAAAATTAATTACATAGAAATTATGTTGCATTTTTTGTCGTTTAGTGGATCAAAATCAGGAATTGGCTACTAATTTAATAATCCTAGTATATAACAGATTGTTCTTAAGATACTTACAGTGGCCGCAGCGACGCATTCCGTTTGGCCATATCCTTCGATGACGCAAGCGCCGGTCGCGCATCGGATAAAGGTCAAGACTGAGTCGGAAAGCGGAGCGGATCCGGTGATCATCAGTTTCACACGACCGCCAAGGCCTTCACGGACTTTCTTGAACACCAATTGGTCCACAAATGAGTTGTTGCGAACGATCCAGCTGGAAAAAATTTCAGATTGAATAATTATTCAAATTCTGCAAAGAATGACATACTTGCTCAGTTCTCGGGTCTTGAAAGCTACCGCAGCATCAAATACCATTTTCTTGATCTGTGACTTGTTCACCTCCGACAGGACCTTGTCGTATAAGCGGTTCAAGACTCTCGGTACGACTGGCAAGACAGTGGGACGAAGGGTCTAAAAATTACTTATCAGAACGGCTCATTTATTCAAACTCCAAAGTTCGCTCACCTTTATGTCGTCAGCCAATCCGCGGATGTCACCTCTGAAAAATCCAACAGAACCGCCCTCTGTGTAGAAAGCGGCTTGCACTACTCGCTCGAACATGTGCGCCAGAGGCAAGAAGCTCATCATGACGTCTTGGTGAGTGAGTTTGGTGTTCTTGAAGTAATCCAAGGTGGTGCAGTCGGCGATGACATTGCCGTGAGTGAGCATGACGCCCTGGAAAGTGCATATTTTTACTTGAGAACGAAATATCATATTTTCCAATAAAATGAATCTGTCTTGAGATTGATAAGCAATGATTTGCGATAAAGTTATAAAACTAGCATAAAGGATATGGTAAATCCCGACTTACCTTTGGGGTTCCAGTGGTTCCAGAGGTGTAGCAAATGGTCGACAAGTCCTCTGGCGTTGGTGGCATTGGCTTCAAAGTCGCGACATCTTCGATGGTACCCATTTGTTCGACCTCGGCAAAGGTGTAAACATTGACCTGTTCCTCTTCCGCTTTGGATTTGAGTTCTTCGGTCGGCTCACATCCCATCAAAACAATCGTTTGCAAGCATCCGCACTCGGATTTCTTTTCCAAGAGTCCTGAAAAATCATTAAGTTTAAGAAACATTGAGGTAAATTTAATAAAGAAACTGACCTTTGGCCTTCTCAACTGAATCGCAGAAGACCACCTCAATATTGGCCTGGTTTATGATGAAGACGCAGGAATCAGCTCCAAGGGTCTCATATAGCGGGACGAGCACATTGTTGAAAGCGTAGGTGGCGTGTTCCGTGATAATCCACTCGGGACGATTGCGCGAGTACACTCCAATGAAAGTGCCTTGTCCTACGGATTGACCCAATTGACGCAGCGCACGACCCAAGTTGACGGAGCGGTCGATCACCTGTAAAAAATGCGAATACTTAGCGGTAGTTAGAAGTTAATTCCAGGTAAAATATTAATATGAATATTAGCCCAGAAATTCAGAATCTTCACCCAAGAACGCTTATATTCCTTATTCTTAAATTCGTTCTGATAAAAATAAAGTTTTGGCATTGTGTCAACTTTATGACTGACATAATACTATTACTACAAACTAACCTCGTTATAGTGCATCCAAACATACGGCTCAGATCCATCTTCTTGCTTAACGCGATATCCTAGCATGGGTCCATTTTTGGAGACTCGAGCTCCGCGACGCACCGCTTCGAACAAAGTTGTCGCATCTGCGTAGCGACAGCGCATCAGAGCGTCCGACTTGAGATATTTGCACACTCGAGATCCATCCTGAAAGCCAAAAATTGACGTGAAATCCTCAAAATTTCTCAGAGGGATAAAAAATCTTACCGGGAGCTGTCTGGTCTGCATGTTTGGGTCCACGAGCGGCACAATCTTCCCGGTGATGGGCCTCTGCGACCACATATACCAGCCTAGTCCCATGGCTCCGAGAGTGGCTGCGGCTCCGACGCTGTAGATGTTAAGCGACGGTACCGGAACTGCAGAAGAGCCCTGGGCGCTCCAGTCGGTCAAGTCAGCGAGTCTGAAAGTGAAAGTACTATAAAAGTGCAAGTAGAAAGAATGAACTTTGAGTAAGCTGCCCTTTTGAGAAAGTGCAGTTACACGGAAGAGGACTCAAATTTTGAAAGCAAAGCGAAGCATTGACTTACCTTCCTCCAAAGTTGATGGGCACTGTCACCCAAAGCGGCGATTCCTTTCCGATTACCATACCTGTTGTATTGCGATTGGGTCACTTGAAAGGTGCGGCTAGCAAAAGTTTTGAAAAGCGGAGCGAATCAAAGGAATATTTGTTGAAATTATTTGAATCAGATTCAAAATTGCGGCAAATCTGTAAAAAAGAAATTCGGTCAGGAGCCAAAAATTGAAATGAAAGGTAACAAATGGCAACAATTGAAATGAATATGTGAGAAAAATGACGCGATCTTTAACCAAATTATTGTACAGGTAAGGGAAGTCCTAAGGAATACGACACGGAATTGGACTCTTATGCCCTACACTCTGCTTTATATAGCCATTGAGGTTGTTTACAGGTATTTTGTGATTATTGTTGCAATTGACCCCAAGCCACGCCCACTCGGAGTCACCTTTGGTACACCTGCACACAGACCACAAAATCTTTCCAATGTTTTCAAATTACACATTTAGAACAGTTTCAAAATGCTTGGAAAATATTTTTGCAAAAATATCGCATTAAGGTAAAACAGGTATAAAAAGGTAAATAGTAGTTATACCTGTGTTTGATCTCGTTCAAATAAAAAAATAAAATGGCAACTTTCACAAAAAAAGTACACGTGGACAGCGCATTGACCTCGGTTTAATCAAATTACGTGCTGAAATCTAAGCACAAAAAATGATGCAACATTCTATGAACGTCCTCACGTTTATACCTTGGACCCAATCCTAATCAAATTACCTGGAGGAATTTGAAGGACACGGAAACTTTTGGACTATTTTTGTGCTTCCGGCCTAAAAAGGAAGGAAAACTCACCCCACCATATTTGGGGTCATTGCGGTATTGTTTACGAGAGGTCAGGTTGGGAGGTGACAGGTCCAGGTGGACATTGAGTCTCGACCCAATAAAATTACCTGCGAAATTTTTGCCTTTTCTTCCCCACTCTCACTTTTTGCACGTCTAATTTCTTAGACTTTTTATAAGTTTTGGATCCTTTCTCATTTGTCAAAGACAGTTTTTTGCGAAAATCAAAAATTAAATGCGTGGTATTGAAACAATGTTCCGAAACATTCATGCCAAATATGGGACAAAAGGTGAGTAAACTAAGTCCAACTGGACATTGACCCTTTAATCAAATTACTTCGCATCACTCAACACATTAGAGGTCAGATGTTGCGATGTTCCAAAAAAGGACTGATCCACTTTCCTTGTCATGTTTGACATAGCGGTTTGCTTTTCGAGAGTGACAACTTCAGATGGGCCTATTTTGCTCCAAGTGGAAACATTTTGCATCAAAAATTGTGCGTTTCGTAAAAAGAGAAATAAAGATACCTGCCAGGTATGTATGTATCCTGGTATAAGACTGTTACAAAAGGTCAAGTGAACTTTGCACTGTCCTGGTAACCCTTAATCGAATTACCTGAGGAATTTGCTCTGGATAATGAGAAAACAGTGGCGAGAAACCGTAGAAGATTCAGAGACAGTTTGCTGTGAGTCATTCAAAGCTCACCTGTCCACTTTTCTTTGCTTCTTTTACCAATTTTTGATAAAAAATGAGACATGAAAACATGTTTCGATAAGAAAAGCACCAAAACAAGTATCATAACGGTTCGAGAAAAACATGAAGCTGAACAGTCGGACAAAAATGGGAAGACCGTAACAAAAGGTCAGGTGAACTTTGCACTATCCAGGTGAAATTACCTAGGGAATTGATACCTGGGAGGTAGTGCCCATTTATATACCTTTACAGGCGATTGTTGCGTTTGACCGCAAGCCACGCCCATACACACTTTTTGTCGCCTTCGCCACGGACAGACAGACAAGCCACGCGAGACTCTCGAATAGCACCTGAAAGCACTCTTTGCTCTTTCAATTTTGCCTTTCAAAATATGGGTGAGATCCGGGTCCGTATTTTGCAAGGTGATTGGGACCGCATGGCGGCCGTCACAACAAATTAACTCAAGACTCTCGAATGTCGACCCATGTGTCGTTTTCCTTTTTCGGTTCCCCAAACTCGGTGGAAAATAAGGTGAGCGGAAAGGTGCGCATGTGAAAAAAACGAGACAGGAAAAAATTTTTTGGATTTCAATGAAAATTTTTGTAAATTCGCAGTGGAATGTCAAGGGAAAGATTCAAGATTTGGTGACTTTTGTAGCGGAACAAACAATCAAATCTCTGACGAAGGTTACATTTTTTGGTCGGGAATTTGCTTTAAAATTAAACAAAATTGCAAAAAAAAATTGACTGATGAGAAGATTTTGAGATAATTTTGCCCAAATATAGCAAATGAAAGTTTTTGGAAAAGAAAAATGGTACTGAAAATATTGCGGTTTTGAACTTTTATCTCAGAATCCGTTATAATTCTAAAACACAGCAAATTGTCATTAAAATTCCTCAGGTAAAATCATCTGAAAAGTTTGGAATAGTTTTATTTTTAGGATATATATAATTTAGGAAAAGTTGAAATAACGAGATTTTTTGCTCATAAAAATGGCCAAAATGCCAAAATTTAGCAAATGAAAATTTTTGTCCAAATTTGGAAAATTTTATATAAAATTTCGGAGCCAAATTTTTCGAAAACGAAAGTTGTGCAGAGCATTCCCAAAACTTTGTTCTGTGCTTTTTGGAGGCTCTGTGAAAACAATGAAGACAAATTATTAATTGGTCTCTTTGATTACCCTAAATGGCAATTTGGGAATCGAACGGTCGAGAATTGGGTGATTAATTGCGGCTGAGCCATTTCGGGAGCAAAGATTTTTGGGAAATTGCGTAAAAAATATACGAAATTATGAGAACCGAACTTTATGACTGATCGAGAACTCGAGAATGCTTTTATAAGAAGTCTCATACAAATTGGTCGGGCATGCCTGGAGGCGTCAAACTTCGGGAGTTATAATAGAGGCTATAAACTTGTGTTGGAATGTTGCGGTACTACTAAGAAACATCCGGTTGTTGGCCATTGTCTCAGAAAAAGAACGAAAATTGAATAATTTGGAGATAATTACTCAAAATTGAAAAAGATCCAAAAATTGCGTTAAAATATACAAAAAATCCCACTAAATTCACAAAACAAAAAGTTGGACTTCAAACTTTGCGTCCAAAAGACCACACAAGGCGACCGAAAAGATAAAACGCAATTCCCACGCAGAAATAAGTACAAAAGTCGGCAGCGATAAGATTGATTTTGTGCCAATCCTGCGCCCATTCACATGCTTGATTGATGGCATTTTCGTGCAAAACCAAACTTGGTCCTCTTATCTTCGAGATCCTTATATAAACGACATATAAGGCAGTACTTTAAACAAATCAACACATTTCCTTATCAAGAACCGGTGAGTTGTCTCTCTTAAGATCATTTTTAGTTCAAAGTCCGTTTTGGGTTCTTTTCGATGGTTTGAAGCGCTCGATTAAGACTGATAACGGATTGGAGCGTTTGAGTGATTTGGCACGGAGCCAAAGTCCAAAGTACTCGGAGCGAGCTGTGCAGGATCGCAAAGAGATTGTAAAAGAAACCCCGAAATGGGAACGGCAGGGAGTGGGTTGTAAAGGCGATACAACGGTGGTGAAACACCCATCTGCAAAACCCGGAACAGCCATAATCACATGCAAAAATTTTTCAAGAGCCGTTTTTAAAAACCAAATATTTTTACCTAAACCCCCTAGATCAAAATCGAATCCTAAGCAAGTTCTGGTAAGGGAATGAGAGTAAACCTGTTTCAGAAAAGTCTATTACACCTTAACAGACACGGCAACCGTATAAATAAAGTGCATATTGAGATTCTCTGGCAATCTAGAATAATTATAATGCAAAGCAATGCTAAAGAATGTAGAAAAAATAATAGTTAGCATGCGAGAAATGGAAACGTAGCAGTTTTATAGCGCAAAATATGAATCTCAAACTTCTGAAACAAAAAAGAAAAGAAAATAAAACTCAACTTCTAGAAGGCGAATTTGTATGGGAATTAAAAATGAGAAAACTTTATAAATTAATAGCGGAAATATTAAAAAGCCCGAAGACAGAGATGACACAGAAACGATTTTCGTGCAAAGAAATACGATTCCGTCATCAGATTTCGTACTGAGAGTCTCATTTACGAAACTTTTGCGTTATTCAACTGCAAAATATTGACTTGACCGAATACGAAAGAAACTTTTGCTTGCCTATTTACGCCGTGGGACTGGCAGAATTGCTTGTGTTTTTTTTTGATAATCAATGATCACCAAATTTGGCCAAACATTTCTGAGATGAGAAACAAATGGGAAGAAAATGCGACAAAGTTGAAAAAAGTGGAAAGATAAGACGTGATCCTGCATTTATATGAAAAAGAAACCATCGAAATGACCACAAAATTTTTGTTTTTCTTGTGTGTTTCTCCTCAATTTCGAGATGATTAAAGACCGGTGTCGTCGGACTTATCAGTGACTTATCAGCGACTTATCACCACGTCGAGTGCTCTGCGAACTGATTTTGACGAACCAAAACAGATCCCTGTGTCCACTATAGGTTTTGGTGGCATGACTTTTCGACGAAAGTAAAAGTTCATAGAACACTTTTCAGAAAAATAATAATATAATACCTAATAATATATAATACCTAATAACAATACTTAAAATCCTAATCCAGAAAATTCATTTGGGAAAGATTTTTGGGAAAGATCAGTAGTTTCCTAGTGGCCAATGTCAGTTCAAATTTGGGCAAGTCTTCGCACAAATCATCGATACTTTCATTCTCGGCATCCGATATCATCCACCCGGAAGTCCATTTATCATTTTTTGCAAGTTTTGTCACTTTTTCATCGCATTCCGGGCCGATTAAAGTCCCGTTTGCCTCGGCTCTCTTATCAGTTATCAATGAATCACCGAGCGAAATACCACACGCAAAAGTCACGCAATGTTTCATTTTTTAGCTTTCAAAAGCAGCTGGTTTTCAACGAAAAATGGGCTGTTTTTCGTCCCGTTTTGTGTCCACTATGGCCAGTTGGGACGTCGGTGGCGTGATCGCAGGCAAAGCAAACGGGAAACACTCTGTTATTTTTCTTCCTAATTTATGTTTGTTTGGTCACCGGAAGGGGATCGACGTCGGGAACTCTGCGCTGTTGTGTCTCTATTGCGAGAATCGCACTTTGACCGAATTTCGCGCACTTTTGCGCGGATTGGGTGTGGTGCAAAGGTGCAAGAATGGTCTCGAAGTAAATCTCGCACAGGAGAGGTCTTGCAAAGGAGTGGTAAACATTGCGCGCGACATATTAGCAGGTGAACTTCTGGAAGAAGAATGCAGGTGAATTTTTGTTGAAAACAAATTAATTGTGGGAAGGTTCTGGAAATTTTGCAAGGAAACACATGTGGCAGGAATTTGGGGGAAATTTTGAGAATTGTTGAGGTAAAATCAGAGGCTTGTTGCATATTGTGGAAGTTTACAAATTGATTATAATTCCAAAGCTGTATGGTTTTGAAAGGTAGCAGAGAGAAAAAGTTTCTTTAAATCGTCAATTTTGCGTTTACGAAATGCTTCGTTGGATTGCTGACGGAAAATAGATATGAGCACACACAAAAGTGATTCATAGCACTAAACATTGTACTAAACAGTTAACAATCGATTAAATACTGAACAAAACGAGCAAAGTAAACTGAACGAAATTTTCTGGATAAAATAACTTTTAACTACCAAGTATTTCCTCTTGGGGATTCTTGCGCACCCGGTAGATGATAAAAAGAACGAATCATTAGTGATGATTCATCACCAATCAAACACACCTTTTATCACAAATGTCAATCGCATAATAAAATATCATCCAAACCACTAAATGAAATGCCGAGAGTTATTGAGCCCTCTCAAAATCCCGAAATGAGGCGCCCTCAAGCGGGCCTGCCAGCATATGCCTGGAACAAACACGCCTTTAACCATGCCTTTAGCCCAATCAGTCCCGCCCGAGCCAAAGCCGCCCCTCGTGTTGACAACTTCCCATCAAAACACTAACGGGCTGGGGCATCGGAGAGAGGATTTAAAGCATCAGAGACCAGAAATAAGAGCTTGTCTCTCGTCACAGAGTCTAGTGCGGCCGGGCATAACTAACGGTCCTGGGATGCCATGTGCGCCTGCTCGCCGTATGTGGGACGAAAGTGTCCTTCCAGTGCTTGGCTTGGGAAAGGGCCGCCTGTTGTGTAGTGGGGGGGGGGGAGGGGTTAGTCAGCTCCACGTGGTCGGCTGTGCTGGGCGCTGGGAATTGAGTAATGGCGGAAAGGTTAGAGAAACAAAGCACAGCGAGAGATACCTTGCAGATCACAGAACAGAAAAGCTTATAGGATTGTTTATAGGATGACCCCAATGACTTTGCATGGCATAATATGGCTTTAGGGCATATTGAGGTTAAGATTTTGCCAGAGATGTTCCAAGAGGCGAAGATGAACTGAAAAGATCTGAAAAGAAGTTCAGACTTTGGAACGAATATTAGGTTTCTGGGATATTTTCAGGATTCTGGAAGATTTCGGAGTATGTACTAATTCTGTTGATCGAAGCTGTAGGATAGACTTCAAATTTGGTGGACCTAAGAAAGATGTAAGATTTTATATCCAAGACATATGTATGGATACGAAAAAGAGAGAAACGAAAAATTCTGCGAAATCCAAAATTTCACTATCCTAACACCTTATGTCCTGAAGGGTTTAGCCATTTGGGAGTAGCTGGAATCAAAAATAAGATCAAGAGCATAGCCAATAATGAAAAATGTATCAAAAGTATAACTAAGCAATAAACGTGGATTACAGCAGATTACCCGGATTATTAACTCATTCCATAACGAACACTTTGGACAATGAGGCGAAAATTTTTAAATCCAAATTAAACATGTTGAATTCCAAGGATTCAAAATCCAGCAAGAAGATAATCTTGACTATATGACATGGAAAAGAGAAAAGGCGAAACGCGAAAAGAGTGGAGGCTATGGGTTATAGTGCTGGACGGCCTTGCGGGCTCTGATGAAATAAGCAAAGACAAGAGAAAAGCAAGGGAGAGAGTGCGAAAAACAGTGCGAGTGATTTAAGGCTCACACAGGGTTAGAGAAGCAAAGACTGCGGGCTGGGAGCCAAACGACCGCGAAAAACAAAACGACACGTCAGCCCTTCGTTAGACAGCAAAGACCCATGTGGGGAGGGGGCAGGGGTGAAACATACAGCGGTATTGTGGAGTGTTAATCATGGACATGCAATGAACATATTTCTGAGAAAGGTAATCGAATAAAAAGCAATAGAATGAATGATGGTTTAGGGATATAAGCTTTTCTAGCCCCAAAAATAAACGGAAAATCGAAGACTGTGCCATGTTTTTGAGCCCGCGGAGATTGAGCTCACAAATCCAGAAAACACTTCAGAAGTCTATGTTGTCCAGAAAATGTAATCCAGGGACGTTAATGGATGAGTGAGGTTATTGCAGAATCCTGGAAACTGTTTGTCTCGAGAAAAGAACGTTTATAAAGTACATAAATGGGGTTTAAAGCTGCGCGAGAGCATTAGTCAGGCGCGCAAATGAAAAGCTATGTGCCACTTTTAAATGCCAGAATGTTTAGAACTCCAGGTGGCTTAATGGCAGTGGTAATAGAAATGTCTCACGTGCCGACTTATTGACAGCCGCAAAGTTACAGGTGTTTATCTGAGATTTTTGGCTCGCGCGTTTAATTCAAAGAAATTGTATTGAACGGCCGCAAGGAATAAACAAATTATTCTCGTACCGGCTGCAAAAATTGTAGTCTAAGAGCCTCTGGGCAAGAAATTATGGAAAAAATTTATAAAAAATTGATACTTCAAAAAATGAAAGCGAAAAGGTGACAATCACATCCTGGACTTCTTCCAGCTTATTTTAAACACAGACATTCCTCGCTTCCTGTTTACGAGCGCTATAATTGTCAAGAAAACGAGAGTCGGAAATGGTTAGGCAAGCGTGTTCCGAAAGAGATATTTTTGTGTTCGAACGCAAACAATTACTAAAAGCGATGGAGTGGAATCGAACGAACACAGAATGGAACCAACAGCCGATCAATGTTCTGATCAAAAGTTTCGCATCACTTTTTATTGGACTTTGGTTTTGCAAAGGAAACAGACTTTGGCCAAAGAGACAGAAGAAGGCCGATGGAATGAAATTAGCTTCAGACGGAGCTGAGATGTGAGGGGACAAATATCACGTTGGAATAACCAAAGTGCAAAGGTTTAAAGTCGGGAAATCGCCAAAAGCTTTTAAACAAAACTGCAATAAGTGAAATTTCGATGGAATATCAGAAATTAGAGAATGATAGAAATTCCAAAAGAAAAGCTTTGTTTGTTGACGCTTATCAAACTCCAAAGCATTCGAAATTTTCAAACCTAACTGGTGACTTTTGGCATTTTTATAAAAAAAACGTTACCGATATTGCAGCAATGCATTACTTCTGCATATCACATGTGAAGATAAAGTTACTATCTTATACGAACGAAAAAGTTACTAAAGTTCACTCAAAAGGTTAGCTACGGGACCAAATTTATAAAAACACCGGTACTGTCACCAAAACAAAAACTGTTATTGTTCAAAAATAACCAAACACCGGAGGCCTTTCAGAGACTAAGCACATGGCGCTCCTGGTGATTCCAGGAATTTCGCGCCTGTACTTCGCGATGTGTGTTCGTTCCACTTTCCTTTGATCACCGCTGCAGACAGAGTATCAAAGTCCGTTGGCGCTTGTCTCGCCTCTTGCTCGTTTTCTTCGCTAGAACCATAGCGAAGGGTTCAAAGTATAGCAGCCACCTCGTGCTTCGCCGAATCATTCGGGGGAGGCCCCGTTATTGGAAACGATTATTCATCAAAGTGGAAGATACAAAGTATAACTGTTATTAATAGGCTCAACTTTTATAACTGGAACACATATGGAGAAAATCCCGAAAAATTTTTAGGAAGAAACCTCGCGCGGTAAAGGAAAATGCGTTATAAGGAAGGAACACATGACTAAGAAAAAGTGCATGTGAGGAAAGCTTTCAGGATACTTTAGACTTCACATTTCCTGGGGAATCTTGAGGAACTTTTGCCATCCTAGAAAAATTTTCCAAGACACAAAAAGATTACACTAGAAGATTACAAAAACATTGTCACATGAAAAATCCGTATATAGCGGTCACATTTTATCTCGATTTTTGGCATCAGCCCAAGAATCGAGCCAATTTACTTCGGAGTAGGCTATTTTTTTCTGCAGCGCGAACACAACGTGACATATGATCCAGAAAATTTTGGCTAATTTTTCAGGATCTTCTCTAAATTTGGCATTCAAATGATGGACTTTGTTATTGTTTATTGTTCTGCTCTTTTAGGGTCATTGGTCAGATTTTTTAAAGAGTTCCTTGTAGAGATTCTGGAATTTTGGGATTCAAAGTACAAAGTTCACTCCAAAATAGCAACATATTTTAGTCATTAGAACCAATGCTCACTGTGCGATTCTATGATTGTTGATCACTCAAATTACATAATTAGGGCTCTTATCAGACTCAATCCCGGACAGTTATTCAAGAATAGCTTCCACACCTGCCAGACAACTCCTTATCATTGTCACGCTTTCATCACACCTCGTCACGCAGTGCGAAAGTCCATCTCACGAGCCTCGTTCCCGTCTTCCTCCTTTTCTCGAATCGCAATGGGTTCAAAGTAAACGGCCGCGAAACCATTTTGGGAAGACCCAAATTTGTCATTTTGGGAAACGGAACGCGTATTATTAATGGGTTTATACTTTTATTCGCTGGAGACACGTAAACAAACAAAAAGCAACCTCGTGTCAAAACGATTTCGTCAGGTCACAAGAAGACTTGTGTGGTCTCAATTTTGGGGAAAAGTTTGCAGAGATATAATTTTGTGCAAAAGTGCACCGACAAATGCACTTTTATCATTTCTCACAAAAACATCTGATATCAAAACAATCTCATGTGATCGTATGATTACAAAAAGACGTGGGTGGTCTCAGCTTTGGGACGTTTCTAATGTAAGTCAAGAGCTGTTTTTGTTATCCTTGCAACATTTTGTCGCCAACATACCTCTGATTTCGAATGATTTGGAGGTTAAGTCTGGTCGCATTTCTCCAGGTCTTTTGAAAGACCTTGCCCGTTACTTCTCTTCGAACAACTTTTTTTGGTTGAGGAGTTTAGAGGGGCAGTGTCCAAAGTCCGCCGGAAGAGGCCTCATGCGTAATGGCAAAACCGCGTGGTCGCAGCCAAAGGGCCTCCCAAATCTCAGACCGAACAATAAATATATGTGGAATTTTGTTTTTAAGGGCAAAGTCGAGAATGCGAAGAAACGTGGTTTTTGGGCGCAGCTGTTGTTTGATTGAAAAGCAAAAAGAGGAAGCGTTCGGAAGAAAAAGGAACAGAAAATAAAGAAGAAAAGTAACGGACTTTGTGTGTGTTTGGTGAGTGTCTTTTGAGGTGAACCAAGGAGGCGATCGAGATATGCTCTGAGGACTTTGGGGAAAAATGTGAAGTATAGAAAATAAAAATGTGAAGTATAATAATAATTTTTAAATTTTTGTTAGATTTTGGTCAAAAAGTCAATTTTCAAAAATTCTTGCATCTTTTTGCAAAATTTTATTTCACTCGGATCTTTCAGAACCTCAAGTCACGATTTCCTTCTTGACGTATATTCGAAAGGAAGAAGTAGACTCTATATATCAAAAGGAAAACTTGGCCGGAATTTGAACTGACATGCCTTTGAGGTGAAAAACAAAGAAATTTGTTTTGCAATGTATTCGAGAACACACGTGGTTGGGATTATTACGTCAGTGAGTGTGTGGGCTTTGGCGAAAGAGAGAGGTGTTATTTTTCGCTGAGTATTTTCGATGAGTCGTTACAATCACTTAGGGGCTTAACTTGGTTTCGAGAAGATAAAAGAGTAAAGATGTTTGTTTGTGAAAGAAAAAATGTGTTTGAAATCTTTAGAACGTCTCATGCCTTAGGAACTAAAGTCGCTCCACTCGTCGTCAATTCGCATTTAGGGTGAAACTATGATTCATAATAATAAAATCGATTTTCCATTTATGCTAAGCAGAAGCACACTATAAACATTAAACAAACTTCTTTGGGTAGTGCAAATCAGAAAAATGTGTTAGTGAGTGGTAAACGGAAAGGAGCTAAGTTAGGCTTAGAAGCATAACAGCCACCATTGAAGCCAAGCATATATTGGTTTGGCCGGAAATTATTGTCGGTGTTTTCAAAGTCAATTTTTATTAATCTAAAGCGGTGTTTTTCTTGAGTGTTACATACCATTCGGTAGCACATTCATTCCTCTTTCAAACCGTATATAGCATGATTTACCATTACATGTAACCATTACTTTATGATAGTTCTAAGGAAGCACACCCAAAAAATTGATTTTTGGTTATTTTTAGCAACTTTCATGGATAATTTTTTTTTATCTTTTGGCACTATTCTAAAACGTGGCATTGCGGCATTTGTAGACAAGGTCTAGCTCTACAACATACTTTTACAGAATAACTTTTGCTTCGAAATTCTGCGAGATATGACCGCTCAAAGTTGAGACATAAACTGAAAAAATCGCAAAAATCGAAATTTTCCATTTTTCGAGCGACGTAATTTCTTAAAATGGTCATATCTCTGCAGCCATCAAACGAAAAAATGTTCTGTAAAAGGTAAGTACTAGAGCTGATATTGCTCTACAATATTGCACAATTGGAAATAGAATGCCTAATATTTTTGCATACAAATGATATAAAAATAGCTCAAAAATTGGTGATTTTGAAATTTTTCATGGAATCACAAATAGCTAACAATTTTTTACAAAGCTAAAATATAATTTAAGTATGGTTGCATGGAGAAAACCCTTGGCTATCAAACGGTATATAACACTCATAGGCACTCTAGCGTTACGTGAGAAAAAAATTATATTTAAAAACACCGACACGAATTTCCGGCCAAACCAATATTAAAACAATGATCTATCTGCTAAAGTCAAAGCAATCATAGCGTTTTAGACATTTTGCCCTTTATTATTTTCAAGTTTCGACTCACCAAAGTTTGCGTTCTCTTCTTCTTTGGTGGAACAAACGAATATAACGGTTGCTAATTGTAACGGTTGTCGATCTGAAATTCGGAAAAGAAGTTAAGTTTCACTTGAAATGTTACGACAGTCGATTATCTTAGAAAAGGTTGTGAGATTAAAGAGAATTAAATCCACAGCTCAGAAAAATGAGAGCTGACCAAGTCAAGTGGTCTGACCCTTAAAGTCAAGTGGTCATTGGTGGCTTAGCTTTTAGCAGTTTATTCCGGAGCCCGGAAAAGAATTTACCATAAAAGTTTGCTACTAAATTGCGGATTTTCTTAGAAAATTAATATTTCGTCGAAAAACTGAAAATACGAAATATTCCGTATCTTGCGCATAAAAATTGCAAACAAATGACAGAATGCGACCGTTGTCTGTCAAAAAGCTATAAAAAGCATCAAATCTGTAGGCCAAATTAGGCCTTTCAGTCGACTGTCTCAAATATAACGGGTTTCTTTCCCTCACAGGTTATCCAACTGTCCTCAGCTCCAAATCCAGAAAATGACATCCATGAAATCCAGCCGATTTGGAACTCGTTCAAAGGCGCACATGGCCTAATCTCAAAGCAAATCATACCTCGCTCGGGCAAATTAAAAAAGCAAACGACGCGTTCTTTTCAGGAAGAAAAGAAAGCGAAGATCTGCAAAAGATAAGCAAAGGAAGGATGGAAGCCGAAAGGTTTGACATTCAGCGAACAAACAGGTAGGAAGAGGAAATCCCATCACGCGCGATTTAGCAGGTAGAATCCTTAGTTCTTCAAGCTTCTTAGGCAGGTAGAAAGTCACCTGCGACAGAGTCAAAAATCTTGCACCAAAGAAAATGATTACAATATTACTCAAAAATTTGCACTTTAATAGTTTTTTGTTGTAACTTTATTTGAGAAGAAAGAAAAAATTATAGAAAGCTGTTTACGCTGTCTCAGATTTTGTAGGAGGTCATAAATCTTCAATGAATCACCATATTTTCGAGAATCTCAAATTTGTTTCGTGAATACCGATCAATAAATTTGTGATTCGTGTTTCTATTTCCTCCTTAGCCCATAATACTTACAGTCAAGATTTACGGAGATAGACTCTAGTAAAATCGGATCGGGAATGTATTTTTTTGAAGAAGCTGGTCTGAAAAAATTAAATTTTTTCGAGAATCTTGGCGAGCCTTCTTCGAGAATATTTCCGAGAATCTCGAAATTGTTCGAGAATCCCGAATTTGTGTCTGACCCTTAAAGTCAAGTGGTCATTGGTCGCTTAGCTTTTAGCAGTTTATTCCGGAGCCCGGAAAAGAATTTGCCATAAAAGTTTGCTACTAAATTGCGGATTTTCTTAGAAAATTAATATTTCGTCGAAAAACTGAAAATACGAAAGATTCCGTATCTTGTAAATGAATTTATCTTCTAAATGAATTTACGGAGATAGACTCTAGTAAAATCGGATCGGGAATGTATTTTTTGAAGAAGCTGGTCTGAAAAAATTAAATTTTTTCGAGAATCTTGGCGAGCCTTCTTCGAGAATATTTCCGAGAATCTCAAAATTGTTCGAGAATCCCGAATTTGTGTCATCGTCTTCTTCTCCAAGTCACCACAATTAGGATCTCCTCGATCTCAATTCTTTCACAATTTCTCATCACAAAATAAACTTAAAAAACAAAACAATCCTAAAAACTGAAAGAAATCAGTTAAATATGTAATTAGTAATATACAATTTTTTGCCATGAATCTTCTCTTTTGCCTAATCCTTTTTCCTAATTTTCTGAAAGCGTTTTCCAGCTGCAAAACTCTTTCAACACAGTCTGCTCCATTTCAAAAGTTTTAGTTTGCTGGAGCTTGCTTGCCACTGTGCGCGGATGCGTCATTTCTCTGGCGATACAATGAAATTGGGAGAGATGAAACGATAAGCACAGAAATGGCCCAACTTTCTTTCTGAAAAGCGCTCATTTGCTTTTGCATATGTTTATAACATTTCCTCTGCCATTGCATCACAAAACTAAAGTGAAGCTGAATGCTTTCTGCTTTGGAAAAACGTATGGTTTGATTCCAATGTGTAATGCACCGGATTTTCGTAATGCGCTGTGTCAAGATATCACCTTGTGATAATACCACAGCCTCGTCCGAATGAATCCTGGATCTGACCTGGCTTTCCCGGATTAGGATCGTCTATGGATCTCCAGATTTCCAGACATCCGTTATTTTATTTTTCCTCTCACAAAAGCTCCCATTTCCTGCACTTTCCACGCTTTTAGATCAAAAATTCGAAACGTCGTGTAAATTTTTCAAACTCAAAATTGTCTCGAGAGGAAATTTGTTTCTATTCATGTTTTTAGTTTGTTTTTAATCTTTTTAATGCTGTTCTTTTACAAATTTTTCAAACCCAAAATTGTCTCGAGAGGAACTTTTCTTCTGCGCTGCTTTGCCATTTGAGATTTCTCTTGTGATTTCCTCTCTTGCCTTTTGAAAGTGAAACAGAGAATAAAAATGCAATACTCACAATGTTACGAAAATTGTCGACAATAACAAGTGATTTGAGCATTTATGCAAGTCTTTCTTGAATACAAGCTATGTAGCTTGTAGCTTACCTTCTACCTTTCTAACGCGAGTTTTTCTTTACCTTTTTATTTGAGCTAGTAGAAATCCATTAATAAATCCACAAACTACGTTTCCTAGCCCATTTTATTCTTTCCGCATATTTCTTGTTTCAGTTTCAGTTTCCATTTCCATTTTCAATATTAATATTATTTAGCGCACCTGTGATAATGTCGCTCGTAAATCGCGCACAGAGTCCAATTACGAGAAACCAAGGAAAGAGAAAGCGATTTTTGGTCCTGGAAGATTTCAAGGTAAGTTTTTTTATTTGCTATACTTTTCTATTAATTTTTTACAGATTCATCGTGTCCGATTGATCTCGCCGGCTGTGTGCACTCTGGCGCAGGTGATATCGCCAAATTGCATCTGGTTCAAGCTGTTGAATGACGTCACAGACCAACTACAATATGTCAAACCGTAAGTTATTTGGTTTTATTTTGTAATTCACGAAATTCTATCGTAATTTTTTTCATAACATTTTTAATGAATATATAAAAATGAATATGAAAGTGGGCACATTTAAACAATTGATATCTATTAAACTAAAAATTTAAGTATTACCTGAGAAATTTATAGTCATATTTTTCGCGTGACTGAGGATCGTTAAAGGTACGACAGGCGTAGCGGAATTGTATTTTTCTTATCAAACTTGTGTCGACACCCACCCAACATGAAATTATTACAGCCCTTTGTCTAAACAGCTAGACAAAAGTTTTTGTTACAGGTTATAAGTTGGCCTGTGTAACCCGTAAGGTTATGTTTTATTGTTAAAATTGAAAGATTATAGAGTGAAATATTAAAAATTAAAACTTCTATAAACTTGTGAAGTTAATATGGGTGAAATATCAAGTTTTAGGCGCATCCTGAATAAAAGAGTGGAGAACGATGTCACCCCCGATGGTCCCAACTCGTTGAAGCCGTACGACTATGTGATGGCGCCGCTCGAAGAAAACATCTACGCGAGAGCGCGCATTGTCTGTATTGCGCAAATTGAAGGATCTCAAGTTGGATCTCGGCAGCAAGTGAAGCACTTCGCCTACGCGTTTTTCATCGATGAAGGATTCGGAGTTTGGTTGGATGTTGTAAGTTGTTTTTATCTGTTCTTTGTCTTCATTAGAAACCTAAATACCTGAACACGACTTTTTGTTTCGAGAAATTTATGAGTTTGGTGCCATTCGAGTTTAGAAATATGAATTTTTAGCTTCACTAATGTTAATAATGAGCATAATATAATTATAATAATGTTATAATATTATAGAACAAAATTTTAGGCGTGCCTGGCTGTTATGGACCAAGAAATGTACACTCATCCTTGGCAATCGTTGCCAGTGGCTCTCTTCAAAGCATTTCCGGGGACGGACATCTCAAGCATGGACGATTCGCAAGAGTGGTCAGATGACAAAATCATTGCATTTCAGCGTATCTGCGAAGAATACGAATATTTCCGCGTGGCTCCTGTTCACAACAGCAATGTCGCCTTGAACACATATTACGAGTATCCAAGAGTATGTTTTAGTGATTGTATATTATTAGGTGCTATTTACATAGACAATGTGACATGCAAGCGTAAAATGTAGGAAGATATTTATTGCTCTGCTTTGACTGTTTATCGCTGCTTCTTACGGCTCCGTTTTATAAATTTATAAGCCATTTTTTCGTTTATTTATTATAAAGATGAATATGGACACTATAATCACGATTAGTTACATTATAGCATATGCTAGTAAGGACTCATATATGAAAAATTTAAGCAGGTTTTAAATTTCTTAGCTGAGTAACTAAAATATGCATTCCCCTCAAGTCCAATGTCGTTTTTCGAAATAAACCAATGTCAATAAACTCGCTAAATTGCGTTAAGAATTTGCTTTATTTTATACCAATTTTAGGCTGAAATATATGGCTTGCCATCGCCCGACGACGAGACTGGTGAATCGATTGGTCATCAATTTGCTGTGGAAATTGCTTCTTTTCCAAAGTAAATATTTTCTGCTATTTACAATTGTTTAACATTGAAAGTATTTAATTACTTGTACTTTTGCGTTACTACTTTCATAAATATAGGACGAGTGTCAAATCAAAAGCAAGGCAGGATTTGCTCGAGGAGTTTTTCGACCGCTCACAATACGATGCGGCTTACACAACACTTATGGCTCCTGGAGAAGAAGTCCTAACGGTTTGCATTTTATTATATCTGGGATTTTAATTGAATTTTTTGTTTAGAACGAAATTATTGCTGAAATCCCTCGATGGCGCCGGCGATTCCCGAAGACGTTTGATGCGGGACTGGAAAAGAAAACGTCGAAGAAAACCGTACAATATGACGACAAACAAATGGAAATCCACATGGACCAGATGCAACACTGGAACCAAAAGTACAATTTTGATTGGGATCCCGATGTCGGAGTTGGCACTTATCCGACAATCGAATCGCCGACTATGGACCTCTTAGTCAAGATGGGATATTGCAAGAAAGGAAGTAACCGTATCAAATTGAACATCCAATGGAATGCACTGGTTTGTTTTACATCTTTAGCTTATTCTTAGTTCAAAATGTTTAGAAGACGCCCCATGATTTTTTCGCATTTCCAATGAAGCCTGCGCAAGAAATTGCTGCGCTGTACGAGGAACATCAAACATGGGCTAGCAATCTGGACTCTTTTTACGCTGATCCAAGCAATCGCATTCCTATCAATCAACGTATTGTGTAAGTATCAGTATTGTAATGTTAAAAGATATTATGTAAGGTGGTCAAATTAACCCGAGATCGATAGTGTTTCAACGTTGATATGAAAGTAGGTAAAAAAGAACGCTTAAAGGGAGACGGTAACTATGACGGCGTGTCCAAGAATTTAACTAGCAGGAGAGCGCCGCGGCTACGCCGCGGTCACGGGCAGAACAATGTTTAGATTAGAATGTTTGGACTAGATTAATTTGCAAGATGCAAGAAATTAATATCAAGAAAAAACTGACTCTAGAAGACAGCCGCTTGCGCCGGCTTACGAAAATATACCGGTTGAATACTACAAAAATTAAATATCCCAAAAATTATGAACTCCGGAAACCCGGCGCAAGCGGCTGTCTTCTAGAGTCAGTTTTTTCTTGATATTAATTTCTTGCATCTTGCAAATTAATCTAGTCCAAACATTCTAATCTAAACATTGTTCTGCCCGTGACCGCGGCGTAGCCGCGGCGCTCTCCTGCTAGTACCCCATGTTGGGTCCCCATGTTTTTCTGGGTAAATGGGCTAAAAAAATTTTTAAAAAAAAATTTTTTTCGTACCCCGGGGGTACCCCGGACAGTTTTTTTGAGCCCGGAAATGGATTCAGCACCATCGAAAACCCCCGGGTGCAAAAAATCAGCATCGTAGCAGTTTTGGTTCAAAAATGTCAAATTTTGGCCAAAAAAGCCACTTTTTGGCAAAAAAATGCCACTTTTTGAGATCTCCGCCAAAAAATTTTTGCGGATTCGTATACCAACTTTTCGAGACCTACAAAATGAGCTATCACACACCCCTGTATCGGGGGTACAAAAAAAGTTTTCCTTGTAGCGCAAAAAACACCCATTTTTGCCACTTTTTGGCAAAAAATGGCCACTTTTTGAGATCGCCGGTCCAAAATTTTTGTGGATTCGTATACCAACTTTCGGAGACCTACAAAATGAGCTATCACACACCCCTGTATCGGGGGTACAAAAAAAGTTTTCCTTGTAGCGCAAAAAACACCCATTTTTGCCACTTTTTGGCCAAAAAGTGGCACTTTTTGAGATCGCCGGTCCAAAATTTTTTTCATTTCCGTCTAGACTCGTCGAGACCTACAAAATGAGCTATCACACACCCCTCTAGCGGGGGTACATAATTCTGGGTGAATCACACGAACAACGCGACACTTGCTCTTTAGGGTGATTAGATAAGGGGAAAATATCTGAGAACTTACGTACTAAGTAAGTGTAAATTCCCTAATATACTATTTCTCTTATCAAATGTTTGGAGATGCGAACAGTTTACACTTTAAGATGATGGTGAAAGTTAGCCATGTTTTCTTAAACTGCATTTGGACAAAAATGAACAAATTGCATAAATAAAATATAAGTGGTGCCAACTGAATACGGAATCAGACAAATTTCAACATAAATTTAATGCTAATATTACTCTTAGAATAAAGTTATTTTAAAAGCGTTATTGTGCAACAAAATATTGTTCAACCAACATTAATTTTCAGGCGAAATGTAATGAAAAATCGCAAAAAGGTGTTCGCAATCTACGAGTGGAATGATGAAATAACTAACAGTATGTTCTTTTTATCTTTATTCAGAAATACAAATTTGGTTTTAGGCAGCTTCCGCCGTGTGCAAATTTTATCAATCCGTGATCCAAATGTTGCCGATTATAGCAAAGAATTCTGCCGCATCCGTTTCATTGATCATGGTCAGTTTAAACAAGTTAATTCGTAATGTATAATGAAGAATTTGATTTCATTCATTGTCATTATAACAATTTAAGATTGTAATTCATACAAAAATGGGGTGTTTGATAAATTTTCAATAGCCGACAGTTCATTTTGATAGTCAATAATGTATGTCGAACATTGATATTAATATCCTTACATACATTATATCCAAATAGTGCTTATGGTCTGTATTTTTGAATATCGACGGAGATAAGCAAGAAAACGAAAACCCTGTGATATGCACCGTTTTGGCTATCTTTGTATTTCCTTCACTTCGAAAGTTGTGGCTGTTTGAAAGTTGTTTATCTTAATGGACATGAATGGTTTACGATAATGGACATGAATAAAATATTTCTCTGTATGGAATGTTATATGGTAAATAAAAATTTTTGCAGGTGGTCATGATATTATTCCTTTGGTGGCGTTATTGGCGATACATTCCAAGTAGGCTTAATTTTTCAAGTTTAATTACTGTTTATTTATAACTCATTTCAGACACTGTAAAGCGCCACCGATGTGCCTTCAATTGTGTCTGCGTGCGATAATGCCGCAAGAAAGAGGAACACTTTGGAGCGATAAATCGTGCAATTTGTTTTATCGCCTTGCGCGAAGCGATATGCCGATGACCTGCGAACTCGTGAACTTTATTCCGTGAGTTATTTCTGACTATGTTTTCTTCTGCATTATTGAGCACCGCGATTATGGAGTAGGTAAAAATGTAGTTGACCGACATTTTTTGTCTAACTCAGCCAAAGTTTAATCCTAAGCTCTATGGAACGGCTCAAAAAGAAGCCGACACTTAAGCATGGACCTATTCTTAATTAAGAGTTAAATCTCCTGTAGTAATGTAATGGACTACACCGTCCACTAATTCAGTTTTCCTCGCCGGAATCTTTCTTCTTACGTTAAGAAAAAAATTTGGATAAATGTTATTGCATTTGTTAAATTTCTTGATTTCAGCGATTTTCAAACTGCCGGCTACACTGAACCTCCGCGAGCTTGGCCGGGCGTGGCAAATATCGAGCGTATGAAATCGCAAAGCGATAAAGCGACTGTTGAAGAAACGATGTTTGATGCAAAATTAGCTTATCCCGTTCATTTCAGCTAATTTGTTATAATGAATCCGCTATGAATTTGTTGCTTTTACTTTTTTGTGGGAAGATATTTGTTGTTAAAACTGAAGAAATTCTGTATTTGTGAATTATCTTTTTTGTGTTCGTATAGACTTTAGTCTAATACTTCAATATGTACAAATAGTCACGTGCTCATTTATTCACAATTTCACGCATTGCATGACAAATTAATTCAATGGAATGAACACTGGATTAAACTTCCGGATAAAAGTGCATTTCATCCGTGAATGAAATCGTTCGGAAAGTAATTGGCGTGTGCATTTGCTGGAGGCACGAGCGCGTGAAGCGATTGCATTCGATAGCTGCGGAATCGGCGATTTTCTTCTCTCTGCAAATGAAAGTTGAGAAAATTTTGCGAAATTTCTTTGAATTGTTGTTTCCATATCAAGGATATCAGTACACAATATCAGGATCAACTTTGGAATTCAGTTAAATTTCAAAAATTGGTGAGCGTTAAATTTTACCTGGCCTCTCGAGATTTCTAGCTTTGGAATAATTTAGACCGCTCGTAAAATAGAAAAATAACACTACTGAGAACTAACACTGAATAATATTATTGAGGAATCGGTGAATTTATACTCTCTAACTAACGAAAGTTAAGAAATTTGTTTGATAAAATGGTTGAATTTCGGAAGTTAGTGAAATATTTAGCAGGCTTTTCGAGATTCTTAGCTTCATGATAATTTCCAGTCATCGTTACTTTTATTTTTTACAAATAAATTAAAAGATTACCTGAAGAATTTCGCGCAACCGAAATATGAGTTCAGGAAAAGTTGGTCGATCAATCGGATGTACTCGCCAGCAGGCAAGCATTACCTCGTACCTGGAATAAAGTGCCTTTATTTTTACAACTAAAAAATTGTTACTTACACAATATCGGGGCAATGAATTGGCTGTGCAAGGCGACGGCCAGATTCGAGAAAGTTGCGAATTTCTGTGTTGGATATTTCGCTGTAGGGCGAAGCGCCGCGAGTCAAGAGTTCCCACATTACCACGCCGAAAGACCACTGAAATGTTTTACATAAAGCTTATCAAGAAAATATTTAGTCTTGCCGAAAAATTTTACACAAAAACTATAGAATGCTCCAAAACTTTGAGGATTAAAATTTATACATTCAAGAAAGAATCCACACTTTGGGGGACTACACATTGAAGCTGAGTTGAGAAATATTTAATCCTCACTCTTAGATTTAAATTCCTCTGCTGCAAAATTCAACTTCAATATTCCAAAAAGCAACAATTCAGCACTTACCACATCAGATTTGGCGCTGAACGCTCTTCGGTCCCATAAATATCTGAAATCGGAGTCATTTGATAATATTCAAAAATGTTGCAACTCTTACTCTATCGCCATCCATTTGAGTGGCAGCCTTGGTGACGATCCGTTTCGCTCGCCGGGGCAAGCCAGTCCGCCGCCCTCGTCCAATTGTTGCATGTCCACAGCCAGGCCAAAGTCCGCAACTTTTACACCATAGTTTTCCGTTAGCCTGGAATATGGTTGATTATTGGTTAAAAATATTTGTATAACGAGAAATAATTTGTAGAGTAAATCTCCCCCCTTTTTTTTTTGGGAAATTAAAATTAACGAAAACCCCCCGGGTTTTAAAATGTAATAAGACCTTTTAAAACCGAATTATGGAATTTTTCTTGGGTGGCCCAAATTTCGGCGGGGGGAAACAAAGTTCAACGACCCAGTTTTTAAGCCTTTCCCTTTCGGCAAATTTGGGGGGCCGCAAAGTTTAAGAAACCCTCAAGAAAACGCTTTTTATCTGAAAATTTCTATTGTTGCAGTTTTTTTAAAATGGAAAATAATTTAAAAATTCAAAAAATTTCAGGGTTTTAGCCCTTTGTCTTATTTTTTTAATTTAAAAACTTGCAGCAAGACTGGTAGAAAAATGTGACTATTTGAAAAAGTGAAATAAAAATGATTGTAGCAAGAATGATATAATTGCAAGTCTTACAAATTCGACAAAATTGAATAAAAGCGGAGTTGAGGTTTAATAATTTTTCATAACTGGCTCCCACTTGTCCACTTGTAACAGTGCATTTTTAATTATAAAGAATGTGTCTGATTTTTGTCACACATATGCAACGGTATCGTGTGAATTATAGAATTTGTATTGAATCTTGACGTCAGATATAGGGTTCGCTTTCCAGAATGATCGTATTTCTATGGTTATTGCTTGTGCTAAAAATCACTTAACAATTTCGTATATAACAGTCTTAGCTATATTTCTAAATATTTTAAACATGTGCCAAACATTGGGCGCATTCCCTGTACTTAAGAGTGCAAAGCTCAATCACTATTGACTTTTTCTTCAGCTACATGTAATCGATCACGCCCAGAGGGAATCTCGTGACTCAATACCATTGCAAAGCAACAAATTGACAAGAAAAAAAAACACTTACCCTAAATGGATCAGCGACAAAGGTGCGCAAGTCTCCGAGTTGCATGAACGGCAGTACCACTGACGGCTAAGATTATCTTATTAAACATGTCCAAAATCTTTCTAAAAAAGTCTTTCAACTCACCGAACCCTCGGGACTGAGACTGATGCCCAGCAAGCGCAAAACATTCGGATGGTTGAACTGGCGCATGATGGCGCCTTCGCGCAGGAAATCCTCCACATCGGCGATGCTTTCAGAGCCTGGAATGAGAAATAAAAGTTACAAGTCAAGAGTTTAATTCCCACGTATGTTGAACTCTCGAACTTGCTCAGAGTAGAGTTCGTCAAACTTGCTTATGCACAAACTTAAGTGTAATCTTAAGTATGAACCTAAGGACTAAGTCTAAATTCAATATGCCCTTATATGGAATGCTTGCTTGTAAAAGATGGTGCCAATCCTAATTTTACAGTTATTTGAACCTAAGCTTTTAACTGTCAAAACTTTCGCTCACCTTTCAGAGTCTTGATGGCTACTGGAACGACGTAGCCACTGAGCGGGTCCCTGAGCAGTCCTCTGAAGACATGACCAAAGTATCCTGAAAAGCGCTCAATAATTGGTTTTCCTGGATTTTCATTCAATTATTTCCACGAAATTCAATCTTCGGCTCTCAAGCCATATTTTTTTCTCGTTTGGATTTCTCGTGAAACATTTGAAGGGAAGACGATTTTCTGAGAGAGAATTAAAAGGCTCTTAATTAAATGAAGCTTCGCCTCTCTGGAAATTTCTCTTTGGATGTCTGTCTGTTCCTCTTTTATTTAGAAACTAGTTCAATGATCACTCAGTGTTGGGGAAAGTTAAGGATGTGTGGATTGTTGCGACTTTGTTAGTTTTTCGCTTTTTATAAGGAAGAAAATGCGGTTTCGAATTTTTTATTTTATTCCTTACAGTTAGAATTTAAGAGAATAAATTAGAGAAAAATTTGGTATTTGAAAACAGAGAATGCAATTTTAGTTATGATGTGACGCTTTCCTTATGAAAACATTCGAATCAAGTCGCCAAAAGGTCACCAATTTGGGCGCCAATTAAAACAAGCATAAACTTTAGTGCTTCAGGCGTTTTCCTATGGAAATTGGAAGTAATGAATTTACTTAAAATTGTTTCGCATCAGGTAAAGCTAAAAAATTTTCCTCTCAAGCTACAAATTTTTTCTCTCGAATACCAATGCGTCATTTGTCTAGCGGTCACTCTCAGGTGCCCGGTCCCCTCTCAAAAAAGATGAGACGTCGATTTTGCTCTGCGACAGAATTAAAGGTCCTAATTAAATGAAGAGCGGCTTTCGCCTTCGAAATTAATCCGACGCTCAGCGGATTTTGTGTGAAAGCCGCAAATATAATTTGTCTGTTGTGTGCTCAGTCGATTAGGTTGACCGGTTCTCGAGCTCATTTGATGACTGGCCGGGGGGAACTGAGAGGGGGCAAGAGGAGGATCGTGAGGTGACCCGAGCGGGAGTCTGGGTTTGATCGCAAAATTGGCTAGGATTTTAGAGGGAATTATTCGTATTGATTCACTGATAAGACATGAAAAATAGATAACGGTTTGATACCTGATTCAAAAATAATTTTTGAAGTGCAAGAAAGAAAATTTTTGAAACATTAAACATTAGTACTTCTTACCTTTTCCCACGATTTCCCTCGGCTGCAAATACCTGTGTGGAATGAGCAAAGGCTGGATTGCGTGACGTAACTCCCGAGAGACTGCTCCGAGAACGTCTTCGGCAGACAGCAAAACCTAAAATAATGATTTGAGAACGTCTTCTACAAACTTTCTAGAAGCTTCTAGAAGGAAATCTAGATTGATAGTTGAAACACTAAACTTAAAAATCAAAGTTTTCATGTAGAAATGTAAAAATTTCCGATCCTGAATCGATAGTAATTTTTGAACCAACTGGAGGTATGTTAATTTTAAAAGGTCTAATTGATTTTTTGGTCAAGGACACGAAAATACAACATCATGAGAAATGCTTTAGTTTAATTTCAAGAGGTCATTAATTGATTTTTTAAAGGACACAAAAATATCTCGTAGGTAAAAAATGTCTTACCTATTAAGATTACATTTGAGGTCACCTGCTCTCGAGATAACCTGTCAATATAAACATTCCCCTTACCTGTCTAGCCTTCATCCTGGATCCTGACGGAGTCTCGTGCCGGTAATGATGGCTCCTGTGACTGAGAGGCTGGGTGTGACCTCCGGACCAAGCTCCGAACTGAGTCGGATGAGAATGATGAAGCGACGAATGAGAAGCCGATTTCCTGTGCCCGTTGGCCATTCGGCTCGCCAAAGAATGGCTTTGGGAATAGTATCGACTGGGCGCTCCTCGGTTTTGGCTTTCACTGAACTTCTGAGCGTGCGCATGTCTGCTGTATGACCTGTGGCGAGGAGAGTCGCGAGTCAGGGGCCAATCCTCGGCCACGCTCCCGACCGATTGAGCCGATGAATAGGATCCTGTGTCAGATTCTGAGTAGTCCGGAATGGGCAATGGGTTTAGGAATACAGTGCCTCGGGACATGGCGCCGAGGATTGGGACGGGTTGATTGGGCTTCGAGAATGAATAGTGCACCTGAGCTGAAATGGCAACTTGTTAGTCTTGTTTGATGTGACTTAGGATATTGATTGAACACATATTCGATAAAAATGTGGATTTCAAAGTGCTGTAATGGAAAGTGATTCTCAAGAGAGGCACTCAAAATCCATACACTTGAACACTCCAAACAATCGAGAAAAGGTAGGAGGGTCATAAGATTTGAAATCAAAGTGTGCGTCACAAATTTTGAAGGAAAGGTGGATTTAACCGAAAGTCATTTGGATTGAAATTCGATCAAAGTATACAAATTTTGAAAATCAAACCAATTTTCGCATGGTATAAAAATTATTTTTTCAAGGACCGTCAAAATGTAATGTATGAACTTTTAAGCTCTTGGATACCCCTTCCGAAAAACGGACCCTCAAAATGGATTTTGCGCATTCAAAAATATTCTCAATAAAATTTTGACAAGAAAATTTTTGACCGTTTGAAACATCGAAAGTTTGTGAAAGGGAATCGCGTTCTGAAGCAAACTTTCGATACGTGGAACACTCACCTGTGCTGTAATCGAAAGTGATTTAAGAGCCATTTTAAGGAGAAGGTACTTGAAAACTATCGACAAACCAATACAGGCTATAAGGTGTAAGGGCTGAATGGGTCGCAATAAAGCAAACAGAGTTTTGCATGCGCGAGGAAGGAAGCGAAATCATGATCCAATTCGTGGATTGGATTCCAATCGAAATGCGCAGAGCAATCGGAATTCTAATAATCGAAAAGCGGCCGCAAACGGGAAAGAGGTGCGACCGCCGCGCAGCTCGGAAGTGTTTGTTTATTTTGGGCGGGCTCAGGAAAGTGCGGTGGGAGGGAGCTAAAGAGTGCAAAGGACACTTTGGTTGAAAGGATTCCGGGAGACAAAATCCTGAGGAGAAAGTCTTGATTGGGAAAAGGAGCCAGGATTCAGTGTGTGGGATTGATTAAAAAATAAAAATTTCCGAGAAAGTGGCTAAATTTAAAAAATAAGGGTAGTTCTTTAAATAATGGCCAAACTTTAAAAAATTGCACAAAAATTTCTAGGAATAAATTTTTTACGATCATCCGAGGGAAATCCAATGGCGAAAATTATGCGACAAGTCTTGAGATCAATGACACTGAAAAGTGGGTTGAGGTCACAAAAGTGAGATTCAATTCAAAAAAGGTGTCTCGGAATATAATAATCCCTTTGCCGAACAAAGGAAGACGGATCAATTCGCGCAAATGGTAATGAGGACACCGGAGGAAAGACAACTCCTGAAGCAGGACACCGGAAAAGGTGAAATATGAAGTGACGCAAGGACAGTGTCTGTAATTTTTAAAATTTGGCATATAAAACGAGATGCGTCTGAAAAATGATAAATTTTGGTATTTTTGATACAACGAACTAGTTCTTTTGTCTGCCTTCTTTTTCCGCACCCGTTTAGAACGCTTATAGTTAGACTCTAAACATTCAGGGACCGTCCGGGGGGTGGGGGGACAAGCATAAAGAAACGTGCCCCTAAGTATAACATAACCCACTCCAATCACACTACGATTTGATCGCCGGCTAAAGTGAAAATGTGCTTTATATATTTTATAATTTATGCGCATATAAATTATTTAATGGGCTTTTAAAGCATTTTCGTTTCACAAAGTAGCATTATTTTACGATTTAAAGAAAATGAAAGTTGTACCCTTCGTTTTTTTCTTCCTATTGGTGGCTAGCGTTGATAGCAATCCAAGGGTGACTTATAACCCGGAGGCATACCCTTGCGGTAATGCATACTGGTGTCCACCTGGATACATCTTCGCTTTCGGATATCAAGATTACGGTTAGTTCTTATAACCCCAGAGTGTAATCAGACAATTTCGTCTTTCATCCAATGATAACTTGTTAAACACTTAGATTGCAACAGCCAGTCGTATCCCTTATCCGAATGCCTTAAAGATGGAGGTCTCTGCGTCAGCAACAAAACGCACCCGGATGCAGGGAATTTATGCAATGCCAATTGCTGCAGTAAGATTTATTCATTAAATTTTATATTGTCCAATTTCCCACCCATTTTATAACAATTACTGGGGTAGAATCTCTGTAGCCCCTTAGCTATTCTTTAGCTTTCAATTACTAACAACGGCATTAGGCTTCGAAGTTCATTAGGCAAGGTTAGGCTTTCCCTTCTATGGGGCTGCGCGATGGTGAATTCCAAAGTGGTCTAGCTCTTGCTAGTTGAGCAAAATAACCGTGGCAATACAAATAACTGATACTTTGGGACTCCCTACATACGATACTTTTGGGACTCCCTACATGAGTCTGAAAAATTATTAGTCTATATGTATACCACCTGCGGCGGCTCGCAAACTCTGACTCAGTCTGAGTTTGACTCAGTCTGCAAAAACACAGAATCTTCAAAATAAGAACCCCTAAGAATGACATTTTCAGGGGTGTATATTTCTGGCTGTGAGGTTTTGTCCCCCCTTTTCTGGAAGGCATTTTCAGGGGTGTATATTTCTGTCTGTGAGGTTTTATCCCCCGGACTCGGACCGAGCCAAACTTAGACTGTGCCACACTTAGACTGAGGCAAACTCAGTCTGAGTCTGAGTTTGCGAGCCACCGCAGGTGGCGAGCCAGTCCTGTGGCCTTCCCCCTTGGAATGTGGGTGAAGTTAGAACAGAAAAGGTATACTGATATAGCGCACGTTAACGCGCTAGTTAAACAAACAACTGATATACCACATTATATTATTGATCATGAAAAATGCAATTACGAATTCGAGATTTTCAGAGCTACATTGAAGCACAGACCGACCTATGAAACATATGTGTAATCGATTTTGTGTGTGACGTAATAAAATGTTAATATTATTGCTGTGTCCTGCATACGCCGTGTCTTACCGTATATATGATTATGTGATAAGACAAACAACACAAACATGATGGAATTACTTTAAAATAAATATAAATTGATTTTTTGGATAAAAGTTCACCATTGCAGTGTTTTGATGAAAACCCAATTTAAACTTCCTTTCAATTGGTTTTGAAATGTCGCTTTAAATGTGCAGTGGCCGTCTCTATCTTTCTCAAATCGGCAACCCGTCTGACTCGCCAGTAACAAACCATATGCAAGCAATGCCCCTAAACACCTTATACAGGGAGAACAAAAAAACCGTAGCACTTAAAACCCTCCTAAAATACCATGCAATGACTTTCATACCAAACAAATAAAATAGCATCTTAAAATGGTACAATGTTTCACTCATAATTCTCAAGTATAATTTTTATAAATGTTATTATAGAAGACGTACCAATGCCACCTACCACAAGAGTCAAAATTTTGCAAATTTTGAATGAATGGAATTTTTAGTGTGCCAGTTACGCCAAATGTATTATATTATTGAATATGACATACGCAATTACAGATTGGATATTTTCAGAGCCGGAGTTGAAGCACAGACCAACCTATGAAACATATGTGTAATCGATTTTGTATGTGACCAGTGGCGCGCGTACCAATAAAGTATTAGTACTATTACTGATTTGTATCATTCTTACATAAGTCGTGTCTGGGGGAAATATATGGGGAAAATAAATAAAATAACAAAAAGGAAATAACCAAAAAAGCCAAATAACCAAAAGACTGGGCACCATAAAAGGTGTATAAATCTGATTATCCCAATCGACTAGCCCGAGAAAAAGAACTGGTCACTCAGATGATAGAAATTTGATCGCACTGGGCCTATAAAAGGGGCAAAAAGCAACTTTGGGTCTGCTTGATAATAGTTTGGGGATGAATCTTTCACAAATTAAAGTTTCGGTCACGAGCAAAATGTCCGTTATATGACTCGAAGAGAAACGAAATTGTGCATGAATTCGAGCTCGCGCACTGATCGCCCTCATCAGAGCTCATTTTCTGCAGCGAAAATGAGCGCTTTCTAAAGCATGACCACAGCGAAGACCAATGAGAATGGCTGTGGATTAAAATGGGGGGGGGCTAAGAGCAGTAGCCATCGGAAAATAATGGGCAGAGGGTCATCCGTTGTTTTCGGAACACAAAGCGAATTCAGTCCCGCTATCCTGCCCCTGAAGGGGCGAGGGACGAATGCGCTGAAAATAGATCTCTATTTTCGGGGCATTTGTTAGGAAATTTCAAATCGAGGAAGCGCTCCGGTGGATTAATTCGTAGCCATTTTCCCACTGGGAACAGTGCGGCGGGATCGAATTAGCGGTATTGGAGGCTCTTTCCAGAAATGATTGGAAAGAGGCGAGTAGCGGTGGGCGGTAATGACGCGTGTGCAAAACGAACACGGGAGGAGAAGCAGCAAATGAGTATCGAATGAGATGACCATATATGAAAATGAAAAGTTGTTGGTTTTGAACGGGGAATATGACGTCTCCTGATTCAGTCATACCAAGGTATGATCAAAAAATGGGCCAGGGAGTTTCAAGCAAGTTAAATAACTCTCTTTTCAGGGCCTTCCAAATTCATCAACAAAAATTGTACGCTACAAACGCCACCCGTCGATACACTTCTAATCCCACAAATCCTAACAAATCTCTTCCAGATCGGTGGCAGATTCAAAAACAAACGATACCGGCTTACATCCCGTGAATGGAAGGCTGTCAATGTAGCGGACCGCAGCCATCCCACAGCCCATTCCAGGCAACCCCAATCAAACAACCAGCCAACCTGTCTCTACTTTACTCACAAAGCTGTCAATACGTCCGTGTGTCCGGCTCAGAGGCTGGCGTCGGAGGCTAATCCCTTGCACCTCGGCTCCCAAACTGTCAAAATAGAATAGGCTAAACAAAGCCAAAAGACATAATCCGTATACAAAAGAGGACATACAGGATTTTTGCAGGTATGCCGAAAGAAAAAAGAATCAGGTCATGAAAAATTGCTTTTGAGGTAAAAATGGCATTTGAGGGCAAAATTAACTACACAAAAATTCGGAAATGTTGAACATTTTAGCCAAGGATACTAAGGTTCGGGAGCGCTGCTACGCATGAGATAAAATTTGAATTCGCGAACGACTGCATGAATTTTCTTCAAATTTTCTTATTTCTCAACTGAGTACTGGCAATTTTATTTTTTACAAGTTTTTCCAGTTTTTGTAAAGGAACAAGAGTTGGACTCTTGTTCCTTACTGTTTAGAGCAAGGATTGGGTTGTGATATAAAAATCTTTATACCTGCGGCTCTGATCTCTGGTCGTAATCGGCTCTCATTGAAACGGCAAAAATTAGTTAAGCACAAATTTTAATGAGAGTCGCTTTCAAACAAATATAATCACCCCTAACTACCCAGCCGGAAATTGTCTCTGGCATTTTGATTCGAGATTAGCATTCATCCAAATATGGCTTATAAATCCCAAGCACAATTCTAATGATCGCAATTAGTCTCCATTGAACATTCTGCCAATTAAAATTGAACGACTGGATGGATATAACGGAACAGGTAGCATGATAATTGAACTATAAAATAACAAAAGGTCATATGAAAAA
Organism: Ditylenchus destructor; assembly: GCA_022814885.1. Classification (NCBI taxonomy): domain Eukaryota; kingdom Metazoa; phylum Nematoda; class Chromadorea; order Rhabditida; family Anguinidae; genus Ditylenchus; species Ditylenchus destructor. Next base: position 128,978 of record JAKKPZ010000022.1, on the reverse strand, counting down.
GTGAATAGAAAGTGGGGGCGAGAGTTCTATCGACTTGGATAATAAAAAGCAACATTAAAGATTAAGGATCGTCAAAAAATTCGACACCGAACCTCAGTTTTAGCTCTTCGATAAATATGACGCTTAAAAAACAACTCAAAATAAAATTCCGAGTAGATTATCGACTAAAATAAACAGTATGGATATATAAAAGTGTATCCCTGAAAGTGAGATCCTTCGCCAGAGAATATCGAGTCAAGAGCAAATTGCACTCAGCAGCTGGAGTTTATAAAGCGAGCCTTTAATTGGCTAAATAAAGCGCTTCTCCGCTGGTCAGCGCTTAGCATTCTCGAGGAAGAAAGCAAATAACGGAATTGTATAGGAGAGTGATCGACTTTTGATTGCGCTTTGAAATTGGAAACGATCACAGGGGGACAACCGACGGCAGGATGACGATTTAAGCCTTAGGGTCGAGCTTTAAGGTCGGCTCTCAATTCAAGCATTGACTTGAGTAATGCATTACTCTAACATTTTTACGGATATGAACTGAAAAGAAAATTTTGATCACAACTAACGTTTGACAAAAGAGAACAGGTAGAGAAAGAGAGAAAATGGTAGGGAAAGAAAAGGTAATGCATGCTTTGAAAGAGTGAAAAACAGGTAAGTGAAAAGGTATTGTTTTATATGCGCCTGTGGCAGTCTTGAGCATTTTTGCAACATCTCGCTCAGAGTTACAGAATAAATCGTTGTGAATCGAAAACTCGGATCAGTGACATCAAAGACAAGGGTGAGAGTGAGAAGAGAAATATTGAGAATCTTAACTGAGTTTTGGGTCATGATCAGGCAAAAATGGCAAATCCGGAATAAAAATGCAGGAAAACTTTACTTCGAGAAATCCAAAGCCAAAAATCGCAACAGTGTAATTGCTGTGCACAATTTTGGCCGGTTTCCTTAAATGGACATTGTAAACAGTACCTCCGCTGTGGAAAACATACAAAGGGAGAATAATAAGGAATCGGCGTGTTTGTTCAGGACAACGAGGAAAATCATGTTTTACACACAATTGGAGGCAGCGAATTCGAGAATCAGATTCGGGACTTGTATAGTTAAAGATTTAATGCAAGGAAAAGCGGAGTTTGCCTGTTTTTGGTGTAAGGATTTGAAAATTTCAATACTCTCGATGTCTTGTGGTCACAGATACACAACGATTAAAAAACAAAAATTTGTAGACAAATTGTATCCAAATTCATCAACAAAAAAACGCTACAAAGGTAAACCGCCGATATACCTCTAATCCCGCAAATCCCTTCCAAATCGGTGGCAGATTCAAAAACAAACGATGACGGCTTACATCCCGTGAATGGAAGGCTGTCAATGTAGCGGACCGCAGCCATCCCACAGCCCATTCTAGGCAACCCCAATCAAACAACCAGCCAACCTGTCTCTACTTTACTCACAAAGCTGTCAATACGTCCGTGTGTCCGGCTCAGAGGCTGGCGTCGGAGGCTAATCCCTTGCACCTCGGCTCCCAAACTGTCAAAATAGAATAGGCTAAACACAGCCAAAAGACATAATCCGTATACAAAAGAGGACATACAGGATTTTGCAGGTATGGCGAAAGAAAAAAGGAATCAGGTCATGGAAAAATGGATACATGGGATTTTAAATTTGGATACTTTTGAATACCTGAATTACTTTCGAATAACGTTTTGAAATATTCGAATTCCTCTAGAATCATTTTTTTCGGACAGTTATTGCACCGGGCTGAAAAACATTAACAAACAAAAAGACAGTTTCCGTTAGTTATAAAAACAATCGATCATTGTCGGTTCGAATAAAGAAAATTGTCAAGACTGGCTCGAGTCTATACTTTGGGTACAAAGTTTTGTGTGACTTGAGGCGTATAGGATCTTCAACAAATTGCCATTGGCTAATCCATTTCCGGTTTGGTTAGATAGAAAATGTCAAGCTCATTAAAAGTTATAACGGAACCGAGAACGACAAAAGAGACAACCCAATCGATAACGCTTTGAAGCGGTAAATGCGTCTCGACAAATAAACACTGCGCGAAAAGGCTGCAGAAAGCTTACTTGCGCGAGATTTTTGCAGCTTGTAATCAAAGCTGTCAACTTGATCACAGGTGACGTTTGGTGAAAGGGAACAGAGAGAGGAGAGAGAGTGAGAGAGGAGAGAGAGAGAAAGAGAGAAAGTGATAGAGAAATCGAAAGTGGTGCGAAGTAAAAAGGTAAAGAAGAGGATATAAAAGGTGCAGATGATCCCTATGTGACATTGTGGCATTAGAGTATATTCCTTCTAAGGGTTGTTAACCTAAAGTCTAGGGTCATTTTGAGCCATGACTCAGGTCTTAAGCTTGAAATTTGATTTTGTGTGAGATGTGAGTTTTTATGGATAGTTTTATGCCAAGAGTTGTTCGAGATGCAGGTACGGGATTCAAGAGTAGCATACCTTCAAAGTAACAATTTTCGAAGGTGTTATTAATCGACAGAAGTTGACATAACTCTTCTTCTTCCTTATCCAGTTAATTGTCCAGGTAATATTTGCTTAGTTTTATCATTATTATTTTATTATCCATCACTGATATTTTTTGCTTTGCTCCTAAAATAATATCGATTATGTAAATAATATTCGCAGTGGAGCCGAATGGGCACTTTTTAGTCGGCAGCACATTAGTCATCGCGGGGGATGGGGATGGAAACGAACGCAGGCTTGTCTCCAATGTTTACTTCAATCAACTTACTTCAATTTCGTTATTATGAAAGTCGTTTGCGAAAGGCAATTTTTGCTGGGAGCAAACTGAAATTAAATTTGGAACTTTTTGATCGAAAATATGTTTTGAACAGGTCAAATTTTTTGAAAATGAAAGAAGTGCTTATAATGGAAGGAACTGTTACAAGGTTTTCAAGCCCTTAGGTTCGAGATTTATGAGAAATATGTTTGTTGAAATTGAATTTCAAACATAAAATTTCAATGCATGCCAAAATTTAGCTCATTTCTCAGTTACGTCATTCTCATTTCAGGTGCAATGGCTTACAACTACGAATGGCTTGGCAACGTTCTCGAGCAGATCGACGAAAAAGTAACGTCTGTAAATGTTCCAGAAAAGGTATGAAAATAATATTTTATGATTCTCTCCTTTGGGACTATTCTTTTCATGAGATTAAATTTCCCGTTTTCAGAGAAAAAAAAGAAAACGTCGGCACTGCGAATACCTGAAAAAAGAAGTGGACGAAGGATATTTCGGCACACCTGTGAAACGGCGCATGAAGGTATTTATTTGGAAACATTCATTTGAAAACATTAAAGGTTCCAAGTCATTGGAACTTGACTTGCTTTTATGGACAAAGCTCTCAGGTTTTTGCCACATTCACTTTTAAACTTAGTTTAGCTTCTAGTCGTGCAGCCTTCTCCTTTACTTTCGACTTTACTTCAGCTTTCTGCCCTTAACTTTTCTCAATATTTGTGTTAAAGAAAGACTGAGCTTAAATGAAAATCATGGCCAGACAATTTGTAGGAGAAAATAGAAGAGAAGTTATCAAATTTGTTGTGCTGAATCAGATGCGCTGAACAAATTTGTATTCTCTTTTGCGCCAAACAAATGGAGGAGCTTGAAGCTGAAAGCTTTCATTTTGTGAAGCGATGTTTTGTAATCAAAAGTGGAGTTGAGTTTGTTTAGAACAAATGATTCGTATGCAAACATTATGTACGTTCTCGTATACTTTTCTTATAAAACTCTGGAAATGCATACACGATTTATGGCCATCCTTAAAGATTCTTTTTCACTAAGTTGGTAATAAATCTGATATTACTTTCTATGTCAATTGGTTTGTCAAATTGTGATGGGAACTAGAGAAAAAATTGACATAGAGACAGTAATATCAGATTTATGGCTGACATTGTGAAAAGAGTCTAAAAAAGGCAAAATAAACACATTTTTTATCTCTTATTGCTCCACAGTGACCTTAGCTTAACACTTGTTCCTCGTGCTGATATCAGTGCTATCCTAAGTCTACTTTCAAAGTTGCATCAAATTTTCTGATCAGGTCAAAGCTTTCTTGACCTCTTATCTAAATCGCCTCTCTTTGCCGGTAATGTTTCTTTGGCCACAATGCACAACTTTCCGCCTCGCATCGATTCTTTTTGCCGGCCATCGACGCACTTTTGTTCTCTTCCTCTTTCTCATGTCACCTGCAACTGTTATGCACCCGTTTGAATATCTTTCCTCCATAATGAATCACTGTTTCTATTTTTATGCCGCCAGTGGTTGTTCCTTTTTAAAACTTGCAAAGCAGTTTTGCGGCAAATTCTATTCGAGAACCGTTGTTCTTTGTTATTTTTGTCGCGAGATTTGGAGTTTTTAAAACTTTGAAGACTTATTACTGAATTTTGAGTATATTTTACTTGTCAATCTGCTCGAGAATCTCGGTCTTCCTGATTTTTCGATCCAACTCTTCCTGATTTTTCACGTTTTCTCAGAAATTGCCTTAATTTTTGCAATTTATTTGTATTTTTCTTACCATGTTTTGGCACTTTAAGCTTCAAATAAATAAATTCATCGACAGTTATACGAAAGCCGCTGCTTTTTTACAACCGCGCCTTGATTCCTTTGTGACTTTATTTTCGTCGCGCTTCTCTCTAATAGCCCGTCCAATTATGCAGTCTATAAGTCGAATGGAAAGTTACTAATATGTAATCGATATATTGCGAAACATCGATTGTTTTATAAGTTCCTTCGTTTTTATGTGCTTGTTTTATAAGTTCCGACAATGTCAAAACAATGCTAAAGTGGAGGTTTATTTTTTATTTTTATTTATTTATTATTTTTTGTCCGCAGAAGATTTGGGCCATGTTTTTCTTTACCTTTTGGGCACTTTTTTTCATTGTGTTTATCTGAATTTAAAGATCTGTAGTGAAATATATTGCGAATTCACCTTTAAACCTTCCTTCCATATTGGCTCTTTTCTGCAAAATATTTGGCCCAATCATGGAAAGCCGAAATTTTGTTACAGCGATGAATTTTTGGAAAAACTCTGCATTGCTATCAAATTTTTGGATTAATCCAAAATTTTTAATTTCAACCACTTAAATTACTGTTTTGAATCAAACATTCATCGAAAAAGCTTCCGAGATAAACGAGAGAACCGAAACATTCTTCGAATTCCAAACTTTCTTCCTTCCTCCATTGTCTTTCTGTATTCGCAATCGGTAATATCATTTATTGACATTGTTTCTGGATGAAATTTAAACCAACACTCAATTTCTATTTCAGCACAAATTTTTCTCGCTTATAATCAATTGATCCTTTAGATGAACGATTTGCAACAAAGGCTGGGCCTGCCTCCGCGATGGGAATATTGTCCGACATTTGGCAAGGTTGGTTCTATATTTTACTTCGATATTCCAAAGCGCTAATTTCATACCCATTTAGGTCATCGCTGGAAAATTCTTGCCGATGAAATGTCCGATGGGATCGTATCAGAACAATTTATTGCCGGAGACAGTCCGATTTCACGCACGTGAAATATTCGAACGCGAGCTTGAGGGCGTGGCAGATGGAGCGAAGGTGGGAATGTTGGTCAGCTTGATGAGAGTGAACCGGTACTACACACGGGAAGAGGTCGGTTTTTATGGGTTTCTCAAAAAATCTAGAGAAAATTTCGAGAAAAGTTATTCCGTGATTGGCAATTCTGAGATGATATCTAATTTCTGAGCTCAAATTTTGGTTTTGATAAGCGAAAATGCGGATTCTAAAAATCCGATATCGAAATTTCGATGAAATAGTTTGCTAAATATCGCTCATTTTAGGTCAAAGAACACGGCTGTATATACAAAGAGCTGCCTCTAACGGGTAGTGTCCAAGAATCTCCCAATCTCGAACAAACGTCGGAGTTTATACAATGCGTCCACGACTTCTTCAAGGTCAGTTTTTTACCACAATCAATCTTCAATGATCTCACCAATCAATGTGCTGGAAGATGTGTTTTGAATTGATTATTCGGTCCAGCTCGAATAATGACGCTCATTCGCTTCAGCTCACCAGCTTAATCGAGAAAATGGTCGAGCTGAACCGAAGCCTGGTAAAAGTCATGCAGGCCGCCTAATTTTCTTGGTCAGACTTGAAATTTCTCAGACCGAAGTGAAAAGTCGGGCTAGAAAAGCTATTGCCTAAGCAAAACCAATGCTATCTGAAAATAAACATCCTTTATAGTATTGTAATTGACTTTCGTCCGGAATATTCGTGCGCTCGATATTTTTGGCCGTGTGATAGCCCATTTTGCTCCTCACGAGCTAACTAGGCGAGATTTTTTGGAATTTTGAGCGGACGCACGCTGAATCGAGAGTTATGGCCTAAGGCAGTTTTACACACTATTTCTCTTTTCTCTGACCGGCTCAAATGGATTTTTGATTTCTGAGCGTTTCCGAAGCTGATTTTTTGCACCCGGGGGTTTTTTGGGGTGCTGAATCCGAATCCGGGGTCAAAAAAAATATCGGGGTACCCCAGGGTACGAAAAAAATTTTTTCAAAAAATTTTTTTTCAAATTTTTTTTTCAACTTTCGAACTCAGTTCGAGGGGCCGAAGGCCGCGACTAAGGGCCGCAGGCCCGAAATGGTCTCATGCTGCTCTACTCCCGAACAACCCTTACTCCCGAACAACAGCTACTTGAGGGCCGCAGGCCCGAAATAGTCTCATGCTGCTCTACTCCCGAACATCCCTTACTGCCGAATAAAGGGGCGCCGGAGGCGCCACCTCCAGTCGTTACCTATAGTTGATAGACAAAAAATTGATAAGCATCCTTAAAAGGTACATTCTTGAAGACATGTGTCAATTGCTTGACTTTACTGTCACCAATTTCAGAGGCATCCAAACGATGTAGTGGGCGTGCACTGTTCCCACGGCTTCAATCGCACCGGTAAAGTGATTGTCCAAAAGGTCAACCTTAATTAACCTGACCGTTTAAGGTTTCGTTATCGTCTCGTACCTGGTGGAAATATGCAAATTTCCTGTTGATGTCGCAGTGAATCTTTTTGCGGATGCCAGGCCGACTGGAATTTACAAGCAGAACTACCTCGATGACCTGCAAGCGAGGTATGGAGACGAGCACACGACTTTGAGGGTGTGTCACTTCTATTTTTATTTTGGCACTGTCAAAAGCACGGCATGTCTTACGGATCAAAAATACCAAAAACGGCTATGGCAGTATTTCATAAAGAAGGATAGAATACATCCGAAGATTGATCGTGGGAATAATTTTTCGGTCCCATTTTCCCCAACTTTGATGTTTATAAAAAGTGCTGTTGGAAAGAGCGCTTGGAAAGTGCGCCCATTATCCAAGCCTTTCATGTCAGACAACAAAATGCGATCAAAATTGGCTCTGCCCGTTCTTTTTATGAAGAGCAGGCCAGACCCAAACGTTTCAACGCTCTCATTGATTTGGTGCCGAACAAAAGCGCTCATTTCTAGGACCGTTGCATCTCCTTCCTATAAAATTGATCTGTCTTCTGCAAACGAATCATTCCATTTACAGAATACCCTTCTTTTACTGCTTTTCGTTATATAAAATTTTCTGATCCTGAATTTTGTCGTTGATATTTGAACAAATGCACCCTTTATGCCTGCCTCCCTGTAAAAGATCAAAGAACACTCAAATCGGATCTGGTTTGTAACGAGCGCGCGTTTTGCTGTTCAAAAACTGGGCTGTACGCTCACCCTTTTTTGGCCAACCCAATTACTATTCACACATTGGATTTTCAACTCTTTAAACATTGACCAAACCGCTACATTGACTCAAAGCTTCGTTGATTTTTCAAATTGGCGCACTTTTGTTCTATGAATGCTGGACAAGCTTTTATCAAATTTTTGCTCAGTGTTTTGCTATACGAAAAGTTTTTTAGAAAAAAATTCGGAAATCAACGAACCTTTGAATCAACCTAATACCATTTTTGGATGTCTGAACTGAAACCCATTTATGAACGCTTAACTTTTGGTATATAGAAATGGTATATTAGAGGGTAACTTTTCAAACAACGAATGTCTAGCGTTTCTTTGTTCGTTCAGACGTTTGATTGTTTTTAGATTAGATTTGTTTGTTTCATTTATAGTTTTTTAAAGACGAAATGCTTTTTTACTCTCAAAATTTATACAAAATCCTATCTCAACCATGTTATCTTTTTTGTGTATGACAAACATTCCTAACGGTTTTACTTTCAGTCCCTCGGCAAACCTGATTGGGACAGCGAGCGATTGGATCCGTCGCTCGCCGAAAAACTGCTGAATCCGAAAAGGGAAATAACGCCGCCGCCCGAAGAAATGGATGGAATACCTGGCCAACCGAGATTCATGTGTGGAAAAGTACCTGGAGTGGAGCTCGTGGACAATGATGAGGAAAGGGACGCGGTTATAACTAAGGTAATATTTGTATCATGTCATTGTGGTAAATTAAGGATTTGCTTCTGCTGATGCCGTAGGATAGAAACGTATCTCCTACTTTCTTTAAGTATGGTATTTCTTGAAATGTTTCGGAACTAAAGAAATATTCTAAAGTGTTTAAAAAATTACTGACTAGGATCCTGTATTCGAAGGTAACAGTAAAAAGTAGAACCAAATTTGCTGCGATTTTCAAAAATTTTTCTCATTTTGATTCATAGTTTTAAAAAAGTGGTAAAACATTTTGAGGAGCATTTTGACATCCGGGCGCCATTTTGCCTATTCAAAATACATTTTATAGCCAGATTTTCTAATTCAGAATTAAAGTTTAGACTGCTTTATCCTTTTAATTTCGATTACCTTTTATTCTGTTGAATTAGTATTTCGTCAGTTTTGTCATCTAAATTCTGAGTTTGTTAGTCGTGCTATCATTGATGAGATGTTTGAACGGTTTCTCATAGTGAAATTTAGATACAACAATATTGCTTCCACCCAGAGGAAGAATTCCCCGGAACGCTGGCATTACCGCTGGAGAACGATCGAGGCAGAGGGAATATTGAAATGCTCGAAAAGGACAGTCACATGTGAGTCTCTTGAAATCTTCATTCTTTTTATGATCTTGACTTTCAGGGTATCGTGGAAGGCTGACGGAATTAGGTGAGCATCAATATTAATTGTGTTTTGGACTAAAGTGACAGTTTCAATAAGTCAAATTTGAATTTTGTGCTACTTCAAAACCAAATTTCCTAAGCCGTGGAAAATATAAGAATATCTATTAGCATAAAAATTTCTAGAAAATTATAAAATATCAAGGGAAATGAAATCGACGGTTCATTTTGATAAGCTTTCATTGGCTCTTAGAGAGAAATCAAAATTAAATATCATTACAAAATTTCATTCATGATTTCAGATATCTTGTTCTGATAGATGGCGAGGAGCACGTCTACGCAATGGACAAAGAAACCAACATCTTTCGAATTCCGAGGCTCAAGTTCATCCACTCTCAGACGAAACAACACATTTGCAACACTCTGGTCGACACAACGATGGTCATAGACAAAGTGCCGAAACCGAATGATCAGCCTGGCTTTGACCTCATCCCGAGAATGCTCATTTATGATATGATCGTTTTTGAGGTAAGTTTTTTATAAAAATTTCTCAGCGGCATTTTTGTTAAGTCTAGCTCCTATTTTATAGGATCTGAATGCTGTTAATTTACTGAGCCATTTGTTTTTCCCGAAAAGTGGTTTTATTTCAGGAAAAACTAATAGGCGAGCAAGATTTCCGAGTCCGCTTTGACGCAATTGTGAAAGAACTAATTATCCCGAGACAAGAAGCGCGAGCGACTGGCATCATACAGCCTCAATTCGAGCCGATGGGCGTTCGACGGAAAGACTTCTACAATCTCGAAGCCACTCAAAAGCTGCTCGAGCCGAAATTTCGTGCCAGTATGGGTCATCGACCGGATGGACTGATTTTCCAGCCCCTGAACTTTGTAATTTTTAAATTGAAGAAACTGATAATATTTTTGAGGAAATATAAATACGGCTCAGTTCTCAAATTTGATCCTGAAATTGAGTATCCCTTGGATATAATAGATATAATAAAATCCATTGCGATATGCCACATTGAGACATATTCGTCTTAAATTCATAAGGAAATGTTCTATTCAATATTTTCTTAATAGTGCATTTCAGCCATACATTGCCGGAAAGGTTGCGCGACTACTGAAGTGGAAGCCCCTGGACCGGTGGACAATCGATTTTAGGCTATCCATAGAAGAAGTCGTCAAGGATGGAGTGTCTCAGGAACTTATCGGCAAGCTCTATTTGTCGGACTTCGAACCGCATTTTGGTATTATGCCAGTGACGAGAGAGCTTGTTCAATACGATAATAGGATCATCGAGTGCAGGTTCAATGTAAGTCAGATTTATGTACTAAATTTTGGGCTCATAATAGACTTATACAATTTGTCATGTTTTCATTTTATAAATTCATCATTTACTTGTCAAAAAAAATTTGGCAAAAGTATTGTCGATCAGTGTTGCCACGCCTCCGGATGCTCGGAGGCGCCTCTGGAGGCGGAGCCGGAGGCGGAGGCGACCCTCAAAATATGCCGGAGGCGCCTCCGGCAGGTTCCGGAGGCGCCTCCGGCAGGCGAAATTTGCGTGAAAATTTGACGGAAACAGACAAAATTTGTGAATTTTGTGAACGATTTCGAATTTTTTTTATTAAAAGTTCATTCAACAGTGAGAAAACACTTGGCAATTAAAACAATTACAGATATTTTTCATTGTAACTGCACAGTATTTTTTGTGAAACAAGGCGACTCTTGGTGTTCCCTTTTCGGCCAGCGGTATGCATCGTTAAGTAGGAGAATAATCGTTCCACAGCACCGCTTGTCGCAGGTATTGAAAGGAGACGCTCAGCCAAAATACCAAGTTCGAGAAAATCCTATATATAGACCGCTAGATTTTATTGATGAAAATGTATGTTACCTCTTTGTTTCGCTCCCAAAATTTTGAGGTCTTTTCCTGCTCATTGCGCACCAAATTGCAAAATTTCTTATATTGGTCCGCTATTGACATTCGATGAAGTTCTTCTTGAGATGATGTACGATTTCTTGGGCCTGTATCAAAGGTGAACAAGCTTTGGGCCTTTTGCTTTTTGGCAAGTGGTGAGTGAATGACCTCTTGCTCTGCTGGAACAAATGTTCGGTACTGAAATTTTTAATATGGTGACATTTAAAGCAATGATTTCTTACCACGTCATTGACAATTTTGGAGATTTCGTCCGAATCTTTGTCAAGAGTAAATGCTGTGAATGAATCCAGCGCAGTGGCCACTAGAAACTTGGGATCGAAATCAGATGAATTTTGGTTTATGACGTTAGCAAAGCGGTTGTTTATGCTATTCACAAGAGAATCCCTTATAGTTTTCATTTCCATGCTACTCTGAAATATAAACACTCTAAAATAGGTAAAAAATAGACGGAAACCTGAAGGGCATCTCGGAGACTTATAATTCCTGGATAGACCAACGAAATAGTCGGGTGCTTGTCAGCTTGTAGTTTATTCGTGAGTTCTTTGAACGGTTCAAGTATTTTCATAATTTGCTTCATTTTTTGTCTATCGACTTCGTCCAAAACCACCCATTTTTGAAGCCTACAGACATCGCTCAAATCGTCAAAAATTTCCAATATCCGAGAATAGGCAAACGCGAGCGAATTCCAGCTGGTTTTTACAGGAATAATGAGTGATTTGTGTGCTTTTTTCTGAAGCAAATCAACAGCAACCGGGCTGTGCTTGAATTTGTTTAATATGGACATCGTTTTCTAAAACTTTCGGTAAAGCCATCAAAACCCTACAACGTAAAACAACCTACATTTTTCAGAGCTAACATTGAGTCATTTTTTTCGAAAACATCCTGTAGCACTAATTGGAGCTTGTGGGCGTTACAAACCGAGTTCTTTGGAATAAATTCAAAGTCTTTCTCGACATCTTCTTCCTCGTCTGTTATCGACAATGTCGATAAAAAATTGTCGAAACATTTTCTGGAATTGAAAAATCTTATTTCTGATTGAGCTAATATACTGATACAACTAAATTTATTGATCGATTATTGATTCCACATAGCTTAAAAATATTTTCAGAAAACATCAACCTTCTGGGAATTAGTCCGCGCAAGGCCCGACCGAAGCACAGCCGATACATTCAGAAGAGCCGGAGATATGGCACGTGCAATTTCTTATCCTGTGACACAAGACGAACTACTGGCTCATATCGAACAACACACAAAGAACGGTCGAATCATGTAAGAATGACAATATTTATAGATCAGATATATTATGTTTGTACTTTGTAATGTTTACTGTTTCATACTATAAACATTGATTTCAACAATATTTCGATTCTTGTAAAAAGTATAAGATTTATTACAAAATGCTCTTGGCTCGAATTTAAAGTCCGGATAGAATAAAATTGAATATTTTGCGTAGCTGTTTTGTTTATTAATTCATTGCCAAAACAAAAATTGTTTCAATTAAACCTTTTATTTATTTTTAATCAGCACACAAATTAGTTCTACCCGTAAACCAAATTTTAATTTTTTCAAACACAAATTCACATAAACAGTGAAAAAACCATTTTTGTATAATGACTACAACTTAATATACAATAGAAAGTAATTACAAAGCAGTTATGAACAGTTAGAAATTAAGTAGAGAACACTTTTCTAAGCTTTGCGATATACGTCCTCAGGTTCAGAGCGTCTTGAAGCTTCCAGAAGTAGAGTGTGAGCAAATAGGGCACGCGATTGTACTTCATCAGGATGCTCGATTCTGTTAGCTGCTTCATCACAGCCTCGAATGTGACACGATTCCGCCGGATATAGTACTGGCTGTCTTTGCTCATCTGCGCAAGTTTTGATGGATCGCTCTGAATTTTTAAATCAGGAAATTATTATCTCAAAAGTTTCCAGCCTTAATAATTGGGGACCGGGATAATGGTTAATGATGTACCAAAATTTTGAGCAAGTTTTCTCCTTAGGTTTGTGTTTATGTCTCCTTAGTATTGAATTTCAAGCTATGCTTTCATCCTAGTGACCATAATCAAACAAAGTTTATTTTCTTTCAGGATTGGCGCTGTGAAATATGACTCAAGAATTCTACTTCCACTGTCCTCCTGAGCGCAGCTTAAAGATTTTCAAATAGTAGGAAATTTGTAAGGTACAAGTGAAAAGTTTAGTAAAAATTTTCCTACTCTAACTTGGGGAGGTATTTGAAGGAGGCTTTATGGATGGAGGATAACAATTTGCAAATAAAACTTCTTTACCATACACTTTGCTTGCTTGACCTCTTATTATATTTTTACTTTGAATGATTCGTTCTATAGTTCATTTACTTAATAGTTCTTTACGGAATTACATAAGAGATTTAAATCCACATGAGAGATATTAATAAGCAAACCTCGTCCAAGTCGTAGTGGAATTTTGTGTACGGGTTCAATCGATAATAGACGTGCGGTGGCAAGAAATCCGAGACGCTGTTGTGAATCATTTCCGTGTCCGTTGCGACGTCAATAAGCTTGTCGAACTTGCCCAAAAAAGAAGTCGCTTTCATCGCCACCAGCTCCAGCTCGTTCACAGCTCGACTGTTTCCAACGGAGACCACGCTAAAATTTACAGCGATAAGCTTCTGGTACCATTCAAATAAAATTTACCACTGCAGATCGTATTTTGGCCACAAGAGACGAGCTTCGTGCAAGGCTATGCCCTAAATTCACAGGTGGCTATTTTCGGATATATAATTAATAATAATATAATATATAATTGGTATCACATTCGCTTTGGTGACTTGATAGCCGTACATCACTATTACTATCACCAGAACAAAACACTTACCGTTGGATTATTGCATATCAACCCGCCATCAGTGTGGAGCTTGGTGTCTAACGAAACCTAAAGAATAGTATCTCTGGATAATGAATTTAAATTCCCTACGCAATAAATAGGAACTTATATTTTCTTCAGAGGAAGGTGTTTTCTGGAGAGCTTGTTTAGATTTATTCTGTTTGAGCTCCCGATACGCTCTAATTCAGGATAATATTTTTAAGGAAATATGGATATGAAAATAAATTAATGGTTTTCAAAAACAAACCAACTTCGTTAAAGTGCACCGGCGCAGATGCTGATGCCAAGACTGCTTGCCACAAAAAGTACTGCGTGGAGCCACGGTAATGTGTGTAGGAATCGACGGGATACTAAATTTACCGAATTAATTAGCACAGTTAAATCAAAAATTACTTACCTCATAATTTCTGAAGAGGTGTGGCTGAGGCACTTGAGTATTCATCAGGCACGATACAATTCCCAGTTTCGGCGAGTTCGGATCGCGAGCGGTTTCTATCAGCTTTATATTTTCGCCCAACACCTGAAATGAATCATTGATAATATACCGGAGAATATAACTGTAGATTAAAGGGCAACAAAAAAGTAAAACTGGAAATGTGGCAAAATTTCCAACCTGATCATAATTTTCTATATTTTGATGCTTTCTCTTTCGCCGTCCCATCGCATTTACCTGTCCACATTTTCAACTCAAATTCATACCTCTTTCATAAGCTCTTCCAACACAGAAGAATTGTGGAAAGTTCCCTTTGAGACAAGATTGAGGCCTCTTGAGAGCTTTGCGGCGTGGAATAGCTTTCCGGCAGTGTCCGCGTACAGTTTCTTCGCTTCACTCGCTGTCATTCCTTTGACGCATAATAAAGAGGCGATTATGGCTCCTGTGCTCACGCCGACAACCAAGTCGAACAGTTCCGATATCTGAAAGTGAAGTCTGATATTATCAACCAAATGACAGTTATATTTAGAAATTAGAATTTCGAGATATTGCAACCATGACTTAGGCACGTATTCGGCTAACTGCGAATATCGGCCAAAGTGAGTATCATGGTTGATAACGATGCACTCGAAGTCATTTGGCTGATGAGTCAGGAAATGAGCAATGTAAAATATTTGTTATTTATATTTTACAGGTAATATTCTTAATACAGTATTAACTTATGTATATTTTATACAGTCAATACAGATATTTGTTAAGTCCAATGTAAAAATTAACTCCTAGCGATTTTTGAAACATATTTTTATGCAGACATACCTTCTTGCCTGCACGTTTCTCGATTTCTTCAAGCATTTCGAGCCCGACCTAAAACAGTCTTGTTACTTATTATCATATGATATTATTACTTCAAAAAGGAGTAAATCTTCTACTTAGTCAGTAGGTTAGTTTAGATTACATTTACATGAGGTTCGTTAAAAATCCAACATCCTTTAAATAGTTTTCTCTATTGTTAAGCGGTAAATTACGATTTCACGAGAGCAAAAAACGAACCACTCCTCTCATTCCGCCGCCATCGATGGCCAAAACGGAAACGCCGGGACCGCGAGGAGGATTAATGTGCCCACAAAGTGCAAGGCACTGTTGCATTCGAGCTCGCAATTCGGCCTGCTGCTTGCTCTCACTGTTCTCCCTCCAAGACGGAGTTATACTGACTTGAGTCAAAAGGTGTCGAACTAGCGGACCCTGAAAATTAAGTGTTTACTACTCTAAAATGTTGCCTATCCTAGGGGGAAATTACCTCAGCAGCGATTGCATTGCTGGCGGGAAAATTTAGAAAGTGCAGATTTAATTCGTCGGTATGCTTTAGCTTTGATTCCAGAGTTTTCGCGCTGAGAAGCTTGTCCACGAGCAATTGAGTCTGCTTCACCACTTGATCTCGAGTATAGGCTGGGTGCAAAATTACCTTCCTTCTGAAATTGATAATCAATCAGTGATCAATGCTTTGGCAAAGCAATGACGAACCTATCACTACAACTTTAATTAAAACGGTATCATTTTTGTTAACTTGATAGTCATACATAATATTAAATTCGACGATCCATCATAATGGAATGTTAAAAATGTTCTTACTTTTCTTCGTTTTTTGATATAAATCCCGATAATGACCTTCCAAGGTATGATCCCATTCCTGTGACATAGTCGAGATAGGAAGTCTGAGCAGGTTGGGGTTCTTCTGTTTCTTTGGCCTTTACGAGAGCTTTGGTTAGGGTGGTTGCTTGTTCGTTTCTTTCATCTTTCCGCTGTGTTCGAGATTGAACTTTCTCACTCGCAGAGAATATTTTTGAGATCACATCTGAGGATTTCCCTTCGCTGATGACAGCTTTCGTGGTTTCGACAACGGCGGACGCGGCTGTGTCCAAAGCGATTTTGGCACCTGCAAGTAAATGTATTTTTTTTTCTAACGAATTGAAATGGATCTTGTATAGATTTTATTACATACAAAATGCTTTTACAATATTTATTGTTTTATAACATTCAGCAGACTTATTTCAAAATTGCCATATATACACAATCATAACATATACATTTTTGATAAAATTCAATTTACGCCTACAAAAACAAAACACATTTTTGACCATAACTATGCTCAAACTTTGACTTTAGTTATGCCCAGACATACGTATAGTTATAGCTAGTTTAAGTCTATAGCTAAAACTTAAGTCCAGCTATTTTAAAAATGGTCGGGGTCCATTAAATATGTTTCTAATGTAGTTTCAGCAAATTAGTCGAATAAAGCTAGATTAATTGTACCTAATATACCCAGGATGTTTACCTGACTGAAATCCTTCACTGAAACTGTTTTCTTTCTCCGGTTGCTTGCTCACATCTTTTGAGATTTTTTCGACCGCTCTTTCGCTTTCCGCCGCGTACTTCTGCTTTTCTTTGGTTTCTTCAGTTCTTTTCTTGTCGGAGAATGCCCTAAATTTTTAGCTTCACTATTTAACTTTTTCTAATGACATTAAATAAAAACCTGGCGCATGCAAGGCGGCAAGTGCGCGGTAAATTACTCTCGCATGTGCACATCCACGTGCCTATTTTTAAGACTGCTGTCGAAGCTCTTGCCATCTAAGCTTTAATTAATTTAACAGTCAAATTCTGAAGCAAATTTTAACATCGTAAATTGAAAAAAATGTTTATTTTGACTTTTTTCATTCTTCTTTATTATGAAGTTGCATTTTATAAAATTTGCTTAAAGTTGGATAAAACTGAAACTGCACAAAATTCTGCACAATTCCGCAGCTACGGTATTTTTAGCTTTATAAACTATGAAAACTACCAAATCTTTACGTCTGACTGGACCTAAACCACAGAATCTACGTCACTTTTTTAAACCCAAAAACAGCAAAAAATATCTTTCTCGAAATACACAATCAACACTATAGTGTTTACCTTGCATATGTGTTCTCGAGTTCTGAATACGTCAAGTTAAAACGATGCCGTTACAATTTCCAACATATAAATGGAAAGCCAGAAGCGTTATTACAAAGGAAAAAAGTAATACAAACGATTTATTCAAACATAACAAACAAATATAACAAGCGAAAAAAAATTATTTAGGCTCATTCTTCGGAGATTTCAAATTCCTGAAATATTTTGGCTGCTGGAATTGGGGCGGTTGAGATTTGGTGTGAGCGGTGATTATGCGGATGATCTCGTCGACCTGCTGCTCCGTGAGACGTTCCTCCGATTCTTCGATCACCAGCTGGATCTCTACCGGACTCTTCGGCCTCAGATTCACGATTTGCATCACCTGAAAAATGTTTACGTCTTAAAACGTGACGAAATATTTCTCGCAAATGTCTGATTTGAGAACATAAATTTTATCTGAGTTGTTTATAATATAGAATAGAAAGTACTCGTAAAGAACAAAATATACTTTTGAAATTAAATCCAGGAAAGAACCTTCGAAATTCAAAAACAGACCTCCGCAGCGGTCAATTTGAAGCCGGCTTTCTGCAGTGCCTTGATGAGGTCCACGTTTTGTTTGCGAGATTGGCTCGGAGCTGGGGAAGTTTCATTCAGATAGGTCATTGTTTCGTAGACGATTGTGCTGTGGTTCTCGGGCAAGTCACTGCCTACGACGCTTTTGCTACTGCTCTCGGCGAGTTTTGACGCGCACTTCGTGTTCATTTGATGTTTTGCTTGCGTCAAGAGTTCAAGGACTTCCTGGAAAAAATCTTCATAAAACTAGGTTCTTGATATTGCTACGGATTTGGTTGGTAATCCGTCTCGCATCTCTTCAGAAAGGAATGATGAATTTCGTATTCTTAGATCGGCCCACATTGTGAACAGTTAAAAACGGAGCTCTCTCGTTTAAAGCTTTGTCTGTTTATAAGCTTAACATCTGCTAATTTATTAGAGAACATGATTCATCATTGACTATCTGAAGAGACGCGAGACGTATTACAAAAGCAACATTATGAGCCTTATCCAAGCATGGCAACCGGACCGGACCGGGCACCGGACCGGACCGGGGGGTGGCCGGTCCGGCGGACCAAACCGGACCGACCAAAACTGGACAAGCACCCCTAAGAATGCCTTCGGCGGCAAAAAATTTTAAAATTTTTGAAATTTTAAAAATTTTCAATGTAAGTTTTTGGCAAACAATTCAATTTTTATAAAAAATTTTGCCTGCGGCGCTATTTTCCCATCCATTTTCTATTGTACATTGCTTTTTTTCCAAAATATACGCCATACAAACAGCAGACAAATCGCCGCAGGCGATTTGTCTGCTGTTTGTATGTTTTTTCTCCTATAAAACTCGGTCTCGTCCATTTTTAAGTCGCAAATACTTTCCACGTCTAAGTGTTTTTGGGGTTACTTCGATGCACTACTCACAAATCTGCAATTAGTAAAATGGTGAAAAATGCAAATTTTGGCCAAAATTTCACTAAATATTGACCAATTTTCGCGAAATTTTGGTCAAAATTTTAGACCAAAAATTAAAATTCTTGATGCGATACGGAAAAAATGGTTGCAGATTCGTAATCAGCGCATCGAAATACCCTAAAAACACCTTTATAAAAAATTGCAAAAAAATCTCGGCGCTACCGAAGGTAGCGCCGCGAAAATTTTTTGACCTTTTAGAGACCGGACCGAACCGGACCGGACCGGGGGGTCGAGCGGACCGGACCGGACCGGGCAAAAGGTCGGTCCGCTGCCATGCTTGGCCTTATCTAACGCTTTTAATATTCATATTTGTATTAAGGGCGAAAAAGCATGAAAAGTCATATAGAAGGATGGCAAGAAAAGTGAAAACGAACAGTGCAAAATATGCAATGTAAATTTGAAATATTCTTACACAATTTTAAATTTTATTTAAAAATCAAACGAAAAATGAATAGCGAAAAATTTCCAAAATTTTGTTTTACTACAATAAATTTGCAATTAAAAATTCACAAAAAATAATCCATGAAAAGAATAAAATAAATGGCTCTCAATTTTTTGTAAAATCAAATAAAAAATTTACCTGGTTAGTGATCAGTGTGGATCTTGGATCAACGACTTCCATCTTTAATAGCGCGGCGGTAGAGCGACAGGCACAGTGATAGGTCTAAAAATTGAGGGTTAAATTGGCTGAGCAAAACGTCAAAATACATAAACATTAAATGCATGAAATGCAACAAGGTCACAAATATAATTCGCGGAAACCACAAAACATATTTTGTCATACCTATTTTCTGTTCGGTATCATAGATAGGATAATTAATCAAAAATGAATTGTTGTTCCAATTTTTTAGTTTTCTGGGAGTTTTAGAATTTTCTAAAATTCTATGCCCTTCCTCATTCTCTAGCTTCCATGAGTTTCTAAAAATTGCGGGAAACTATCTAGGAAAAATGAAAAGTTCATTTTTCAATTCATCTTTCGATCAGTTATCCTTGGGCTTATTCAAAAGAAAATGGTATTGTTAATGAAAAACGGTGCTGAGATCGCTGGAGAAGCAGTAATTGTTTGAATGGAATTGATATTCTGAAATGGCTTTTGAATCGGCGCTGAAATGAACACAACGCCAAATCTTTATTGGTCAATGAGCATTTATTTTGTTTGTTGAATTAAACGAACGCAAGCATATCGATGATCTTCTCGTGATGTCATGAGACACATGATCACGTGAAAACACGAGTTTATTACGATAGCGAAAAAAAGTTATCGCTTTACTTCGATTTTTATTTATGAAATTTGCAACATTATTTGCTCAAGAGCGGTTAAAGTTTAGTCGGAGGAAATCAAGAAATTATTCTTAAAGATCACCTCTTAAGGACCAATGACCACAACGGGACAGTTAGGAAATCATCGCATGATTTTGTTCGTAATCAATCTACCTTGGGTTAGGTACAATTGGGATGGGGCTTGCAATTTTGGGTTTCGGAAATTCATATTTGTACACAATATATTTATTCATAAAATTTATCGTACTACAAACCAATAACAATAAATATCGGGGCCCTAAATTTCCAGGACTAAAACCATAATTTTGAGGACATAAAATTATATATTTAAATAATAAAAATACTAACCAATTGATTTATTAAAATTTTCGCTAAGCCGAATCGTAATTATCAGTTGAAGTTTTCAAAAATATAAATCCTCAAACTTATGAGCCTTAGTCCTGGAACTTTCGCGCCTCTGATACCATTAAGTACAGTTTTATTTATAAAAAGGAACCCGTTTCGTAAAGAAAACATATTTCTTTGTATTATTCTTTCGGCCGCGCATTGCTTTGGACTTCTCTTGACGCTGACTCATCGCTCATTTCAGCTTCAGTTTGAACTTTGTTGAGCGTTGGCGTGTACGTCCTCGAGAGTCGATAGTGCCTCAGCCAGTACTAAAATTTAACGTATTGTTTTCGATTGTAGTGAGAAACAGTTACCTTTATATACATGTAGACAAAAGTGAGTCCGATTAGGAAGAGAATAAGTTGAATAGCCATGAGCACAATAGTGAACAAGCAGTTTCCATCGGAAAGACACCGCCAATAGTCGGCTGGCACCGGTTCTTGAATGACCTAAATCGATCGATGAATGACAAATTTGCAAAGGATTAATAAATGAATTATTGGTTCAGAAATGGAATTGCTCAAAAAGTAACAATCCATAATCTTGAAGAGCTTCCAAGAACTTGCAAAAATGCCACCATCAGATACAAGGTATAATTTTCTCTAGCATCCTAGAACGTTTAGGATGCTTTTTTACTAGAATGTATTAAGTATTGATCATAGATTAAGTTTCCAGGAAGCTCTAGGATATTTTTTAAGCAATATCCTATCTCTGAGGATACATTAGAGTATTCAAATTCTTTGCTAAACTAATCAAACCTTCAAATCCCGAACTCGTTCGCCGCCCTTTGACAGCCATTCAATTTTTGACGATCCAAAACCTTTTTCTGGAGCCATTTCCGTTTTCCTTAGCACAGTTTCACGCGAGCGAAGGTGGTACAAATCTTCGGTCAATTCCACGTTTCTCGAGGCTTCAGTCCCGCCAATCGCTCGAACGCTTCGCGTTTTTTCAGTGTTTTGACTGAAATTATTGAGATATACCTTAACTCACTAAAATATATTGTACTTGTCATTTTGGAAATCCTGCTCGCTGAGTCCAACAAAATAGTTTCGGTTGCATTCGGAATAGCAGGTGTAGACACACGGCTTCACCAATGCCTGATAGGTTACCTTTGCCTGAAACTGAAAGTAGTAAGACGCACCCAATGAACAGGGATACCTGATCCGCGAATCCGCCGAATCTAATGCCAATTCTGAGCTGAGTAGGTGAGATCCGCTCCAGAGACTGAACGATGGTAGGGTTTGATATGCACCTGAATTCAGATTCTCTTACGCCTGTAGTAATTTTAATTTGCATAAGAATCATAATGTTACGCGCCAATTTGAATGGGATTTCTGTTTGGAAGTTGGCTTTCAGTTTCAGATTTTTTGGTTCGAATTTTTAACAAAACGATCGTAACGTAAATATAAGTTTGCTTTCGCCAAAACTCATCCTTGAATAAAAAATTTAAACAGTTTTAAGAATCGACTCACCCTTCTTCATCGATTAATTCCACTCGAGTTTTCTTGCTTGGATTTCCAGAGCTTTCGGCATACAATTCACTGACTCTGAAGAATTTGTCAGATATTCCTGAGCCTTGCGCAGTCTAAAGTTCAGAAGTGAAGGAAGTTTTAGCCATACCTCTCTGGGAAGAATTAATACTTTCAGAAACCATAAAATATATCCGCAAATAAAGAAGATCGAATTTTTGCATTTTTCTTCTCAAGTTTTCGTCCTCATTTTAGAAAATTGTAATTAGGCAAAAATATTCCATGAGCAAGATCCACTCACAAGATTTTTACAGTTAAAAACCAACACTGTCAGATCCCCGATCATAGGTTATCTGCAGGTATCCCGAATCATTAACGTCCACGGTATTCGCCAGCTTTCCACTTTTATCCACGACTTCCAGCCTGAACTTTGGTTGAGGCGCAGCCGTTGAACTTTGACCTGTCGTAGTCAAAGTTGCGAATGTTGTCGAATGCAGAGCGCCAGGTGTGGGAATGTCGTTCAAATTCCTAAAAAAACTCAGCTCGATCGCAGTTTAAATATACAGGATTTTAATAAAAGATATTGAGTTCTTGATATAATTTGTCTTCCTGAATACCCTAGCATCCGAAATGATCCAAAGCATGAAATTGTCAAGATCGCTTACAAATTGCTACTGTTATCCTGTTGAACGTGGAATCTGACATTCAAGAGCTGACCAAAACCTTTGTCGAGTTGTCCGACTTGTTGGTGTAATCGGCAATTTACCTGGAAATATGATATCAGGTGAACCTCAGTGAACCCTTATACTTTCTTATAAGCCTTACATGAATCATTTTGTCGTGAACGGTGATAAGGTCGGTGCTTCCCTCTTTGACCATAAGAACTCCGGAGTAAGACGTTGAAGGGTGCGCCTAAATTTGAAGTCCACTTATAGCTTGAGGTATGAAATCAATAGGCAACTTTTGTCCTCTGAGGGAAAGAAATCAATTAAGAGTTTCTTTGTAGGTATAGATAGGGTTTAAAAAGCAACAATGCTTACTTTTTTATCCAACGAGCATTCGGCAAAGTTAAACTCAGTCTCAAAGGCATATGACTCGTTGACTTTCTTCTCGCAAATTGTCGCCTTATTTCGCTTCACACGAACGGAGCCACGAAACAATTTCATCGATTTCGCTGTGAGCGTCAAAGATCGCGGCTTGCAGTCCAATTTAACTGAAAAGGTAAACATGAGATAAACTTATCAAATTACGATTCATTATTTGCATTTCACTACGAATTGGCTCTGAATTTATCGTTCAAAACGTGGGTTCCTTTGTGTTCCATAAATTACATCAAAACAAAAATTCCTTGGCTGATTCAAAAAAAAGCTCACACTGCATGCAATTGTCCAAATCGCCGGTTACAAGCCTCTCATCCATATTTTCTAGCACATTTTTGCCGAACGCCCTTGGCGATGAATGACTCAGGTAACACCGCTTGTCTTGAGTGTCGTAGACATAGGAGCGACAAACGCTTGACAAGTACGGCTTCGAGGAGGAGGTGAAGCGCATGGCGTCGAGGCACTTCTCTTCGCAGTGCGATTTGTTGGGAATGTTGTCTAGCCGCGCGTCGAATTTGTCCACAAAGCCGGCGTGGTTCACACGTAAAAAGTTGCACTGCGTGGAGTCGTAGGGTGCTAAAAGTTTCATCAAAATTTTTTGATGAACGGAAGATTAGGAAAACGGCACAAAATCGGACAAGCATTCGAAGGACGTAAGTTTTCCCTTCCAAACCCCTCCGAATGTTCAAACTCCAATTCCAAAATATTCTGCCTACATGCTTGATTATAAAGACATTTTCCATTAGATGTCTTATGTAGTGTTTTTGTAGTCTTGTGCCTTATTTAAAAAAGTTCAAGATGAGGTTATCCGGAATACTTAAAATGAAGATATCTAGAAGATGTGAACAAGGCGGAAAACCATGTCGGTAACTCTCAGCATTGAGAATCTTGTTGGGTACTGTCCTTATGGGGTCTTATATCCTCTAGAGCATAGCCTAGGTGGTTAGGTCTGGACCAACTTAATATGGCTTTACTAAGGAGACTTTCCTTGACTTGTCTAAGGCAAGGTTCTAAGACAAGCTAATCCTGATTTTGCGCTCCTTACAAGAGCATAATATGGTGTCGAAAAATGAGTTTCCATGTTTAACAGTGCCCAAAAGTGTATTAGTCTTCCAAAAAATGCAGGAACCAAAAGTAAAAAGTCATTTGACATACCTTTCGCGCAATTAGACTCGAACACATCGAAGTCATCGTCGCGTTTGAAATACTGTCGAAAAGTGTTAATGTTCTGCGGTGACACTCGCGACAAGCGGCATTCTTTCTTTTTCTTGGAATATATTGCGCTGGCACAACCATCTCTGAAACGAAAAGTTTGAGTAGGCATGCGAAGGTAAATTTCAGATACCACACAGATGAGTTGGTCTTATTATTATAAATAAGAAAACTGCGATTCCTCTTATCTTAAATTCTAATTTTAAAGCAAGAATTACCTTTTTAGACAGAGAGTCAGACATTGACCCAATTTCAGTCCTTCTTTTGATTCAAGGATGAAAGAGCGATTTTTCACATTGTGATGCCGGAACTTTCGGAAGTTCCAGGACGGGTCATTGACACATGAAGGCGACTCAGGCTTGCCATCTGAAGAATATGTATTGAACCTGTGGAGATTTTTATCAATTTTAAAATGAAAACTATAACACAGCTAACTTTGACATAAAGCCATAAAATCCTATTATGCCAGCTCATGCCAAATATATGGCAACATTTCATTCCAACCAACAATAAATACCTGAGCGGTCTTCCGAGTTGCAGTATGTCCTAGCGGCGTACATGACAGCGTTTGCTGTCGGAGTGCTTGAAGCCATTCCGGATTTGGATGTGTCCATAAGAAGACAGAGAGGCTCGCCTTCTAATCCAAGCAGAAAATTTGCGCCTCCGCAGAGGGGGTTCTGCAAAGGATAGAGCGGTATTGCACCGTTACAGTAATTTTTGTATAACATTCAAATTTTGTAAAAGAACTATCGGCTGAGACTTTGTACTTATAGGTTTTGTACTCACTATCCAGATACGTGCATGAATGCATTACTGACCTCAAATTCGGAATCGAATTTTTTGTCAATTTTTGACACCATAGGGGGTACCACATGGGTCCAAAATTTCGACAAAAAATAAAAATTTCGGAAAAATTTTGGAAAAATCACAGTCCTACCCAAAAAATTGTCAGGAATCCGAATCCGTGCTCAGTTTCGTCACACTCCCTGTAAAAAATGGCGAAAAACGTCATTTTTGGACATGCCCCAAAACTCTATTTTTGCAGAGATCGGATTTTGGAAAAATTTTTTTAACTTTGACAACGTCGTTTTCCACTTTTTTGTGGGCCGATCGGGCTGATCTTTTTAAAATAAAATGGCAAAGACTTGGCTACAAAATGAGCATAAACACTTATGTCTAAGACGCGAATTCAAAAGAGATATTTAGAAAAGAAATCTTCCAATTTAAATTGAACACCCCGTACACTCACATTTTTGCAGCGACGAACGCACTCATCCAGCACCGCAGTAGACCATGACTCCAAGGTAATCCCTTCGACGACGCTTTTCTCTTCGACATAGAACGACGGATTACGGCACTCTTCTGGAACTTGTTTTATTAAACTTTAAATTTTATTGGAGATTTGTTGATAAATTTCGGGCAAACATTAATTTCCAACCAATTTTTATAAATATTTATAAAAACTTGTATTGAATGCGTAAAAAATCAAGAAATGGTTATAGTGCAGACAAACCTTACCTGAACTACTGGACAGTGCAACGAAAAATGTGTCCAACAAAAATGCAATCAGCAATGAGTATCGCAAAATATCGCTTCTTATCATCTAAATAGGAAATTATCAGGTAAACTTTTGAAGCGATATGAATGAAGACCACACACGACTACATTCGCAACAAGTCTTGCAAATTTTGGGTTTTTTAATTTTGAAAACATTTAGCACCATTCCTCTAGGATTGCGATATCTCCCTGAATGAGCCCTCCCTCATTTTCGATTTCCGGATCTCATATTTAAGCCTATGCTTAAGTGTGAGATTAGGGAGAGTCTAAGCCATAGCCCAATCCTAATCGATCCTGCCTAAGATCCGGGGCTCTAAACAATTGGTAGGATCGGATAATGAGGAAAGTAAGTAGGATCGAGTAAGTAACGTGGATCGGATAAGTATCGGCGGGTTTTGGATTGTACCACTTTTGACAATTTCTAGGATTTTGGCTGCTAGACCAAACCAAGCAGCGAAAAAGCAAACCACGAAGGTCTAATTGGAAACTTTCCATTTGAACTGTGAGGGAAATTGATCCGATTCCCAGCCCACACTTATTGCGCGACCCAAATTACAGCCCGCTCTTACAGTCAAATTCAAATAGCAGTCACAGCGAAGCAATTCACTCACCGCTTTCGACTTCTTCCAGAAAACTACCAGAAAGGTTCTCTCCAATTGTTCCATTTCCCTCCGAGCGATGACCCGTCACGGGCGGATCCGTTACGGCCGGTCGCGTTCCATTTCACTCATTTCAGGACTTTTTTCTCTTCCTGGAGGGAAGCCGCAGGGATTTCATTTCACTGTTCTCAAATTTCAAATCACTGTCAATCCTGAAAAGTAGTGACCAGAGCCAAAGTCCACACTTCAATCACTCAATTTGGTGGGACCCATTTCTTTCAAGTCCTGGTCTTTAAACTTGAAAGGGGTATAGTAGGGTTGGATCCAACCCTAGGGTATATCGGCGTACTCTTGAAGAATGCAGCTGAGAAAGGTAAAAAAATTTGAAACTTTAAAAGTTTACATCTTTGTTATTCCACTTTTTGTTTTTCACTTTCAAAGTTGGCACTTTTGACGTTCTCTTTCCATTGCGTCAGAAAAAAATTTTTTTAAGTGCATAACTTAATCTCAAAATTTCCATATTTGGACTATTCCAGGAATGTATGGCCCATTCTTGAGGCCATACCTGGATGAGGTGTTGCATAAATCGCTTCCGGCGCTTACATTTCAATCACTCACTTCGATTTCTCTCAACACATTTTCTCTCTCTAAATCCTACCAAATAGAAACCAATCGCAAAGTTTAGCGGTTTCTCCTCAGAAATAATGGGCGGTTTTGCATTCCCAATCCCGGGCTAGGATCCCAGGTGTTACGCAAACTCATTTTCACTCCCCTTTGTTGGCGGAAATGTCAATCGGAGCGTAATTTTCGGGCAGAAGGGAAAGGCATTGGATTGACCTGGAAAGCCGCAGAGCGGGGAATGTACGACTCTGTTCCGGAGGATTGCACAATTGCGAGGGAGGAAGGTGACACTAACTGATTGACAGCTGGACAGGTGCAAAGTGAAGTCTTGTGGTCAAACAGCTGAGAAACGGGAAATGGCCATAGAATTGAGTTTGACTTGAACTCGCTGAGCATCCTGAAATATTTATACCTCCGCTGGGGTACCACCTTGGGCTTGAGATATTTTTAGGCGGTTAACTTTAGCTCAAAATTTAATACGATGAAATTTGAATACCGTTCGAAATTTTCCTGACCTATAAACCTAGCTGCAGTATTGTTTTAGTAAAATGCACGTACCTGTAATATATAGACTTCGTATGGAAACTCATTGAAAGTAACAATCCCGACCATGAGAGTAGTGAAGCGTTTCATGAGATGTTTGGCAATAACGCATTGCTGTCACAGAACTATTTTCCTTCGGATATTCTGGTTACCCTTATATGGTATCATATCAATACAAAACAGAATGAAAGAAAGTGAAATCAAACATAACATTACTTTATGCGAGATCAATACAACAAAAACAATAAAATGTCATTTAACTTTCCATTTCTTCCATTCTGCACTGGGCTATGACTTCGGCAGCGATCTCATCGGCCACATCCGGCTTTATCAGATCCTTTGTTGGTACTTGTTGAGCAGCATTATACGCGTGGATTATCGTCGTGTCGAAAAGCGGTACCGAGTTCCGGGCCAACAGACGAATGCAATTTGACACTCTAGCGATCGCATTTCTAAAAAGTGACAAAAAATTATTAAGATCCGATTATTACAATCGATTTTTAGCTTCACAAAATATAAACATCCTAAAATGAGCGTTGTTTCTATGACAGGTAAAATTTGAAGTATCTATGCATCTATGTGTACTCGAAAATGAATTCGCCCAAAGCTAGACAAAAAAATTACAGCATATACTTAGATAGATAACGTATTTCCTTAAATTCAGCCTCCTCAAATTGAACCTCTCTAGAGAAAGTGAAATAAAACCTTTTTTGGCCATGTTTTCATTATACTGGTGATAAAACTGTGTTTATGACTCTCCCAATTTTTATCTAGATTTTTGTTTATTACTATACCTGGAGAAAAGATTGTTGAAAATCAATCGCTATTATGAGCTTTAAGCATTGTTAAACAAAAGCATAATTTAACCTAACAAAAGCTTATATCGAACAAAATGCAAAAGCAAACCTTGTTTCCGGAGACACTTGCTCCAAATCCTCGACGTATCCACCAGTTCCGCCACCTTCCTTTTCATCTATCAGTCTCGACACCCAAACATAACCATTGCAGCCGAGGATAACGGATGCACCGCAGGGCAAGTTGCAAAAATGAGATTTTCGACGTCGAATGAGATGCGGTAGAACTTTCAGCAGCACGCCTTGGCCGAGTTTGCCGTATTTGAGACTCCGAGTGTGTAGGGAGAGCGAACCATCCTGGAAACATTGTTGGACTTCCGCGCTGACCTGTAAATACACTATATTGAAGTTTCTAAAATGACATTCTGTTAGCCCTAAATTTCATTATTCTTCCGACATTTACCCTAAACTTTGATTGACATACAAATAAAACCACTTTGTTAACTTATTATCAAAGGCCGATCAGAGAAAGAAACAAAACACCTGCCAATTATAAAACTTTAAATTGGAAAAGCCGTAGAAGTTAAAGGAAGAAAAACCTACCAAATCGCCTTCCCTCAGGTATTCTCTCATGGCCAATTCGTCCTCAATAGACTTCCTCCGAAGTTCTCCTCCTGGCAAATTGACGCTTCCCAAAAGCAAAACACTGTGCAACCGGCTGTTAGCCTCGACTTTCCATCGCTTCTGCTGTACCTCGACGATTCGACCCACGACCACGTCTCCGATCTCACCTTGATACCGTTGTTTGACCGGCCTGACCCGAACCAGTTTGTTCACCTGTTCCACGGTGCCCGCAGCAGAAGAGTAAAGTTTGTCTTCCTCGGCAAATGTGCCATGACCTCGCATGTAGCCTTGGGCTGAGCTTAACATAATATACATTATAAATGCCAAGTTTTAAATAGCTCTATACAATAAATTTAACACTTAAAGAGTAGTCTTCTAGTCTTTATACTAATCAGTAGCCTTCAAGCTATCATATTCCCGTTTCAAACAATTTACTATGAATGTTAGAGGCAGCCAAATGTTTTTATCGGGCCACAATTTTCTAAAAAGTCGTCTCCAAACACGAAACGCATTTTTGGCCATAACTGACCTCACACTGAAAAAGCTTTGAGTGATGGCTTCAAATGACACACAAGATTTAGGCGGACATTTTGAGCCAATGCTCAAAGCCTGAGCTTTAAGTTTGAACATATAAACTGACTGTCATTCATTATTCCGTCATAATATTTCCAGCCAGTCGGATTCTGATGAATTGACCATATTAGGTTTTAATTAAACTTTAAAATTTAGGCTGTCTTTTAGAAAAATAATCATATCTAAAGTGGTAGCGACTAATAAAGGCAACTTGTTTGTAAGGCATACCTAACTAGAGCTCCAGGAATGGTTATATCCGCCACATCGCATACTGGCTTCTCAGATAGGACAACATTTGAAGCGAGCACTGTCTTGCTTGACTCTGGAGGGCCGAGAATTTCCACAGACATTGAATTTCTAAATTCCTGAAACCGTTAGTTCATAGCATGTAAATATCAGGTAAGCAAAAGCATTTTGAAACAAATGACGACAGATTGCAAATTGAACGATCAAGTTTTTATTCACGGTTAATCAGAACAAAAAAGTTGCACAAATTGACACTAGTCATTAATTTCAGTTTCTATGCCATAAACAATATGGCCATACAAATTGGCCAACAACAAAACAAATTCAAAAATTATCACATTTTTATCACAAACAATGCCATTAGATACATTATCCGTTTTGACTTATCACATACAAAAATTATAACACTACTTCCCTACAATCACAAATACTTTAGTCACTAGGCTTTTCTAAAATTTTGCTAAGTGCTCAGGAAATCTATTTAAAATTTTGAAAGATTTAAATCAGAACAAAATTTGCCATGTGAAACATTATTTTATACATTTTACGCGCATCTCAAAGTCGAAAATGCGAGTTCCAACATAGTACTTATATAAATATACATTTACAGATCAGAAACCAAAAAGTACACATTTTAGAAATTTACAATAATAGGCACATGGAAGTAAGATATGCTAACGTATTTGGAAAGACATTTACAGTTCTTAAAAATTGTTCAGTTCTTCAACCGATGCTCTTGCTGCCCTTCTTAGCTTCCTTCAGATCCTCGATCAGTCCCATCCTAGTGCTGTGCCTTTCCTCAGTTTCGATATCTAAAAGATACAATACAATGTAGTTGACATGCAGATCCAATTTTTAGCTAATTTTGCTGATAATAATGCCAAAATATAAAGGTAAAAGAAAGTCCGTTGCATTAGTTTTATTTTATGGCAAAAACGGTTGTTTCTATGATTTACGAAACGACAATTTATGCAATTGTATTTTATAAATCCTCTACATTCTTTTGCATCTATACAGGCTCAGTTAATTACCTCGGAAACGAGCGTCCATCCTTCGGTCGTCGATCATCATTTCCCGCATTTTCCACTTCTTTTTATCGTACCGTGGATTAATCAACCTAAAAATTGTGTTTAAATCCTGTAAATCGTTAGTCGTAAAAACTAACCGGAGTGTTTCTTCGATGTCCTTTCTCTGCAAATCGTCCAGCTCTGTGTCATCTATGAAGTCATCCATCTCGCTGTCATATTCTGTATCATCGTATTCGTCCACATCTTCATCCTCGTCTTCATCTGTTTCACTGAAGTTGGCGAAGCGCGATGGTCCAGTCTTCCGATGTTCGCGTTCTCTATCATGGTCTCTGAAACAGAGAAGAGTATAATCTTATTTTCAATAATTCAAGACCATTATTACTGGATATTGTTGCTGAATATATTTCAGATATAAAATGTTAAGTAAGACGCACCGTGCTCGTCTGCCCATCATCAGTTGCTTTTTTTGCTCGAATCGCCTCATTTCCTCCCGTTTCAATTTGTTTATGCTTATTTCCGCCTTTCGCTGCTCTTCTCGAACACGCCGCTCTTCCAATTCCCTTTCGAGTAATTTCGCCTCCCGTTTTCGCCGTTCAATTTCCGCGCGTAGCTCAGCTTCTGTTTTTGGTTTCGGCGGCAGTTTGGACGATGATGGCACCTTGAATTCCGGTTGAGGTGGTTTACGCGATCCATTCATTTTTTCCGATACGCCCTTTGAAGGGGATGCAACTGATTTGCCGACGTCTTTGCGCTGCTTTGCTAAAGCGGACACATCTGGATGGGATCTTCCATTTGTCACTTTCTTTTCCGGAAGTGCTTAAAAAGATTGCGTAAGTCATCAGTAATCATGAGAGATATTCAACTAGGGCATTTGATTATAAATACTGAAACGGGACGATGTCATAGCGGAATGATATGTGACAAATTGGAGCAAATAATAACTCAGTGATATCAAAATGTGCTTAACATTATCGAAGAATTTATTAATCCTACACTTTTTGATTGCTTCTTTGCCTTGCTAATTCAGTCAAAATGGTAAACACAGAAGCATTTTGATTTACAAGTATTTCGCTGATGGAAACCAACCAGTTCCTGAGAAAAATGTGGATAATTTTACGGACATTATTATATCGCAGATTTGCCTAGAATTTAGATAATTCCTCACTTCATATAATTGAATCTCGGATACCATAAAAATTTTTACCTTTGCCAGGTTCAGGCTTGTATCGAATGTCGCCAGGAAGGTAGCGTTTCTCGCGAACAGCCCCAAGTTCTGGATCCACTCTTAAGATTTTTCCGGGAGTGTTTAAAACCGGAGCCAGCTCCCTAACATTAGAAGTATGTGGAGCCACGGTTGGTTTGTTGTTTGCACGGACATCCTTTTTCGATGAAGCAGAACTGAATATCTATTGATACATATTTACGAGCACACAAAAATTACAATATACCTGGTAGTGATACGGGAAGAGGTGGCAGAAAGTTTGGAACGATCCATAGACGGCTTTGTTGAATTAAGTGATGAAGCAACTGGCTTCGGTTTCGTTATTGGTCCTCCGTTGGCAAGCACTCTGATAAGAAAGGTTACTAGGATGTAATAAAAATATATAATAATTATAGTCGGTATAAAAAATCAAATTCATGCAATCACTTTCGTATTAATTATTAGTATTTCGACACAGAAATGCTGTAATTACCGAGTCACAATTAAAAATTATCTAAATTACTTGTAGTTTATAATACAAATTTTCATAAATTTATAAATCTTAAAACAAATTACTATTACTTATGGTGTTTTGTTTGATAGCAATGTAAAAGGAACTAAAGGAATAATGATAATTTTTAACTTTAACCAAATATTCACAAACCTTTCCTTAGCCAATACTTCCTTACGGTAAAGGTCTTCTCGTTTTTCTCGCTCTTCTCTTTCTTTCTTAGCAGCTGCCCGAGCGGTATGATATGTGAGGCTTCGGCCGGCTGTTACTCCCAATTCGTCTTGCTTGGACGGCTTCGGTTGTTTAGTAGGTGGTGGGTCTGGGAAGAAGTCTTCTGCGGCAGTCGGGTCAATACTTCTGTTTTGCTCCGCTTTTCGCATCAAAAGACTGAAATCCTCGGCTTCTGGAATCTTCCGTTTCTTTTCGATCGGCTTGCTGAGATTTGGCCTTGGCTGAGAGCTAAACGCTTTACTGCTCGAAGGGACGCTTGAATTTGGGGAGCTGAAAATTAATTGTTCTTTTACGGAAAAATTAAATAATAATAAGTACATTTTCTTTGAACTCAAAGGTATTTGGGGCGCCCGATTGGAGCTGTCTCTGCATGACGAGCCATTAGGAATCTTCTCCAAAAGATTATTCTTCGCTTTATACGCTCCTGTCCGATAAAGTGCATTGAGTTTCTCCTGTTGTTCCTGAAAGTATTTTGCTTATACATTATTATTAGAGACTAATAGTAATGATATTTATACTTCATTTATTTTCTCCAAGGTTCTAACCTAACTTCTATTCTTAAAAGATATGTAAGATATAATAGGAATTTGGGGTTACAAATAAATGAATTTGAAGTCTTTGGCCTAGCCGATTGGAGACTTATTCTAGTATAAATTTCATTGTCTCATAAAAACATTGATTTAAAACTCAACGAACGATATTCAGCATCGTTACAGGAATAACATTATTATTATACCGTGCTAACATTAATTGCACTGAGAATCAAGAAAAAATTATATTGCTAAACAATAATCAGCACATACTCCTTAATACGGAGTGTGTGCAAAGACAATGAGAAAAATATTATTTGTGATAAAACTAAATTTTGAAACGATAATAATTTGCGCGCTTCAAAATAATAATAAGTGCGAAGAAAATACGGTGACCGTATTTTCTTCGCATATTCTGAGTTAGTTTATATATATATTCATTATCGTTTCGAAATTTATTTTTATTTAGGATATTTACTTATAAATATTTATTTACAAATATTAACACGTCAGAAAACTATCAAATTTCAATTTCATAGCAAACTAATTTCCGCTTCCTAATAAGGTTTAAAACTCACCTCTTCTCTTTCCTTATCCTTGACTAATCTGTCAAGTTGTTCTGAATCACGCCCATAGCGCATTTGCAGCTAAATACATATACTTTTAAAATAAATTTTTGTAAAAGAAATATAAATAGAATGCGTTAATCCATAAATTACTATTATCATGGTGAACATACACTATTTTGAACAGATTATAGTTCATTTCGATAATTTCATTTTCCATTATTTAAATAACGGAGTAATGCCAATCCGGTGGTACCGCGCAAAGATGCCGAAATCGCAAGTGGAACCAAGAACAAACAGGTAAATTTACATTTCAACTGACACTTTTAGCCACCCAAAAAGGGTAGAGTGTCAGTAGGTTCTCTCTTTCTCCCCTTAAGGGTGATAAAACTTTTGTAACTACGTTAGCATCTACTGATGAGACTCGACTAACGTAGTAGTAAGCTAATTCTATCCGTCTAGGTTTAGAGTCGAAACGGTTAGAATATCATTAACATTTTCCATCACTCTTTCGTACTTCTCCCAAAAACAATCTCATTATTAGGTAACAAACTAAAAATATTATTAACAAAATACTATAACAAAAATAATAATGAAACCGGTATGTGGCCTAATGCTTGGAATTTCTGGGGAATAGTTCACTCAAATGGTAGGTTCAGTGTAAAAATTGCTTTATTTCAACACAATTCCTTCAACCTCCTAAAACTTTACTTCGTTTCTACGCAGAAAACTAAATTTATAGAAACATTGATTTTCGAAAGTCATATATCGCCTCACAATTAATTGTTTGAATATTCTGATCGCGTTGAAATAAAGGAATTAAGGCTTAGAACATACCATTCAGAAACTAACATACAATTCGGGAACAGTTCCTAATGCTTCTTAATGAGAAATATACACTTACCTCAATAGGTGACTTGCCAAAATGCTTCGCGATCTTCTTGTTCGCCTGAAAGTGTTCATATACTTTATCAAGCAAATCACTTATATAACAAATTACCTTGCCACCCATTGCTTCCATTCTTAACCGAATGAGCTCTTCTTTTTCCTGTTTCTTCTGAAGTTCCATTTGGCGCTTTGCTTGATCCTGTCGATTCAAAAATCGTTGTAATTGCTCCTTATCCACTTCGGCTTTGGTCTGGTCTTTCTTCGGAATGACGAACTGAACATCTACGATGAATATTCAAGTCTTTGTGTACTTTATATGATAGCTTAGTTCGAATCTCAAAAATTGGTATTTTACTAAGCATTTCCTATAGCATTCACATAAAAATTTGTGGAGTTGCTCAAATTTTTCCTAATTTCTCGCATTTACTAAGCAAACTACTCTATGTTCTGTAATTAACGTGTGGCTACTCAAAGGAGAACAGTGAAAATTTTTTACCAATTTTCCTCAATTCCATTTTGTAAAATGGATAAATATGCGGTGCGCCTAGATCCATTGTGCGTTTGTGTAATACAGCATAATTGTTTTTTCAAGAAAACAACCTCTCCCTTATTGGTAGTTCTTTTTGGAGTAAGTACAGAGCGATAAAACTTACTTTTGGTTTGGGCGGTGGTTGAGGTTTTGGCGGTGCTTTCCTCTTGAGCTCCTCTTTCTCGATTTTTCGCTGAACGGCAAGTCGCTCCATTTTCTTGCGCTCTTCATGCTTCATTTCGCGATCCGCCTCCTTGACCTTTTTGTTGAGCTTCTTCGCATTGGAGCCAGCTTGGGCGAGCAGCTCTTCGAAGTCCATGCTCGAAAGTGAAGTTCTGCCTGAATTTATGTTTATAACTTTAATAAATAACATAATTTTTATAGAACAAATACATATTCTTGTGTGAGACAGCTATTCAAACCCCTAAAATGATTGCTAAGAATGGAAATGGAAATTTGTGCCGACTGAGGTCATCAGGACCTGAAAGATGATCATGTCATCACCTCATCAGATAACATGATCACGCCATCAGGACGTATCTTTCAGAAAATATTAAATTGTCATGGTACATTCTGGAATATTCTATGTTCGCATATATTCGACACAAGTTCCGAAAATCTAGACGGTGATTTTTAGATCGATTTCGAAATTTTTGAGACTATAGACAACAATTTTTCACTCTTTCGGACAAACTAAAACGTTATTCGGATAATTTGCTTCAAGAAAAAATTTTAGAATTTTTTGGGAGTAGGGAATGGACAGGTTGTATGACAGGTATCGGCCATCCCGGAAAGATACGTCTCCGGTTTCAGAGTAATGTTGTGAAGATATTCCAAAAATAAACGAGGTTTAGGATTATAGAAACGTCAGAGATCAATTCAAGAATTTCGTAGGGACCTAACGCTCAATCTCGAACTTGGAAGCAATATTCCGGGTAAAAAAATAAGAACTTCCAGAGCATTCAAGAATGCCCGTGAAGAAACTCTGATCCAAACAAAAAACACAAATGATTTGCTGAGAAGCGAATCGATTCAAAATGAGTGTTCAAAGAGGAATTGGTCCCAACACGATCTCTCCTAGTTGTGTTTGAACACTAATTGACGTTTCCTTTGCGGAATGGAAGAGAAACGCAGGAAACGTTAGCAGGCTGCAAGGATGTCGTTTTTCTTTTCCGAAAAACTAAGAATTTTTTAGCTGGAATGCAAATATTTGATTGCAAGAACCGTTTTGTCGATTTTCATGCAACAAATTCAAATTGTTTAGATTTTTGCAAATAATCTATTGCATCAATTATCATAATAATTTGTCGCGCAATTTAACGTTTTTCTTTACTTCCGATATGCGGTCTGTTTCCATGAGCGATTTTGAAGTTTCGAAACCGTTTTCCACGAAGATTAAATTATGTATTCTTCACATTTTTTTAATTTTGGGCAACCTTTAGTAACCAAACTTCGTTTATCACTGGAATATGATCAACATCACAAGTTTTCTACGCTCACCTTTCTCTCTTTCTTGTTGAATTAAAAAAAAACCCGTAAAATTGCGTAAAATTGTTTGAATTTTTCTCATATTTTTACTAATTTCTCATGTTTCAGACATGGGACTCTTGAGAGAGTTGCGTTCGCTTGGAACAGCACTGTTGCTTTTGTCGCTGATGGTTGAATCTGTTCGTGGAGGAGAGTACGATTTGACAGTGGAGGTACCGCCGGGCAAATTTCAATGCTTTTTCCAGGAAGTGACAGAGAAACACAAAGCTTTCGAAATTGACTACCAGGTTTGTAGAATTTGCATTATGTAGAAATTTTGGAAAGCTTTGAACTAAAATTTTGAGTCGCGATAGGGAATATTTGCTCAGGGTTAATTATCCTTATTATTATCTATTTTCGTCATGAAATAATCATTGCTGCAATTGATGTAAGAAAGAACTAAGAAAAATGAATATCACCTTAATAATCGAAACCTTGTATAGAAATTCTTGTGTGTGATTGATTGTATTTTGAAATTGTTCTTCTCCAGTATTTTCTGAATATAATTTCTCCTTCCCAAAATATCCAGAAAAAGGTTATAGTTTTTCTGAATTAAATTTTACCGTATTTTAGGTCATTGACGGCGGAGATTTAAACATCAACTTCATGCTCATTCTCGGTGCGGATATTATCAAACAAGACAATATGAAGACGGACGCAACTCACAGGTTTGAACTTCAATAAATAATAATATAATTATTATTTTTATTAATTTTTAGGATCGAGCTCGAAAAATACGGAGACTATCAGATCTGTTTCGACAATTCATTCAGGTAACATTTTGTTGTTTAAAAAAATCAATGTGTTTGGCATGCAGGCTATTTACAATTGTTCTAAAAATTACCGCAATATAATAATGCAACAATAGTCATAAATAAATGAATATAATAGAGAGATCTAAGTGACTAAAGATTAAGACTGAACATGTTCATATTTTCGTTGAAAAACGGTCAAATCTTTTCAATGCATTTCTGAATGTGAATATTTTTGATGATATGATTATCTGTGATTATGTTCAAATCGTTATCGGTCGTTATCGATAATGTTACATTAAATAGTGTTTATAATTTGCAGAAAATTAGATGGGAGTCTTTTTAGTTAAATAATATTTTCTGAATCTGAAGAGTGTAATAACACTGAGCACTCAATTTGATCCGATGTAATATATAATCTCTTCGCATTTCAACACAATACAATGTTTCAGTTATCAAACCCGTAAAGTGGTCTTCTTCGAGATCTTCTTATATGATCAAAATGGTAACCTGGAGGAAGTCGATATCACCAAATACGCCAAGACTGATCCAGAACTGAAGAAACGATTGGAAGAACTGGGCATGACCGTAAATCAGTTCCATGTGAGTTAACTTTGCTTATATTTAACCCAATGTTTACTATTTATTTAGGATTCCTTTGGCAAGATTAGAAGTCATTTGAGCAAAGTGGAGTATTATCAAGCAATGTTCCGAACACAGGAAGCCAGGGATCGAGCAATTATGACAGCCAATAATGATCGCGGTATTCCTTAAATACTTTTGACAGCTATTTTGATCTCGTTTTTCAGTTCTCTTCTGGTCAGTGCTCAACTCGCTCGTTTTGATTGGTGTTGGATTTGTTCAGGTAATTTTTACTATGATAAAATTTGATCTATAAATTATGTTATCTACCAGAAATATGAATTCGCATTTTTGTCTTTAATATTCTGCTCAATTATTTTCTGCCAATAATACAAGGTGAATCAAAATTACGTAAGCATGATTTCGTATTGAAGCTATGTATTTTTTGATGATAAATTCAAATGTGATTAAGAAAAGTTAGATGCCAAATCAAAGGAAGAGTCTAGCTTTGATTTTTGGTATATAACGTTCTTTTAGCACATTTGAATTTGTCGTCAAAAATGCAACAATAAACATAGCTGTATTACGAAACCTTGCTTACGTAATTTTGATTCACCCTACATCTATTCGCAATTCCACATTCTCTTTTCGGTAATTAATTTGATAAATTAAAATAATATGCCAGATTTTTTTGCGATATCAAGAAACACGGTATAAAATGGCGTAGAAAAGAGTTCCGACAGGGCAAATGGCGATTTGAATTTGCGCCAAAACATAATTGCATGCCAAAGGGGTTAAAAGGGGCCGCTGAAAATTTTTAATGAGGGGGATTACTCGGCAGGGGTCTCCTCTAGAGATTGGTAAAAAAATTTGAGTGGGGCCTTATTAGAGTAAAAATTTTCACTGTCAACACTTTTCCCTATTAGAGGAGGCTCTTTTCCTGATGCTGAACAGAGCCTCCTCTAATAGGGAAAAGTGTTGACTGTGAAAATTTTTACTCTAATAAGGCCCCACTCAAATTTTTTTTACCAATCTCTAGAGGAGACCCCTGCCGAGTAATCCCCCCCATTAAAAATTTTCAGCGGCCCCTTTGGCATGCAATTATGTTTTGGCGCAAATTCAAATCGCCATTTGCCCTGTCGGAACTCTTTTCTACGCCATTTTATTCATAGATTGGAAATTTGAATCTTTTTGATAATAGTCATCTTGTATTTTGAAGTAAGTTCCACAATGCTGCAAAACACCTAAATACTAATTCTGTTTAGGTTTATATGATCCGAAGCTTGTTCGAAGAACATTCAAAAATCGGAAGAGCACTCCGTCGTTGATGCTTCAAATTGACGCGCAAAATATGGCGAAGAATTCAAGCTCGGAATCAAACTAATGTAGCTACATATCCGATATTTTTGTTGATTTTGTTTGTTTTGTAATTTATTGGTTCCTATGGTTGTAAAAGCATATATTCTAATTTATTCCAGTCATAAAGTTCCACTTGTTATTGTTTCAATTTAAGTGCCTCTGTTCCGACGTTATTTATTATTTCTTTTCTCTTACGACATTGATATTGATTTTTGGGTTTGGCAGCATTTTAGTCGGTGAAATAAAATTTGGGCTTCTAATGCGTTCGGTGAATGTTCACTTTGTTTTGCAGTTTGGTGCATAGCCTTCGATATTTATTCAACCATTGCTTGACTTCAGGAAATTATTGGTGTTATATTTGAGCATAAACAAATTAAAAAATTTGACTAGTAATCCACTTCGTTCAATATTCAAAATAAAACTCCTAAATTCACCGATTTACCTGTCGGTATACGTCAGTTTTCAGATGAGTCTCGTCATCTTTTTATCTTTCTTCTCGATATTTTCACTGATTACAAGCGAAGAAGTCTACACAAACACCAATGAACATAGTCAACAGGAAGAAATCGTAATGGCCGTAGTGGTTGAGCCGGGAAAGATCGAATGTCTGTACCAGACAATATCAAATCCAAAGCACGTATCTTTTGAAATCGACTATCAGGTTAATTTTTACTCACTTCGTTACTAGGCCATATAATAAAATGCAATAAACAGGATCAAAAATGGCTAAAGTTGTGGAAATCTTAGGTAGTCGGTCAGATTTAATTCTCTGCAATAGTTTATTCTTACTTTGTAATATGAATCATCAACCTTTATGAATTTTTGGCGCAAATAAATACATTAATTAACAACATTATTTTTTGTTACCAAAATAGTTTATTGGTACCACTGAGCCTGCTTTTGTTACTGAAATTTTGTTCTCGTCTTCAAAATACTGCCTAAAAAGCATCGTCGTTCCAAAATACGTGTAAAGAGCCAGCTGGGCTTACATTAAATTTAATATACGACTGATAGTATACAAATTAACTTAGGTGATCGAAGGCGGTGATAACGACATCACATTCATGATCAAATCTCCGAAAGGTGTAGTTATCGCCCATGGCGAAAGGACTACTGATGGTAAACTATTGAACGTTTGACTGGAAATTTTACTAAACAATTTTTTTAGGTACGCATAAGTAAGTTAATTCCGTTTCAATTTCTTCTTCTAAGCAACGCTTCTCATTATTTTGGATTTGAAGAGATCGATAAAACTAGATTTTCAGAATCGAGGTAGACCAAGAAGGCAACGGCAGAGGCGATTATGCTTTCTGCTTTGACAACAGCTTTAGCTATCAGTCCGCTAAAAGGGTGAGGCCTTTTATATATAAATGATGATCACAATTCATACTTTTATTTGATACATTTTAGGTTTTCTTTGAACTGTTTCTCTTGGACAAAGATGGAAATTTCTTAAGCGACTACGACCTCAAAACACTTTCAAAGGATCAAAAATACAATGCGGAGTTCCAAGTCGAAAGCTTTTCCGTGAGTTTTAACATCTGACTATTTCTAACATAATTTTCGTGCACGAATCTACTGTATTTTTAACAGGCAATCTTTTGCCTAAAATTTAGGTGTTAGGATACACTTAGTCTAATATTAGGATTCCTAAACACCAAGAAATGTACAGAAATATTCATGTACACTAAATCACAAAGTTCCTTGAGATGCAACTATGTTTGCGCTGATCTTCTTTTTATTGATTTTAACCCACTTTATCCTCCTATCCCTATTTAGAAAGTTACGAACAAAGTCAAAGGAAACCTGAACGAAGTGGAAAGACTCCAATCTCAATTAAGGGCTATCGAAGCAAGGTGAATATCGTTAAATTAATGAAAAATTTTATTATTATTTTATTTTAGGGATCGTGCCATAATGGAGGCCAATTTCGAACGGGTCAACTTCTGGAGCGTTGTCCATTTGTTGTGCCTTCTATTTGTCGCTGGCGTTCAGGTATATATTTTTGATCTAAAACGATTGCTTCCATTATTGCCATACCCAAGGGGTATGGCAGTCGGAGTTGAAATTGGTTAAATTATGTTGTTGTCTGCTGCTTGGTTTCTGTCTCTCACTCCTTCTATACCCTGAATGGTTCTATAGATTCTATGCATAATTTCGTATACCCTAACGAAACGAGGGAACGAAATTTGCATTGAACCCAATCAAATTGAGTAACGAAGTTAAGAGAGCAAAGAGCAGATAAATCTAGCAACATATTTTTAGCTAACAATTTTCAATCCGGGTATGATTGTCATACCCCCATTTATCTTCAAATTATTTTTTTACAAATCAAAATAATTTCAGGTGTTCACAGTGAGAAGCTTATTTCTCGAGGACTCGAAATATGGACAATTCATCCGCAAAGGAAGGTTCCAGGACTGATCGAGAATGCAAACCCGTTTCTATTTGTTTAATTGTGCCTTTAACTCAATTTTTATTATGTTTTATTCTTACTTAGCAATAATTTATGGAAAGATTCTTACTCAAAAATCTCTTCTAGTCTTTTGCACACTCACTTCATAAGAATTTTTTTTATCGAATGGCACTTTTCATTAGAATTATCAT
Source organism: Ditylenchus destructor (assembly GCA_022814885.1). Lineage (NCBI taxonomy): Eukaryota > Metazoa > Nematoda > Chromadorea > Rhabditida > Anguinidae > Ditylenchus > Ditylenchus destructor. The sequence goes on along the minus strand of JAKKPZ010000022.1, from coordinate 86,949 downwards.
GTTGTTTCTTTTGTATGGACAGAGAAAACGTGTATTTGATATTATTTTGCTCAATAAATGGATTGAATGGGATTGGTATTTTGCTGAATAATACTCGACACGGAAGTCTTGCCCTCTGAAAATTTTAAACGAACCAGGGCAAACGATTCAACTTCCGCAAAAGTTTTCGATTTCATCTTGTACTTCTTCTCAGTATTCTCTGTCTCTGCAACTTGGTATTCGCCGTAAAACGAAAAATTATAATGGCAATGTTTTGATCTCCGTAAGTTTGAAGAATTTTTGTTATTGCACTGGTTCCTCGTATTTCGTAGGTTCGGTCACTTGTTCAGTGTCAAACAAAGTTTCGCCCGATTAGAAGTTTCGCCATGATAGTAGTTATATTTTTTACACCCAGATTTGGAGAGAAATAGAGATAATTCTGATACAAGCCATTGTCTAGGCTTACTTTGTTGAACGAATCATTCTATTTCTTGGAATGCACTCCTCCACTTCTTTTTCGATTGCCGCTAATCAGTTGAATTTCTTATATTTTTTTGTTGTGAAAAAAGTGCCCGTTAGAGAATTTCAAGGCGCAATAGGCACTTTTTTCACGGCAAAAATGAGAAGAAAGTTCAACTGATTCAAATTGCCGCCTGCTCAAAGACTGGCGCCCAAACCTCTTTCTATAAAGCGAGCGAATTCCTTGGTGCTTGTTGTTTTCCTAAGAACAATGACCTCGACGTCGTGTCTTCCTTCCTTCCTCTTTTATGTGATAGATCGCTTCAGCAGAGAAGGAAGACAGCGCCGTTATCTGCGACCGCGTTTTATGAGCGTTTTTGAGAGGTTTTCAGTTTTACGCAGAATGGCCGTGAAGAGCGTGCAAAGAAAATGCAAATTCCTTTTCAGTTTTTCTTCCATGCTTCCACCCATGAAAAGGTCATATGGATTTTTTGATTCCTAAAATTTTATAGAAAAGAAAAATCTCTTTTGCGAAACTTTTTATTTATTACATTTTTGTGTCATTAACACTTTTGACATTACTTTTGATGACGTCATCTTTGCAGAAATTGTAATGTCTGGCGAGTGTATTCTATTTTAGGTCATTAAAATCTTTTCTCGAATATTTTTTGCGTAAGAATCCATTCCCGTTATTTTCTGTCACCTTTACATACCTTTAAAGTCAATCTGCTAAAAATTTTGATCATTTCTGGAAGAGTAAAATTTTAACAAAAATAAGGATAGTAGAAGAATATTCAAGATTGATGATGATTCATCGTATCCCTATTCCGCAAAATTTTTTTACTATTTCAATTTTTACTGGCTCGCTAAAGGTAACTCAATTTCTGGACGATCTGGTGTTCGGACGACACTTTGTCTTTGACATGATTTGTCTTCTGTCTGCTTCCCTTTATTTATGTGTGTGTTGCGAGTCGGTGAGTCATTGTTTCATTTCTCGTTTGAATAATCAGCGACAAGTGACTTTCCCAGCCAAGTCTCGGTAACACCGACTTGATTGAGCGTATTGTAACTGTAACGCCGATCTTCCAAAATATTTTGCACTTTGGCTCTGTTTCGATACTTTCCTCAGTATTTCTCATTTGCCCGACGGGGCATTTAATGACCTGTCAAATTGATGGCCAGTTATCCAATAGCCTGTTAAAGTTCATAGATCACTTATATTTTTCGTAAAATTAGTATCCAGTAATTTTCTTTTTGCTATCCGATATTGACCTTTTTTGTTTATCAAATGCATCCCTGGATCTATCGCTTCTGGAAGAAAAATAATCAAGAATTTATTAGGACATTTATTCAAAGTTTTCATGATTGGAAGTATTTGGGGGAACAATGAAAAAATTTTGACATACTTCCAGGAACAGCCACAAAATTGCATGAATTTCGCTAAATTTTCACTGCAACCATTTTTATTCCACAGCAAGCGGCAGCCATTTTTGCCAGCCTTCTCCAAACAGTCCCTTTGTGCCCATTCCCTGTGCCCGTTCCCTATTCAGCTTGTGATCACAGTCACAGCTTTGGTTTTTTCGCTGTCATCCCCTCCCCAATTGATTGTACGCTTCGTAAATAAAGCTTTTGTGCTGGCATTCAATTTTGTATTGACGCTATTTGTGTCGTTTAAAACGGAAATGCCACCTCTAAATGTTTTGGTTCCAGTCCGAGCGCTATTGCATGCGGAACTCTTGACGTAGCGGTGAAATGAAGCCTCCGGAGGACGAAAAAGCCCAGCCAGTGGCGTCTGGATCGGCGTCATTCGAGCAAATCAGAGCAAAATTCACTGGACGCGTTCAGGAAAAGAAGGAAGAAGAAAATGGATTCAAAAAGACGCAAAGTATGGATTTTTTAATTTTTGAACGGAGGAATAAATTTCTAATGAGATAAAACTATTTAGAAATATTATTCCCATTCAACAATTATTTAATACAAGAACTAATGTCAGTGATTTTAGAATTCTTCGAGCAGCAAAACGCGAATATTGCGAACAAATTCGGCGCAAATGCACCTGCAAAGCCACCGTTATTACCTAAGCCGAAGCTGAAGGTATGATTAAATTTTATTATCTTTATTTCTGAACATCCCATATTTTATTTGACATTTTAGTTGACGACATTTCATTTTAGAAGGGGAGAGCTCAAATCTGATTTTGCTAAGCCCTCTAAAATCGTATTTTATAGCGATAGGGTTATCAGATTTGAGCTAGCCCCTTCTAAAGGGGTAAACTGAACCAATTCATGTGTCAAATTAAACACAATTAAAAACAAAATAAAATATGGGATATTCAGAAATACAGGCTATAGTTGATGAAAATATGGAATATTCTTTAGGATCGTCCCCCGTCAATACACGCGACTTCCAGCAATCCTTTGATCAGAAGTATTCCGCCTATCTCCAACCCAAACAGAATCACGAATGGGCTTCCGCCATCTTCATCCGGAACCGCGAATCATAATAATTTTTCGATCAATGATACGACTGCGACTCAAAAAGTGCCGGAAAGACCGAAATTATTTCTGCCTAGGTCTCCAGTGGAAACCGAATCTGAAGGATGTTCCACGACCCAATCAACTTCGTCGATGGCAGTTCGCTCTGCGATCCAACGTTTTAATAAAATTGGGTAAGCGTTTGAGTGTCGCACTGATGAAAACTAAAGGGGTTTCCTCTTTGTTTTCGAATATGTTTGAGCATGTTAGAGCGGGTAAAGAATAAACTGGTCCAATATAAGGCCATAGCCCAGAACTACTCGAAATACTACGACTAATAGTCTCCTGTACATTTGAGTAAGAATAATCTAAGAATATAAAAAGATCATTCCTTAATTGGGAAGATCTCAGTTTTGTCTAATTCTTTTGATCGCGGCCGAATCCCGCTAGGCCCAATAAGGCTTTCCCAGGTAATTAATTTCGCTCAAAGTGGGACACTAAATTTGGTCAATAATCACTAAGTCAGTAAGCACTTTTCTAGTCGGATTCTGCTCTTCAAAGGTCTCACTCTTGTTTGTGACAACATAATTCCTCGCATTCCATATGGAAATCAAGGTATTTCCCACAGAAGGGCATCACAAACTTTTTACCAAAATCGGGATTATTCCTTTTCGTATACCAATTTTTCAATATTTCTTCCAGATTCCTAAACGATTTCAATACATTGTTCCGACCAAGGCCGTTTTCTGAATTATTGATGCATTGACCCTCATAGTTTTATGACACCAAAATTTCTCACGTCCCATATGGAAATTATTCTTAACGGTCTTCCGAACGCCGACTCTATTTCATATTTGTTTGCTCTAGCCATCAATTAAGAGAGGACACACCCAAGCTGCTGATAATGAGCACGAAGAATGTTGTTTAGGACACTATAAGCAAATATATAGCGGATGGCGATTCTCGTCCCCACGCTTGACTAAAGTATATGGACCGTTATAATAGGTTGGCAGGTACACAGTATTCCCGGAATTTTGGTTTAGTTTTGCATATGCAAATTAAACAATGTATGCAAAATAATCCACAAAACTCACTGAAACAAGAGTTACTGTTGCCTTTTTGCAGTGGAATTTGGTTTTGACTGCGAAAATGGCAACTTGCCTCGTTTCAGGATCTCTAATACAGTGCTATAATGCATCACCTTCAAAGCGTCAAAATATAATAATTTCCGTTATGGATGGTAAACAAAAATAAATTGCAGCCACCTGTGCTGGCCATATTCAATTTTCTCTGCCAATATTTTCACGTAATGTCTGGATTTGTGCGCGCATGCTCTCTTTGCTTTCCTTTTGTGATATAAAAATACAGGCGCGTCGCATCCGCCTGATGGATTGTGCATTCACCTGTCCTCTGCCCGTTTCCCAGGCGTCGCTCATTTTGAGGTGTGTCACTCAAAATGATAATCGAATCAGGAGCCGTCAATATTTTCAGTTATTACTAATGCAAACTTTGCTTTCAAAACATGGATTCGATCAATATCAACACCAAAAATTTGTTGGGATCCCAAAATTTTATTCCAAGAAATAAAAGAATCCTAAAATTGTTAATTTAATTCTGTGAAATTTTTATGCTTCATGAATAATTCAGCAAGACTAATTTCAGGCCACGACTATTCGAGCATCCTTCTCCAATGGGCAAGGATCTGAAGTCTCCGTCACCTGGAACGCCCACGGGTCATTCAATATTTTATGCCACTCCTGAATATTCTTCGCCCGTGGAACCCGAGGAAAGTCCGCCAACGGCCAATGGAAATTTGCCGAAAAGATCGGATGAAGCTGAATTGGAAAATGAAGAAAGCGACACGCAAACCGCTGAAGAGTGCACGACAGGGAATGAAAGCGATTCTTCCGAGGAGCTGGATCAGATGATGCCAAAACCGTACACTCCATACCGGCAAGAAAGTGCGACAGGAAATGAGGGCGAGGGAAATTTGAGTATGGAGGCGGATAGGTCATTTGATTCCAGGTGTGGAAATTTTTATTTAACATTTGATTTGAATTAAGACGTGCGGCTGTAAATTAGAGATTTCTGGGTTTATAATAGAATTCTTTAAAATTTTGTTAGATAATCATTTTATGCTTATTGAGAAATAAATATTTTTGCTTACATTTTTAGACTAAAATTTATGCGCATATTTATATAAGCAAAAAATTTTGCTCTCGGTTTATTGTTAATTTGACCGTAAATTTTACGAGATTCATTTTGCAAGCAAAATAAAAACAAAGTTTCAGGAAGTCGTCATTCTGCAAAAGTGACACACTCCATACGACAATCCTGAATGAGATGCGCAACAAAGGCCTCTTCAAAAAGATTTCCTCCACCATCTCTGGGTTTGTTATTTTGCTCTGACCAAAACAAATTAATTCATTGAATGCCCGCCTTTCGATGAATTGTTGCTGTGAAAAATTAATTACCCAACAATAATTTGGCTTGCTAATTATATGTACTTTTAGCGCCAGTAATTACATACCTGAAGAGGTGGGCAGACTGCGAAATCCAGCCGGCAAGGTAAAATTTGCTACTCAAAATTTAGAGTTCATTATCAATTAGATTAAGTTGTTAGGGAATGTTATAAAGTGTTGCATTATTAGCATTTTTTACAATCTGCCCTTTTAAATGGTATTATTCGTGAATAGTTACGATTATATCCTTAAATTTGTCTAGACTATAGATAAAGACTGAATCCTATCTTTTCAGTATATTGCCGTATCCAAATAAATTCATCTAATTTTTCCAGTTTCAGACCAATCGCCAGCCGCAACTTTGCATAAGCGACCCTCCAAGTTCCACGTCACTTTTATCGCCTCCAGCAAACCGTCAACAAAAAGCGCACAGCAGCGAAGAACAGCAAATGTTGGCGACGTCCAAGCCCACAGTTCTGCTCAGAACGCCTCCTCATTCGAACTCACCTTCTCGCATACATCAGAGGAGAAATAACAAGTAAGTAATAAACCTTCGCGCAATATTAATATTACGCAAATTAATACTTTAGCAACACCGAAAGCTTGGCCAGTTCTCAAAGCGGCTCTGCCTACTCGGACAATGTTTCTGGAGAGCGTGACTCGTCTGACTCTTGCTGTCAGTATAACACTGGAGATCCGAAAGAGGTATTTCCTTAACGCAATAATAGTCTAACAAAAACTAATGCTATTTTGAATAAATAAATATATTATTGGTTGGTTCTCTGTCAAAACCCAACCCCGTTATATAACTAGAATGTATTTATAAAGTATATATATGTTATAAGCATACTCAATTTTTGCGATCTATTTGGGCGGTGATGATCACTCAATCTGACACCTCTTATGTTAGCGGTTCGCCGCAGTGATTTTATTTACGAGTGTCTGAGCTCTGTTATGAACGCAGTATTTTAATAATTTAATAATAATAATAATTCTAATATAAAAAATGTGATATGATAAAGTAAGTAAACGTAGGGTAGTAAGTAACTTTTACAATTAATAATTTATCAAATATTTAGGACAAACGGCTTCGTGATTTGCATGGAATCGCTCGGGAATTCTTCACGGTCCAAAGAACATATGTCGAATTATTGGAAAATATCGGCGAGGTGAATGGCTTTTTATTTTTTAATTTGTTCGAGCATCAAATAAAAAAGAACCAAGTTTTAGCACTATCCGATCTATTTGAACGAATATGCCAACAAATCCGGAAGACCCCTCCTGACATCAACTCACGTTATTTATCGGATCTCCAATCATTTCAAGCAAATTTTGGCTTTTCACAAAGTACTGCTCGCTGAATTCGCAGAAAAATATTCCAAATGGTAACTTTATTTTCAAAAATTCAGTCAACAGATTTATTATTTCAGGGACTCAAACCATCCAGATCTCGCACAAATATTGCAAAAGAATGCGGAATTCTTGAAAATATGCAGCTCTTTCTTGAAAGAAAAACGGACGCTGTGTGCCGAGCTTCAACAAGCTCTGGATGAAAGCAAAGAATTGGCTTATTCAACGAGACGGGTACAAATATCATTAAATAGGCATTTTCAAATATTTTAAAGATTAATTGTTAAAGATAATTATTAAGAGAAAAAAGTAAACATAAGAAGTACATTATATCCTGTAGATTACACTAGACACAGGCACTTTATACCAGTTTATATAATTAGCACTTTATATAAGACTATGTGGTACACAAGCTTTGCTTTCTATATAGAACATCATTATTTTGGAATGGAGTGCTTTCTATAACATGAAGGAAAGGAAGTAGAAAATCGGAGAAAAACATGAAAAGTACTTTGTTTTTTGCAAAAATTTTTAATTCTTATTACTATTTTATATTCTTTGATGTTGCATTCTTTCAGTTTGAAGACGACGTGCTGAATGCGGGCATCTCGAGCGGCAACAACAATCTGAGCATCGCCAAGGCCGACAGTTTCGTTGGAAGCCTGAATGGTGGCGGAAGCGTTATGTCTCTACGAGGAATTTCAATCGTGATGCACCTGGACGCAGTCCACCAAAACGTTGTGCGCTACAAACTCTTGATGGAGAGATATCGAAAATTGCTTCCCGATACTCTCGTAGAAGCCAAAATCGCTGACGGTTCGAGTTTATTTGATCGATAAAATGCAATATTTTGCTGACAAAATAATAATGGGCGCTTCTACGGAAGTGGGCCCCCCAAAATCAATAGGGTCCCCCCTATTGATTTTTTGTAAATTTCTTCACTCGTAGAAACAGACAGATAATTCTAGAAAATAATGACCAGTTCTTTTTCTCTATCATTAGTTTTGATTTATTTTGTTAGTTTCTTTCCTTGAAGGGTCGAGAGGTTTTATCAACTCCTATTTGGACGAATTTATGTGGTTTCGAGAGTTTGGCGGAAAAGATGCAATGTACAATATTTGGTCTCAGATACATGAATATTACAAACTTTGATGCGATTTATGTATTTACTACTTTGTTATGAATAAAATGCTTACAAAAAATAAAATTTGTACAAAAAAATCAATAGGGGGGACCCTATTGATTTTGGGGGGCCCACTTCCGTAGAAGCGCCTAATAATGTTCTCTCGTATTGTTTTTGGTTATTACATTTCAAATTATAGTGCCTAGAAAAATTATGACAGTGTAACCTTGATAATTTTTAGAGGCGCTCAAGAAACTCACGGGAGTGTCCAACACAGTAAATGGATTTTTGGCCACCGCCGATGCAGACAAAAGACTTCTAGAATTGCATAGAAGGCTTGAGGTATTTTTGAATGTCATTTCCATTGTTAATTTTTAATTTCAGGGAGTTTTCGACGTGTTCGCTCCAGGCAGATTCCTGATCCACGAAGGCGAGTTGCAGAGGCAAACCAGGAAGGAGCTTCAGCCCAGATACCTAATCTTGGTACGTTATTGTTATTTCACGAATAATATTAAAGTGCGTATTCCGTCAATACATAACTAAAATATATTCTCGGTTCCCGAATTTGCGTTTGTTTGTATTTAAAATTTAATATTGTATAAACTTATGGGCATGTCATCGCGTTCACAAACTCGTGACATTCTCAAAATGATAATTGCGCGTTTTATATATTCTACTTTTTGCTGCTCAAAATGGAATTTTTATAGACAAGTCATATACAAGAATATTCTCTAGCATTCCTGCTAAAAATTCCAACGTATTTTGCACATTAACCAGCAAAAATCCAAATATATAATTTCAAAATTTCGCGACTGCGATAGTGATAATATTTTAGCTTTATTAATTACTTTTGGAATGGCGGCACTTAAGCTCATGCTGATTCCAGTAATAATAACATTCATCGTTTGCTTTAGTTCAGCGACAATATGCTAATATGCCGCTATGCTATGGGCACGGACCACTTTGACGCGCAACGCATCTACACAATACCTATTGACAAGGTGCAGGTAAAGGTGGAAGAGCACGAGGACCACGAAAATGAGTTTGTGTTGATCAGCACGAAGAAGTCGAGCGGTTTTTTTGCAAAGTGAGTTGTAATCCGATAGTTTGTCGATTATATTCGATCCTGATGCATCAATTGTAGGAATAAGCGAGAACGCGACGTGTGGGTAAAGCGAATCTTGGAGGCTAGGAAGGAGGCCAAAGACAATCGGCGAAAAAGACGGTCCTATGTCCTGAAGGTAAAAAATTATGTTGGCACTTGTGCGATTCTCACATACTTTACTTTATTTCTTTACTTACTTTCTTTACTTTATTTCTTACTTCTATTTCTATTTATTATTTATCCAAAGATTTTGAAAAAACGTTATCATCTTTTTGTGCTTATTGGCCTAGATTTGACTTTTGATAATGATTTAGATCAATATTCTAAATAGTTCTGGAACCAGTTATGTGGAAAAATTGAAGAAAATAAATAACAAAAATTTCAAAGGTTTGGAAAGAATCGCACAAGTGCTTCAAACATACAAAACAAAATCAAAATAGCAACGAGGTTTAAATTCGCTTCTGGCGCGAAAAACAACTAAGGAATGAACGCGCGCAATGAATTTTAATAGATTTTATTTGTGAATTTGCAAAAGTATATTTTACACTTGGCCAACTTTAGCAGAAACCATCTACCAGCAACAACAACTCATGCGAAGACTCTCCCGATGTGGAAGTGCGTCCCATCGTCAGCTTTGATGCAAATTGCAACAATACAACCAATGGCTCCGTTATGACCAGAGCGGTATCCGAAAATTGTACCGCACCAGGTAAACTTAATCATATGTCTAACTCCACTCAAAATATTTATTTTAGCTCGCGTCCGAGTAAGAGCAAGTGAGCGCTATGAAGCGCCCTGGATTCCCGACGACAAAGCTACGAAATGCCTTATGGAAGGCTGCAACACAAAGTTCAATTTTGTTCAGAGGAGGCATCACTGCAGACAGTGTGGATGGGTGAGTCTTGGTTTCTGGAAAAAATGCTGAGACAATATCACTGGCCAATGAATTTTTTTATTGAATGAGACGGTTACAGTATAAATATGATTTAGCTTTTGCATATCAAATAGACCAAATACGGATGTCAAAAATGTTGACTATTCAATTCACATCAGCCTCGCCATAATTTTTTAAAATAAAATACGGATCATTTTTCTTGCACTGTTGTTAGAAATCAGTTTCGTAGTTTACTTTTTTCAGCTCATATGTCGAAAATGTGTTGGGTACGCTCCTGTGAAGGTGAAGGATTACGAGCGCAACAAAGTCTGTCCGTCCTGTTATTACGACATCAAAGACTCATGTAAGTTTTTGCGCTAATCCGTATCATGTGATGCGAAATTGGAACGCTCCATTGGACTTGTAAAAGCTTTGGCTCAAATCTCATGAGCAAAATTTTGGCACAGGAATCGGAGCTTTGTACATTACTAGCATTGGCAACAATAATTGAAATTTAAAAAAGGATATGAGCTAAAGTTCTAAAACAGAAATTTGAATCAAAATGAAGTTCTGACTAATCATATTTAAAAACCGTTACCTTTTCATTTAAGTCTTAAATATTTATAACCGCAAAATAAAAAATTCGATGAATTTATTACAATAAATTTTTCAGTCGAAAAGGGAGCATTATTTCCTCGTACCATGATCCGAACGTTAGATGATTCGACTCAAGCCGCATCCGCCCCATTGGACCCAACCGCCGATGGCCCAAATCCTGATCAAAATCACACAACTGAGGAGAATCAAACCGACCGCGTCTTCCGAATCGATGATCCCACAGTTCGAATTGCCTATGACAAAAGTGCGAAATTTGAAGGATCTGTTCAAACAAAGGATTTATTCAGCCAGCCGCCTAACGGAGCTCTCAGCAAACCTCAGAAGGACGACTATTTAATACTTATCAAAAGTCGAGTTTATATGAGGTTTGTAGGAAAATAAAAAAGATTACAGATCTTTGTAATGTGATTTTATATCAGGAATCGCAAGGGTGTGGAGGTGGTTCGCTGGGCTCGCCTCTCTTCTGAGATGCTTCTCCAATTTTACGAAGCTGAATTTGTAAGTGCGTTCAAATACGTTTCTCTATAATTTATTACAATTTTCAGGATACTGAGCCCATTGAGAGTCGACTGATCTATGGCTACGACTTGAGAGAAGAGGAAAGGCCAGACGGCGGACACTTAATAGAGCTGACGCACAGAAACCAATTCCAGACAGAGCGCAAAGAGGACAAACTGGTTTTCTGGATGAAACACACTGTGTTGGCAGAGAAGTAAATTTACTATATTAAGCCGGATGTTGTCTAACTTGCTTAAAAAATATACCCTTACCCCAATGGCGCGGAGGCGTGTCCGTCAGTCTGTCTGTCTGTAACACATATTTTAAACTGCCTGGAATAAACTGATTGTGCCATTTAGTAGGGCTGGGGCTCAAAAGCTTATTGAATTTTTTGCAGGGGGTTCCCCCAAGTATTTCGTAATTTATGAATCATGTCACAATTGTTACATGACATCACGTGATGTCATGTCACCTTACATGACATAGGGTCATGTCATGTAAGGTGACATGACCCCATGTCACCTTACATGCCCTGCCCCGTAGGGGCGGGATGCATGCCGCGGCGGCGAAGCCGCCGCGGCTTGCCCCGGGTTTTTGGGCGGCGGCCGAAGGCCGCCGCCCAAAAACCCGGAACCCGAGGACCCCTCTATAGGAAAATGCATACTGATATGGGGCTAAATCATATTATAGGTTGCTCGCGGCGAGCGAGGATACGTCGAGCGAGCCGTAACCCGCCCGAAGGGCGGGTTTGCGGCGCGTTCGCTGCATAGACTCCACTAGTAGTTTACAGCGGCGGAGAATGCTTTTCGTTTTTTTTCCATTTCTCTATCTAAGATCCTAATCTTTCTTCCTTTCTCTCTCCTTGTATTTGAAAGTATTTTCAAAATTTATTAAAATTTGAGTAGTCTTATATGTCTAGGTGAGGAATATTTTGTGATGTTACATTCAATATTTTGTGATGTTACATTCAATATTTTCCACTCCGCCCAACCAGCAAATACAAAACTAAATGAACATTTACCTAAGCGATTCTAACAGTTATGAATTTCAGATGGATCAGTGCTCTTCGCAAAGGACTTGGAATTGAGGATCCGATGCAAGACGAAGACGAGCCTCCGGACGAGTAGTAAGCGCACTAATATTCTTATTTTGGTATTGTAAAGTTTGGGAATCTGCAAATTGGACTTTCTAAAGATTTTTTATATATCGCAATCTGATAAGTTTTCTGCGTCAAGAAATATAGTATGAAACTTTGCTGACGAAATTTAGATAACTTTTTGCTGATTTCAATTCCATGTACATATTTTGGCAGCTCTTGTATTTGTGATTCATAACTACCAAATTTGGCATTTTTCATATTTCTGATTTTGTCATTCAAAATGCAAAGTCAAAATTTTGATGGATCGTTATGCAAATCACTTCCTAGCAGCTCCATTTCATTCATTCACAGTGATGTCAAAACCGATAAAAAACTATCCGATAGTTTGGAAAACTATCGGATAGTTGCAAAATATCCGATAGTTTACACATTCAAGTAAAACTATCGATAGTTTTGCTAAACTATCGATAGTTTTCTGAAACTAATATTAGTTTTAAAGCCTAACATTAGACATTCGAATAGACACTCGAAAGAAAAATTCATTTTATAAAACTAACAATGGCTTTTGTCTTTCGAATGTCTATTCGAATGTCTAATGTTAGGCTTTAAAACTAATATTAGTTTCAGAAAACTATCGATAGTTTTACTTGAATGTGTAAACTATCGGATAGTTTTGGAAACTATCGGATATTTTGCAACTATCCGATAGTTTTCCAAACTATCGGATAGTTTTTTATCGGTTTTGACATCACTGTTCATTCATAATCCTAATGCGATGATTCACCCTAGCCATCACTGTTGCTCTTAACACACCACAGAGTAATCTCACTAGTCTTCTCCAATATTTCCTCTTCGATTCCTCATTGTTTCGCATATCAGAATCGGGTCTAATCCATAAATTATAACAGTGATTGTCATCGAAATTTTTTAAGCATTGCGATGATTCTGAAGTTTTTCAACATGTTTCCTAATAAAATTTCGTACTTAGCCAACCTCACGTTTGGCCTTTATAAAATTATTTATGTGCCTTTTTTATTACTGCAAATTATAAAATATACAAATTTCTATTCAATGAATAAAATTTTATACGAAATAAAGTATTGCTTTGAAACAAACAAAAATACAATAAAATCAGCTCATCCAGAAATGACGTCACTCTTGGCAGCAGTTCATGGGAAAATTGTACGACTTTTCTGGATAATCCTAGAAATTGATCCTGTAAATTTTGAGTTGACCTAATAACGTAATTGAGAATTAGACAGACAGGCATCAAAATCCCGAGCAAACTGACGCTGTGAGTGACGTCATTCTTAGATGAGCTGAGATTCAATCACATTTAAAGTTGAAAATATCACATGAGAAGCGGGCAAACTGGTTCACGATCTCGTCAAATAGTACGACCAATAGGCAATGTTGAATACTAAAAATAGTTTTTTATTAATGTTCAGACAAAACTTGAAAGTTTCAAGCAAAAACTACCTCCAAACATGATTGGGAACGCCCTGGCGCAAAAGTAATCAATGCGATGGCCCATTTTGCCGTGCCGATATCGTTCCGAGACGTGTCCTAAATTTGGATAACGTGCTCGGATATTATCCAGACATATGAAAAACAATTTGAGAAATTTCAAAATTTAAAGAAAAAATGGAAGAAAATAACCGATTTGTTTCTAAGACTAGCGGTGCGCGCCGCCGCTATCGCAGCGTCCGTCCCCTTTGTGTGAAAACCCGGCCCAGCCGTAGACTCCCCCGTTGCCCCATGCCTTTTTCGACCATTCCGACCCCCGTTTCGACCTATGTCGAACCCCCAAATTTTGTCGAATTCGTGTTCCCCGACCACGAAAACCCCTTATTAGACTTTACCCACACCTAAACCGACCAAAAAGGCCATTTTCGATCATGTCGAACATTTTTCGATCCCTAGGGTATACCTGGGGTAAAAATAAATGTCGGAATCGTGTTCCCCGACCCCGAAAACCCTATATGTCATATATTGCACGCCGAAATCGGCCAAAAATGCCATTTTCGACCCGTTGGACCCCCGTTCGACCTATGTCGACCCCAAATCTGAGTCGATTTTTACGGTTTTATGGGGGTAATTACTATAAGGGTGATTTTACCTGGGTCGAAAACGGCCTAAAAGGGCCTAAACGTCAGGTGACCACGCACTGACGCACGCCATCAACTTAGTATAGTATAGTACCATTTCCAAAGATTACCATTTTTGATCATTACTTCGAAATCCAAAACGCTCAATAAGGCTCCAAAAATTTACCGTGAGCGTACGACTGCTGGAATCGGCCAGCCATTTCCGACCGCACATTTGAATATTCCTCGTTGCCTCCACCGGGCTCTCGCCTAAAAATAATTGATCAAACCCATTTCCAGGATCAGAACTACGAATTGGACTCACAACGCTACGATCAAGCTCTCCGCAGTCTGTCCCATCATCATAGCCCGAAGGCGGCGCTCGGTCTTCAGCTTGCGGTATTGCTTTTGTTCGTATACTTTGTCGATGAATCCGATCACTGCCATTTCTACCAGCGACAGAAATATGAAGAAGACGCTCACGAAAAAGAACAAATCCAGGGCCTGAAATGTCAGATAGTGCTTGAGACAATTATCCAACGGGGCCTTATTTATTGTCCAACGGGAATTTACCTTAATTTTATTTTTCACGTTTTTAAGTATTTTTGTACTTTCTACAAAAAGTTTAGGTCAAATATTTTTTAGATGCAAAAGCAGATCAAAATGTTTGGTGACAGGATAAGGATTCCAAGATGTATTTATAGCCATTCCAATACCCATATAATCTTGCCAGTAAAAAGTTACCTTGACATATGAGACACGAGGTAGATTTTGGACGACGTTTCCCATCTAAACTTCAGTGTCAAATTGTTAAAGTTGCAATTTTACAATATGGAAATGAGCTAAAAGTGCAACGCAAAGTTTTGTTCCTATGTGCTGTTTAAGCCATGACATTTCAAGGCATCAAACGTCAAAGATTAACGTTAGGTACCTGATAAATAAGAGCACATGCCGCATTGACGCAAAGCAAGATTCTGGCAGGCAGGGCATAGCGATCGATCCAGAAAGAGATCCAGGATATGAACACAAATAAATACGAAGGAAGATAGGCCTGAAAATTTTCATTAAGTAGGAACCGAAATACAAGTTTCATGGAGAACTACTCTTGACTTGAGATCGGAAATCCCGAAGTTCCCTTGACGATCTCGATCCTATTGGTCGAGATTTGCCAATCCCCTTTTGGTAGTAATTTCCATAAAATTATAAAATATTCTCTCCGCTGTACTCATATATTCTCTACCTGTTCATATATGACAGAACTAATACAAGTTTTACAGGTAAGTAAAATGGCCATACCTGCAATATATAATATCCATATAGGCGCTTGAATTCAAAGGTCACCTGAAAGCTCGGGATTAGCTTTCTTTCTAACAAGACAAGAATTTCTCACTTTGAGCTGGTCATACATTCCAGCCGTATAGCTGCGCATTCCGCGGCCATACGACAAATTTACAAAACGGAAATCGGGCAGTTGAAGTTGGTCGCTGGCGATCGTCACCGGGCTCCATTCCATCCAACGGAGACGCACCTCAGCCACGGAATAGCCGCAACTTTCCAGGACCAGGTGGCACCTGAAATAAAAAGATTTTTTCAAGCAAAAGTCTCCTGATAAAAAAGTTACTTACGATTGAGAGTCAAGAGGAAAGTGCTCAAAGTCTCGCATCGGACACCTGCCCTGAACACGTACTCTGAAATTGTTGCAATTATGCATAAAAATCAGCATTCTTCAATTTTGGCTAGACGCCAGGAAATGCCGGAAAATCATTGGGGAAATGTTGTTTTTCTACTATACGGGTTCCCCTCATATGAACGAACGCAATCTCTCTCTCTCTCTCTCTAGGGTACCTGTCATGAACAGAGAGTTTAGACACAGCTTCAATAGTGATCAAAACATCTAACATGAGGTCACGATCTAAACCCAATGCTAAAATTGTGTCCTTATAAGGCGTTGTTCGGCTACTAGGATTAGCTAAAAGATACGTTCGTTTCAGCAAGCGGCAATATAATTTTCATTGAACAGGTAGCTAATCACTCTCACCGTTTATCACTCTCGCCGTCTGCTTATCACAGACATCCCTTAGAGAATGTCTGTGTTGATTCTCGTAGAAAAGAAAATATAACAACCTTTTGTTTCATTCCATCCTATCGTTATTCCAAAAAATTAGCCTCGATATCATGAGTATATAGTAATCCGGTAACTCGGCTGATTCCGTACGGACGGAAAGTACATTCTTAGGGGTGCTAATTTATGAATGTACCTATTTTAGGCTAACTTTTTGCGGTGAATCCGAATTTGAGGTCAAAATTTAGCTAAAATGTAGATAAATTTAAACGAAATTTAGACCAAAAATTTTTGGACAGTTTATTCTTTATTCGAGCTTATTTTGTCGGTCGCAGATATGTGCCAAATTTTTGGAAGAACCATTCTTACCAGAGCACATTTTTTCGTTATGTAATGTCTCACTGACAAAGCCACTGCCGAGGTAAGCGGCACTGGCGGACACATTATAAGGCTTCGCCCGCTCTCGCGGCGCGAAGCGCCGCGAGAGCGGGCGAAGGGACGCTGGCCCGACTGAAGGATACGTAATATAAATTCGGTGCCGAAGACACCATATCCCGCTAGTCAGGAGTAAGACAATATTTTTATACTACACGGTTGTCCATAAGGAATGAAATTTACCTGTGATTTAGCCACACCGTTCCGTTATTATAAATGATGAGCAAAATGTTTGACTCCGGAGACCTAAAATTTGGTCAATAATTCAAAGTTCAAAAAAATTTTCGCTTACGAGTGAATATACGTATTTTTGCTGTTGATAAAGCACAGATTTGGAGTCCATAATTGGTGCGCGATCGACTCATCGAGACTGATGTTTGTCTTGCAGGACAGGTGCGAGTAGACCAGTCTCGGGTCCGACCAAATCTGAGAGAACCAAAGGTCAGCAATGAAAGATGAGGTGATCTCGGAGAGGGAGCTGATGTCCTGGATCGTCACCTCTGCCTGCACGTCAATTGTGTGGTTTGAGGGGAAAGTGGCCTTGTCGTAGTCCTGGAATTTGAGCAATGTTGCGGATATTTTGTAACTGAGCAGTTTTTGAAAAAAGGTATTTTTAAATTCGATAAAAAATCGACCCTGGGGACAATTTTGCGTAAATTTCTTATGTTCAAGAGCCGCTGAGAACTAATCTTAAGTCAATTTTCGCACGGATATACGATTGTTCGAATTTCTGGCATTGTGTCCTCTGTTTTCTTAACGGTTTTGTTTGAAAAACTAACCACAAAAATTTTTCAGATCACTCAATCAGAATTTAGCATTATTTTCACCAGAAATAATCACTTGGAACTATACTTCGCTAAAAATAAAGTTAAAATCGGATTTGAACACCTGAAACTCTTGGGTAAAGTACCAAAAGTGTAAACCGCTAAGAAATGGGCAGAGTGCCAAAAAATGGACAAGGAAGGGGTAAGAATTCCGAGCATTTCCTCCTGAATCCCGAAATTTCTGGATGAATGAGCGAGATTGTGACTGTAGTGTAGACAAAAGTCACCTGCAGCAGAGTGGCCATGATGCTTTTGCTCTGCGGCGAGTATTGCCTGCAGCGCTGCTCCTGCTCGGCTTCATTACAATTGCCGGAGGAAAGCGAAAAGACACAGAGAATGAGTGTTAGAGCCTTTGCCGGTGATTGCTTGGAGGAAGTGTTCGATAGCCGAAAGGTATCAGCAGACGTCTTCATTCAAGAGAAACGTCGTCGGTCCCGAACCGATCTCGAGCAATTCCATGAATACACATTTAATATTTCGGTCGTCGAGAATGGGTGTATGATGTCTGAAACAGTAATCAAAATTAAATTTGGGTGAGAAAAATTTGGGTTCCAGTAAAAAGCTAAAAATTCAGTTTGAATTCCCGCTGCATTTCTATTGGGTTTCGACATTTTCTTATCATCTTCTGGCTGAAACGTTGTACCCTTATACGTTCTCGAGCCGACGATTCCGAATTTTAGCTCAGTTTTGCAACTTCTTGTTCGTTTTCTGGCCAGAGTGGCAGAGTGCCAGAAAATGGCACTAAAGTGTCCACAGTTCCGAAACTGGACTCAAATTCGGAGTCAGCGAAGTCGAAAGCCTGTAAGAGTACAGAGAAGTATCGATTTAGCCAAAAAGAGACATTGGAAAAGGCCAAAGATTCCAGAAAATAATTTCCGATGAGCAAAAGAGATTTAAGGTCGTCAAATTTTTTATACCACAGAATTGTTTTATAAAAAAACGAACGCATAAAATAAAATAAACTCTCGAGCGAACCAAACCCTCTTTTTTATTGGTTTCTCGAGTGGATCGCTTTAAATTGCGCCCGGGGCATTTGAAGCGCATTTGAACACACCCCAGCGATTTTTCGTGACAAGAAACAGTTAAGCAGCAGCAGCAAAGGAATAATTGTTTCGGGAATGGCAGAGACCCCAAGCCATGTGCCCTCAGGCCATCTCGCCTGTGGTCCAGGGCCGACCTTCCAAAACGCCGCTCGAAACCAGGCCATTCCCGAAAACCCTCCGCATAACAACAGGAAATGGCGAGGACCAACCGGGACCCATTAAAAACCTCTCGAGATCCGCAAAGAGAAAGGCTTCAGGGCTTGAGGTCTGGCAGAGGAACGGGAGCCGCCACAAAGCACCGGGATCCGCTAGCACACGGCCGGTGTTAAACCAGCGCGAAGTTTATAGCCTCAGGGGTTGAACGGCTCAGAGAGAACAAACCGAAAACAAATTCACACGCTGGGCGGGAAATTAAGAAACATAAAGAAATAATTTCACGTGTTTGGACTTCTCAGTCAAGAGTTGCAGTCAAAAGAGTGTTTTCGGAGGCTATGGCGTGGATGGAAAAGTACAAAGTTGGTGGGTTGGAAATGTTGGAGGTGGAATACGAAATGGAGGAGTGAAATGACGGGGAAAGGTTATAATTAGGGCTCGGATTTTTAGGTGCGCACCTAAAAAAACCTAAAATAGTTTTTTTTAGGTGGGGCACCTAAAAACACCTAAAATGGTCTTCTTCACCTATTTTAGGTTTTTGCACCTAAAATGGCCTTTTTCGAAGATTTTTTGTATAATTTGTCACATTTCGACAAATTTTCTCAAATTTTTTTGAATTTTTCTGAATTTTTTCGAAGATTTTTACAGTTTTTTTTTCACGTTGTCTTGATGTAATTATGCAGGTTCAATTGTAATAATGTCGTATTTATATGCGAAAATGTTGTTTACTATTTCGTTAAGATTAGATTTTAAGATTAGACCATTCAAGAGCAAACACTGTGTGGTTTTGGCTTGTGTCCGATTTCTTTTTAGTTGTTTTGTAATCTTTTCTTTTTTTAATGTTCTGCTTTGTTGTATTTAAAAATTTTGTTTCATCCAAATCTTATTTAAGCAATGCCGCCGGCAAAGCCAAAACATCACTTGATTCGCGATTGGATTAAACCATTTCCAGAAGGAATTTACACAACGGATGGAAAGATAAGTTAGATTACAGGTATTCCTAACTCTATATTTTTTTGATATACGGTCTAAGCCGCGACCTAGCATAAGCTAGCAGGGCCCTGCGGTCATATGTGTAGATCCGGTAATTACCAGGGGTCCAGCTTTTGGAACAAGCACCCCTAAGAATGCCTCAAAAATAAGTTCACAAAAAAACAAAAGGGTCCCCCTTTTGTTTTTGAAAAGTACCGGGGGTTCAAAAATTCTCACCGCAGGGCACTGTAAGCTAGTAATTCTATTAAAGTGCTCTGAAAGTTCTGAGATTTTACCGGGACGTTAAGCTCGGCCGAGGGCTTCGCCACACAGTTCCCCTTGCTTCCTGAGTGAGACTCAGCAAGCCTGTCTTGCGACGCTATCGAAGGGGGCTCAAAGCTCTTCTGTGTTCCCCTGGTACATAACCAGTACCCATTTTTAGCGACCCACGGAGGGATGCCACAGCTGGGTGGACTGCACACACGGCGATGGGATAAAACCCCCGACGGACAGGGCGGAAGGCCGAAATCTAACCACTAAGCCACTCGTGTGCTTAGTGGTTATCCGTCTTTACAGGTCTCACTCTGTCGCAAAATTTGGAAGTTCTTGTGGAAGTCAAAACAGCAATCTCGAATGCCGGTGGACATATTGGACAGAAGATTCAAACCAAACTGGACTTTGTGATGCAAAAAAATCCTGGGCTCTCGAAAATGGCAGAAATCGCGAAAGTCCAAAATGGCGAAGAAGCAGAGCTGGAAGTCGAAACAATGGCACCGAAGCAATTGGCCGTAATGAAGTACGCTCCGATGGTCAATTGCGATGTGGAAAGATCTTTTTCAATTTACAAAAATATTTTAACAGATAACAGAGCAAGCTTTAGTGAAGTTAATTTGGAAATGTACATTATATGCAATTATGAAACTCGTGAATAAAAGGTTCAAATGCAATAAAATTAGTGTCTTTTTTTGCAAAAATGTTTAAAATAGCTAATAATAGCATAAAAACACAAAAAACGAGCGTTTTGGGCCATTTTTGTGCCAAAAAACATGAAAACCTAAAATACCCTTTTTTAGGTTTTTGGCACCTATTTTGGACTTTTAGCGCACCTTTTTAGGTACCTAAAACGAGATTTAGCGCACCTAAAAATCCGAGCTCTAGTTATAATATTCTAGAAATAACACAAAATTTTCGGAAATTTCCAAGTTTGCAGATTTCCATGAAAATTTGCATGCAAATTTTCTGGATAGTAAGATAGGCCCTTGTACTCCCTACTACCAAAAATAAAATGCCCATATAAGTAAGTAAAAATGATTCGTTGCGATATCAACCTGCAACTTTTTTTTATTCCCGAAGCATACAACATTTGCAATTCCTATCACAAAAAATCATTAAAACAGAAATTAAAAATAAAAATTATAAAAATATAACTTAGAAAGCCAAGACATTCCCGAATACAATTCTGTTTTGCAAAATACCAATGTTTTCCAAAGAACTCTTTTCCAAGTACGACGAAAGTTCAACAAAGTGAAAAACAAATTTGAAAACGGAGAGAAAATTCAAAGAGGAAATTATATTTGGAGACGCGTTTTTGGAATGCGACGTTTTCCACTTACCTGACGTCGTTTTGCGAGAATGTGAGAAAATTGTTGCATAGTAAACGAAAAAAAATGAGACATGAAACTATAACATAGAAACTAAGCTGTGATTGCAGTAATCTGGTTGGAAAAATTTATAACACGAGCTTTACAATATTGTAACAATAACTTTTTTTATCTCTCTGCTTTTCATCAAGAGTTTTGCGATATTCTGACCGTAGCTTTACTTAAAATGGATCTTTCCCTTCAATATTTTCTGACGTTTTCCTCATCGGGTAGGATCTCGGATTTGTTTCTCTGGGCGAGAGCGAATAAGTTTATAGTAATTGATTCGTTCCAGGAAACGATTTGATTGCATAAAAGTTAATTAAACCTTAAAAACGACCTCCATTTTTTGTCAATCTTAGGGATGTGCGTTGAACATCCCTAAGATTGCACATTGTGCAATGTGAACCCTATGTGAACCTATTTTCAATTCAACCCTATTCTCGACTAAAATCATCGATTTTGCCCATTTTTTGGCTAGATAATTAAAATCTGATGTAGACGGTATTATGTCAGTTTTTCGTGTAGATTCTGAATATGTTATTTGTTTCTCCACTTAATTAGTAATTTTGCTTAGAAAATACTCATTTAACCAAAGGTTCACATGTGAACTTTTGCGGTTCTCATGTGAACCTTGGTTACAATAGCCATATAAAGCAAAATTACTAATTAAGTGGAGAAACAAATAACATATTCAGAATCTACAAGAAAAACTGACATAAGACCGTCTACATCAGATTTTAATTATCTAGCCAAAAAATGGGCTAAATCGATGGGCCAATTCAACCAGGGTTCACATGTGAACCAGGGTTCACAAGGTTCACATTGCACATCCCTAGTCAATCTCAAAAGCGCGGGTCCTAAAAAACAAGCGCCCTTCACCGGAATCGATTACGGTGTTTTCTCGCTTTCTCTCTCATTTCCTTGAGTTTATTTCAGGAAGCTGTCGCCCGTCTGCCGATTCTAGTTACCGAATTGACTTCAATGTTACAAAAAACTGCGCAGAAGTGACGAAAAACAGTAATTTTGTTGAAAAATAACGTTTCCTGTATCAGTCCTGGAAAAAAAGATGCCGTAAAACACTTTTTGTTTTGGGATCCTTCTCAGACTTTTCCCAAAATATCCCTTTGCCCGGCCAAATTCACGTCATAAAATGACAAAAAATTCCATTTATAACTGAAAACTACTTTCTTTTTCTCTCAAAAATAAATACCGACCGCTCTTTGTTCGAGAGCAGTCTCGCTTTAGTACCCAAAGGCCACCATTGTTCCCTTGACAATGGCAGGGGACAGAAGGAAGCAAATCTCGCCGCTGCATTCGGCTGGATCCATGACAGCCGTTTTGGACCGAAAAAGCAAAACCACACAAAGCGTTTGTGAAAAATCATTAAATGAGTTTGGAATTGAATACTTAATAAAAATACAAATCAGACAGAAAAGTAAATAATAAAATTTGACATTTTGTTGGCATTCTTCCAATTGAACGCTCACTTTTTTGCCGAAAGAAATTTTTATTGGCAATTATGTTATATTATATTTCTTTGATGGAAAATTTTGAGATATAAAAATTTTATCAATTTAATTTAAGATTTTTTCAAGAGTAACTCGATCCCATCGGTTTCAAAGACGGAGAAAATGATAAAAATCAAGAAAAAGCAAGGCAATTCCGAAGACGTCAATATTAACCCTTCATTGCCGGAGCCATAGACAAAAGGCAGAATGTCTGCATTACCATTAGCTTTCCTTTTGGTGAGCTGTCTTTATCAAAATCATGATGGCTGCCATTGTTTATTTCTCTTTTCTATGTGATTTATTTACAGACACACTCTTTGTATGAATAATGAACACTCATTCCTTTCTTTCTTTTTGTGAAGTCTTTAGCAAATCAAAAGCGTATCCCATCGGATACACTCGGCAATGAAGGGTTAATAATCTGACGTTTATCGCTCGAGTTACCTAAATCAATCAAATGTGTCACCAATGGCATGTCACCCATGACAACATCCTTACCCATGTGACTAACCAAATCGCCGATTTGGTCCACTAATTGCTGAACTAGTTCTCGAATAAGGCGAAATCGTTCCGTAAAATTTTCCAGTTCAAAATATTAACGTCTGCGGAATTGACTTGCTTTTTCTTGATTTTTATCATTTTCTTCTTCGTTGAAACCGTTGAGATCGAGTTCCTCTTCAAAAATCTTAAATTAAATTGACATAACAGGCATTAGTGTTTAAAAACTTCGATCAATTTACCTTCACCTAACCTAAACCGGCTGTAGTTTCGTCGAAACCTTCTTTTCTCAGAATGTTTTGGAATATTGTGAACTGAATTGTAGAGAAACTTCCGTATTTCCTCTAATTGAGCCCCCTATAATAGAGCGGTGTATCCAACACCGATTGTGCGCAAGTCCGGTACCATACCAGTATATCGATAACCAGAAAGCTCCGAAAGAATCTATGAATCATGGACTTCTTGAAAACCTGAAACATCGGGACCAAAATCTGGAAACCAGGAAAAAATTCTGAAAAATTGGAACCAAAATTTTGAAACCATGAATATAGTCATTTTATTTTCCAATGTTATTTTCCACCAAACACACCCAGACAGGCAAGGAACCAACCTGTTGATGTGTCCAACTATGGAAGTTGCTATCACTAGCACATCGGTCTCATGCCCATTTTTGGTGAAAAACAACGCAAGTGAACATAAACATAGACACCTTGGCTGGGCATAGTTGAAATGACGCGAAATAGAGTGCTATGAACAAATAAGGAACTTGCCAGCTCTATGAGAGTACATGCGCTACATGACCATCCTGAAAAACCAACCTGAAAAATCGTGGACCAATATCTGGAAACCAGGAATATAGTCAATTTATTTGCCAATGTTATTTTCCACCAAACACACCTAGACAGGCAAGGAACCAACCTGTTGATGTGTCCAAATACCGAACTCCATCTCTATGAGAATACATTGGCCACATGACCATGCTGAGTAAAATCAGAAACAAGTGAACATAGACACCTTGGCTGGGCACAGGTGAAATGACGCAAAATTTTGCGTTGCGCAATATGGAACTCCTGTTACTACCCATGATAGAACATGTGTCCATAGGATCATTTTAACTGAAAAAGAATGACACGCGAACATAAACGCAGACACCTTAGATGGGCACAGTCGAAATGACGCTAAATTTTGTGCACAAATAGGGAGTAGTCACTAGTCTAGGCACGATGAGAGCGCATGGGACACATGATGTTCTTGAGTAAAAATCATCAAAATGATCAATTTTTTCGTGCTTTCCAAAAAGTGCAATGAAAAAATTGGTGTCCTAAAGCAAAATTTATGGAAACGACGCTTCCCAAAAAGGGCAGGACTGTTTTGGATGAGCGTTGTCAGGTGATGCTGTGAGGATATGCTGTGAGGATTCTCGATATATCAGCATACGGGTGGCATACGGGTAACGGTCTGACTATTTAATGTATACCGTTTTTCAGAAAAATCAGTGTTTTAATTTTCAATTCAATATTTCCATTTGAATCGCTTTGATATTTAATTTTGTTGAAAGAGGAAAAGTTGAATTTTGAATGCGAGCTGAATTTGCTGCGAACTTGCCGCTACTTTCAATTTTCAACCCAGTATTTTCAGTAGTAGTAGTTCTAGTAAATAATAAGTTTGGTCTTTTATCAACCCTATGTTTCAGATTCATCCTAACAAATAA
This sequence comes from Ditylenchus destructor, assembly GCA_022814885.1. NCBI lineage: Eukaryota > Metazoa > Nematoda > Chromadorea > Rhabditida > Anguinidae > Ditylenchus > Ditylenchus destructor. The sequence continues at coordinate 61,972 of JAKKPZ010000022.1, read as the reverse complement.
CTATTCCTAGCGATATTTCAAGATATGATGGCTGCGCAGAAATACCTGGTTCTCACCTGTGTGCTCATGGTACTCTTCGAAGTTGCATATGCTCCAATCGTAAGCACGCTTTCTTTGATATTACTTTTTCTAATCAAAATTAGCTTTTTAGTATCATATCAACACATACAAGTATGTCACTCAAGCAGATGGGACGTCAAAACTCGTTTCCACAGGAACTCGTCAAACAAGTAAGTTTTTATTCTTCTGGTAGACTTGAGTCGAACAGTTCCGGTTCTGCAATGGTACGTACATAAGCGAAAAAAAAACAGACCAGGCGGGTTTAAATTTGCGCCAAAAATTGTTCCTAAAGCTAGGATAAAGTATTTTGTACTCTCGTTTCCAAGAAAGGCGGTCTTTACCCTAATAGGGCGGGTCACTGTAAACTTTTACCATATTCATGTTGTAATTCAATTTTCAGCGGATAAAGCTGAAGCCGATGCAGCGGCGGCGGCGGCTAGAGTTGGTACGATGAGTAGAGGCGTACTAACGAAAAGAGATGGAACTCAGACCGGGGTCACGAGCGATACCCGAACCGAGTTCGCTAACCATGGTTCTGCAGTAGTGTTCAAAGGAAAATAGACTTCTGGCAAAAGTATCATTCATGCCGGCATCTGGAAAGAAACACAAATTTATATGGATAGAAAAATTTCATTTTTGGAAATGATTCTTTTCATATTTTCATTCGTGTACTCAATATCGTCGTTATAATCGAGCTTGTATTGTAATCAAGTATATATGATCTTACCTATTTAATCACAAATGCTGAATAAAACTTTTATCTGTACATCAACAATACTTGAGAATCGTTATCACAAAGCCTCAAAATACAATACTACTATAGTGCAATGTCATAGCTTCAAATTCCAAATCAGCGGGATTCAAAACATAAAACAAAACATCGGTCGGAAATCCTTTAAAAATGCCATTTTTGGATGATTGGTCCACGTTCCGATTGACCGATAGGTGAATGACTGAGAGCCACTAATTTTTTTGTAGAATTCAATAAAAAATTTTCGCTTTCTTAGTGGGACCCAAAATATTTTTCTTTGTTCGCAATCACAGACACGAAAACAAGAAAAAAATCAACCTTACACATAAAAAATCAAAGCGAAATAAAAATCTTTAGCTGAACAAATTTTGTTTGCACATAAAAACATTACAAATAATATTTCTAAAATTTATAATTCTATTTCAATAATAATTATAAAAATCCTCAGTTATAATTTTTCCTAATAATTGAACTCTCTCGCGGCAATTGCCTCTCGTAATTTATGGATTCCCAAGCTTTGTCTTATTCCGCTGATGCGTCTTCTGGGATGATGATGCTGAGTATTCTGCAAGGATCCGTGTTTTTCAGCCCCGCCGGAGTGTCCATCTACGCTAGCGTGATGACCTTCGCCAGCGTGTGTTTCATGATGGCTTGAGGAAGGGCCTGGATGAGTGTGCGTGTGAAGTCCGCTGTGACTTTCTTCCTTTTCACCTGACTCATGTCCACCTTCATGTGACTCGCCGCTGTGACCTCCACTGAGAATGTGAGGCGACAGGATCTAAAATGAGATAAAAAATGTGAGAAAAGTATCAAAATGTAAATGTTGCAAAATCGGTTTTAAGCGAAAGCGATTTGGACTAGGCTCAACATCGTTTGCACATCAAACGTTACTGATCCAGTCAGTTTAGCCTGACCAATACATATTTAATTTTACTAATAACTAATGAGTTTCACCTATGACGGGTTGATAGTTTCTTAAAACCAGCCGAAACCTATTTAGCCAAGAGAGGAAGGTGAAATTTGTTTATCCATGCCCGGAAGAGATAGAACACAAACAAAATTACCTCAATCAAAAGCGCTTCACCGCTTTGTATGCGAGGCGTCAATACTTGTGGACTGAGAATTGCTATGCCCAATGCCTCAGGCGACATAACCTTAGGTGCCAAAAATTCTGAAATCGATTCGAGTTTTAATACGAATTTGAAAAAAAGTGATCCACCTGGACTCAATATTTTGACTATGAGGACCTCTGGTGACAATACTCTGGCGTCCAGAAACTTGGGAGATAGCACTTCGGCTATCAGGGCCTCCGGGCTGAGCACGAAAGCGGTCAAGGCTCGTGGAGATATAATTTCGGCGCGGAATGCCGCTGGCGACAAAACTCGAGCAATTAAGGCGCTTGGAGTCAAAACGGAGGAGATAAATGCTCGAGGACTGAGTGTACTGGCCTAAATAACGGTAAGGATCAATTTCTTAAATACAAATTAGAAATTATTATGTTTCAAAAATTTTGAGACTTCATTTAGCCAATAATCGGTTTCTCATTTTACCAGAAACTAACTCCTATGGCCGATTTTTGTTCGCAATTCGAATTTTCAGTTGATTATGAATCCGACAATGCCCTAATATAGCCCCAGGTAAGTCTTGCAATACAGTCTCACAAAACTCTTAACATGACTACCGTATTCCGCAATATTTGTAGGAACTCTCTTATGCTTAATTACACAAAAGAGAATCTCTACTTCCTCCCACTGCGTCTTTACCCAAATTGCATACAATGGAAAAGTTAGAACCACAGAAACGATCAAAAATAGATATTGAAATTGATTTAAATACAGGAATGACTTTATGATATGCACATAAATTAATGTATCTGCTTTTAAAGCATTTTCATTCCATAAGATAGCATTATTTTTCGATTGACTTTAAACAAAATGAAAGTTGTGCTCTTCGTTTCATTTTTCTTCCTATTGGTTGTTAGCGTTGATAGCAATCCAAGGGTGACTTATGACCCGGACGTATACCCTTGCGGGGATATATACTGGTGTCCACCAGGATACGACTTTGTTTTCGGATATCGCACTGACGATTTCGGTTAGTTCTTATACCTTCAGAGTGCAATGCTTGAGAGCGACTGCATCATTATATTTGATTGCAATTTCAGCTTTCGCCATAATCCATAACTTGCTCATTACCAATTTAGATTGCAACAGCTGGGCGTATCCGTTATCCGAATGCCTTAAAGATGGAGGTCTCTGCGTCAGCAACAAAACGCACCCGGAAGCAGAGAATTTATGCTCTGCCAACTGCTGCAGTAAGATTTAGTCATTTAATTTTATATTGTTCAATTTTCCGCGCATTTTATAAAAATAACTGGGGTAGAATCTCCCTAGCCCCTTAGGTACAACAGCCTCGGTTCCATCCACAACAATAATTCCAAATGTCCAATTTTGTACTATGGTTCGTGCACCTAGTTTCAACAACTCATATAAGGGCATTAGGCTTCAAAGTTCATTAGGCAAGGTTAGGCTTAACCCTTATATGGGGCAGCGCGATGGTGAATTCCAAAGTGGTTTAGCCGGTTGAGCAAAACAACAGTGGAAATACAAATAACTGATATTATCTGTCCGCGCGTTCTATTGTTGGTAACTTTAAGTGCAAATTACGTCATTTAATATTTTCAGAGCCGGACAAGGAGAGTCCAACATATGAAACATATTTGTAATTAATTTTGTGTGTGAGTATTGTGATGATGTAATAAAGTATTAATACTATTACTATTGTCGTGTTTTACCGTATATATGCTTGTATCTATAAGTTACTCCTCCGGTCCCAATCCTTGTGGAACCGGAAAGTGAAACTACCGAAAACGCAGTCATGCAATGCTGCATACTGAGTCCAACTTTGTTTTTCGATATAGTAAATGTTAGAACCATGAACGCAGATGATCCAATTTTATCCTTTATTTGATCGTTTCTGCGGTTCTAATTTTTCCACTATGTGCAATTTGGGTGAATCCGGGAGAGATTCTCTTTTGTGTAATTAAACATAAGAGCATCTATAAATATTGCGTGGGGGCTTTAAATACGGGGAATGGGGCGCTTCTACGGAAGTGCATCCCCCAAAATCAATAGGGTCCCCCCTATTGATTTTTTTATAAACTTCTTCACTCGGTGAAAATGAATAAAATTTCGTGAATCCGGAGAACGGTGCGTGTACAAATGGCGTCCGCGCGTTCTATTGTTGGTAACTTTAGGTGCAAATTACGTCATTTAATATTTTCAGAGCCGGACAAGGAGAGTCCAACATATGAAACATATTTGTAATTGATTTTGTGTGTGAGTATTGTGGTGGTGTAATAAAATATTACTACTATTACTATTGTCGTGTCTTACTGTATATTGTATCTATAAGTTACTCCTCCGGTACCAATCCTTGTGGAACCGGGAAGCGAAACTACCGAAAACGCCATGCGATACAGCCATGCGATGCTGTATACTGGTGTCTACCGGGACATTGAACTAACTTATTCAAAAGTACATACAATGAGTGCCTCCGGCGATGCCAATTCGTTGAGGAATGCGTGCGGTGACAAAGTAAGAGCCTCCAAAGCGATGCCACCGCCCACCCGATTTGCCATCGCAAAAGGTGCCAATGTGCGCAATTCAATCAGCTCTCGCTCTTCCTCTTCCTGCTTTTGTTCGTCCGCTCTTGAGAGTTCCGGGCCATGAGGACCGAGTTTCGGGAATTCCTCGTGATCAATAGCGTTACCACGAGTCGCGTTCACAGGCGACAAATTGGTTTCTTCGCCGAAGTTATCTAATCCGGTGTTTTTGGCAGAAATGCCCATTTTAGGATCTGTAAATACAAAATAAGTATTAAAGCGAGAAGATTTTGAATCCGCGCCAAAATAAAACCAAGCCCTAAAGCAACAATTTTTAATAGAAAAAAGTTACCTTCTTTACTGTCAGATGCATAAATTTGCCGAATTTCCTCGAGAAAAGTGTCGCCATGGTGGGTTTCAGCGGAATAATTGGAGATTATAAAGTTTTTCCTTTCGAGATTGCTGCTCGGATCGGTGAACGTTATGTTTTCCAAATCCTGAGGCAGGAGAAATCCGGACGAACGTGAAATTCGCATTTTCGGCATTTGTGTGGGCCCCTCATTGTGACCTTCGGCTAATTTGGCCAGTCGTCGAATGGATTCCTCCAGACGCAGCTCCCGTTGCTCGGCATTCATACCCGCATATTCTGATAAACTATTCGTCTGATTTAGTTCTCGAAGCTCTAAAACACTAAATTTAGATTGGTCTCGAAATTTTTTGTTCAGAATATCTGGAAGATTCTGGAGCTCAAGAAGATAAGTAGCTGCTCTTAAGAACTGCTGTTCTTTAAGCATAAATGCCTGCTTAACCTGTAAAGGACAAGATTTTCTGAACCTACCTGTAAGGAATTAGGCAACATTTTATGAAACATCAACTTATGATATCACTTTCCCAACCTTTGTTATACCAATTATGGATTTTTTTGACATTTTTTCCCAAAAGTGTGCCATTTTTTCCTAGAAATGTTACTTTTCATCTTGGCATCGCAATTCCTTAATAGCAAATCTGTATATCAAGAGTGGCTTTCTCGCTTGGCTCGAAGGTGCGTCTTTCACTTATGGGCATAATCCTGCACCTGTACGCTTAAGGTATAAGGCCTAATTAGTATACTCTTGTAAGGGTTGTGTGCCTAAAGTCTAGGATCATTTTTTTAAAGATTACATCATCTTTTGAAGCATGCTACTAACATGTTTGCTTTTATACACCTGGTTCAAGAATATCATATTTAAAAATTCTACCTACTTTTCGAGCCATACACCAGCTCCAGCTGAGTTGTGTCCAAAAAAGCGTACCCTTTGTCGGCCATGTCTCTTTTCTGCTCCCGAGTCATCATTCCATGTAATCTGTTCCAATTTGCGTCGACTCTCTCGAGTTCCAAAACAGCTGGGAGCAAGTTCTTCGCCTCGGGCTCCAGTTCGCGCAAAGCATTTTCCACGGCTGCGCCCGTGCCACTAACGTCGAGCAATAAATCAAGCCAAGCTGCAGTTTCCGTGGACTCGGAAGCCTTGTCATTGACCGACTGAATTGCGTTTAATAATAAAATAGTAAGAAGGCGAGAGCATTTTAAAGCTCAACTCGGGAGTGGAGTTTTTTTTTCGCAGTTTTCACGCTATAAAATATGGTCCAAAAAGGTATTTTGTCCAAAAGCGATGACCTTTCTCATACGTTTTCTTATCAGAATCTTGATATAAACGAATAATAAATGCTTACCTTTAACAAATCCGGGACTGAAATGAGACCTTTATCTGCTCCACCTTTACCGCCGAACAGATTAAGAATATTTGGCGAGAGAAAGCCTCCATTGTTCTTTTTAGACGGCAACAATGAAAGAAGTTTCGGCGACAGAATTGACAGTTTGGACGAGGCTCCGCCCTCTTTTCCTGACAAGATTGTGTTGACGAGATTGCCCACTTCATCGAGTATTGTGAGATTTTTGGCCGGTTTCACCCTAAGGTCCCAATGGCGGCCGTTTGGTGTGGCCTCGTGGATTATCCTGAAACGAGAAATAAAAATCAGCGCAATCGGTCCTTTTTTATGCTTTCAAAAACAGAAAAGTAAATCTATTCTTAACTTTTGAGAACCAGTCATAAATTTGGCCAGCAGCTTCATCCGAGATTTTTTTGGCTAAAATGTCTCACCTGGAATTGTCTTCACTCATCCGCCTGAGGTAATCCCGACAAAAGTGGCTGATTTCGCTATAGTGTACCAATTTTTGCAAATTTTCCACGTGTTTTAAAGCCTTATCCTTAGGCAAATTCTCGCTCGGCTCATCCAGAGAAGGCATTTTCAATGCCTCTCTTCTAGATCGGAACGGAAACGTGTCTTCTAATATATTATCCGAGTAATCAAATTCCTGCGCAGCTATTGGCAAACTTTGATCCTCGGGCATTTTAGTGTCACTGTCGGACGACGGATTTACTGTGTATTCGGGAGCAGCACCTGAGGGCCTCCCGAAATAATTCTGCCAAAACTGCTTTATGGAACTGAGCAAGTCGCCGTTTTCAGGCAAAGGGTCGTACTGCATACTAGCCTCGAGAAAGTCTTCCTGGCTTCGTTCGGACTTGGCATTGAGCAGAATGACGAGACATTGGGAAAGTTGTGCGGCGGTTTGCGCGGTCTTGGCACAGTCCTCATACAGAACTCGGGAAAGAGGATTGTCCTTTTGCTTCAGGAGGAGTGATTTGGCTTTAAGCTGGAATGTTGCATTTATTGAGATTTCCTTTGATAAAAAATTGTTCTCAGAAACTATGTTTCTGTCCAAATTTTTAACATTTCATAGATTCCAATTACCGTTCAAAATTGAGCCCGTTAGCTTCGCTAAAGCTTAGAGGCCAACTTTGTCGAACACGGGCGATGAATAAGACTCAATGAGTGTTATATGTGGCTCATTTGAACTGTGATGTGTCCCGCCACGAATATGCTCCATGCTCGGGCCAGTATATAAGTAGTCTGATCTATTGTGTCGTTGTTGGCTTCTACTATATTATTTGTCTGTTTGCTGTTCCAATAAACTGTTGTTCGTTACCGCTCTCAACAAGGTCACAATATAGTCGGTTCACAAACATAACAATGAGCAAGATTGATCATTGTTCTAACTTAAGTACCGAAAAATGTGCCGTTACTCTTCGCTTGAAATGAGTTATAAGATTTATAACCCTTTTACGTGCAAGAAACTCGTTCCCTAAAATTTGTGACAGTTGCCTATTCACCAACCCACCTTGAGCATTGCCACGACCGCGGCCCTGTGCCACAAAAGTTGCAACTTGTTCACGTCAACCGAATACAAGTTTGAATTCCCGTTCTCCGATTTCGGTTCTTCAAATTTCCGATCCAGAATATTCTCGGCCACTACAGCTGTCAATAATGTCAAAATATGACACAAGAATGCAATAAAGAGCATAATTTAGACATTTTGAATAAACGGCAACATCAGAATTCTTCTAGAAGCATAAAATTCAAATATGGGCTCCAAAATCCGAGCTCGAAGCAAACACGGATGCAAATCTGTTTTCACCTGAACATCCGTTAGAAGCGAATTGGCTTGAATCCTTTTATCCCTTTGCCTTTTCACCTTTCGGCTTAACTTTTTCCATTTTTAACATTTTTTGCCTCGTTTTATTTTCGCAGCGATAATTCTCGTTTTAATTGTCCGTTTGACAATAACGGGACGGTCAGTTGAATTGTTGCCTTTGTAAAGGGCAAAGCTGAAGCTGTCTGGCGGCTGTCCGTGAAAGGATTCCTGTTCTCGCGCTTCCGAATTCGTTCGCTCACTTTTTCGCGCGAGTTTATTTTCACTTTCAAAAGTCCACTCACCTGCCAAAGCTCATCATTTCCGCCCAATTGATTGCGAAAGGAAAGCGATCAGAGCGACGAAAGTAATGCAAAATTTACAAAATATGCATACTAAAACTTTGTAAAAGTTTAATACCGTAAACGGTATTTCAAATTTAATCTGACGTTGCTGAGTTTCAGTAAAAAGAAACTTAAAACTTTTTATGAACGAATGTCGGTTGTTTGACGTCTGTTACAATAAATTGTTTCCTGTGCCCGGCCCAAAGATAAGACAGACAATGCAACACAGACAATACAAAATGTGGGCCGAGTTTCTCTGTCGTCTAACTTTTGACGTTGTCTTTTCTTCGTTATTGACTAACTTAAATATTGTGAAAATAGTTCATTACCAAACAGATCTAGTCTATCAATATTTTAGACTAGATCTAGAAATTTTGTAGTATCGATTCAGTCCAATGCAGACCCACAAGACAAAGAGGTATCATTTCATCTGATACCATTTTGTCTTGTGGGTCTGTATTGGAGTGAATCGATATTGCAAAATTCCTCCTCATATTCGCTTATTTGGAAGCTCGATCTACCTAGATTTATAAAAAGAGCGATATATTTGGAATGCTTGTCTTCAAATTCAGTTTTCATAAATATCGTACCATTCAAAATCAAATTTTCAAAATAGTTTTTTCTAGTCCATTTTCATCAAGAAATGGGGAAATTTGGTCGTATTTGCGTAGCGGAGTTGATAATTGTTGCGAGTTGCTTGCTGGCAACTTCTTATTGTGAAGGTTGGTCTTTTAATTTTGCTTAAAGTTGGTTTTTTAATTAGCATACGGTTTAATCAAATTATTGTCTTGTCAGAAATGTCTTGTTAATCATTTTCTAACTTTGTTTTACTGTACTGTACTGTACTGTACTGTACTGTACTGTACTGTAGGACCAGCTCATGGGAACTTTCCCCATAAACTAACATAAGAAGGTTAAAATCACTATTCTCTTTGCAAAATTGTTCAAAGGTTCTCTTTTTGGTCAATTTGAACAAATAACTGTTAAATTCCCGACAAATTTGCCAAATTTTTTATATATTTATTTTTTAAGGTGATTCATGCCCTTAAGCCATACATAAAGGCGAAATATTTGTGGAAGTTGAGATCTTTAAGATCAGCAGCAAATGCTGCATATTAAATTTGGCGGAAATTTGAAAATAATTTATGAGATAACTCACGTTTCACATGAGTAAACACCAAATCTGATATTGGTAACCCCCTCTAAAATACAATTCTAGAGGGGGTTAGCAATATCAGATTTGGTGTTTACTCATGTGAAACATGAGTTATCTCATAAATTATTTTCAAATTTCCGCCAAATTTGATGTGCAGCATTTGCTGCTGATCTTAAAGATCTCAACTTCCACAAATATTTCGCCTTTATCAAATATTGCTATTCCAGGACCAAGCGATACTGGTACTCCCAGTAATACTGCGCCTAAAGAACAATCCAACGGAAGTGGATTTGGCTATATCGACATGGCTTTGAGCCCGTTAGGTTTGCAGAGTCCGAGATTAAGGGCGCATCAGACACAAGTTGCAGGAAGAATGATTGCAAACGGAGTTGGTAGTGTTAAACAAGCTTTAAGCTTTAGAAAGCAAGAGTCAACTCAAGATAAGCCAAGCTAATAGGATGCAATTAATGGATTAAATGATCGTTTATTAAAGATAAACAGCAGAAGCAAAATAAAAGTCATAGATGTTTAACAATACTATAGTCTTTATTGTACTGTATAGTTTTAATTTTTAACCAAATGTATTGAATTGTTGCAATGAAACAAAGACATTAGCGTTTTGTTCTTGAATAATGTTTTTGAGATGACATTTTCGCTAATACGATTTGGCTAATGCGACAAATAGGAGACTTTGAGCGACTAATAAGGAAAATAGCCTAAAGGCAATCATTTGCTCTTGGGAGAAGTTAATCCTTATAAGGAATTAATCTGATAAGTGTTGAAATGCATTACATTAGATATCACCCCTCATAAAATGTTTTTATTAACAGATATGCAAAATGTTTAAAACTAATTTTTTGGCTTTGGCGCAAGGAAACTTTGTTGCAAATAACTGTTAAACTTTTCAAAGCATTTCTGAGCCGTTTGTTTTAGATAAAATTTACAGATTTATTATTTAACTGATCATTAAATTTGTCAATTATCACGTAAATCGCTTCATTATCAGTTTTGGTGTTTCGTTCGGCCATGCACTATTTGGTACAGACTTCGACCTTTAACTGACCAGTCCTCTCCGTAAAATTTTTCGTTTATTTATTTGATTGTCCAAAGATGGAGATTTAATATGAAATCCAAGATTTTTACTCAGAATTTTGACTTAAGCTTGGAAATAAATCCGTAATCTGTCATCATATGACATGCCCGGTTTAGCAAATATTAAATCTCAACTAACCAAAGGTCTAAAATGACGGCAAATTTCCTTAAGAATGTTCCTAATTTAGAAAAGTCTTGCAAACACTCTTCTTTCGTCAAATTCTTTAGGCCATAATTACAACTCTTGCACATACAGCTGAATGTCACCTGCTTAACATTTATTAAAACAGGTAGCGTACTTTGCTCAGATTCATTCTATAGAAATCCGCAGAATTTCCAGAATCTGGTAAAAATTGTTATATTTTCGATTCTTGCTCATTATTGCCTCTTCTTCATTCACCTTCGTATTTATTCATCTCCTCTTCACTCTCTTTACATTCCTTCCATAATTCGCACTTGAATTTCCTCCAATCTCTGAATGCCAAAACGATCGTTGGCGTTGCGTTCAATCCTTTGGATTGCGGCTTTGCTAGAAATATATCGGTTGATTGTTATTCTTTTCTGCTGCGCTGAGACATATGACGAGGAAGTGATTTGGGATATATTACCTGTCCTCATAGGTAATATCTCTCATTGGAGGTGTACTATTAATATACCTTTGTGGTTGTGGAGAGAAACTCGTTGGATAGAAATTTTGGATCTCATATCAAAAATTGTTTGCCGATAACAGTGAATAATCATTCTAATCACTTCCTGAAAAGAAAAACTTTATGCTTCACAACTTTCTGAATTTTATGGCAGCGAAAAGGGTTGCCGGCCTAAATCCTCGTAATTTTTAATCGTTAATTACGTAAATAATGTATTTTGAGAAAATCTGGAAAAGTTGAAAATCTGAAAGATCAATGGAGAATCTAAAGATGTTTAAACATGAAATTCCTAGCATTTTTCGGTAATTATTTGTGGAATTCCAAAAATTTATTTAGACACTTATTTTAAGGTTTCGAATTTTGGTATTTTCCAAATCATCAGGTGAAATTGTTCAATTTTCGAAGATCAGTGGCAAAATTTTGAAAAACACCTGTCCAGTTTATCGATTTTGTGACAGACTTGTTCGTCTTTCCTCCCATATAATTTGATTGTTGGCCATTAAATGCCCATAAAAGCAAAATTTGCCCTTGCAACAACAGCTGCAAAGCAACTTTAGAGAGCAAAAGCCATTGATTTTTTTGTCTGTGAGAAATTCCGCAATGGGCACTAAAATCAATCGGACGGAGGAAACGGGCTGAGTCACCGAACCAAAGCACTTTTAGAAAGAACTGTGAACTGAAAATAAACTTTCCCTCTATCTGTAGCCCGTTTCATTGAGGTCTTCCTGAGCATTTGAAACTTATGCTTCCTATATTAGCAAAAGCTTTTGTACGAAAACAAATTTTATATCTATCTCTCACTTCGAAAAAATCCATTTTATGGCTAGAAATTTCTGGAATATCCCACCAAAATCTTTGTAATTTTTCACGCAGTCCAAATTTTTGAAGAAATTTTGTACTTTTACTGAAAACATTTTACGAAAAATTCTCGAAAAAATTGGCTTATATACTCTTTCGGTCTCGAAGCTTACCACTTTATTAAATTATAATGACCAAGATTCATTGTTGTACTATAATGTGCTTTTCAATGACAATTTCTGGATTCTATTTGTCTATTTTCAGAGGTGCAAGTTTGGACCGATCGATGGGCAGCCTGGAAGAATGCCGCGCTAGCGCAACTGTGAGTAGAGACCCAACAAGCGCAAGCAGCGTGAGTAGCGGTAATGGCTGTGCTCCGTTGTTCGGCAGTGGCAGGAAGAAAAGAATTGACAAGTTTTATCAGCAACAATGCAACTTGCTGGAAAACTTCGAGAACGACAGCAAACAAATTCAGGTAAATATTAAATAGTTGAAGAGGTGAATAGGGTATTGTATTAGGGAGCATTAGGATGTTGCACTATGAGACGATATATTGTATAACAGAGCTCTAGTCATATAATAGTCACCTGAAATTCTGCCGATTTGTTGTGTTTTTTAACTCCAATCCAACAATCGATTTTGTAGAATGAAAGTATTCAATAGTATTAGTAGTGCTCTATAGCTTTGTTACATTCAAACATTACTAAGTTGCACGCTTTATAGGTCTTCCAAAACAAGAAACAGCAGCAAAGTGGTAGCTCTTTCGACACAACGGACGATCAGCTGGCGACGGCAAGTTTGCTCAGAGGAGAAGCCAGCAATGGCATCACGGCTTCCACAACTGATTCGGTCGCCAATTTCGAGGTCCAGAACGATTCTGTGGGCGGTGGAAGTGCTTCCCTCAACTCTTCAATGAGGAAGAAGGATAACGCTTCGCTCTTGATGGGCTCAAAAGACTCAAACTCGAAAATTCAAACAATGTAAGTTTCCATGTTATTTACTAATTCTTTACCAAAGCAATTTTCAGAGATGTAGAAAATCGGGGCAGAAGTGTGGCTCAATCAGCTCGTAATTTGGCCTTAATCACCTTAATGATCAACCTATTATTGACCATTGCCAAAGGCGTCGCTTCATACTTGTCTGGTTCCTTGTCAATTATTTCTTCACTTGTGGATTCTCTGGTAGACATCACTTCTGGACTGGTTATTTGGCTTACAAGCAGGGCAATCAAGAAACACGATCCATACTTATATCCAGTAGGACGAACGCGGTTGGAACCAGTTGCACTTGTAAATTTTATTATGGAATAAAAAAATTTTATTTTAATCATTACAAGTTAATGAATTTAAAAGTTTAGGTAAGGTTACAATTTATTAAGCAATAATCTAAAATATTTGAATACGTTATTGCACCACTTTTTTTGCAAGCATTGAGGCAAGATCACGATGCATTTCGTAACTTTTTCATCGGCTTTTTCGAATTACTGTTTTTTCTTTTTAGAGGTGTTTTTAGTTTTCTATATCTAAATCTGATCTTGACGCGCCTATCCCAATTTTTTACGTAGATGTCCATCTCTTTACAGAACTTCAGTAGGCTAAAAAAATCAAATGATAAATGACGCAATAAAATGTTGCAATAATCATTGCTTTATTGTAGCCTTAAAATCACTCATAAATATTTCAAACAATCGAAACAATTTTTAAAACAATTTGTTTTCAGGTAATTGTATCCGTTATTATGGCCGTGGCAAGTGTACAAATGGTCGTTCAATCGCTGGAATCCATAATCAGCGATAGGATTGATCCAAGAGTGGACGCTCCAACTCTCGGAATTATGTAAGTCTTAATATTTCAAGAAAATGTATTCTAAAATTTAATTAAATGCGGGAAACCGTCAAAAAATTTTAAAAAGTGGTAAAGCAGAAATTTGGGCACTTCATTGAATTTGTGTACAACGGAATATACCATAAAATATAGATTATGGCTTTATAAAAGGGAAGTTCTCTGGTGAGAAGTCTTTATAAAAGAGAGAGAGTTCATCTATATTCTTATAAATTGTTCGAGAATTCCCTAAATACCTATCATATAATATTTCGGTATATTCTAGCAAATTCTAGTATATACCAGCTTTTTTCCACTCCAGGCTCTGATTTTGCTAATATTTTATTTTTATATCAAAATTAACGTATATGAAAACTGTTTAGGTTGACCACAATAGTCGTGAAGCTCCTTCTATACTACTTTTGCAGCCGGTTGGTTTTATTCAAGGAATTTATATTGTAATAACATATATAAAATTAAAGTTCTATATACAACATATTCTTATATAAAGTTTAGAAAGTATTGTTAATTTTCTGTTTAGGCTAAAAGGCGACCCAAGTGTTCGAGTCTTGGCTCAAGACCACCGAAACGACTGCCTTAGCAACTCGATCGCCCTCGTATGTGCCTTCTCAGCTCAAAAATGGTGGGTGTACCTCGACCCAATCGGTGCAATATTCGTCGCAATTTACATAGCTGTCACTTGGTTCCGAACCGGAAAAGAACAACTGATGATGTTGAGTGGGCGATCAGCTGAACCAGAGTTCATCAACAGGATAATAAAAGTCTGGAAAATCGATTATGAAGTCAAGATTTTGTAATATTTACTTTCAGGTATGCATCGACCACGACGAAAGGATTACTGCGATTGATACGGTGTATGTGTATCACTTCGGTACCCGATTTTTGGTCGAAGTGCATATTGTTCTGGACGAGAACATGCGGCTGAAAGATGCGCATGACATCTCAGGTGAGAATTTTTGTAAATAAGTAACTTTGGGAATGGACAAAATTTTTCTGTAATTTTAATTGAAAGTCGTCGAATATCCGATTACAATCTTCATCTGTGCAAATAGATTCTCAGAGTATTCAGAATTTGGTATCCCATTATAGTGCACTTATTCCATAAATGCGTTAAGAATATCTCAAAATTCGCATTTACAAACCAAAGTTGGTATTGTTTTCCCAAATCTGAATAGTTTTTCGTCTTTTGCACTATCGTATCCATAACATTGTTCATTTTGCTTCGCCTTCGCAATGTTGCGTCTTCCAAAGTTGTGACTTATAAAATCGTGTTCGTGACTTTTGCATAAGCGCTGTATTTACTAAACCGTTAAAAAGTGCTTCTAAGCTTCTTTTATGCATATTCTTTCCCGATTCCTAATACCAATAATTTATACGACGTTCCAGCTCTTGTTCAAGACTAATTTCAATGGCTCGTAAGCGGGATTTCTTTAGTTTCTGCTGGCTAATCCTGGATTATAGCAGATTGATGATTGTTTCGATGAGTAACTCAATTCTCCGGAGTTTTCTTCCGGATCTTTTGCCTTTCCATATTAATATGCCATGTGACTCGACCGAAAGGCCAAACATTTCCTGGTAACAAAATTTTGTAGCGGATGCGACGGAATTAGGAGTAATCTGTGGTAGACTGTAGATGTTATGGCTACCTACCGATTTTGCCTTCCTTGTCTAACGTAATGTTTCTGCATGTCTGCTCTTCTTCTTCCGTCTGCTCTTTCTATTATCTCGTTCTTTCTAGCCCAATCACAGATGTAAATTCCGGGAAACGCTTTGAAAGCTAATCAGACTATTATCAAAACATTCCATCGTTCTAAAAAAAGCGGTTTATAAATATTTATATAGTAATCCGCTTATTATTAGGTAGGTTTGAGAAGTTTCCGTTAAAGTAATTAGGCTTACTGTAACGCGTTAGTATATTTGTATCATATAAACGTTCTCTAAATGCCATCAACCAGGACATAGATTTGGAGGAAATTTTTGAAGAAAATGACAAAAATTCCAAATCAAATGTAAGAAAACTTGAAAACCGGTCTTAAACGTAACCTCGGGAAATTTGGTTTTGTACAATGGTACTATTTTATAGGTCATTATTGTTTCAAGAAAATTAATAATTATTTCTAGAAGCACTTCAAAATAACATCGAAAGTTTGCCGGAAGTTGAACGAGCATTTGTCCACGTCGATTACGAGTACGAGCACAAACCACGGGACGAACACAAACTCCCATAACAAACACCGAACCAAACATCCGAAACGGTTAACGTTCGGAGATTAAGGAGATACGGGATTTTTCAGGTGGTTCTAATCAATTTTCTGGTCTTGACTTCTCATGCTGCATTTTTCTTATAAAGTTTGTCCTTTTAATTTTTTGTGATCATGTTAATAATTTTTCCTGGTAATAATGCATTTTTGTTTAAAAATTTCATTTGTTTAGTGAATATTACGGTTGTAACTTTGGTATACTATTTCTATTTTATAGTCTAGAGTTTTTTTTGTATAGATTTCTATTTAAATCATTATCTTTTACAGGTTTGTATTACACACCTACCCATAAATTTACCATAATGGGGTGCGTACCAACAATTTTACAAATATGAGAAGTCCATAGCAAGGGATTTACTAGAAAGCTGTAGGTAAAATACTTTAAGCAGCGGTTTTCTGGGTAAACCTCTACTCCCTGAAATATTGGAAAGTGGCTGAAAAATTGGACAAGCTCCCCTAAAAATGCCTTTGGCGACCCAAATTTGCTACAGTCTACTCCTGAAAACGGTTTCGATTACAATGTTTCCTGGCTTGAATGTTGAATGTAATATATACCTTTCTATGTTTCATTTACTCCTGCAGAATCCTATATTGTGTGCAAAATAGGTAAATTATCTTCAAAATTATTGACAAAATTTGGAATCTGTGGAATAATTCTATTTGTAATAAAAAAACTAGTCTTCGCTCCCCATAGCACCTGCATGACATTTCTCTTGTCCTTTGTATAATTTCTTAATCTGATGAATCTCTTTTCTTATCATATTGATAGCATAGGAATATATTATACGAATAAAATAAAAGTGCAATTATTACTTGACCTTTTCAAGGATCATAACCAATGTTTCCAAAGCTAGACCAGTAAATAATATCACTATCAGCTAACAATATAAGGGTGGCGCCATCGCGATTGTTGCTAATTCAGATCATGCCAAATTCGGATCCGAATTCACTACAACTTTAGTTAAAGCAACATCATACATATAATTAAATTAAACTGGGCAGGGGACCCACTGACAAATAGTGACCAGGGGCGATACTGATATGGGGATTCTCGGCAGCTCCGAAGGCGCTGCGTTCCTGCTAGTAATAATAACTGTATTATTGTTCAGGTGATTGTTGTGTTTCGTTAAGGTTAGTTTTAATTCATACCTGAAAATCACGTGAGGCTTTTGGATGACACAAATGTGGCTCTTTTCTGTCATAAATTTACAACAATGCCCGCCAAATTCAAACAATAATGGATTTAGCCCATTTAAGGGGTCAGATTCGTTTTTCCAAGAGAACCAAGGCTAAAATATGCCCTTTTTAGGGTTTTTACACAACGCACATGCCAAATTTGTGACAGAAAAGAGCCACATTTGTGACACGAATAAGTTTTTGTTGAAAATTGACCTTTGTCGATTCGACTTTTGAAAGAGGATTAATTTTGAATATATTCAAATCCCAGGAATTTTTATAATCAATGTCTAAATCGCTTTTCCAAAAAACCCTAAGATTTAAATCAATTAAACTTTCCCAAATTTCACATTTCTTTTTGTTTTCTCAAACCAAAAATGTGTCATAATATACCGGGGAGCGGGACATCTTCCACTCAGGTGGGAGTTGTTACGGTGCTATATTACCGCAGGTGTTGTTTTCTTCGCAACTTCAAATTACACCTTGCAAAATGTTCGAATAACAAAATTTTATTTGAAAACCAAGTCTGCTTTTTTCTTGCAAACTTTCCACAAACGTAACTTTCTCAGTGTTGCGCATAAGTCTAATCAGATATTAACTTGCACTTTATTTCCCTTCTTATTCATATAAATCAAATAGGTGATTCATCGATAATTGCATATGTCTTAAGAATAATAAATTAACGAATAGCAACGATTCATAAATGAACCCGACAAACTACGCTTTGTTCTCGGAAGGCTCCACTCAAGACTTGCGACACTTTCTATATACAATTTGACACTAGCTGGCGACATTGCGCACTATAATTAATGCAACGTGACACTTGAAATGAACAAGGTGAAAGAGAAATTAGAACAAAACTTCCGAGAATCTTGCGCGAAAGGCGACCAACCTTCCGGTTTTCGTTCAAAAAAGTGACTTTTTATGCCAAAAGGTCATATAAGTCCGTACAGGCACAATATTTTTGTTTGAAAATTTACTCGAAAAAAGGCCACTGTTTTTGTATATAAATTTCCAAAAAAAGTTTGTATAAAAGATCACGGAAATGATTCTTGAGATTCATGGTTGGTCACCCGAGGCGAAATTATGGCGGAGGAATGCTTGAAGGATTCATGAGGCAACAAAACTATGCAAATATGTAACATTTGTACTGCGCACCAACTAATTGAACTTCCAAAACGGCCGATAGCTTGCAATGCCGGCACCAGAGCTCCGGTTATTTCTCTGAAAAAAAAAAAGAAATATAGTATCGGGTATTCCGTTTTTATGCACTTTATGCATATTTTCGAATTCATTTCCGTAACATTTTTGAAACTTTTTGTCACCTTTACGACAAAAATATCGGTGAAATTTCGCGTTTAGCGAGCCAATTAAATTCCAGTGCAACGAATGCCCCAGGGTATTCAGAGCTGATACTTGCTGGGAAATGAGCTGCTTTTTACCAGAAAATGGATTAAAGTTGCGGGGCAGTGTTTAATTTTGGAAAGGATTAAAGCATCGGTCCATTATACGGAGCACGGCTCAGTTGCGTCATGCCGCAGAAAGTAACGGAAATAGGACTCATAAAAGTGGTCTATGATCTTCCATCATAATTTTGCAGCTTAAAAGGCTCGGAAACAAGATTTGAGAGTCAGATTTCCTTTTGAGACTAATAGAATTCAAAAAGAGCTTACCAGGATTCCAGTCAAAAGTGTAGGCGACGCTTCTCCTGCTCTTCCTCAAGATTCCGGTGTCGAGAGCATCGGTTGTCTTCCTCTTGGCAAACATTGGCTGGAGCATTGCGACGAGCTTTCCGCAGATTTCCCTGGACTGGTCATTTTTCTGCACCTGTTTCATTTTCTCGAGCATTGGCAGAAGATTGCAAAAGTCATAGACATCTGAAAACGAAACAGTTAGTACCGTTATTATGTACCAGAATGAAAAAAAGCTATTAGAACAGGAAGTCGAATCAAAAATTGTGCAACAATGAAAATCTCGAGTCAAAAGGTCAAAACCTACTCTTGAGGTCATCGTCACTGAGCTTCCCATGGCTGCCACCGGCGCTGGCTCCGAACCTGCTCAATTCTGGCGTCATTTCTGTTTTTGGCGGACCGGATGACTGAGTGTTTTGCTCGGATTGTTGCGTTGCTAAAAATGAAACATTGCAATTCTCTTCGCAGTATTACTTATTTTTATGATATTTTTATCCCAAATCTGATTAAATTTTGTTTTTATTTGACATCATTCATATTTGGCTTCAACGTAAAGTCGCGCAGATGTGCCAAAAGGAGAGCGCGGTGCTTAGTCATAGCGCTTAGCATCGCCAAAGGAAATCAGAGAATGACTCATTTCATATGCCTGGGGGATGTAAGAAAATATGTTACTCAGCCCCGAAGATGTTTTGAAACGGCCAAAATTCCACAAATAATTTATGGGCCAAATGAAAGTTGCGAAAAAACAACTGCCACGCTTTCATTCTCGAGCAGCTCACTTACAAAGGTCGTATGAATGATGTATCATGCGAAACTTTTTTGAAGCAATTTTTAAGCGATTTTTGAATCTTTTTTATAGTCAATGATCTCCAAAACATTGCAACAAAAGCTTACCTCCATAAAAAAACGTGGCAGATTCCACAATGTGGGCGTTGAGAAGCATTTGAGCCAAGATTCCTATGAGAAGAAAGAAAGTGAAGTTCGTGCGCCTTAAGTGTTGACATTTGGTGACATTGGACTCTGTTCGGGATTGAGCTCTTTGAGACGTTTCAATTTGGGAAGAAGACTGCTCTTGGTGAGCTGGCACTTGTGGAATCTGAAGAATTTATGTTAGAAATCAAAGTGCAAAGATAATATCGAGAGTGCAAATTTGAAAAATGAATGCTTTGAACCTTTAATCCCTTCAGGTGATTTTCAAATGTCTTCAGGTGACTCATGCCTTAAGCTATCAGAGCTTTCCAACCAGCTCCATTTTTCCTGGATTCTGTTCTCTGTTTTTAGTTTCGGACTTTTTGATGACACCAGCCAATTTACTCTTGGAAATTGAATTCTTTTCCAAATTCGGCTTTTTTCTTCTAATGCCCCCAGGGCATAGGATTGATAGAAAGCTAACGGCTCAAAACTGAACGAAACAGTTCCTTGCTAAAATAAGGTCTCAAACCCACGAGGAAGCCCAAATCCAGGATTCGGGTCTTGCCCTTTCGAATGCCCTTTGGGCATTGGTCCCCTCGGGCCACCCAAATCGCGTCATCTTTGTGGGTGGCCACCCACACCGCTTTGACATTTGTCATAAAGGAAAGTCCCAAAAGTGCTTTGAGGTTCGCCGAAAAATGTGAAAATGAATTTTTTGGACAATGGCAGATGAATTTCCAGGATTTCAAGTATTTGTCTCGACTTGACAGCCTGAATACGAGATCAGTTTAAAGTGCGAGAACTGAGCAGCTGCTTCGCTCTCGTCAGAATAAAAAAGGGGAGCGATGTCTGTTTTTGGGTGTCAAAACATTACCCGTTATTCTGCTTCTGAGTCACTTATTCTAGTCCCGAGGCGCTTAAATTAAGAATTCTCGACTATTTTGGTAACTGTTTTTTGACGCGACGGAAGTGGCCCGTTACGTCAGATGGAATTTTTGATACAATGCGTGGTAAAATTCCAGATTTTTGCACTTTAAACCCAAAACTGTTCGAAACTCGAAAAGTTACCTTTGAATTTCTGTCGCAATTCCTGGCACGTCTTTTGGGAAGTGTGCTCTGCCTTGACTCCGAGAATGTGCTGGCACAAGTCTCGGATACGCAACAATCGCACATGATCGCCTGAGGCATACAACTTGTAACGGCGACCGACATTTCCTTAGGAATTACGGTATAATTATAGCAATAACAGGTAGAATATAACGGAAGAAAGTGCAATGAATTTGTACCCAGCGGATCTGAAAAAAGTTTATAAAGCAATTCAAGACTGACAAGTTCGAGAGTCGAGAATGATGATTAAAAACAAAAATAAGTGATCATATGTCGAGAGTTTATAACGGAACATGCGATGCATTCCGAATGATGATTTCATGCTTTTCGTGGAATATTCTAGACCTTAATGGATGCAAGAAGAGATATTGGCCCGCCACAGGTGCCCATTAAAAGGTGGGCGCGAGCCACTTTCCGATTCTCCACAAAAGCCCTCAGGGCATATTTTCCGAGTATTTGAGGTTTCTAAATTGTACTTTTGCAAAACGGAAGGGCGTTTTAATGACAGGTTACAAAGGTGACAGGGCGAACATACGGTATTGGAATGTCTCAATTTTTGGAGTGGGTGGAATGTCAGAGGGAGGAACTGGCTTTGGTTTTAGGGGAAAGGTGAACTCGAGAAATGATGAACCGGGAAGGACATTCGATGAATCATCCTCGAGAGTAGTCATTTTTTTGAAGGAAACCTTAAAAACTTTACACGTTCACGTGCAAACAATATCTGGTTAAAAAGTTCAAGAAAGCTCTGAAGCTCGGGAAAGGTTCCAGTGATTAGAAATCGCACACCTTTACCGTTATAAATACCATATTAATTAGCATTGGGTCACAAGGGCGCAATTATCGCCGGAGGCGGAAACGTGGGAAATAATTTTGTAAAGAAAAGTGAAACGCTCGAAAGTGAAAGGGCGTTGGAACGTTCGTTCGCGTGACAGCGATTAATTGTCCTGAACGATTAACGGGAAACCATTTTTTGGACAGTTATTTGGAGCACAGATATTTTTTGCAACTCGAGAAATTTGTGACGGAAGTGTCTTTTTCCATCGAATTCCGAACTATGAACGTTTATGGACAGTGGAGTTTAGTTCGAGACCAGACGAATTTTTTGGGACGAGGAAATTATTCGAGAAACATATATCGGTACTGGGAAATATCTTCCGGAATTTCCTGGATTATTAGATTGTTCGTAGGAAGAAAGAAGAAGTTTGTTTCCTTCCAGGTAATGTAATATGGGATCGACTCCTTTAGGGAATATAAGAGTGCAATATAAAACATTACTTGCATATTTATTTTTTGAGATAACAAGTATGCAACTAAAAGTTGGAAAATTGAAACAAAAAGAAAAAATGCAACTTCAGAAATATTCAAATTGTTTAAAGTTTAAAATCAGCGAAAAAATTTTAAACCACTTTCGAGCCATAAAAATAGAAACCTGGACAAAGATCGTGTGAAATGACGTCCTTTGTGTGTCTATACGCTGCGGGCTTAAGGGGCTATGTCCTGAGGTATGTTAGAAATAGTATTGAATTGTCTCTGAAGCTGTCCACTTCGGCCGAACTAAACCACACAAAAAGTAAGTAAACAGCTTCGGAATGCCTCCGGGCAAGTTCCCGGAAACTACGGGATTGGCATACCTGAGGCCTTGGAACTCAGGTGAAATCGCCTTATATGTAATTGGACTAACTTTTATGCGAGTTTGAAAGAGTGCGAAATTGGGGCGGGATCTCGACTCATAATGCGATGTCAATGAGGCATTGAGAACGCCGCGCAGGCCAAACAAATTACTTATTCTGGAAGTGTTTTGGCGAGAATTGACTCAAAAGCGGAAATATTTGAGGAATGTGAAAAGGTGAAAAGTGAACAAAGAATAATAAAAAAGTAATTACATATTGCCGAAGGAAATAAAACGTGCTATGTTTGTGGATTACGGTAGCATGAGGTGTAACATGTTGCGTAATGTAAAGGTGTGATACGAGATGTAATGTAAGATGACACATCACCAAGGTTAGGAGGAGGATATTTGGCAACTTTTAGCAAACATTTTTGACATTTTTGCCAAAAATTAAAATTTTCTTTACTTTTTTGGAAATTCCATTTTAGAAGTAATTTTTTTCGTTAATTTTCAAAAAAGGTTAATTAAAGAGAATTCAAAGGTCGCCGAGACTAATTGCATTCCTTCCTCGCAATGCTTACCTTCGGGCATGCTTTGAATTCCAAACATAAAAGGTTTCAAATTAATTGGCAGACGTGACAAATCCGAAAGGGCAGATTTGGACTGAATTAGGATTGAATTGCTCATTAGACACAAATGGAATCATGGAAAAAGACAATAGAAAAAAGACAATGGCCACAAAAACCGTTAAAGGGCAAAATGTTCGCCTGGGGCGAAGTGTGGGAGGAAGCCCCGTAAACGGTTTAATAAACGCTTACAATCCTGAGGCCATTATCGCTGACAATGGCCGGTGCTAATAATGGGCGATGTATAAATTGGCTTTGTCATTTTATATGCTCGGTTCTGGGAAGAGTTTTTATAAAAACAAAAAAGCGAAAACAACTTAAGTCATAATTCTGTTTATCGCTTTGTTGGTACGAATTGACGCGATGCCAGAAAAAGGTTTCAAATGTACAGTACTCTGAATGGCGAAAGTTTGAGGAATTCGAAAAATGACATATGTCAAAGCTTTTGAACTTTTAATAGTTTTTGGTCACCAGAAACATTCCCAAAATGTTTCGTCAGAAACACTTTTAGAAACCAAAACTGACGCTCAAGTCCATAACGGATTTTGCGATAATTTAGTAATCAAATAATCGCTCAGAATATGTTTTCAGCGTTTACGTCACTGATTCAATTATTCAAGCTCCAGCAAGAATTCGAAATACGCGGAGCTGAAGTCAGCAAATTGAGTCTTGAGCCAGGTACTACCTGAGCCGAAACTAACCTAATACCTTCGATAGCCAGCCAACATTTGCACTTTTCGATTGCATACTGGCTACATTTTGTAGCATTTCGATTCCCTAAACAGTTGCACTTTTCCGGAGTCTGTGACGTGTCAATAATATAAACCGCGGCCGTAAAATGACCATAAATGGAACACAGAACAGAAAATGTGCGTGTTCTTGGGTCCAAATAAGGGCATTCTGAGCTTTGAGAAGCAAATCAGATTTCGGAGTTCCAGAGATTAAATTGTTTCCAATTGAAATGTTTATTTTTGAACTGTCACAACGGGACACGTCACAAATCGAATAATCTAGAATGGACAAATTTGAAATGCTGCGCGTCAAAAATTTAAAGCGAAAATAACTGTTAAAAAGACAAACGAAGTATAAAAAGAGAATAAACATAATCGTAAACATCTAACAAAAAAAAGTAACAATTTGTCAGCAAATGTTGTCAAATGTGGATACCCTTTAATACAAAATTGCAAAAAAAATGTCCATCTATAAAACCAAAATATTTCTGAAAAATGGGGAGTAGTTTGTCCGGGGTATTGTTCGTCAGAACAATAAGCGGTTTGGAAATAAATTGTAGGAAATAGGATCTCGATTCAGGATCTTATCTCGACTAAAAGAATGAACCGGAAAAGGTCGGAAATGCTTTGCAGACACAAAAGCTATGCGCCGCTCCAATCATCATTCAACCGGATCCTGCACGCACTTCTAAAGAAGTGAATCACTCTCGAAGTGTGGCATGGGCGTGCCTTCGGCGCTATTCTCTGGATAGGAGGTCCCATTCTCTGCGTGGGAGATCTCAATCCAAGGTGTTGGTCGAAGGGGCGGGGCGTCATAGGGTCACGTCCGCTTTCGATAATAAACGTGAGGAATGTGAAAGAATCTTGACCTTTGCGGGAGGAAGTCGCGATTGGAATTTGTATGAAAATGATTCACGCTACAATTTGGCGAATATTTTGAGCAGAGACAAGTAGAAAAAAGTTGGAAAGAGATACTAAAAAGGCAGCAAATGTATCAACTTTTCATACTTTAGTCAATGTAAAATAAATAAAATAAAAAGATTTGAAAAATGTAAAAAGTCGACAAAAACTGAAAATTGCATCAAAATTGGGAAACATTGAAAATAGGGCTAAAAACTGAGCCGAGCGCAACTTTATGGATCAGTCGGAGATGGGTCTCCATACTGAGACACGCACTAAAGGACCACAAGTCGATTTTTCGTTTTGCGGCGATTGAATTCCGTGCTATCTGTTGCAATCTTTTCAAAAAAATGCTTCCGCTTTTTCGTCTTTGGAAATGCTAGGATTACTATAAATCTCGACTCTCTCATCAAAAGCTAAATCCTCTCAAATCACTTAATCCGATTTCACTGACGTTTGTCATTGATGTGTTTTTTCTATTTATGCAAAATTTTCAGTGTTGAATCACCTGGATAATTAACATTCTAATAAAAAGTATGCTAATATTCCCGTTATCAATTTGATTCATAGAAATTATACTTCGCCTCCGGCAACTGATTCTCGAAACGACTTTGCAGCTAAGGAATAAGGCAAGATTGAAGAGTCCCGAGTCACGTGCGCACATAACGGAAAGTGAAAATTATGATTAAAAATTTAATTTCACATCCAAATTCCGAGAAAAGCAAAATTTTAAATTTTGCTAAGGTTCAATTTCGAATAAAAAGTCACAAGATTTAACCGGAAAGAGTCTCGAACAAGAAAGATCCGGTACGTTTACCTTCAAGGTCGACCCACCCTCACTTTATCGCAATTATCTCCACCCTCACTTAAGATCAAGTTCGGCACTCTAAAGTGCAATTAAAAAGCTGACAATTGCAATAATATTTTTCGTCAACTTCAAAGCTAATTTGAAATTCTTGAGAAAATGTCGCCGTCTGTCCAAAGGAATCAAAAACGAAGGCAAACTTGCAAAAGGAAAGGTAATTGTGCGCTTCTTCGAATGGAAAGATGATGAATGCCTCGAGCGATGGGTTTAAAACACATAAAAATTGAAATCTGAGGGCGTAATTACTGCAAAAGAGAGTTAAAAATTGAAATATTGAGTGTCATTTTAAGAAAATGTTATGTTTTTGGGAATATACGCAAGAAAAGTGCGCGAGTATGAATTTTGTTGTTTCGGATTTTAAATGTCAATGTCCTTATAACGTACCGGATATTCAGAACACATGTTGCCGTGTGTCACCCTACATGACAATGCTACCCACACAACATCGGAATTCCGGTAACAGTGCATGCCGACGGAAATGTTGCCGAATTTGTAGCGCTATTTTGACCGAAGAATAGTTAAAAAGCAAATATTTCGATAGCGCATTTCAGTTGAATTCCACCTGGTGCGAAAGGTATGCCGAAAGGTAAATTTGTTGGCGATGTTAGTCATTATTTTGTTTGAGTTCTTTTGTCGAAAACATTTTTTTGGTTCTTGGTCGTTTTGATTGTTTGTTACTGTGTCAAATGTTGTTGATGCCGCGCAAGCAGACTTTCTCGCTACCGGGAACCGAGCGTCATTCCGGAGTTTGTGTCCCATAGCACTTTTTTTGAAAATCAAACAAAATAGCAAAAAAAAAGAAATACCCGAGCAGCGCTAATTCTATAATAAATCAAATCAGTTCAAATTTGACGGGAACAGTTCGTCTGGCGTTTGCAAAAAAGGAAGAAGTCCATAGGCCGATCAATAAAAACCAATGCCAAAGGAACAGTTTTTCGCGCCAAATTTGAAATGATGCGACAGAATTAGCGCTGCAAGGGCGTATGTCGATCAAAAGATGTAAAATGTCACCGCAAAAATCCACGTAATGTTTCGATGTCCTCCCTACGCACGTGGCACGACGCGTTGTCTGCTGAAGTAACAACTCACCTTAATGTAAACTCAATTATATGAACTGTCTGCGCAAAAAACTGCAAAACAAATGACATTAAACACTTTCGGCTGAATTCCAGGTGATTAGCATACGATTTAATTTAATGGCAGGTAAAGGTGGTGCTAAATTCTTGTTTGTATAGTTTTCATAGCTTGACATTTTATTTTGCGTATTTTATTTATCAATTTATGGAAAAATGTCACAAATTAAAACATTTTGACACTCTCTTTGCAAAGCATCTGAATGTCCTAAAAAGTGCAAAACCCATCATTACACGCACACTAATTACTCACAAAAGTTGCACTTTCCAATAGCACAAATTTTTACAAATTAGCAGGTTCGGTTGCGACCACCCAGACATAATTTCAGACATTAAATTCACAAGAATGACAATAATTTGGCAGCAAATTAGCAACTTTGGGTTCCCGAAAGCAGAGCTGTGAAAAACATCTCCTGGGAACTCTGAAAGCGGTAATTAGCAGCGCAATGGACTGAAGATGCCCTCCGGGCCTATTGGTCTACACACAGTCTAAAACTTTGACACTGGTGGGTTAGCGGGATTGATGTTTCAGTACTTTTCGCTTCGTTTGGAATGATGAAAACTTGGCATTTGGCCCAATTGCTTGAGGGCATTCATATCCAGAGTATTGGAGCCCGCATTGGAGCCTCCCGCTATATGACAATTAATTTTTAATTTTTATTATTGTCCTCGAGAGTGCTCAAAATAGGACTTCCAAAGAGGAAATTGAGCTCATAACAAGTCTCGTTTCGTTCTCGATGCACTATTTATGGCCAGCGGAAAAAAAACTCATTATGGAAGCTCAAAGTTTAGCATAGTTGCTACTAAAAGCGAGAATGGGAATGCTCGGAATAAAAACGTACGTCAAAAGGTGATATTTAACGTAATAAAAACAAGTTATTATTGTTTATATGTCGCGAAAGAATTACGTGAAATTATTTGAACGATGAGTAATGGGTTTAACATTTTGCAACATCATCGCTTGTTGTTGCAAAATTATTGTTGGTCTTTGAGGCTGAAAGGTGAGGCTTAGAGCTTAAGCTTTAAGCCAGGCTGAAAGGAGTCTGCAAAACAGTTAGTAAAAACGTAGGTTCAGACTAGGCTTATGCAAAATAGAACTGAGCGATTAGGACATACCTTTCATATATTACAAATGAAACATAAAAAATGTAGTTTTCTTCTAGCTGATGACTCATAAAAATTGACAACGTAGAAACATCTACGTAAAACAGCAATCTTTGATCGAATTATTTTCCTGCAAAATGTAACATATTTGGAACAGCAGTCGTGAAAACGTTAAAACACAATTTTATCCAGGTTCGATATTTGCTCAATAGTGGGAAAATGAGATCAAAAGCCGGCTGCAAAGCACAAAAATGAAACACTCTGCTATGCAACATTCACGCATTTATTGAACCAAAGCTCAAACAAAAGCGACCCGAGAACAAACCAGATCATATGTCGTGTCAAGAATGTGAGAAATGTAACGGTAATCTATTCTGAAAATGGAATGGAAGAAAGGTACAAGGCATTGCAAACATTGCTTCGCAAAGTTTGCAATGACTTTGCATTACTTGCAAAGTTTTGAAATGTCTTCGAGAATAAAAGATGACGTCATATCTGAGTTACGGTGAGAAATAGGATAAAGATCAAATACCACGAGACTCAAATGTCAAGAATTTTGCATTTGAATTCAAATGCCAAGATAATAGGTTTTTTTTTCGTTTGCTAACGGACCTTTGAGGAAATGATGTAGCTCAATTTCTATTTTCAGAGTAATTATTCGTCTAATATAATTAACGGACCTCTTCGACCAAAAACCGGGTGAGTGGGCCGAGAGGTTCAATTTGGGGTGACTGGAGGAGGACTGTGGACCAATTTGATCAGCCTGATGGGATTAAGTTCGTCGATTAAATTACGAATATTTTGTTTCAAATTTTTCCACCAAACGGACATTTCCTCCTCCAGTCACCCCAAATGACATCGGATCCACAGTTTTCTGGATTTTTGTTATCCCAAATTTATCAGGAGTTCAGAGTTTATAAATTCTTATTTTACTGCAGTTTTTTTCTGCCATTCCAATCGAAATATGTCAGGTGGCTCAATTGTCACGGGTGAACTCGAAGATATCACAAGCATCGGAAATTGTGACCTTAGCTCGGGATTTCCTGTGTCTCATTCTTGTCAAAGGCATATGATGAATCAGACACAAAATTTGTGATTTTAAATAATGCAAAGGAAATCATTCTGAAATGACACAATGAATGTTTCTTTTGGCAACTAATTAACGGACCGCCGAATGAAAGGAGAGATTAACTGTCGCGCTAGATAAAGAACAAAGCCAAGTCCCAAACAGGTCACATGGTTTAAAGAAGCATCGCAACAAGGACAATTGACTTGGGTGGTCTTTCGTGTGTGGCACAGTGCGATGATGTTTCTTTGTCCGATCCTTAAAGTAAAGCAATGCTGAAAAACATATGCGTGGGAATTTGTCTAGGACTTTTTTGAAGACTATCAAAAATTCAAATTCATAGTAAAAGATGAGCCCAGCGCTGCTTAACTTGATAAATCAGACAGAGAGACGTCTTTGCACTGCGCAACTCAATAAAGACCACCTACATTGATTTTCCATTTTCCTGGAACTTTGTGCACTTTAATGAGCTGAAGAGGCTCCAAAAACTGAGCAATCCAAAAAAGGCCTGCAAAAGGTCCACAGGTCAGACTACATATTCTTCTCTGCTATTCTACTTTGTGAATGCGTTATTGGTCGCCACGTTTCAGAGCTCATATGAAATTTATATCCTAATATAGCCTAACTACAGATTCAACATCCCGAGAAAACTGATCCTGAAAGAAATCCTGGAATTATTCAAAATTCTGACCAAATTTCACGTCTTCAGAACAAAAAAGAACTTCGAAGAATTCAATCAGGAATGTACCGATTTGGGCATAGGAATTCGACACATGGGACCAAGAATCCGTTTGATTTAGAGAATTAATCGGTTCAATCTGTGGTTCTTTTTATTCTAACGGTAAAAGTAACGATTTTCATGAGATTAACGAGCAAATTCTCGAAATAGTGGCACCGGAACGCTAAAAATGAACAGAAGCCATCGGAAAAGAGGAAGAGAGTTTTGGTTTACAAGCAATAATTCGTAATAAATATATGCTTAGAGGTATTAAAGTAAACCAAGAAGACGATCATTTCTTGACTTATATAGGCCATCTTTCCAAAATTCCAAAGAAGATTTAGAAAATAAATGACAAAAATTGAAATATCAAATCATGTGCCCCAAAAATTCACATCCTAGGAAATGCTTGGGACTTCGGACCTCAGATGTTAGTTCCGAAAAGGTAAATGAATTAACTAATGGAATGCGTCACCTTCTTCAGAGGTCAAAAGTTGAGGTATTCGGATTACAAATGGCAGCGAATTCCACATAAGCTTAGACTATAGCTTTGCATCCATGAGTCTTCTCCTAAAAAGGGCATAAACTTTAAGCCTCAAATGTTGTTTGATGAGTAAAGGTGATCTTTATTTTAGGGACTTAAAAGTTCAAAAGGAGAAAGATTGAGTAAAAGAGACTATGGAATTTAGTCAAAATTTGATTAGTGACAAAAATCAGAAAGAAACAGAAAAGAAAAATGTCTAAAAACCACATTTTTTTTGCTAGGACTTTCGAGAATAGGAGTGACCAATTTTGTAACAATTTTAGTATACTTTGAAACATTTTAACTCTTTCATTTTGGACATTCTTGGTCATTTTTATTTATGGGAATTCCTGTGAATTAAATTCTGTGAATATCGTATTCCATATCGTATTAACTTTCTCTATTAACTCTCTCAAATATCTTGACCGTTTGGCTAGACATTTAGCCCCAATTTATGTCCCAAACGACATTTTAATTGAGTCTCGTTTAAACTTCCAGGAAGTGTCACCATAAATAAAACTCCCCAGCACGGTTCCAGCTAACCTTTGCATGCATTCTCGAATGCGCAGGTGACTTAATTTCGTGTCATGTCCTACATTTTTATTTTTTAAAATTCATTCTTTGGTAAATTTTTCACCAAATCCAGGAAAATGAAAACGCCGAACTGAGCCTAATGGCATTCATTGCGTGATTTCATTTCAAACGACGTTTCAAGTACAGTAACCCGTTCAATCCCGACTAATTGCAATCTTCCGGCAAACAATTTGCGCTCTCAAAATACACCTGAATACTCCCGACACCCACCTGGTTTAATGTCCTTTGCCGTGATTCACGGTATAGCGATTGCAATTACCGTTAAACATTGCACTTGTTTTGATAATTCTCGTTATAATCAAAATTTTGGCTTCACAAAATTGAGTTTTTCGAAGCGCGCATTCCATATAAAAATATTTTACGGGACAGGAAAGGTTTCACCTGCTTCTAATTTCTCAATTTAATTGCCTTTTCAGGTAATTATCCTGGATGCCAAAATTACTTTGCGCTGGATTTCGGTTTTTA
Source organism: Ditylenchus destructor (assembly GCA_022814885.1). Classification (NCBI taxonomy): domain Eukaryota; kingdom Metazoa; phylum Nematoda; class Chromadorea; order Rhabditida; family Anguinidae; genus Ditylenchus; species Ditylenchus destructor. The sequence goes on along the minus strand of JAKKPZ010000022.1, from coordinate 30,690 downwards.
TTGGATCCGGAAGTCTGATCAGGAAGAACATGTTTAGATTAGACTAATTTTCAGATTACCGTTAAACATTGCACTTGTTTTGATAATTCTCGTTATAATCAAAATTTTGGCTTCACAAAATTGAGTTTTTCGAAGCGCGCATTCCATATAAAAATATTTTACGGGACAGGAAAGGTTTCACCTGCTTCTAATTTCTCAATTTAATTGCCTTTTCAGGTAATTATCCTGGATGCCAAAATTACTTTGCGCTGGATTTCGGTTTTTATTGGATCCGGAAGTCTGATCAGGAAGAACATGTTTAGATTAGACTAATTTTCAGAGAACACTGCGCATACTCTCTCGCTGTTATCTTTGCTTCTCTGACTTTATTCAGTTGCTTTAAAATATGAATGCTATTCGGGTAATGGTACAAGAAAACTCGGCTATACAGACAGAGTATAACTGTATAATAGAAACATTCGTTACTTTTGGATTCTAATTTGAATTCGCGCCAAGATTTGAAATAAGAGGTAGCGGGATAATTTAAATATTGAGTTATCCGTAATTGAAACCCCTTTTTCCAACCTAACTACGAGAGTATCTTCAGTTAGGCTCTTCTATCAAGGGCTTCTGTTCGACGGAATACGGTATTTACTTTTACCTTCAAGGTTTTTAAGTTGAAAACTAAGCTGAAATAATTGAAATTTAGAATGCAAACTCATTTTTCCAATTTTTTATTTGCAATATTTCGTGTAATTCCCTTCCCCAAAAATTTTCTTTGCCGGAATGGAATAAAGTACAAATACAGTACCCAACATTTTTCCATCTACGCTTGCTTTCTCGATAGGTTTTCTAAACAAAAGTTTGCGTTTCCAACTTTTCATTTCCATTACCAAAAGGCTCCCACTTTTTTCGCATTCAATACCACTTTCACTTTCTTTTTCTCGCCAATTAAACAATGCCCCACAAATCGCTCCTCCATTTTACGTCGCACATTGATTTCCGCCCAAACACATGATTCGAATTGATGCGTTGTTGTGCATAAACATTAGACAGGTATTGTTATTTGGTGTATGCCACAGGGCTTAATCCCGCTAAGTCACAAAGAGGACTGGAAGATAATTAAAAACTCTACTCTGTTGCTTTGAGTCCTGCGGTGGCAAGCACAAATGACTCAATAAGTAGGGGCTGCTTTGTGTGACACTCCTGGATATATATTGTATTGATGAGTCAAACTTTGTCAAGAGCCGATTATTAAAAATCCATGCACTCACCGGATGGGCACTGAGTCTGAGCGACTGCGCAGCGAACACTCCCGAGCCCTCTGGTCATGTTTAACGCCAGGATTGTGCTAAGAGATAAACCGCAAGGGCAGGATTGTGAGAGAAAAATTCAGGAAAGATGCACAATTGGCTCACTTACTGGGATTAGGCGAGGACAATACGTGAGTGGTTGTGGATTTAAAACCTGTTCAGGTGAGAAAAAATGTTATGGACAGGAAAAAGATGACACAATGCGACATTCTCGAGAGGAAGTTCCTGTTTTCAAATGTCTGAATTTTGATTGTGAAACTGTCACGTAAGTCGATGACTTGTCCAGAAAAATATTTGTGGGAAAACATACAACAAAAGTGTCGTCACGTCGGCATATAGGATGGGGACCGTCCAAAACGGTTTGATCAAACAAGTTCGTGTATATTGATGATTGGTGCGAAAATGTTTCGTTAAGTTCGGTTTCGCTGGAGCAAATTGTTTCTAGAACCTTATGGAATGTTCTAGAAATGCCCCAGGCGTTTTGCTCATTTTGAGGTTTAGAGTCGGATTTAGATCGAGGTTGTTTTGCATAGGGCGATACTGGTTTCTAATTTTCTATTAGATTTAACATGCATAGTACGGTAAATCATGGTACGGTAGTTCGATATTTGGTGGGGAATGTTTGTCATATTTTTATGATCCTTGAATGACAGTTCATGACTGAACAGTACCGTGGGAAACGCGCAAAGGACGAATTCTGTATAAAAGGCGAATCGAGCGGCGAGAGTGGCGTAGGTGAATAAAATATGAGACTAATTCTAAAATTGGGCGGCAGTTAAGTACGCTCAATTGAGCACTCAGTTCTGTTGCACACCGTTTTCTGAGCATCTATTAAAGTGCAAGAAAAGGAGGTGAAACTTCCGGAGGACGGAGTGATGGGATGCGCGTGGGCTCTCGCCATAGATTCTCCCACGGAATTCGAGGAACGTTTTGCAAAAATTGTTTGTGTGGGAATTTTTATCTTTCGGCATATGAATGTCTTTGTTGTGTGGTCTTCTTGGAATTTTGCTTTTTGTGAAGTGACTTGTTATTTTATTGGGAGTTTATGTCTGCAAGCAATGAAAGGAATGGACAGTACGTGACTGCTCTTGATCAACAGAATCGACTAGGTCTAGTTTGGATGAAGTTCACTTATTAGTAGCCAAAAATGGCGCCAATTTGGAAAAAACTGACGTCATTTCAGGATGAACTCTTAGTAAAATTGAATCCACAGCATTAATAGCTCTCATCTTCGTTTTTCCAGAACTGTTAATCTCCAAGAACTTCATCCATCTTCCACAAAAACTATGCTTAAACCTTTTGTGATATATTTTATATACATTTTCATTGCCCTAAAGGAATGTCTCAAATTGATTACGGTGACCAACTTCCGGAAGTTTTGAGTAATGGATGCGCAAGAAAAACTCACCCACGGACTTATAAGGAAATAACAAGACTAATGTTTGTGTGGGAGCTGCGCAGAATTTTTAATCCGGAAAAGTGGACATAACTGGAAAACAAAACGTAAAGGGAAGCTTTTCGGAGGAATAGTGTCTAATCTCAAGAATGGTTTAGGAAATGCGGTGCACAAGAGTGTACGGTAATCCTGACATTTGGATGTGTCAGAATAAGAAGATAGCTTTCGATAAGAAGATGCAGGATTTCGGAGAAGATTGGAAAGCAATACTGAAGATTGTTTCCTGGAACTCGAAGTTTTATAGCGACACACAATATTTAAAAATAGATTGTGAACCAGAGGGATACCAAGCTCAGAAAAACTCTATGGCACTAAAGTTGGAATTTGAAAATTTTCATAGAATTATTTAAAAAAACTTAGAAACGGTTTGAATTCAAATTTTTACTAGCGCAGATTTCAGCTTTTGCTTCAACAAACAATACCTTGCACTTTTAATTGGTTAGACTTTCTTTGCTCTTCGTTCTGTTTTTTCGTTTTTTCTTTATTTGTAATCTGCTCGACCGCTTCGAATTGTGACAAATCTTTGGCGCGTGACAATAACAAAGTTAGCAATATTTGACTCAAGACTTGTCTTACGTAAATCGCAGAATCCATTCACGCAGTGACTCATATTTACCTCTGCATTCCAAATAACGGGACCGTTTCTAAAGGGCAAAAATATCTCAATGATTTCCTCTACGAAAATAGCATAAACAACGAAAATTTCAGAATCACTTTTAAGAATGAGAAAGTTTTATGCCTAAAAAAACTTGATTTTAATTAAATTTTAATGAATCAGGTGATATTTTTGAATTTGAAACCTATGAACTTTAAAAATTATTCACCTTAATTGCTCTCGCCTGACCGCTGAGTGAATTTTAAATACATTTTAATCATTCCAAACTTTAAAAGTCCCAAATCGAATCCGTTTAACGGATGCTCATTTAATCATCGAAAAATCATTCGAGCATAAATTAAAGTTACGGTGGTCTCGAATTGAGATTTTAAGTGAAACTTGAGCGAAATCGCCGCCAAGTGTGCGTGACACCGAAAAGGGCATTTGATTCAGGCGCTAGAAAGGGTTAAGTGACATAGACTTTTAAATGACATAGACTTCTGACATTCACAACACACTCAACAAAAATAGCAACATTAGACTCACATCATTCCGTTTATTTCCAAGTCTAAAACTAAAAAAGATAAAGTACAAATTTATTCACACACGAAATCATTCAAGCGAAACCCCCGCTTTTCCCTTAAAAAAGAAACAAGGTAAATATTTTAAAGTACAAAAAAATTCTCCTGGACAAAGGGAACTGCGGTATAAATTTTGAGCGAATTTATTTATTAAATAAATTTTTGGTAAATGTAATAATTTTAGTAAAAAGAATTATTTTTTGACAGCGACTTTCAAATTTTTTAGAATTTGCATCTCAATCATTTCTCGACCTCAAAATAATTGCATAAACTGGCAACATTTCGCATTCCATAATTTTTTCTACAAACTAAAGCACAATTTTTCAGGATCATTCAAGCGAAACCCCCGCTTTTTTCCAAAGAAAAAAGTAAAGACAAAGTTATTTTTGCTTTTTATACATAAAAGTAAATGGCTCATTGGCACATAAATGTGCAATGCTCATTCAATCAAAGCGACAAAGTTCGCATAATTCTGTTTATATCCTCGGGCGAAATGAAATGTAATTTCAACCTCGAGAAAGAACGTGGGCGGTCATTATTAGTACATTAGTCACTCAAAACAAAGGATTGTTTTGAGTAAAAAGCAAACTTCAGTCACCGTATACACTTTTGCAATGCTTTTTATGCCCACGCACAATTTTCAAGACTGTTATTTTAAGTCAAATCTTTGAGTTCGGTTCACTGAGCAAATTGACTGTAAAGTTGCGGAAATCTCGATATAAAATAAGTGAAGTTTGCAGAAAATTGTCCACTAAAAATGCATTGAAGGTGAAAAAAATGTAAAGTAATAAAAAGCAATTAATTTTGCCATTTTAAACCAAAATTTCGATCTGAGTTTTGCCTTTTTACTAAACTATGGATTCGTTACAAATCGTTCTCAAATTATGCAATCTGTCATAAAAAATTATGACTTCTTCAAACACTTATTAACTTCTTAATCCCGACCAAAGTTCAAGGCTAAAATGCCATTCTATTCTTCTTTTCTTTAGAGAATTCGCTTTAAAGAAGAAATTGTTTCCCGAAGCCTGTGCTCACAAAACATTCTCAACCTTTGTATGCGCAGGTATGTCCAATTTGGAAAGCACGAGACTTCTTCCAGTCATTCGGCATAAATAATCGGGTAAATAAACGGAAAACAGAAAAAATGAGTCATACTTTTTGTTGAAGAAACATATGCTATCGTATCCGGCAAGGTAACAGTTAATTAATAAAAAAATTATACTACCGGCATTAAAAATTTATTGCGTTAGAAATTTATTGTGAATAAATTTGCATTCGAAAGAAAAATTAATCAGATATTTAAAGCTTCGAAATCATTTCCGGTTCGGAAGTGAACCTGAATTCAAATTCGCTGATTCACAATTACTTTTTGGCAAATTGAAACTTGCAAAAATTGAGAAAGAGTAAATTAAACGGTAAAAATTTGGATTAATAACGAAGCAATATACAAAGAATTCCAGAAACTGTCCCAATCCCGGTTAAAACACACCTTTAATAAAGGTAAAAGTTTGGATGTGCTTACCAATTTTGCGTGGGAGCTTTACGCCAATTTTACACTTCCAGAAGTTTAAGAGTGGGATTGTTACCTGGAACTTTATGTTAGTTTTTTTACCTTTGAGGTAACAATAGCGCACCTTTTGTAGGTTCAATGGCCGGAGGCGTCAGACAGAAAAATCGCAACATGCACAATTCGATCAACAGAATTTAAAAATCGTCCGCAATATTGACACGCAGTCTTTCGGGAAGAAAACTTCGTGTCAAATTTGCAAGATTTCAGGAAATTCTTGGAATGTATGGAATGTGCCTTGGAATTTGTCTTATTTACAATGGGCATTTCCAAAGTTGTAGGTCCAAAACGAGGTTCAGGAATTTTCAGGATTGGAATGAACAATAAAAATGTGAAAGGATAATTGAATGACTAATTTTCTCATTATTTCGCATGATTAAAAAGTTCATACCGTAAACTCTCTAATTTAACCCCCGGGGGTATAATTATTCAATCGACCTCTAGGGGGGGGGCAAAATTAGAGGGGGGGGTAAAAATAGAGGGGGGGGGTAAAATTACGCGATCGAGGTTTTTAGTTTTTTTATTTAAATTTTTAGCTTTCACGTGGTCTTAATTATATATTTCAGCTATGGAACAATCTTCGCTGCTGACGAAACAGCTGTTTTCCTCGATCCCACATATGGAAAGTGCATCGACCAAAAGGGAGCCAAAGAGGTAAATTTGACAAATTTGTAAAAATTGGATTAATTTTTGAAGAAAGTTTCGAAAGTAAATTTGAACAAATCATGCGTTATTTAGGTGATAGTGGTCTCTACGGGCCACGAGAAGAGCCGCATAACTGTGATGCTTACTGCGACAAGCGACGGAAGAAAATGCCTCCCCTACGTGCTTCTGCCGCGCAAGATGCCGGACAAGAAAATCGTCGAAAAGTTCGAAGGCAAGCTCAACCTCGCATGGTCAGGCCGAGCATGGTTCAACGACGAATGGACCGCCCAGTACCTCGAGGCAACTATCGGTCCAAAGATGTTCAGCAACCGATTACTCGTCTGGGATTCGTTTCGCTGTCACATCAGCGCGCAAACGAAAGCAACATTGAAGCAACTGGGACTACATACAGCTGTCGTGCCCGGTGGTTGCACCGGTTTCGTGCAGGTTAGTTTCGCTTATTTAATTTTAAGCTTATTTAATGACTATTTTGGTGAATATCAAAAATTAAGTGATGATATTGTGAATTAAGTATGATATTTAGGCGCCAGATGTGAGCTGGAACATGCCGTTCAAGCAGCATATTCAGCGGGAATATAACAACTGGATGCTGGCCGCTGATCGCGAATGGACTGTCAAAGGAAATCCGCGCGCACCGGGCATGGAAGTGTACCTCGGATGGATAAGCAACGCTTGGGATTCTCTGACTCGCGAAGCAATACAGAAATCGTTCAAAACCTGTGGCATCACGAACAATCCAGATGGTTCCGAGGACCACTTGATTCACTGTCTCCGACCAGATGGCTCAATTCCTCTTGGACAAGAACTCCTTCGCAAGGCACGACTCGAAAAAGATGTCGAAGTGATCGTTCCAGAAGAACCCGACGAAGATGAAGACGTAAACAACGGATATAAAAGCGATGAAGACATTGCGCAGTAAGAAACCTAGTAAAAATTTGTTCTTTCTTGTCATATGGATGTTTTATTGATGTAATTCTTTGTTTGCAGACAGTTTATTAATAAAAATTTATCGTAAGAACATAAGGAAAACATACAAAAGTGTTTAAAAATGCACAATATTACATAAAAATTTGCAAAAACTAAAAAATTTGGCCGAAAATCGCTTTTTGGGAAAAACCCCTAATTTTACCCCTGGGGGCAAAATTAGAGGGGGGGTATAATTACTCGATCGACCTCTAGGGGGGGGGCAGAATTAGAGGGGGGGGTAAAACAAGAGGGGGGGGGTTAAATTAGAGAGTTTACGGTATATTGCTTACGAACGATTTCTTGACTATGACATAAGGTAAGAACAGATCGAAGATAGAAATTTGTAACTTCCGGTTGATACCGAAAATAAGTGACATCAACGATAAATGAATGATATCATTAGGGTGCGGATTTTTAGGTCCCAAAAATCGCATTTTAGGTACCTAAAAAGGTCCCAAAAAAGGCCATTTTAGGTCCCTTTTAGGTCCCACCAAAATGGTCATTATAGGATCAAATTTCGCCCAAAAAGTCATTTTAGGACCGTATTTTACATCGAATTACCAACTAACAACCAACTGTTTACCTTTTTTACCATTTTTTGCAAAATTTTTCCCAAATTTTGCAAAAATTTGCCAAAGTTTTGTAAAACATGGCAAAAATTTCGAAAAAAATTCAAAATTTTTTGGGCGGGAATTCAAATTTTGGATTTTTTTTGAAAAAATGACGAAAATTTTTGAAATTTGAGCAAAAATCCCAAAAATTTGACGATTTTAGGCAAAATAGGATGGGACCTAAAATTTCCCAAAAAAGGCCAAAATAGGTCTTTTTAGGTTTTTTAGGTTTTTTTAGGTTCGGACCTAAGAATCCGCACCCTAGATATCATCAATAGTATCGACATTTATAGTAACATCGATGCACTTTTGGCTGCAAATAATCAAAATTCCTCAAATTCCTTACCTTATTCTGCACACATCACTTATAGTCTGCACCAGATTAACCTTCTCATCTGAACCTCTCACCTTAATCTGGCCAGGTGATGTTCAGTATTGAATCAGCATCGAAATCAATCATCATTGAAAATATGAGAACATTGTTGCTTTATTAATCAGGAATTATACTATTTTCGGCGCAATTTATTTAATGATGTTTTCCATAAATGGACGCTTCCTGGAAGCGTTGTCTAAAGTTTAAAAAGGTGAAATCATTTACTTCAACGGACTTGTGCAAGGTAGTTAAATTAGTGAGAAGGTGCAAAAATCGGCTTACGGTTTCGATGGCATCATTAAATGAACGCATCCTTAAAAGTGCTTCCTTAAAAAGGAATTTCTGGATTAAGATTTGTGAGAAGTGTGGAAATGAAAGGAATCGCACTTTAAAAGAAATATTTTAAATGCAGATAAATGGTATCAAATATTTGGAAAAGAAAAAAGGCTAAAGGTTTGGTCTACATCTGGTCTCATACTGCACTCCTATGAAACCTGCAGGAGTGCAAAATTTCGGCGCAAATTGGCATGGAATATCAAAGATTGGCCATGGGAGTGGCCCCTTTTTACTGAGTTCATTTTACTAAGTTCAAATATCTCTAATGAAATGTTCATAAGGGTAAAATTTTACCAAATGATTGTAAACTTCGAATTTAAAATACTGTGCTTTGTCTCAATCTTGTTTAAACTAATAACAGCGCAAGAAACAGGAACGATCTAAAATTCTAAAGTCTTGAAACTGGGTATAATGTGCAACCCGGACTGATACTGCAGTTCAGCTCGACCCCTGGCCGAGAAGCTTTCACCAGACAATCAAAATCAAGAGCTATTCTCTTCTAAGAACGCTATGCTAATTTTCTTCATTCCCGCAAAGCGTAATTGCATCGAACAACGCTTGAAATTATTTTGTGTTGTTGTCTCTCAACAACGATCTATGAAATTATGATCAACGATATTATTTTGTTTATGCCAACGATCAGCGTTAAATCTTAAAATTACAGCTCACAACTTCAAAATTGTGCCCTAACGGTTGTTATTGTCAGAGAATTAATCGAATTTTCGAGTTTAATCATATTTCAGGTAATTGTTTGCTGTTTTGTGTTTTGCTTTTCTTATTGGGCTTCACTCAAATTCGAAAATGAGATTAGAAAACCTTTTCGATGAACGCATCAGTTATAATGAACTGATAGGGACTTATTGCGAGGTCCGTTATATGACTTATACGATGCCGTTTTACCAGAGTTTTCAAAGGACAAAAGGATACGCAAAATATCCATGACGTCATCAAACACACAAAATTATCAGAACAATGTGTTCTGATAATCGCATATATGCCCTGCGGGCACAAATGACTACCACCGACCGTTTAATCGGATATTTTTCTTTCGTTTTCTGCTAATGTAATTTCGGAGTGCGTAATTAATATTTGTGTGTTTTGTTTCCGTTATTGAGGCGTTTTCGGAAGTGATCAAACGAACTCTCTGAACTCATCCCAAGCCACTCTCGAGCCACAAAGGGCCATTGTCACTCGAAGAGGCTTAGGGCAAAATCCACAATTTCTAGAATATAATTACGAATGCTTTGGCGTTTGTTGCCGAAATTAATCCCGAATTCATTTCCCGTTTGAACTTTTTGGGGGCAACTTTTGGCATATATTATTCGAATTATTTGAATGCAATGAAAGTCAGACAATAAAAATGTAGCCTTAAAAGAGAAAAAAATTCATCCTTAAAAACTTATTAAAATTTTTGTAAAAACAGCAAAAAGAGGAAATTATAAGGATTTTGAAAATAATAATGTGAATATTAATTTTTAAGAAAATTGTGCAAATTTATGGAGAAAAATGTCGCAAAAATACATATATGTGTCTTATATCAAACATTGTTCTGAAAATTTGTTAAAAATAGAATTGAAATTTTACATGGGCCGTAATCTGAGAAGAATTTTGTCCCGGATGGTGCAATCCGAGCACCGTATTGAGAAAGCACGGCTTCGAAATTTGCTCTGTTCAGTCAAATGATGACCCGAAATAACTCAAAAGCAATTTTCTGTGGCACAATTTATTTGGGACCGTTTTGATGGCTATCGTTTTTAGCACAAACATAAACAACATTTGTCACATATCCGAACGCTAATGGCCAAACAACTTTATTCCAGAATAATTTAATGTCACGTGATGGTACCCAAAATATCTTCCTGGATTATTAAAAATTCCGGAAGCGAGCCAACGTGCTGGCTCAAGATTTTTGATTCCGATAAAAAGTAATTTGGCTCTTAAATGAAATTTTGAAAAAGTTTTGTCGGCGTAAAATTGAATGACGCGAGTTTTGGAATGTCAAATTTTTGAATTTATTTCAAGCATTTTCATTTCTTTAAGTAAATTTGTGTTCGTTTTAGAAGAAAAAATTTTTAGAAAATAATAAAAAAGGTGACTCAGTCGTTAATTCGATAAAACGCCATTTTTAAATATTTGCATTTTCGAGTGCTCAAATGCCAAGAAAACTTTATTACGCAATGCATTGATCGAATGAGCGGTTAATGGAATCAAATTAACGGTTCTTTGAAAATGGTTCTGTTCTCTGAAAACTGAAATTGAAATTGAGGTGAAAACAAAGTCATTTGGGGGAGGAAATGTAATAAACCCAAAATTGAGGTATTAGATCAAAACAAAAGTGCGTAACAAAGTCGACAGTATCATTGGCTTTTAAAGGTCAATATGTGCTTTACTGATGACGCACCTGTGACCTTCACCGTAATCACCTGAGTTAACGCAAGTTTTGTAGAAAAAATGCACTCTTGCGAACTTATGTTCTTATGAGCCATTCAACGTTCTTAGTAAACAAACACGTGATGTAAAAGAAAACATAAGGAATGGTAGAGGAAATAACGGAAAATGAGACGTAAAACATTGAACGGTTTAATAAAATTATTATCAGCAGTCATAATCCGAATCAGAAGGGGGTTCAAATAAATACTTTGAATGACAGTTATTTTTGTACAAAGTGCGTTGGAGGTAATAATTTATGATGAAATGGAATTTTTTAAAGTACAGACCTATTATATCAAATTTATAAGGCAAGGGGAAGGGAGACGTCACAAAAATGTGACCCGAGATTCTAAGAAAGCAGAATTTGGAAGGAGAGACGATTTCTGGAAGAAGATTGGAAAGGAAATACTGTTCTGTTTGACGCTAATAAGCAGCACTAAAAAGACTCAGGTGTTAGCTGAAAAGGTGTCCAACAAACTTCGAGTGATAACTGTGAAATGTTTAAAACATTGTTCTACTTTATACCCTTTCTAATTTTTTTATTTTTCGCTGAATAATTCTGCGTTTGACGTTTGCATAGGCTTTATCACAGTTATGTCACAGATGTGACATACAATGTTACAAATTTAGGCTTATGTTCTAATTCTGTTAATATAAACACCTGTCTGGCATTCCTTTATCCTGCTTTTAGCATTTGCTCACTACAATTTTCCAATCTGCTAAATTTAAACGAGATGTTGCGTATGTTTTCATGACTTGCGAAATGTCATTCAATTTGACGCGACGAAAGGTCCAAAGAATGGAATGCGGAGGATAAGAAAATGTTTCATATAAACTTAATGGCAAGCATTTCCACGTTTGGATCAGAAGCAGGATTAGAACTTCAAAATATCACGTATGCCGTCTTTATAAATATCCTTAGTTTTCGAAAGTAAGGATTTAATGCGTTTCCAAAATTGCATTAATAAAAATATGGACGATTTCGGTGTGGGCGAATTGATCTCGAAGTTCGAATTGAACTTTGAGTCCAAAATAGGAAATGAATGTATCCGGAAAGTTATTCTGGATTGAATTATGTCGTCATCCGTCAGATGAAAACATTTCCAAAACATATTTTCAGGACTCGGGCATCAAAATACGAAAAGATCTGTGAAATGAAGAGACTGTGTACCGTTATAAGTCATTGCAAGTTGGAAATAAAGGTAAAATATGTTTATTTGCAAGTCTATGGATCTAAAAATTCGGGAATACGTGAGTTTGAAGGTATATAAAGTTTACGTGTATTAGATAACAATTGCCGAAGATGTTCAGTACTTTATAACAACCTTGAATGTATTGATAAGGTAGCATCAAGAGAAACAAAACACATTTTTTCTATCGAGATCAGTGATCTCTAACGTTGAGAAATAAATAATTTCTTTTACAAATTTATATTTTGTACCTTTGTTCTCATCCCGAAACACGTTTCTCTCATCATTCGTGATGCAATCATAGGTGATTAAATGTCGCAAAGGTCAAGGTAAACTCCTTGCAATCACAAATTCAATGCATTCTGGCTTGAATTGTTGTTACCAAAAGAAGGCTGGTACGATAACTGTAACGATGACAAAGATAGTTTCTTCACTTTGTTTTGCTTCCGGTTCATCTCGCGAGCTGTTAGACTAAAGATCAGCTGAGACTCTCAGAAAGCACAAAATCTAACCTCACATCATATTTTGTGCAAAACGATATTTTTTATACTCTCGATTTATTTTCTGTACTTTGATGGTCACAAAAACGGTGACACGCCCAAATTTGGCGAGTTTTGATACATATATTTTATCAATGACTAAGATCAAAATTTTTGTTAGTTTATTTTGTGGGCGAATCGCGCAAATATGGTCACAAGACTGGAAACGGAACAAAATTTTTAAGGAAATTGGAAAAGTTCTTGAAGCAAAGTATCACCGTAAACAATTTTATGATGAGAATTATGGGCAAAAAAGAGTGGAAGAAAGAAATATTTTGAAAAACGTATCGAAAAAACGAAAATATTTGTGCGTTCCACAAACAATTATTGAATGTAAGAACATCGGAAATAATTATTGCTGCACTAAAACTGCGCCAGCAAATTTAGCCGGTCAACAGTCAGACTCTCTGCTGAGAACAAAGTATCAGAAGAAAGTACAGTCTTCCCCCTCTAATCCGGCACATTTCGGCCGAAACGGATTTTTTTGTATGGAAATTCCCCCTATAATCCGGCCCTCTCCAATCCGGCACCCCCTCTAATCCGGCACATTTCGGCCGAAACGGATCGCGCCGGATTAGAGGGGGAAGACTGTATCACAAAATCAGCAGTCAGTCAGCACTGCTGATTCTGCTGCTCTGCTGACTCAGCAGAGGCTGCGGACTGATCGAAAATTTGCTGGCGCAGTTTTAGTGCACCAATAACTATTTCCGATGGTTTATTTTTCAGCCAATATGCGTTAAAAATAATTTCGAAAATGAAAATTTGACCTTGAACCAGATAGTTGAAAAATGAACAAAGAACAAACAAAGGACTACCGTTTTTTCTCTTGAGTAAACCCCCCTCCTGAAGTAAGCCCCCTCCTGAAGTAAGCCCCTCCTAGAGGGGGGGTTGAAAAATATAAGCCCCCCTCTAATATACGCCCCCCCAAAGTAAGGTTTTTTACATTAAAATGCTCTTTTTTCACATATATTATCTGTTTAAATACATTCGTTGAATAAAATATCAACAAAGGAAATGTGTTTGAACAAATTCTTTTGTTTGATGAATTTTCAGAAAATGATTCTTCAAAACCATAGGGTCCCCCCTATGGTTTTTTGGGCAAATACTTTTTTAAAGAAAATTTTTGCCAAAAAACCATAGGGGGGACCCTATGGTTTGAAAAATCACTTTTCTGAAAAATTTGTCAAAAAAATCAATAGGGTCCCCCCTATGGTTTTTTGGACATTTTGCTAAAAAAATTCGAAAATTTTGACGATGTTGACAAAAATCTCAAAAAATTTTCCTCGCCGGCGGAGCCGGCGAGGGGTTGAACAATATAAGCCCCCCTCCTGAAGTAAGCCCCCCTCCCGAAGTAAGCCCCTCCTAGAGGGGGGGGTTGAAAAATATAAGCCCCGGGGTTTACTCAAGAGAAAAAACGGTATTTAGGAAACCAACCTGAAAAATTGTGCAGGTGGTAAGTCAAAGGCGGCCATAAACCACAAAGACAATAAAAAAATAAAAATAAAAAATTTGAAACGCGAGGAATGCGTCGTTCGAAAAGTAATGAATAACGGGCATCAATTATCTTTTAGATTGAAAGCGATTTTTGAAACAATTAAAAACTGCTCATTTCCCATGAAAATCGAATCGGGAGTAATACTTTAGGGGAGTGCCCAATTTTTAGGTTTCCGTGAACTTTAGGGGATAGCAACCCAGATCATTTCCTCTGCGTATGATTCATTCAAAACGAATAAAGAGCTTGAATTTGAAACAATCTTCTAGAAACTTCAAAAGTTTCACGCTTCATGAAATACTGAAGAAAAGTCCTAAACTTCACTTTGGTAATGTATCAAATCAACAAAGACTAAAGCATTCTCGGTGAGAATATCGTTGCAATCCAAATTCCGGTAAACGGAACGAACGTAGGCGAGATTAATTGACAATGGATTGCGTGCCAAATATCTTGCCACACACACTTATGGGTCCCATTCGATACATGCCCTCAGGTAACTTAACATGTTTTCCTTCATGACGCATATAGTTCTGAGAAATTTCTGTTCAATGGCCTTCATTTCTCAGTTTTTCTTTTCAAGATTAACCAAAATTTCAATTGAAATCAAAATCGTTTAATAAATGTTTCGCTGTCATGCAATTGTTTTAATTAAAAGCGTGGTTTGTTTCAAGGAGAAAGTACAAAAATTATGAAGTCCAGACTCAAAATATACTGGAACTGTCACGAATTCGTGACCAAAGGTTGAAGTCGTGGGCTTTTGAGAATATCAAAATGTACGATTCATAAAAAAGAAAAAGGTGGAAGAAAGTGCCTATAAATAGCTGTCAAGTTCTCCTTCTCTCAAATCAAAATGGAAAATCTGTCTATGTGTGCTTCAAGCGGTGATGCTGATTTTTCTGAAAGGTATTGGCATTTTTTCTTATGAAATAAATTTTGTACTTTAGTGGTGAACGTCTTGTAATTACTCAGCGCTATTTCTTCACTGCTAATCTCAAAATCATATTCTACGCGTATATCCTGGAACTATGTTTTAACTGTAAATCATCAAACTTTGCAAAAAAGCCCCATAAAACTGAGCATGGGTATCGCGTGGAGTACAGATTGTGTTCTGAGTGTGCCTCTCGCAATGCTCATTCCGTTCATTGCAAGTTGGAAATAAAGGTAAAATATGTTTATTTGCAAGTCTATGGATCTAAAAATTCGGGAATACGTGAGTTTGAAGGTATATAAAGTTTACGTGTATTAGATAACAATTGCCGAAGATGTTCAGTACTTTATAACAACCTTGAATGTATTGATAAGGTAGCATCAAGAGAAACAAAACACATTTTTTCTATCGAGATCAGTGATCTCTAACGTTGAGAAATAAATAATTTCTTTTACAAATTTATATTTTGTACCTTTGTTCTCATCCCGAAACACGTTTCTCTCATCATTCGTGATGCAATCATAGGTGATTAAATGTCGCAAAGGTCAAGGTAAACTCCTTGCAATCACAAATTCAATGCATTCTGGCTTGAATTGTTGTTACCAAAAGAAGGCTGGTACGATAACTGTAACGATGACAAAGATAGTTTCTTCACTTTGTTTTGCTTCCGGTTCATCTCGCGAGCTGTTAGACTAAAGATCAGCTGAGACTCTCAGAAAGCACAAAATCTAACCTCACATCATATTTTGTGCAAAACGATATTTTTTATACTCTCGATTTATTTTCTGTACTTTGATGGTCACAAAAACGGTGACACGCCCAAATTTGGCGAGTTTTGATACATATATTTTATCAATGACTAAGATCAAAATTTTTGTTAGTTTATTTTGTGGGCGAATCGCGCAAATATGGTCACAAGACTGGAAACGGAACAAAATTTTTAAGGAAATTGGAAAAGTTCTTGAAGCAAAGTATCACCGTAAACAATTTTATGATGAGAATTATGGGCAAAAAAGAGTGGAAGAAAGAAATATTTTGAAAAACGTATCGAAAAAACGAAAATATTTGTGCGTTCCACAAACAATTATTGAATGTAAGAACATCGGAAATAATTATTGCTGCACTAAAACTGCGCCAGCAAATTTAGCCGGTCAACAGTCAGACTCTCTGCTGAGAACAAAGTATCAGAAGAAAGTACAGTCTTCCCCCTCTAATCCGGCACATTTCGGCCGAAACGGATCGCGCCGGATTAGAGGGGGAAGACTGTATCACAAAATCAGCAGTCAGTCAGCACTGCTGATTCTGCTGCTCTGCTGACTCAGCAGAGGCTGCGGACTGATCGAAAATTTGCTGGCGCAGTTTTAGTGCACCAATAACTATTTCCGATGGTTTATTTTTCAGCCAATATGCGTTAAAAATAATTTCGAAAATGAAAATTTGACCTTGAACCAGATAGTTGAAAAATGAACAAAGAACAAACAAAGGACTACCGTTTTTTCTCTTGAGTAAACCCCCCTCCTGAAGTAAGCCCCCTCCTGAAGTAAGCCCCTCCTAGAGGGGGGGTTGAAAAATATAAGCCCCCCTCTAATATACGCCCCCCCCCAAAGTAAGGTTTTTTACATTAAAATGCTCTTTTTTCACATATATTATCTGTTTAAATACATTCGTTGAATAAAATATCAACAAAGGAAATGTGTTTGAACAAATTCTTTTGTTTGATGAATTTTCAGAAAATGATTCTTCAAAACCATAGGGTCCCCCCTATGGTTTTTTGGGCAAATACTTTTTTAAAGAAAATTTTTTGCCAAAAAACCATAGGGGGGACCCTATGGTTTGAAAAATCACTTTTCTGAAAAATTTGTCAAAAAAATCAATAGGGTCCCCCCTATGGTTTTTTGGACATTTTGCTAAAAAAATTCGAAAATTTTGACGATGTTGACAAAAATCTCAAAAAATTTTCCTCGCCGGCGGAGCCGGCGAGGGGTTGAACAATATAAGCCCCCCTCCTGAAGTAAGCCCCCCTCCCGAAGTAAGCCCCTCCTAGAGGGGGGGGGGTTGAAAAATATAAGCCCCGGGGTTTACTCAAGAGAAAAAACGGTATTTAGGAAACCAACCTGAAAAATTGTGCAGGTGGTAAGTCAAAGGCGGCCATAAACCACAAAGACAATAAAAAAATAAAAATAAAAAATTTGAAACGCGAGGAATGCGTCGTTCGAAAAGTAATGAATAACGGGCATCAATTATCTTTTAGATTGAAAGCGATTTTTGAAACAATTAAAAACTGCTCATTTCCCATGAAAATCGAATCGGGAGTAATACTTTAGGGGAGTGCCCAATTTTTAGGTTTCCGTGAACTTTAGGGGATAGCAACCCAGATCATTTCCTCTGCGTATGATTCATTCAAAACGAATAAAGAGCTTGAATTTGAAACAATCTTCTAGAAACTTCAAAAGTTTCACGCTTCATGAAATACTGAAGAAAAGTCCTAAACTTCACTTTGGTAATGTATCAAATCAACAAAGACTAAAGCATTCTCGGTGAGAATATCGTTGCAATCCAAATTCCGGTAAACGGAACGAACGTAGGCGAGATTAATTGACAATGGATTGCGTGCCAAATATCTTGCCACACACACTTATGGGTCCCATTCGATACATGCCCTCAGGTAACTTAACATGTTTTCCTTCATGACGCATATAGTTCTGAGAAATTTCTGTTCAATGGCCTTCATTTCTCAGTTTTTCTTTTCAAGATTAACCAAAATTTCAATTGAAATCAAAATCGTTTAATAAATGTTTCGCTGTCATGCAATTGTTTTAATTAAAAGCGTGGTTTGTTTCAAGGAGAAAGTACAAAAATTATGAAGTCCAGACTCAAAATATACTGGAACTGTCACGAATTCGTGACCAAAGGTTGAAGTCGTGGGCTTTTGAGAATATCAAAATGTACGATTCATAAAAAGAAAAAGGTGGAAGAAAGTGCCTATAAATAGCTGTCAAGTTCTCCTTCTCTCAAATCAAAATGGAAAATCTGTCTATGTGTGCTTCAAGCGGTGATGCTGATTTTTCTGAAAGGTATTGGCATTTTTTCTTATGAAATAAATTTTGTACTTTAGTGGTGAACGTCTTGTAATTACTCAGCGCTATTTCTTCACTGCTAATCTCAAAATCATATTCTACGCGTATATCCTGGAACTATGTTTTAACTGTAAATCATCAAACTTTGCAAAAAAGCCCCATAAAACTGAGCATGGGTATCGCGTGGAGTACAGATTGTGTTCTGAGTGTGCCTCTCGCAATGCTCATTCCGTTCATTGCAAGTTGGAAATAAAGGTAAAATATGTTTATTTGCAAGTCTATGGATCTAAAAATTCGGGAATACGTGAGTTTGAAGGTATATAAAGTTTACGTGTATTAGATAACAATTGCCGAAGATGTTCAGTACTTTATAACAACCTTGAATGTATTGATAAGGTAGCATCAAGAGAAACAAAACACATTTTTTCTATCGAGATCAGTGATCTCTAACGTTGAGAAATAAATAATTTCTTTTACAAATTTATATTTTGTACCTTTGTTCTCATCCCGAAACACGTTTCTCTCATCATTCGTGATGCAATCATAGGTGATTAAATGTCGCAAAGGTCAAGGTAAACTCCTTGCAATCACAAATTCAATGCATTCTGGCTTGAATTGTTGTTACCAAAAGAAGGCTGGTACGATAACTGTAACGATGACAAAGATAGTTTCTTCACTTTGTTTTGCTTCCGGTTCATCTCGCGAGCTGTTAGACTAAAGATCAGCTGAGACTCTCAGAAAGCACAAAATCTAACCTCACATCATATTTTGTGCAAAACGATATTTTTTATACTCTCGATTTATTTTCTGTACTTTGATGGTCACAAAAACGGTGACACGCCCAAATTTGGCGAGTTTTGATACATATATTTTATCAATGACTAAGATCAAAATTTTTGTTAGTTTATTTTGTGGGCGAATCGCGCAAATATGGTCACAAGACTGGAAACGGAACAAAATTTTTAAGGAAATTGGAAAAGTTCTTGAAGCAAAGTATCACCGTAAACAATTTTATGATGAGAATTATGGGCAAAAAAGAGTGGAAGAAAGAAATATTTTGAAAAACGTATCGAAAAAACGAAAATATTTGTGCGTTCCACAAACAATTATTGAATGTAAGAACATCGGAAATAATTATTGCTGCACTAAAACTGCGCCAGCAAATTTAGCCGGTCAACAGTCAGACTCTCTGCTGAGAACAAAGTATCAGAAGAAAGTACAGTCTTCCCCTCTAATCCGGCACATTTCGGCCGAAACGGATCGCGCCGGATTAGAGGGGGAAGACTGTATCACAAAATCAGCAGTCAGTCAGCACTGCTGATTCTGCTGCTCTGCTGACTCAGCAGAGGCTGCGGACTGATCGAAAATTTGCTGGCGCAGTTTTAGTGCACCAATAACTATTTCCGATGGTTTATTTTTCAGCCAATATGCGTTAAAAATAATTTCGAAAATGAAAATTTGACCTTGAACCAGATAGTTGAAAAATGAACAAAGAACAAACAAAGGACTACCGTTTTTTCTCTTGAGTAAACCCCCCTCCTGAAGTAAGCCCCCTCCTGAAGTAAGCCCCTCCTAGAGGGGGGGTTGAAAAATATAAGCCCCCCCCTCTAATATACGCCCCCCCCCAAAGTAAGGTTTTTTACATTAAAATGCTCTTTTTTCACATATATTATCTGTTTAAATACATTCGTTGAATAAAATATCAACAAAGGAAATGTGTTTGAACAAATTCTTTTGTTTGATGAATTTTCAGAAAATGATTCTTCAAAACCATAGGGTCCCCCCTATGGTTTTTTGGGCAAATACTTTTTTAAAGAAAATTTTTTGCCAAAAAACCATAGGGGGGACCCTATTGATTTTTTGACAAAT
This sequence comes from Ditylenchus destructor, assembly GCA_022814885.1. Lineage (NCBI taxonomy): Eukaryota > Metazoa > Nematoda > Chromadorea > Rhabditida > Anguinidae > Ditylenchus > Ditylenchus destructor. The sequence goes on along the minus strand of JAKKPZ010000022.1, from coordinate 10,722 downwards.
TTTTCAGAAAATGATTTTTCAAAACCATAGGGTCCCCCCTATGGTTTTTCGGAAAAAAATTTTCTTTAAAAAATTATTTGCCCAAAAAACCATAGGGGGGACCCTATGGTTTGAAAAATCACTTTTCTGAAAAATTTGTCAAAAAAATCAATAGGGTCCCCCCTATGGTTTTTTGGACATTTTGCTAAAAAAATTCGAAAATTTTGACGATGCTGCTCTGCTGACTCAGCAGAGGCTGCGGACTGATCGAAAATTTGCTGGCGCAGTTTTAGTGCACCAATAACTATTTCCGATGGTTTATTTTTCAGCCAATATGCGTTAAAAATAATTTCGAAAATGAAAATTTGACCTTGAACCAGATAGTTGAAAAATGAACAAAGAACAAACAAAGGACTATTTAGGAAACCAGCGTAAAAAATTGTGCAGGTGATAAGTCAAAGGCGGCCATAAACCACAAAGACAATGGTGATTTTCGATAGCATTGAAACAAAATTTGAAACGCGAGGTATGCGTCGTTCGAAAAGTAATGAATAACGGGCATCAATTATCTTTTAGATTGAAAGCGATTTTTGAAACAATTAAAAACTGCTCATTTCCCATGAAAATCGAATCGGGAGTAATACTTTAGGGGAGTGCCCAATTTTTAGGTTTCCGTGAACTTTAGGGGATAGCAACCCAGATCATTTCCTCTGCGTATGATTCATTCAAAACGAATAAAGAGCTTGAATTTGAAACAATCTTCTAGAAACTTCAAAAGTTTCACGCTTCATGAAATACTGAAGAAAAGTCCTAAACTTCACTTTGGTAATGTATCAAATCAACAAAGACTAAAGCATTCTCGGTGAGAATATCGTTGCAATCCAAATTCCGGTAAACGGAACGAACGTAGGCGAGATTAATTGACAATGGATTGCGTGCCAAATATCTTGCCACACACACTTATGGGTCCCATTCGATACATGCCCTCAGGTAACTTAACATGTTTTCCTTCATGACGCATATAGTTCTGAGAAATTTCTGTTCAATGGCCTTCATTTCTCAGTTTTTCTTTTCAAGATTAACCAAAATTTCAATTGAAATCAAAATCGTTTAATAAATGTTTCGCTGTCATGCAATTGTTTTAATTAAAAGCGTGGTTTGTTTCAAGGAGAAAGTACAAAAATTATGAAGTCCAGACTCAAAATATACTGGAACTGTCACGAATTCGTGACCAAAGGTTGAAGTCGTGGGCTTTTGAGAATATCAAAATGTACGATTCATAAAAAAGAAAAAGGTGGAAGAAAGTGCCTATAAATAGCTGTCAAGTTCTCCTTCTCTCAAATCAAAATGGAAAATCTGTCTATGTGTGCTTCAAGCGGTGATGCTGATTTTTCTGAAAGGTATTGGCATTTTTTCTTATGAAATAAATTTTGTACTTTAGTGGTGAACGTCTTGTAATTACTCAGCGCTATTTCTTCACTGCTAATCTCAAAATCATATTCTACGCGTATATCCTGGAACTATGTTTTAACTGTAAATCATCAAACTTTGCAAAAAAGCCCCATAAAACTGAGCATGGGTATCGCGTGGAGTACAGATTGTGTTCTGAGTGTGCCTCTCGCAATGCTCATTCCGTTCATTGCAAGTTGGAAATAAAGGTAAAATATGTTTATTTGCAAGTCTATGGATCTAAAAATTCGGGAATACGTGAGTTTGAAGGTATATAAAGTTTACGTGTATTAGATAACAATTGCCGAAGATGTTCAGTACTTTATAACAACCTTGAATGTATTGATAAGGTAGCATCAAGAGAAACAAAACACATTTTTTCTATCGAGATCAGTGATCTCTAACGTTGAGAAATAAATAATTTCTTTTACAAATTTATATTTTGTACCTTTGTTCTCATCCCGAAACACGTTTCTCTCATCATTCGTGATGCAATCATAGGTGATTAAATGTCGCAAAGGTCAAGGTAAACTCCTTGCAATCACAAATTCAATGCATTCTGGCTTGAATTGTTGTTACCAAAAGAAGGCTGGTACGATAACTGTAACGATGACAAAGATAGTTTCTTCACTTTGTTTTGCTTCCGGTTCATCTCGCGAGCTGTTAGACTAAAGATCAGCTGAGACTCTCAGAAAGCACAAAATCTAACCTCACATCATATTTTGTGCAAAACGATATTTTTTATACTCTCGATTTATTTTCTGTACTTTGATGGTCACAAAAACGGTGACACGCCCAAATTTGGCGAGTTTTGATACATATATTTTATCAATGACTAAGATCAAAATTTTTGTTAGTTTATTTTGTGGGCGAATCGCGCAAATATGGTCACAAGACTGGAAACGGAACAAAATTTTTAAGGAAATTGGAAAAGTTCTTGAAGCAAAGTATCACCGTAAACAATTTTATGATGAGAATTATGGGCAAAAAAGAGTGGAAGAAAGAAATATTTTGAAAAACGTATCGAAAAAACGAAAATATTTGTGCGTTCCACAAACAATTATTGAATGTAAGAACATCGGAAATAATTATTGCTGCACTAAAACTGCGCCAGCAAATTTAGCCGGTCAACAGTCAGACTCTCTGCTGAGAACAAAGTATCAGAAGAAAGTACAGTCTTCCCCCTCTAATCCGGCACATTTCGGCCGAAACGGATCGCGCCGGATTAGAGGGGGAAGACTGTATCACAAAATCAGCAGTCAGTCAGCACTGCTGATTCTGCTGCTCTGCTGACTCAGCAGAGGCTGCGGACTGATCGAAAATTTGCTGGCGCAGTTTTAGTGCACCAATAACTATTTCCGATGGTTTATTTTTCAGCCAATATGCGTTAAAAATAATTTCGAAAATGAAAATTTGACCTTGAACCAGATAGTTGAAAAATGAACAAAGAACAAACAAAGGACTACCGTTTTTTCTCTTGAGTAAACCCCCCTCCTGAAGTAAGCCCCCTCCTGAAGTAAGCCCCTCCTAGAGGGGGGGTTGAAAAATATAAGCCCCCCTCTAATATACGCCCCCCCCCCAAAGTAAGGTTTTTTACATTAAAATGCTCTTTTTTCACATATATTATCTGTTTAAATACATTCGTTGAATAAAATATCAACAAAGGAAATGTGTTTGAACAAATTCTTTTGTTTGATGAATTTTCAGAAAATGATTCTTCAAAACCATAGGGTCCCCCCTATGGTTTTTTGGGCAAATACTTTTTTAAAGAAAATTTTTGCCAAAAAACCATAGGGGGGACCCTATTGATTTTTTTGACAAATTTTTCAGAAAATGATTTTTCAAAACCATAGGGTCCCCCCTATGGTTTTTTGGACATTTTGCTAAAAAAATTCGAAAATTTTGACGATGCTGCTCTGCTGACTCAGCAGAGGCTGCGGACTGATCGAAAATTTGCTGGCGCAGTTTTAGTGCACCAATAACTATTTCCGATGGTTTATTTTTCAGCCAATATGCGTTAAAAATAATTTCGAAAATGAAAATTTGACCTTGAACCAGATAGTTGAAAAATGAACAAAGAACAAACAAAGGACTATTTAGGAAACCAGCGTAAAAAATTGTGCAGGTGATAAGTCAAAGGCGGCCATAAACCACAAAGACAATGGTGATTTTCGATAGCATTGAAACAAAATTTGAAACGCGAGGTATGCGTCGTTCGAAAAGTAATGAATAACGGGCATCAATTATCTTTTAGATTGAAAGCGATTTTTGAAACAATTAAAAACTGCTCATTTCCCATGAAAATCGAATCGGGAGTAATACTTTAGGGGAGTGCCCAATTTTTAGGTTTCCGTGAACTTTAGGGGATAGCAACCCAGATCATTTCCTCTGCGTATGATTCATTCAAAACGAATAAAGAGCTTGAATTTGAAACAATCTTCTAGAAACTTCAAAAGTTTCACGCTTCATGAAATACTGAAGAAAAGTCCTAAACTTCACTTTGGTAATGTATCAAATCAACAAAGACTAAAGCATTCTCGGTGAGAATATCGTTGCAATCCAAATTCCGGTAAACGGAACGAACGTAGGCGAGATTAATTGACAATGGATTGCGTGCCAAATATCTTGCCACACACACTTATGGGTCCCATTCGATACATGCCCTCAGGTAACTTAACATGTTTTCCTTCATGACGCATATAGTTCTGAGAAATTTCTGTTCAATGGCCTTCATTTCTCAGTTTTTCTTTTCAAGATTAACCAAAATTTCAATTGAAATCAAAATCGTTTAATAAATGTTTCGCTGTCATGCAATTGTTTTAATTAAAAGCGTGGTTTGTTTCAAGGAGAAAGTACAAAAATTATGAAGTCCAGACTCAAAATATACTGGAACTGTCACGAATTCGTGACCAAAGGTTGAAGTCGTGGGCTTTTGAGAATATCAAAATGTACGATTCATAAAAAAGAAAAAAGGCCAAAGAAATTGTAGTCATATTTTAAAATTGAAATTATAAAAAAATATCTGTTCCGTTTTCTGCCAAAAAATATGTCAACATCCGTGCGCAATGTTCGCGCATGAATTCTCATCAGAAGAGCAAAACGTTAAGACAGAAAGTAACATTCAGAAAAACATTACGTATCTTTTCCAAACTGACGTGAAAATTTCCGCAATAATTTTCTGGAAAATACTCACTTCAAATTTTTCGTTTGGACGTGTCTGATTCCATAAAAGCGTCCTTCCAATCGATTATTTTTAGTTTTATTCCACTATATTTTTATCGCCATCTTAATATTATGCATCATCGTTCACTAAACTATTCGATTTTGAAGAAATGAAAAGTAACACAAAACTTCTTCCTCTTTTTTCGCTTCTTGTCAAAGCAAAATGTGTTACGACACTTAACCTAGCTTGAAAAGAGAGCTAAAATAGGGTTGCAACCTGATTGCATGATACCTCTCATGATCCCAAACCTTTTTAAGGGTCCGATAACACGAGCGATTTCATCTTCACTTCATTAACACACACATCGTCAATCATTAATACGCTTTAGTTGTTGACCTATTTTTCTGCAGCATTAAAAATGTCAACTTGGCTATACTTCCGGCCGCTCGATATAGACCCGAGTATGGTGTCAATTAGAGGTCGGCCGAAAGGGTTTTTCGATATCGATACCGATATCGATATCGATATATCGATATCGGTCTTTATCGATATTGGTCAAAATCTATCGATACGATATCGATATCGATATCAATCGATATCGATATCGATACCGATATATCGGTTTCTATCGATATTTTCAGGTTTTTCCAGAAATGACTCAAAATTGTCTAAAAAGTGCATTATTTGCTGTTTCATAGTATAGAGAGTCATATTTATAATAAAACCACACACTTGATTAAACAATATCAATGAAAAACTCATTATTTGTAATTATACAAAGGTAAATTTCTTTGAAAATTTGAATTTTTGCCTATTTTTTGCAAAATTTACCCAAATTTTGGAAAAATTAGCGAAAATGGGAAAAATTAGCGAAATAATTTGTTATTTTCTGGGCGGGAATTCAAATTTTGAATTTTTTGCAAAAATATCAAAAAATGACGAAAATTTTTGAAATTTGACCAAAAATCCCATTAATTTTTTGATCCATTAAAAATTGGATTGGTTTAATTTTGTCCCTCTAATTTAAAGTAAATGACGCTCCGTTAGCGCAGTTTACAGTTGCCTCACTTCATTACTTCCATATTCGGCAATTATATTTCTTGACGTAAATTTTGAATTCTATATCCAATTCCTAACTTATCTTGAAAAAAAATAAAGCGGGACGAAAATTGTGTAAATTATGTGAAATTACCAGTTTTGAGGATATATTCTGGGTATATTTTTGCTTCTTAAACAACTGATTTTGATCTTTTCGTATTGATTTTGTGGTTATTTAATTCATTTGATTGAACAAAGGTTGATTACAGACTGTAAAACTGAACGTAAACATAACGCTAAAAAGTCACATATGAGCGCGAAATTGATTTTAATTTCCTAATGAAAATCGGTCAAAACTTTCTATTGAAACACAATAGAAGAGTTAAATAGCGCCGCAGGCGAAATTTTTGTAAAAAATATGGCTAGTTTGGTAAAAATTTCAATGAAAATTCTGATTATTTTCCGATATTCTCGTACAATTTTCGAACCGATATCGATATAAAAATATCGGTATCGATCGCGTTTTTATCGAGATCGATACCGATATCGATACCGATATATCGATATCGGTCTTTATCGATATTGGCCAAAAATTAAAGAACCGATATCGATATCGAGATCGATACCGATATCGATATCGATATGACCGATATTATCGACGAGATATCGATATCGGCCGACCTCTAGTGTCAATCGACTCCACACAGCTTCTCATTCACGAAAAAGTCCCCCCGAATTATAAAATAACCCAAGGCTAAGTTATAGTATTGTCATTATCGATAATATCAATGTATTCATTACAATAATTATCGATAATGATTAATATTGTAAGCGATTATTTCCAAAAATTAATTATTTGAAGATAGTAAAATGAGTTCGAAAGATGTCATAAGTTATAGTCATCAAAGTTTGTTTAGAGCAAAAAATCAGTCATTTGAAAATTTGGCAACGCCGAAGAAGCTGCCAAAATCTAGTATAGAGTAACATAATTTTTCAACATTTAAGGTAATTTTTCAACCCCGGAGAGGCCGCTAATTACCAACGGCGCTAATTTTAAAAGTCCACAACTATAGACAATGTGATATTTCAAACCGTGGTCCCAAATTTTTTGCCCCACCTAGTAACGAATAAATCTTACTGCAGCAGTTAGCACTACATTTGTTTTTTGCCTCTGGACATAAAAACTAGACAATATCTTAGACATAAAAACTTAATTTTGCTGTCACTATCAAACATTTTGTTTTCGTTCTATCAGTACTAGTGAAAAAGTGACATTTTTCGGCGAATAATGACCAAAAAATCGTATTTTTGGCCAAAATTGTTCATTATTCGCCGAAAAATGTCACTTTTTTATGCGATATCAGAAATCTTGTTGCAGATTCGTGATCAGCGCATCGAAATACCCCTAAAAACACTATTTACCAAAAAATTCATGAACTTTTTAGAAAATCGATTTTTTGAACCATGTGCGGGACCACATGAAACACGAAAAATTGAAAAAATTTTTCTCGCTGAAATTGTGTTTTTCGGGTAGTACTAGGCTCACTGAACAACTTTTTCTTCAGCGGTATGGTCGTCTGAGACGATTTGCCTGCGGGTTCGCAATTTTTCAGTTTTACCCCAAAAATCCCCCAAAAATGGCCATTTTTGCGATTTTTGACCCCTCCGATTTTTATGTTTTTGACATCATTTCGGGGTGATCTTTTTTTGTTAGACGCGTACAAGTCTCCTGAGCAATATACAAGAGACCGCTCGTCATATAGATTATTTATCGTTGTTTTAGGAGGGTTTGAAGTGATGACCTTTTTTATTGTTCACCCTGTACACCATTTTCTTTGTGTTTAGAAAGGTGGATCACTATAAAAATGGATCACTTGTCCAAAACTCTAATCATGGCATTACCAACTAACCAAAAGCAGCAGTTGGTAAGGCGTCTGGCCTGGCGGAAACCAGTTCAAGCTATATTGTGTGAATTTGCTTCCATACGTGCGAGAAGAAAAGAAAAATATAAGATATGCTTTTATTTCATCATCACTTTATTCACATAAATCACGAATCATTAATATGGTTTAGTTGTTGGCTTCTTTTTCACTAAAAATGTCGGCTTTAATTATGTTTTTCTTTGTTAACAATTAAGCGGATACAGGAGTAGAGTTGAGTATGGTGGTTGTCTGTCAGGTTCGAGCGGGACAATGCGCCGCTGGAACCCGGTTGCGTTACACATCCACCTGACACCGACGCACATGGACCGCTCCGACCCGACAAACTCCGACCGCGTAAAGGTTATTCGTGTAACAGAAGTGGTTCTTTTTGTAACAGATTTGGCATGTGGCGTTGTGCAACAACCCTTAAAAGGGCATATTTTAGGCTTATGTTTACGCTTAAGCTTGGTTCTCTTGAAAGAAAAACCGAATCTGACCCCATTGTAGGGATTAAATCCATAATCATTTTTTGAATTTGACAGGCATTGATGTAAATATGTTGCAAAAAAGAATCACTTCTGTTACGTCGAAAACCGTCACGTCTCCCACACATGTAACCAACAGGTACACACCTATAACATACGACTAACCATATTTTTATACGAATAACTGTAACCGAAATAATATTGATTCACCCTTTCCGCTGGCATAGGCGTCAGGTGCAAAATCCATAAACTATTTTTTGTAACCTATTAGCGAATAAATCTTACTGCAGCAGTTGGCACTACATTTGTTTTTTGCCTCTGGGTGGGTTTTTTGGCTAACGCAGATGCCTCCCATTACTTTGCACTCGTCTGGTAACGCCCCCCATTTGCAATCTAAATTTGTATGATACCGTATTACCTGTAATTACTCCCCCGGAGGCGTAATTTTTCAACTAACCCCGAGGGGGAGTAATTATAGGAGAGGGGAGTAATTTTTCAAACCTCAGAAGGTTTAAAAAATATCGATAGACTCACCAAATTGGCCGTAGGGATATAACAATATGAACCCATATCCAGGTGGACACCAATAATTGGTGCCGCAACGGTTAATATCATGCGTGGTTTGATTATCAACGTAAGAGATAAATAGGAAAAAGAATACAACGAAGAGAGTATTTTTCATTTTGTTAAAACTGATCAAAGTTGAATGGAGAAGAATGTTGTTTCATGGATTGAAAATGTTTAAAAAGGCTGATAGACACTAATTTATGTGCATGTCATATGGGAAATTTTCGTTTTAGTCGCCGACCGAATTAAAACGTAAAAATAATTTTGCCGACCGTATAATGGAAATCTTTAATGTAAATGTCTTTTGTTGTATGTTGGCATTTTAATTTTCTTGCCATACAGAGAACTTTTAGAGAGTTCATAAATTTATTTTGCAATTATTAGAAATCGTATTTAACAGATTATACTCAAAAACGACAACGCATGCTATACTTTTCATTAAGTAAAGTTGAATCTTCGGCCAATTCACTTCGGACACTGTGTTCTTGGATCGTCAAGGTCTAGATATCCTAGCTCATCCTCGATTGGCTTCACGTAATCGAACGCATCAGGATCATTGCTGAAAAGGATTTTTGCATTTATGCATGATTTATTTTCGCATTGTACTCGGAAACCGGAGCACGATCAAGTCTTTAAGATCGATATTTGTGTAAGGTTTACCTGAACACGTCAATTATGCCTGTGGCAGCTTCAACCCCCCAACACACGTGATAGAGCTGTCGCAGCTGGGTCGTTGGCTTCACGAAAGGATTGCATAGGATGTTCTTTGGATACATCGTATTGTTGAATATCTAAACGTTTTGTTATAGAATTATACCAAATACAGTGCCCTGTAATAGGATCCTGACCGTAGTGTCCCCGTAATTCAGTGCACGTTCCGTTTCGTCCAATGGATGTTCCTTTGTCTCAGGCTCGGGTGCATAGTCTGGATCATAGTCAGGCTCTGGAATGCCTCTAGGGTCTGGTCCAATCAGAGATGGTAGGTCGTCAGCGATCTGCTGGTCGTACACTGCCTAAAATTTTTAGTATTACTTCGTTATTATTTATTTTCATTGCCTAGTGTATGGATTTCCATACATTATCGATTTTATCTCTCTTTCGCAAAAAAAGAAACGAATAAGTGTTTATTACACAAATAAATAGAGCGTCTATGAACAAGCCGTGGCGGCCATGTTGTTTTTCTCTAAGACAGCTCATCTAAAAGAAAACTAATGGTAACGCAGACATTCTACTTTTTTTCTATGGCTCCGGCAATGAAGGGTTAAATCATAAGCTAAAGCCTTATTTTTGACCAAAATATCTTGGATTACTAAAATATTGCTAAAAATTTAAATATATTTGTACCAAAATTCAGCAATTTTTGATCAAGAAAAAGTCATTTTTCATGATTTTTCGTGTTCAGATTTTTTATTATGGACTTTCGTCTTTTTTTAAGTTGCGATAAAATAGGTCCAACAAACCTTGATGCTCTCTTTCAAATTGGCCGCTGCTGATCGATTATCGAATCCCTGAATCCGTTCTCCGAACTTCAATGAGCGCGTTTCGGTTGTATTGTAGGCGGTGTCAGTGAACTGTATCTTGTAAGAAATCCGTTCGGGACGCAGACGTGGTACGCAGACCTCTTGAGGGACATCCGGGGAGTTGAGCTTCTTCCACGCAAAATAGCACTTGGTGATCTCTGGCGCCATCTGAAATGCTTAACCGTATGAAAGGTCCAAACTGCTGTGAGCTAAGTATCAATTCTCACCACTTTCGCTTGCATAGAGCAGCAGGTGTCTCTCCCACGCCCAATTATCTTGGTGGTGATAAAATGCTCTCCTTTCTTTACCTCATTCACGTGCATTTTGATGTCATGCCAGTATACCTTTGCACTATCACCGGGTCGATCTGGGTTGATTTGAGTTTCAATGATGTTCGATTTGTTACTAATCACGTCGTAGTACTCTAGTGCTTTGCCGGTTCTGAACATTTCTCTGCCACCTGAAATCGATCGATATTCTGTAGCAAATATTCAAATAACCAATATACGATTTTTTATTTTTTCGCAAATTTAGTAAGTTTTGACGCACTCTGTCCGAAAAATAGTTTTTTGCACTGAAGACATTTTAATCCTTCATTT